>OY284416.1:51932400-52532400 GCA_958301585.1 Merodon equestris
AAAAGAGACTTCATTTTTCGAATATTCCAAATCGTATTATTTCTTTTTCCAAATTGTTTCACTTTTTATTAAAACAAACAATCGGCTAAAAATGTAATTTCTTAAAACCAAAAAAAAAAAAAAACATGGAAAGTTCTTCTTTTCTCTGGAATTGACGGTTTTTTCTTAGTATATGGTATTTTCAATTCACAGACACTTCAAGTCACTTCGGGCTTATAGTGTTCAGAATTATTTTCATTGACGATTACTTATCTACATATGTACATATAAAAGTGGAAAAAAACAAACATCCATTGATACGAAAGAACTAATTATAAAGTTATTTAAAGAAACAAAAAAGGGTTAGAGAAATCACTGAAATTGTGAAAAAACCTAGATCAACAGTACATTATGTGATTCAATGGTATCAAAAAAATGTTTTTTTGCAAAGACCTAGTGGTAGTGGACGGCCTACAAAATTGCGACTTCTGAAAACAAAGGAAAAATTGTTTTAAGAGCCTACATCCCTCGAAACAAGTCCATTTTTCCTGCTAAAGACATAAAGAAACGCCTGGAATGTGCACAAATTTATGTTCGTCAACCTTTAGAATTCTGGAACTCTGTGATTTTTTCAGACGAATCGAAGTTTAATATATATGGATCTGATGGACGCCGTTTTGTTTGGAGAAGACAAGGTACAGCCTTTAGTTCGGCAAATGTAAATGCCACGGTTAAGCATGGTGGAGGCAGTGTGATGGTATGGGGTGTCAAGTGGAGTAGGAAATCTTATATTCGTTGAAAGTAATATGAACAAAATAGATTACCTTAACATCCTCAAAAACAATTTACTAGCAACTGCTAATAAGCTAAGCATAACTAAAATTTTTTGTTTTGTTCTCGATAACGACCCTAAGCATCTGTCCCTAATTTTACGGGAACGGCTGCTCTATAATGTGAAAAAAGTTCTTTCCCATCCGCCCCAAAGTCCAGACATAAATCCCATAGAGCTCCTGTTTCTGGATGTTATGTTGTGTATATTACCATTTTTTAACTCAAAACTTAAAGCTTCGTCTATCCTATTCTGACCGAATGTAGCTAATTGAATAACAGATTGCAAATGGGACGCACTTTGTTTGTGTTTTTTTTCTAAGTGTGGTAAGAGTGTTAAAATTGTCTACACCTGATGAACTCCAAACAGAAGAGATATCGGAGAATAGTAAACAAGGCCTTATGATTTCCTATTGATTTTAAGTCCGAACGTTTTTAACATGCACGCCCATTTTGAATAATTAAAAGCTTCTCTGAAAACGATCTTGCTCCAAATGGTTTTTCTAATGATCTTCCTCAATTATGGATTTCGTTTGATAAGTCGCAGATTCCATTTCACAAAATCTCATAGGATTATTATTTTATATATTTAAACGTATTTTGCGCCAACGATTCAAATAAAAGAGAACAGAATGGTGTTCACGTTCACGTTCCATGTTAGCGCATTTTTTTGCGCTCACAATTCTATTCATTTTTGCAGGCTTTCATTGGAATTTTCTCGTATGTATCTATCTGATCCATATAAAGATTGTACGAAAATTGGAAGCCAACATTTTTGCGCCAACGATGTTTCATGAGAGACTTTTCCATGGGAGTTTTTTCTAGTACCTATACAAAGAATACGATTTGTGGAAAGGTATTTTTGTTAAAAAGTATGTATATTTAGATTTCTTTGACCTTGTCATACATTGAATTTTGCGTAATAACGTATTTAGAAATTATCTTTAATGTAAACTCTTGGTTTAGCGCGGCTAAACTAGCTAACTATGAGGAATCGCGGCTGGTGCTGATGCCGCGGTTCTTTTTCCGTCATACTTTAGCAATTTTAGAACAAACTTCGCTATCACAAGTTTTATGCCTAAATATTTTGTTTGCTCAGAGTCAACATTTTAAGTGTTTTGATTCAGTACTCGTACACTGACAACATATGTATGTAAGTAAAACAATTTTAATTTTTTCAGATTCCTTGTAATGAGTAACAGCATTTTACAGTCCAAAAGAACGACAAGGGGCTTGAAGAAGCTATTGAGGCCGTTTCACAGAATAGTGATGATGTTGAATGTGGCTTGGCTATAATACCACCTAATCCAAGTACATATGTTGACTGATTAATAAAAAGATGCCGATGAGGAAATGGCAGGGTGTTTCATAACGCAAGACGTTTTTATTACTATTGAACCGAGATGATAGTGGTAGCGTAGACAGTTCGTTCGACGACAGTGATGATGAACCGCTGGCATCAGAAATAAGACGACAGGATGCTACCCGCCAATCCACTTCGAATCCCAACCCCACCTAGTGGAAATGTGCCCCTTCATACTCTTAAACTTCTGAGAGTATTTTCGAAGTATGTGACAGAAAGAGAGAGAGCTGAAGGGCCTCAATCCTGTACAAATATTCGAAAAATTAATTGATAATGATATAATTGATATGGTTATATCTAATAGCAAACTATGTATATGTTAATCAACACGATAGACATGAGTTTCAACTGGACTCCTCTGATTTAAAAAAGTTTTTAGGGATTTTAATATTATCAACCACGAAGATCAATGTACTGGTCGCTAGATGACATAGAGACATAGGTTTCAGGATATAAAAACAAACCTTCATCTTGTAGACAACGACTCAAAAATTGGGAGAGAAACTTGTGTAGAAATTCTTACAGTGGTGAGTGTTTCTTGGATTCTCCCGTCAGACATTTACTGGAGAAACTGGATTATACGCCAGCTAATAATGACTTTCTTTTTGACAACTTTTCCAAAGCTACGGTCTTGTACTGGAATTGAAAAGCCTAGGCTAGCGATTCTCAACCTGCGGCCTTTCAATGTTCGAGTAGTGTTCGTTCTTTAAAATATTTAGTCGTCGTATTCCCAGTTGCTTTCCTAAAATATGGAACGCTGGCTAAAAAGGAAAATTACTGACGACGTTGACTACAATCCGGGAACGTCGACTTCAAAATTTGGTGATGACAGTAAAACAAAAAACAAAAGTACTCTGATTATCTGTCGTTTGGATTCGGGTGTTTAGATTCAAATGATGAAGAAAAGCCACAGTGTGTTTTGTGCTGCGATGTTTTGAGCAAGGAATCGATCCATGGAGCCTGCCAAATTAATGCGACATTTTGAAGCAAAGCAAACGGAGTATAAAGATAAACCTCGTGAATTTATTTAACTTAACACTACAGGAGTAACAGAGGAATCAGAAATCTCTAAGGAAAGTCGCTACAGTAAGTAGCAATGAAAGTGCTGTATTTGCATCGTACCAAGTATCCCTGATGATAGGAATTTGGAAAATCTAAAATGATGCATTTGTATCTTACCCAGGTTGATTTTTTGTTGACAGGCAAAGCTGGAAAAGGTCATTCTATCGGTGAGGATTTGATTTTACCCTCAGGAAAGGTGTTGGTGGCAACTATGAAAAAATAAAGCAGAGTTCCTATTTTGCTCTCCAATTGGATGAAAGCACGGGTATATCTGATGACGTACATATGTACATATGTATGTATGTGGGGTATGAATTTAAAGACTAGGGTGGAATCGGCTAAGGTGATTTGTGATAAGTGACAATCACATTCTCGGTTTCGGTATCGTGTAAGGTAATAGTCACTGTGATTGTCACATTTTTGTGACAGTTTTCTGTTGGCAGCTATCTATTTCTATTTATCTATCACTTTCATATGTTTTGTGCGTTTGATGTGACTTTGTCAGTGATGACAATTAGAATTCTGAGTAAGAATTAGAGAAATCGGTCTAACATTCTCGAGCTTGCAGATGACATGTAAGTAGGAATAATTTCGCAGTTAATATTGTTAAGATTATGCTAAATGATTGCTTTTTTTAGATTCACCAAAAACTTCCGCTTAACGTTTCCGTTCTAAATCTTCTGGATCTTCCTGATAGAATAAGATCGACCCATATTCCACCAATTTTTCAATTGGCTGCAACACTGAATCTTCTTGGTGGTGGTGCTTACCCATATCCTTTACATCATGCATCGCCTCATTAAAACTCCTCAATCTCATCTTTGGCTCCGATGATGTGGGAGGCAACCGTTAAGAGCGGGTGTGGATTAGAAGAGCTGGGAATAGGATGATAATTGATGGGAGCTGGGTCGTGGCTGGGGTGAGATGTAGTGTATTCTTCTTCTGCATCTTCAATTTCATCTAGTTGAAAGTATATGAAAAAATAACAAAAAATAAATGAATTGCGCTTGAACACTTACTATTGTCCGAGTTACCAAAAGTATTCGCGCCGCTTATGCAACTCACTGTAGCCTCCAATCCACAGGCCATTGCTATGGATTCGGTCCCCCGCCCGTTTGTCTAGAAGATGCTTTGTTGTAGACCATTTTTGTTTTTTTGGAATTATACTTCCTAATAGTCCAAGTCTGAAAATGAAAATAATATTAGTATTTTCAAAGTATGTATTCGTTTCCAGTCTGTCACACTTTTTATTGACGGTCCATTGTTGGCGAAAATTATCACGCCAAATTGGGATTTCCTTCCATGTATTCGATTAAAATAACTAATTGAACTTTATTTGCTTGCGACCTAAAATAAATGATTTGTATATTATTGCATTTCTAATAGTTAATTTACTTACATTTTCCGGGTATCTATCCAAATAATCGGTGGCAACGGCTCTGTTTTTAATTTTCGAAGTTTTTTTTTTTTTGATCATTTGACAGAGCTGTCAAGACAGATCTCTCTTACATGTCATCATCTCCGAAAAAGCAAGTGTCGTTCCTTTTCTGAACTTTTTTTGTGATAATCTCACCCGATAATAAGGGTGATGATAGTCAAAAATTACCGTCACCAAAGTGACTATCACCTATCACCTTAACCGATTCCACCCCTGTTGTTTCTTGTTTTGTCTGCCTCTTCCTGACCATACTATCGGAGAAGTTTAATCTTTTAAATGAGGTTATTACATCATGTGAAATTGATTGGAAAAAACGTGTAGGCATTTGCACTGATGGTGCAAGAGCAATGTCCGGATGCAAAAGTGGTCTGCGTGCTCTTGTTTAAAATGTTGCACCCGAAGCTACGTGGCAACACTATTTCATACATCGAGGGGCATTGGTGGCTAAAAGAATTCCAGCAGAATTAAAAATAATTCTCGATGAAGTTAAGAAGATAATCAGTTATATAAACTGTATATAATTATATAAATTTTTAATAAAATATGTAATGATATGGGCAGCATCCAGTCTGCTATTGCTTACTCCATACTGAGGTTTGTTGGCTATCCCGAGGAAACATTCTTAAACGTTTTTTTCGAGCTACGTGAAGACACAAGAATTTTCCTTAATGAATTGAATTGCGCGACCGTTTTAATGATTTTACAGGGTGCGCAAAAGTTATATATTTATGTGATGTTTTTGGCTATTCAAATGGATCTACAAAACTCACAAAAGACAGTTGCTGTTTTCTAATTTAAACAAAAAATCGATTCATCGCTTAAAAAAAAATGATATGTGGCACAAACGATTTGAAAAAAAAACTGTTTTTTTCAGCAAAAAAATGTCCCATGATTGGCATAAAGGAAATGAAAAGAAAAGAACGTGCCACTCATGACTATAGGTTTAACAAGAAATGTGAACCGCTGGGGACAGACGTAGCTAGACCACGTTTATTCCAAACTTACAACAAAAATATGGGAGGAGTGGATGAACTCGACCAGTCATCATCATTGTGGTATATAGAATTGCTGTAGGTACATGGTAAAAAGTGAATGTGGGTGTTATTTACCTAGATATTATTAATGATAAAAATAAGGATCAACTCATGTTCCGCCGTCATATTGCACGATACTATCTACGCAAATTGAACAAAGAAAATCACGCCAGCCTGCATAAATCGACTGGAGTTGGACATTATTCCGTTAAAATTGTAAATAGCTGCGGTGTGTACTTTGTCATTCAGGTGTGCGTTCGCATTGTAAGAAGTGCTTAAAAATACTTGGTGTCGAAAAGGCAGTCAGTGTACTCAATTTCAATTTATTTTTTCAAAAATTTTGTGTTTTTTTTTGTTCTTATTTCAAAATGAAAATACATATTTTTCAGAAGCGAAAAATAGCCAAGCACGCCAAAACACCTTTAATCCTTATACATATTTGCGAAAATAAACGTAATATATAAAATGGCTGACAATCTCAAAATATGTTATTGACCATGTGTGTCAACATAAAAAATAAAAACTTCGAAAATCGGATCAATTCGATTCACCTTAGTTTTTGAACAAATCTGGTAGGTATATAAGTCCAACTAGTTAAAAGTGATACATCTTCGGTTCGGCATTCGACTAACTTCTTTTTAATTGGTTATGAATACTCATAACCCATAAGTATAGTACCTACGTCCTTAAAAGATGGACGAAATTAATTCGGTCCGTTTTCAAAAGATGGCGCCACCTGCAAGTTGTGGCTGATCTTGGAAGCGATTACCTACTTCATTGGAAAGGTGTGACATCTGGCAACAATGATAATTAGTGTGCATCAGCGTCTGTTTCTGACAACAACATTGTTTTTTGCCCCTTCGAAAATGTCCGGATTTGTCTTAAATAATCAGCATTTGCGGGAAGTTTTGATTTTCTTTTTTGATCGGAAGAAAAGTGCAGCTGAAGCCCATCGAGTGCTTGTGTTTATGGTGTATCTGCTCCGAACGATAAATCATGCAGAGAGTGGTTTCGACGCTTGAAAAGTGGTGATTTTAGCGTCGAAGACAAAGAGCGTCTTGGCCAGCCCAAAAAGTTTGAAGATGAGGAATTGGAGGCTTTACTGGATCAAGATCCGTGCCAAACGCAAAGTGAACTCGCAGAATCGTTGGGAGTGACTCAGCAAACAATTTCCGTTCGGTTAAAGAAATTTGGATTTATTCAAAAGCAAGGAAATTGGGTGCCGTACGAGTTGAAACCGAGAGATGTCGAAAGGCGATTTTTCACCTCGGAACTGCTTCTTGAAAGACATCAAAGGAAGCGATTTTTGCACCTACGACGATAACCCCAAGAAGAAAAAATACTATGCAAAGCCTGGTGAACCCGTTCCATCATCGTCTAAATCGACGCCAAAGATAAACATCCACGGTTCAAAGGTCATGCTCTACATATGGTGGGACCAGATGGGTGTGGTGTACTATGAGCTGCTAAAACCAGGCGAAACCATGGATGGGAAACGTTATCGACTACAACTAACGCGTTTGAGCCGTGCATTGCGTGAAAAAGGGCCAGAAACGACCGAAAGGCATGACGTGGTGATTTTACAACATGATAACGCTCGGCCCCATGTGGCTGTAGCGGTCAAAAACTACCTGGAAACGCTGAAATGGGAGGTCTTACCCCGACCGCCTTATTCTCCAGACCTTGCTCCTTCCGACTACTGGCTTTTTCGGGTCTTTTGAAGAAATCGAAGAATGGCTCAATGATTGGATCGGTGCCAGAGAGGACTCATTTTTTAGAGATGGTATTCGAAAATTACCAGAGAGATGGGAAAAAGTAGTCGCTTCCGACGGACAATACTTTGAGTGATGTATTTTTTACGTTTTTTCAATAAAAAAAAAATGTTTGAACACAAAAAAACGGACCGAATTAATTTGTACTTCCACTAAATAAAAAGGCAGATCAATATTTTTCACGTGCGAGATAAGAAAGTTTCTTCTAAACTACTTCTAAACTCCAAATCCTGTATGAAGCCAAGCTGGGGCTTGCAGGGAAGCAGCATGCCCACCATATGTACATATTTCACTTTTTGCGCATGCTGAACTTACAAATATCTGGATAGATATCATTTGTTTATGCCAATGTGGCACGCAGCGGCTACTCCGACAATAAATTAATGTCAAGAGTAAGAAAATAAATGGTTTGTATTATGTATTACTCGTATATTATTATCTTTTGTATCGTTGAAAATGTAGTTTTACAAGACGTTGAAAAAAGCTTGTTTAAGTTGAATAGCTCTGTTATTTATTTTGTTTTATAATTTTTTTTTTCTTAAATTTTTATAAATTTTTTTGAAAACTAATTATAACTTTGTAACTTGTTAACGGATTGTAACGATTTGTGCCTCAATTCAAATCCTTCTATTGTATGTAGCCTTAATTTATTATATAGTTTATTTACACTTTACAGTTTAGAAGATATTTCAATTTGTTTCAATTTGGAATTTCAAATGTTAAATGTCGTTTTGGTCCTATCCAGTTTGGGGTGAGATCCGCCTGGGATTTTTACTTCTTATGTATAATATTACACTATGCATAGCAAACATTTTAATAAAATCGAAGGCGAGTATTTTTCGGAACTTCAGCCCAACTTTCAAACGATTTGTGACAATCGGATCTTTATTTCAGTGGTTTTCCCGACGCTATTTTTATTATTTTCAAATCAAAGGGAAAATCGGAATTTCACGTATCGATAAAGCGAATAATGTTATTCGGATACTGCTTCATTGGGACTAATGATAGGGAGATGGTTTGCTTTTTAAATACATAAAACGGCGATCGTTACAGAAAATATTAAAGTCCACAAAATGGTTTTGGCCGAACGTAAATTTAATATTCCGTGAGATATCTGACATCTGGAGTGTTAGTATTACGTATTCTATTTGGAATTCGGAATTCCAGAACCTCATTGACCACCCTTCCCTAAGTCTCCCTATTATGAGTGTGCTCCTTTCATATTTCGCTGTTCTGTTCCGTCTCTTTTAGGTCCATCCTCTTCATTCATGTGGCGCTTCTCATTAAGATCTTGTATTCAAAGACCCGAAATCCATCTTCCTCCTTCCAGTCATAGACCAACTGTTACATACACAAACTGTCACTGATTTCATAATGGTTATATGAATATTGATTTTGAAATTTTATCGTTGCTCATAATAAGCCTGGCTTATTAGGCTAGGTTAGGTAAGGTGGCTTCCCTCCGTAAAAACGGTGGGGATCATTTAGACCAAGGACGGTCCATTGTGCTACCACTTAAGTCGGCTTGGTCACCGTTACTCTTAGAACCATTTTGAGTGCTGAATAAAATTCGACATTTTGTAGATCTCCGTATCGCATAGATCCGCTAGTTCGTTGAAGATATATTTTCCCAGAAATCTTCTTGAGGCGGCTAGACCAGGCAATTATATAGGATATTCTTTATCTTCCTCATCATGACTCCTACTGCAATAGTCCTAATCTTGAGGCACGTTTTGCCAAAGCCCATTGTCTTGTTAGGACTCCGATTAGGCATGCGTATTTTTAGCAGGTTTGGTTTTACGTTGACAATACCTGGGCCAGGTTTGTCTGGCTTAGTTGCATATTTCAAAGTCCCGCCTGTTGCAGAGCATTTTTCGAGTTGGGTGGATTCGCCCTTTAAGAGTCGACAGCTCCAGTGTGGTGCCTATTTTGGCTAGTTCGTCTGCTTTACAATTACCTGGTATATCGCTATGTCCAGTTACCCAGCACAACGTTATCTCATTTACAGACGTGCGGCAGTGCCTGACCAATTTTGATCTTATTATTGGTGATTCGAGTGCTTTTATTGCAACTTGGCTATCTGTGTAGATGACGATGTCTCTATTGTTGTTCGATCTCACAGACAGCCAGTCTGCGGCCTCACGAATTGTCGTTAATTCAGCTTTGGAATATGCTGCAGTGGTTCGGTAGTTTAAAGGATTGGTTGATTTTTAGGGTCGGTGCATAGACACCGGCGCCCACACCATTGGCTATCCTAGACTATCCTATCCAGTGCAGTGCCTTTTTCTTTTAAATTCATTCCCTTCCCATTATCGTCGGTTGGGAATTGTTTTTTTATAGAGAATCTTGAAGTCAAGGGTCGGAATTAAGTAGTCCGTGACTTCTCTTAAATCATTGCTTTGGCGTAGAATAGCAGTGTGCCCTCTTTCGGAGAACTTTCAGTGAGCGGATTCCTTAAGTCGCAGCGCCGATTATTTTGCCTTTTCCTTGCCAACGAGATCCAAGAGGAGTAGGTGAAGCAAGGGCTGCAGGGGGGGCTCGCCATCCTTTGAACTCTGCTTAGGAGTTTGCAATAATTAGATCTGTACAGTGTCGTTTTCGTTTACAACCACGTTTTACAGCCGAATTTCGAATGAATCAAACTGCTTGAAAGCATTTGTTTCAAAGTATTATATTACCATTAACCTCTAGTTTGCTTAATGCATTAGTAATGGCTAATGGTTACATTCATGGCATCATTCTTGACTCTAAGCTCTCCTGGAAAAGGAACCTGGAGGAAAGGATGAAAAAAGGATTGAACGCTTTTTATGCATGCAAAAAGACCTTCGGAAAAGATGCGGCTTGCAACCGTACATCATTCATTGGATGTACACAGCAATCATCAGACCCATTTTAACTTAAGGGGCCCTAGTCTGGTGGATTGCTAGCAGCACAAAAAGCTATATGAACATGCTCAACAAAGTACAAAGGTCAGCCGCTGTTTGTTTGTACAAGCCATGAGAAGCACGCCGCAAGCAGGGTTGGACATGATTCTTCATCTCCTCCCTCTGGACCTATTTATAAAAGGCTACGCTGCAAAGAGCGCTCTCAGGCTAAGAGAGTCCTCTCTGTGGAAAAAGCCAACTATGGACATGCGGCCATACTTAAGATAATAGACGACCTGGGAAGGAAACATGGTTTTAGTAGCCTCGCAGCTACGACCGACTATATTTCCCCCCAAAATGACTTCTCTCTCAGAATACCAATCCTTTTCCCCGACAGAGAAGAGTGGCTATCAAACGCCGTAATCAACGACCATGAGATCACCCTCTTCACCGACGGATCGAAAATGGACACAGGCACTGGGGCCGGGTTCTACTTTGATACCCTCCACAAACAGGAATCATTCAGACTCCCTGATCTGTGCAGCGTGTTTCAAGCAGAAATCCTGGCAATAGAGAAAGCAGCCAAACACCTACAGGTAGCCGATATCCCACCATCTGATATCACCATCTTCGTAGACAGCCAGGCTGCACTAAACTCAATAGAATCCTGTATAACGACAAAGGCTGTCAAGAAATGTCGCGACTCGCTGAAGTCCATCAGACACCATAAAGTTAAACTCTGCTGGGTCCCGGGCCACAGCTCAATCGTAGGGAACGAAAGAGCAGACGAACTGGCCAGGCAAGGTTCTGAAATGGACATCAGCGAAGCGGACACGTCATTGCAACCACCGATCAGCGCATTGTACCGGATCATAAACGACATAATCATCAAAGAGGCCAACTCGTCTTGGCTTACAAGAAACGACAGCTACACGACAAGATCATCGTGGCCAGAGCTCTATGTCAGAAAAACAAAGAAGCTCCTGGCGCTGGACCGTAACTCGATCCGTATGCTCGTCGGGGTGATCACAGGACACTGTCCCATTGGAGCAATGCTCCTGAAATGGGACTCGGGATCCAGCGATTTCTGCCGGAGCTGCGGCGATGAGGAAGGAACTGAGACGATCCAACATCTGCTTTGCCACTGTCCAGCTCTCCAGAATCGACGCCTAGTGTCGCTAGGCTAAAGATTCTTTACAGAGATTGCGGACGTGGCTAATGCAGATATATCGGATCTTATAAGATTCATCAAGAGCACGGGGTGGTTTCAGCCACCACGTGATAGGACAGGTTAATTTTATGTGTACCCACACAAACGAAGGGAATCACAATGGGCCTCTTGGCCTCCGAGTGGAAGTGATGTCTAACCATCACACTCCCCTTCTCAAACCTAACCTAACCTAATGGCTAATGGTTATATGTTGTTGAAAGCTCCTTTAATATCCTGATTTCCCCTTACAATAAGCATGTTGCGATTTCGAAAGCATAGTTTTTGTAGATTTCGCGAATATACATCTCCACTAGTCTCTCTAGCGTCTTAAGAAGAAAGGAAGAGAGACAGATATGTCTCTAGTCTTTAGCAGTTGTGTGGGAGGTTTTACCTGTTTTTGGTGTATGTCTCCCTCCAAGATAGTGGTATATAGTCCCAATCTAGACTGGATGAGAATAATACCAAAAGCCATGGTTCGAGAATGCCGTAAGCACGTTGCATCCCTACCGGGTTCCATCCGGACCTGCAGATTTGTATGGAAGGAAGCTATTTACTGCCCATTGGAGTTTCCTTTTTCTTAATACTTCCTTTGAAATAAACACAGGACTCGGTATGAGTTGTTCCAAGTTGTAGTTACTAACTTCTGCGTTGTCCGGAAAGTGTGTACTGTGCAAGATGTCTGCGGTGCCATTTGGTTTGTAAATATGGGCGGGTATAGTGGAAGCCTTTGACAGTATCTTTCTCACTCTACTGGCCTCATTATTCTCTTCTATTTCTGAGCATAAATTGCGCCAGGATGTCCCTTGCGCATTTCTTATCTCACTTTTATATAGTCTGAGTCTATTCTTGTAGTGGTTCCAGTCCTCTGTTCTGTTTTGTTTTTTTTTTGCTTTGTAGAAAAGCCGTCTGCTTTCCTTTCTAAGGGTACCAAGATCAGCTGACCACCATGGAGGTTTGGTTCTCTTTATTGGTGTGCTACTTGGGCAAGACTTTAGAAGGGATCTCTTCATAGCTTCTGTTGTTATAGTTGGGATCTCAAAGTATAAATGGAAGCGAATGTAATGGTGATCAGGGAAAGAGTTCTTTTCAGATACCGACCAGTTTTTTTTTCTTTATAATTTGTTCTTGTAATTTGTGTGGTTCAAGAGTGTACGCCCCGCTCTTATGGTGTTTGCCACACAACCTGGAAGTGTTCGTTCACTTCTCTCGGGGGTGGTTGTCCTAGATAGAATTTGAGAGATTCGACTGAATTTGCGTTAATTGTAGTTCACAGTAACTCTTTTGTTTTTATGTCATATTGGAAATACACACAGAGTATCGATTTTGAAGTGATCTTATGCTGCGAGTGTTGTGCTTAATCAGCACTTTTTGATCGTCTCTCATCCACAACTGATGTTGTTGCACAGTTTTTCCGTATAGGAATTGTTCTTGACTATGGTCGGACTTGAATTACAGACCTTTTGCTTAACAGTTGGTGAAAATTACCATTGCACCACGACCACCCCGAGATATTGGAAGAATTGGAGGCCTTATCGAACTTTGTCTTCCTTCGCCTTCCATATTACAGCAAATGAAATTGAAATTCACTATTGTGTCTTTTTAGAAGACTATTTTCGTCAGAATTGGATGGTGATATTTAGATCCAGAAAGATGGCGGCACATGTCAATTTTTTACAATTGATCTAGTTAAGAAGATTTTCGGTAAACGTGTACTCTCGAGAAATGGTGAATGGCTACCTTGCCCGAGTGTTTTAACATCGTTGGAATTATTTTTATGGGGTTAAGTTAAGTCGTTGGTTTATGATAACTATGCAGAGACCAGTCAAAATAATCATTTTCAAAGTACGCAATAAGCTGACCGTGGCTCTGGCCGTTTGTGCCTTGGCGCCGTCTTGTTGGAACCAAAAGTTGTTCTTACCCGCATCAGTCACAACTATCATCAAAAACTGCGTTATCATCGCCATATAATGTCCTTCATTGCCGGTTACGAAGAATGGTCCAAAGATTCTTTTCGCACAAATTCTAAACCAAATATTTTCGGAGAAGTCCCTTGCGTATTTTATTTCTTTACGTTCTCATTAAATTAAAAATGCGCATCGTGGTAGCCTGTACTGTTGCTTGCACAAATTCGCTTACATTTACGTTTCGAACGCGGCCTCTCATAAACCAGTTTCAAAACGAATGTGGAGTTGCCAGATACCGAGTGTCCACCCACCCAGTATCGGCCGCCCGTAAGGTGTGGCACACATCAATCTCTTATTCTTCTTCTTCTTTTCCTTTTTCCGGCGTTGTTATGATCAGAAGTGTAGGACCATAACCTTCCCACTTAACTGCATTCCTACTGGTCCGCTTGTGGGGTCCGCCGGTTTGACCTCAGAAAGTAGCGGCAGGCTTCCAGGTTTGGGATTACTTCATCGCTGAGGCCAATCAAATGCTGGTGTTTTTGCATTTGTTTGCACCAATTGTTTTTCGGCCTGCCTTTTTTTTTTTTTTTTTTTTGTGACACGGGCATGCTCCAGATTTTTTTGTTTGATCTTACTTTTACAACACCGGTGATCTCCAGTCGTGTCAACTACACATCAATCTCTTATTGTTGAAGCAAATTATGGTCTGATCTGGCTCTCCATATTATGGTATCATCCCTGTCAAGGAAATTATTTTCTTGTTTAAAGACAATCAACAATCACAAATGGACAAAAAGATGATACGCGCGAAAGATTTTTGTAATTCCTAAGCACCTTGTTGTTAATGACTCACAGATTGCGTCTTAGATACGCAACACATGGATTGTGCTTTTGCTTGGAGCACACCTAAGTCACATAATTGCAAGATTTCGTCATGCAGCTGGGGTCTTATATTATACATATACATATGTACGTGTAAGTGCGATCTTAAATCTTGATGTCATTTCACAATCATAAATTCCTCTATATAAAAGTCAAGTATGCCTGCGACGATGCATGACACATGGAGAATCCAACAGATGCCATCAGGAACAAATTTGAAACAAATAGCACTTAACCAGATTGCAGACGTAGAACGTGATCCATTTCCACCTGTATAATTGACAATGCCTACCTACGTATCTGCATCTAACAGTTGCACAAGTAATAATTAGCAAAATCTAACGTTCCATCTACCGCAGAGGAAGCAATAGCAAGCAAATTGCCTGTAAAGATATACATATACCCGTTGAATAATTGATACAATTCGTTGTTGTTGCTGCTGCTTCTCCTACCAATTAACATCCTAAGCACAAGCGGAAATAATTATGTTGCGCAACTGTCACACCAAACAAGCTCACTGAATCCATTGATCATTGAATTCATCCAACTATCATACATACAAACAATGTATATACATATCCATCTGCTTACCTGCCAAAGTGCGAACAAAGGATAATCATAATTAAATTAATTACAATTGCCGTCAAACAAAAAGGCAATAACAATATATCTACGATCAATCTCTGGCTACCCACCCAAGTGAATGCAAAATCATTAAAAAAACAAAAACAAAATTTGTACATCGAAGTGTGTATGCAAAAAATTATATTAACAAAGACAAGCTCCGGAATGGCCAAAAGTCACGTTAGCTATTGTCAATGCACCCGGTTGGGAAACACTTGCAATACATTTTTCATTCTCCATTCTGTTCTGTTTAGGAATTTTTCTTCCCCGATAAGATACTTTTCCATTCTCTACCGCATAACAAAACAGAAATTAAATGAGCCAAGGAAAAACCCCACATCGCTGCCGATGGCAATCTACTACTCGTTGATGAATAATTCTTTCGCTAAAAATCCCTGAAACTGAACAAAAAAAAGAAAAAAAAAACACGAAATTGCGAAACAAAACAACACTTTTGCTAAAAACACATCTTTAGCTTGATACAGCTAAAAAAAACGGGAAGGAAAACCTATGATAAAGGAGAAGACAAGGAAATACAATATAATGGATGGGAAAAAATAAAGCAAATGCAAGGATTAATTTAAATTAAAATCTGTGAACGGCGGCAAGACGGTGTGCCGGGGAAGGGCAGAACGACTAACTTACTGTATCCTGAGTCGAACTATGTTGCACGTTGCCCGGTGTTCTTCATCACCAAATCCCATAATTAAGGAAAGAGATTATTTTAAAATTATTACATAATAATATCCACACTCACACATACATACATATGTACATAAGAAGAAAGACAACGACAATTATACAAAAGGCCATGGGGAAGATCTAATGTATCCGGGGTACTATGGATTTAAGAACTACACTCGTCTCTTTATCGATGTGAATGTAGTCGGGATGCTGGAGTTGTGTAAGACAGTTTGAGAGAAGATGAAAACCAAAGGTAAACGAAGTGCAATAGCAGCGTCACCAAAACCGTCAACAAAGGTAGACCTCAAGGGGAGGACATCTCTCTCCTTTTTATATTTTAATTAATATTAATATTAATATTTTAAAAATATCTTAATACCTTAATTGCATACACGGACACTCTAAAGTATAGAGACCTATATAAACTATACCTTTTGGCCTTATGATTAACTTTTATTGATCAGGGGGAAAAAAAACGATTAAAGCTAAGAAAATTTTATGTATGTATGTATGTATGTATGTATTTATTGTGGCTGAATTTTTACAATTGTATGTTATGACATTTACATTGCAGAGATTTGGTGTTTTTACCTTACTACTAGAATATTAGTATAATTTCTTAAATAATATATCACAGGATCTTAATAAATTCGAAGGAAAAGCCACTAAAGAAAAACCTTCATTAAAAAGCACAAGAAAATTTTATTTATAAACAAACTCAGTGACAGATTTTTTTTTTTTTCTTATTATTAAAAACTTACAACTAAATAGAGCTCACTTAATCTAACTTAACCAAAATACATATGTATAGCAATATGTGTACATAATAAACCTTATATGTATATACATATATCTTTGTTTCTTTATTCCGTGATATATAATTCATTTTATTAAATTAAACTCAACCTAAGCTACCCACCACATCCTAGCCTATACTAGACTATCTTATTCTACCCTAACCTACCAACATTGATCACTGCAGCACTCCACCCCAGCCGCCGAACACGTTGATGCTATCCGACAATGCTTTCTAGTTCTCGTCCTCGGAACGACACCGATCTATTATACTTAAGGCGCGCTGGCTCACGGAGCTCGACATCATCTTCGTAGAAGAATCGCCGCTCTACGGAGTTGCGAGCCACGTGGAAGATTAGCGATACCGCCAATATATCCTGGATCAGGTCACATTGGTATAAATAGAAGAATGCCTCTGGTGGGATAGAGCCGTTAAGGCGCACCTTCTCGTGGTTCAAGAAGTTGGGTCGTAAGCCTCGGAGATCAGGCTATTGGCTTTTGTTCTTACAACGTGATTTGGATCAACTTAATCAGAGACTTATCCATCCATACAATTCTAGCCCTATTTTATAAGATTTCGTTAGGGTAATATTTCGTGTACTTAGATTCAGGTGACCTATGTTAGCTGACACAAATCCTGAGACATTGTCTCTCAAACACCCGAACCCTTCCCATTAAGCTTGATTTCACATTGATCTAGACAGAACATGGATGTCACTTGCTTACATGATATTTATCCCTCTGATTGACAAATACATATATCATGAAACCGGAACACGTATGTATGTGTTGCGCGTTTGGTTCGTAAGCCTTTTTCTTTTGTACAATTCACTGGAGCACAAAATGCGAAATCGTTCGTTTCAAAGTAGGCGGAGGGGAAATATACGATAGTTTGAATAGCTCTTAAATCTCTGCCACATTACTATTAGAGTAAGGGGTTTACATTTCATCTAATTAAGCCTCTGTACTGGCCCCATTTTATTTTTAATATACGAGTATGTTTATTCACTGTTTATTTAGTTTTTTACAAGACAGGTCACAGCATTTACTGAAGATACAGCTCATAGTATATAATATCAGGGGCTTGAGATCTGCCTATTACCACCACTCACCTAGTTGCCGACGATTCTGTTTATCTGTTGCATATACACATGATACAATAACATTTAACGAAAGTATTTTTGTTTTTTTTTTTTTTATAGGGCTCGTGCAGGAGTGTACGCTCTTATCACACAACCTGGAAACGTAGATAGGGTGCAGATGGTTTGTGTCGAAGATGTTCCTTCACTATTCTCCGGGTTGTCCTAGATAGGATTTTTTAAAGATACTACTGAATTTATCGCGTTGTTTGTAGTTTACAGTAACTAGTTTGTTTCCATATCATTAAGTTGTTTTATTGGAAATTGACACACAGAGTAAGAATTTTGAAGTGATCTTATGCTGCGAGTGTTATGCCTTCGTCAGCATTTTTTGGTCATCTCTCATTCACAACTGATTATGTTCCACAATTTTTTCGTATATGAATTGTTCTTGGCTATGGACAGATTTTAACTACAGACCTTCCGCTCAACAGTTGATGATGATTACCATTGCACTACGACCACCACCCTTAATCTTAATTTTAAATCTTAAATCAGGTTAGCTAGTAGCTAGCAGGTTAACTTCTGATTACGTCCTTAAGCGATTGGCCCGTGTCATCTCGCTCACTCTGCATATAGGTATCAGGTATGCAAATCTGTCGTTTTCTATTGTAATAGATTTCATAAGTAAATTCATAAGTAAAAGAACGGGCACATGTTGCTCGGACCATTAAAACCTGAAAACCTTGAAGTGGACGGTCATATCTCACCCGAGCATTCACCGACTTTGTCCCTTCCGACTACCACTTCTTATGATCTAGAACTAGCTGAGTAAAAAGCTGTTCGTCGGACGAACTGCCCCGTTCGTTTGTTCTCATCAAGGCTAAAAGGTCTCAGTCAATTCTCGGGTTCATAATGACGCACTCAACCTCCAAAAGATCCTCTAGCTAACCCCAACAGGCAAGCACCTGAACATTGGTTGTTTGCCTTATTACACTGAATGTCGGCAATCAGCTTTGACACAGCGTGAATAGGGTTATACCTCGTCTTGAAACTAAACTCGTTGTCCGGTTTCTAAACCCAGCTTGACTACTCAGTTGACTATTGTACTTTTTGAAAAACCTTGCTAACACTCAGAAGCAAGCAAATTAATTGGGTTTGTTGGGTAGACCATCGCTGTTTTCCACTGCATTGGATAATTGATATTAATTTCAGTTTAGTTTCGTTTTAGTTTTAAATCAATTTTTATTTAATTGCTTAAATCTACAATATTTTAGACAAAAATGCTTAAAACTAGCCTGAATATAGTCTACATCTATATAGCTGGCCCTAGGCGGACATTCTGAACAGTACAACTTTAACCTATGTCTTTCGACTTCTGTATAAAAATGGCTTAAGTTAAGAAAAAAATGTTTTATTCAAAAAAACTGTTGAAAATATCCACTGCTTCAATTGGTAAGTGTATTAAAACGACGTTTGGGATACCAGGTGAGTCGGGAATGCACGTGAATTCATCCTTTCCCACACACAAACTGGTAAAAAATCGGTCATTGGCGACAATGCAATTCATAATTTTCATCATTGAATGATGGAACCAGTAGATCTACAACCACGAACCTTATTGAATTCGTATCCTTCACCCTTTCAGCCTTAGAAAATGGCAAGGAAGTCGATGCTCTCTCAGCTGACTTCAGTAAGGCCTTTGATATAATTTCACACAGATTAATACTCTTCAAACTGTCTTCGTTTGGCTTTGGACCCATCTTATTCAAGTGGATGTCCGCTTACCTAAAAAATCGCTACCACAGCGTTCGTTTTAGATCTGCCCTCTCTAGCCCCTTACTTGCTTCCTCCGGTGTCCCCCAAGGCACTCATTTAGGTCCGCTTCTTTTTATCCTTACCATTAACGATATTGGAATTTTTATCAAACATTCCCACGTCTCATTATATGCCGACGACGCTAAGATCTTTAAGATCATTTCCTCAGAACGTGACTCTTCGCTTATTTAATCGGGCTTCAGCAATTTTTCCACCTAGTGCTCTAAGAACTGACTGTACCTTAACATTTCCAAGTGTCAATCAATTACTTTCTCCCGCAAATGTATAAAACCTCCTCCCCGTCTCTACTTTCTCCATAATCAACCCATTTCTACCGTTCAGGTGATCCGCGACCTTGGCGTATTATGCGATCAGGAACAGTTTCTACACTCGGCTTCGTGAAACGATGGTCTAAAGAGTTTTCCAATCCCTACATCACTCGGTCTCTCTACATAACGTTTGTTCGAACTATTCTCGAATACGCCTCTCCTCACCATCATACACACATTTCTAGAATCGAGAGTTTCCAACGTCTCTTCCTGGCTTACCCTGGGACAATCCTCTGATCCTACCTCCCTATGAAGACCGCCTTATTATTATTAGCTTGAACTCGCTGGAAGAACGAAGAAGAATATCTGACATCCTTTTTCATCCATCGACTCCTCTCATCACAAAAAAAGCGAATGAAGAATTTTATTGCCCCAGTATAGTCTTACAACTTTTCTTTAATTTACTTTTAATAACTGTTGGAGGTATTTGCTCACCGATTATTTTTATAATTCAATCATGCCAAAGGGTTTATGAATAACCATCACTGAATAGCATGTAATAGTGGAAAATATAAAAAACTAGTCTCTTGAATTATACGCCTGAAGCCAGGTTTAAGGGGGAATTAGTTGACATTCTTAGCTAGATAAGAAGAATGCCTCCTTGAAGGAGGCATTGTTTGTTGAAATAGGGAAAAATCAATGACAGAGAGGACACATTGCGTCGGTGTTTAAGAGACTCGAATAATTTCGGAGTATTATCCTCTCTTATAAGTTTTAACGCCAACTTTTGAATTCTATCTACCATATGCAGAGATTTTGGGAGCTCCAAACCAGACAAGATTGTACTCAACCTTGGAGCGGATATAGGCTTTAAAAATGCAAGCCAAACAAAGGTTTTATAAACGTTCATATCAAGAGTGAAAAGTTTTTCGATTTTAACGACGAAACCTTCATTTATGGATAATGGCTTGTTATTAAAGGTTCGCTTAAAGTTTCGGTAATAGTGAACAACACGCAATCTCAGAAGTATTAAATTCCTCTTTACTGTTTATACCCCACTTAATTATGCTGTCACCTCTGTAAGTGCTAAATATGGTAATTCGAATTCATAGGCTTGGATTGTAATAGAAGTAGCAGACAGAAGAAAATAGTAAAAGTATCGGTGACAGAACAGAGCCTTGGGGAACAGCACCATTAATTTGGTGAGTTTCATACTTGAAAATATTTGAAGTAAATCGGATTCAACGGCCGACAAGTGATTTCTAATCCATAGATGAATAGATTCATCGATACCATAAGCACGCATTTTCTTCAAAATAGACTAACCCCAAAGTCTGTCAATTGTTTTAGATATGTCAAGCGCAACTATCTTACTTCGATCTATAGGTAGGTTGTGCAACGATTGGTTCCACTTTTGTTTGACAGACCTTTTGAAAACACAAACCTTTTGAAAATGTTGAATCCATCCTATTTGAATCTACCAATACCTATTTATTGGAAGAAAGATGGATCGATATCTACGCGGAGACTGACCCTTCTGCTGTTTTTGATAAATTTTTAATGATATTAAAAGGTCATGTCTCCACTTGTCTCGCCTTAAGGAAAAGGCGGTGTAAATTAAAGAGACTTAAGCGATGGATGTCCAAAATTTTGCTTATAAAAATTCGTAACAAAAACAAACTTCGATTAAAATGTAAAAAACATCCAAATAACGTTCAGCTTCGAAACCTTTATATTCAAGTTTTTAAAAATATTGCTACTGAGATACCGATTCTTAAGGAAAATTACTACATCAATAAATTTCAAAGAGCTTAAAACAACTTGAAAAAAGAATGGGCAATTGTGAATGAACTTCTCAATAAAAGCGTACCTCCTAGCCCACCAACTTGTATAACCTTTAAAATCAAAGACATTCAGAATTTTGCAGAAATGGCTAATGCTTTTAATGAGCATTTTACTAGCGTTGCTTCACTTACACTTTTGGATTCGGGCTTTAACAACAATATCTGCTCGAAGGACTCCTTCAGCAGGGAAAGAAAGAGTCTCTAGCTTCTGTTTTGAACCAATCTCGTCCTTTGAAGTATTTAGAGAAATAAAGCTGCTTAATTATTAGGAATAGTTGGTCCAACAATTTTGTCAAAAAAAATTGACATAACATTACTGATGTTTTAGCTTATGTTTTCAACAAAAGCATTTATTGTGGTAAATTTTCTGATTCCCTGAAAATTGTTGAGGTTATACCTGTTTTAAAGAAAGGCGACAGAAAAAACTTAAACAATTACAGGGCAATATCCCTTCTTCCTATGTTTCCAAAAATGTTTGAAAAACTACTTAAAACTCGAGTTGATACATTCTTAGAAAAAAAAGTTCTTTAGTCAAAACCAGTGTGAATTTAGAGCGGACAAATCGAATGAGGGTTAGTACAGTTTAAGACTGAGGACACTCTTAAAAACTACACTCTTAAACCTCACCAATTTTAATTATGATAGCCTACGAGGGTGGTCCGATAAGTACTTAGCCTATAAAAGAAAAACAAAAATTTTGGAGAAATGGC
The DNA here is from genome assembly GCA_958301585.1 of Merodon equestris. NCBI lineage: Eukaryota > Metazoa > Arthropoda > Insecta > Diptera > Syrphidae > Merodon > Merodon equestris. The sequence goes on from OY284416.1 coordinate 51,954,560, forward strand.
GATTTATTTTTCAATATAGTCTCCTTTTAGCTCAATACACTTGACCCAACTTCTTTAACCCGTCTGAAAAATACGTTTTCTCGAGGTCTGCAAAGTAGGCTCCCGTGGCGGCGATGACCTCCTCATTCGACTGAAATTTCTGCCCGACGAGTGACTTTTTCAAGTTTGGAAACAAAAAGAAGTCGCACGGGGCCAAATCTGGAGAGTACGGTGGATGGGGCAGCAGTTCGTAGCCCGATTCGACCAATTTGGCCGTGGCGAGGGCGGAGGTGTGAGCCGGTGCGTTATCATGGTGGAAGAGCACTTTTTTCTTCGCCAAGTGAGGCCGTTTTTTCTTCAATTCGGCGTCGAATCGGCCCAATAATTTGAAAAAAAAAAAAAAAAAAAAATTTTAATAATTTGGCATAGTACAGCCCTGTGACCGTTTTGCCCTTCTCCAGGTAGTCGATGTGGATCACATCTTGTGAATCCCAGAAAACGGTGGCCATCACCTTTCCGGCCGATGAGATAGTCTACGCCTTCTTCGGAGCACGTTCGCCGGGTGAAGTCCACTGTTTCGACTGTTCCTTGGTCTCTGTTGTGTACCAGTGGATCCATGTTTCGTCGACTGTTACGAAACGACGCAGAAACTCCTTCGGATTGCGCTTATACAGCGTCAAACACTGCGCTGAAGTGGTTTCACGCGGTACCCATCACGCCAACAGCTTTCTCATGCGATCTTTTTGAATGCCTACTGTCTCAGCTATCTCGCGCAGACAGACAGACAAAAGCGTTTGACACCGTAGACCACGAAATATTATTAGAGGAATTGAAAAAAGCCGACTTCAGAAACTCAGTTGGTTCTGTTCATACCTTAATAACCGAAAACAAGTAGTCAAAATATTAGACAAATTCAGTCAAAGCGGAGAGGTTCGTATTGGAGTACCTCAAATATCAGTTCTTGGTCCCATTCTTTTCATGATATACATCAACTTAATTTTTAGCTAAAACGTAAAAGGATTTCAAACAGGATTTCCGGATGATATTGTTTGCTCTTATTCTAATCACTCCGTTATGGACTTAATTGCTAACATTTGCTGCGACTAAGAATATCTCAGTATGCATAAACTAGTCATCAGTGACAAAACCAAAATTATGTTTTACAGTATATCAAGTAACATCATTGAATTCCCCAATATGACTTATCATAGTACTAATTGCCAACGTATGATACTAAGTAGTAATACTTGTGGTATAAACAATTGCTCCAACACGTATAACATAAGCTGCTCTTCTAAATGCTTGGTTATTGAAAGGGTATCAGTTTATAAGTTCTTGGGACTTGTAGTTTATAGCGGACTTATTTGGGGTCTGCCCTTCAACGGGCTCCAAATTGTGCGGCAAGCCGATTGGCTTTGTCTAAAGGTCTGACAGTTATGATATCATTCAAATGAACCTCGGGATTGAAGACGAAGAGGAATTCTTCATACATATACTTTACGGACGACTAAAAAATGTTGCTGCCCTTGGGACATTGTAGACTTTTTGCCTCAAGTTTTGACCATGTGACAATTCGACACGTTAAACTAGTAACTGATGCCAAGCCAATATCTTACTGTTGTAGTAGATATATAGTCTAAAAGAGACTTCTACGAAAAGCTGGAAATAACTTGGAATAAAATGTCTTATTTTTAACCATCAGGTGATGGGAGTGATGCAATTTCCCAAGGACTCCTTCCAATCGAACTATACATTTGTAAGGAAAAGTTAAGCTAAAATTAAAAGAAACACTCATACCCCCATAACTTCCCTAAGCACAGACCATAAACGTTATAAAAGCGTAACACGATCCAGCCCGAAACAAAACCATAAAAAACTATGAATGTACTGCCTTAAGCTCCCTTTAACCGGCAGCACTCTTTGATTAAAATTATGAAATTAATTGCGAAATACGCTTTCGTTACACTATCTGCAATTAATTTCACTTTCAGAACGTTTGGCAGACAAAAAGAAATTATTTCATTCCAGTGATACGATGGCATGTGCGTCTCCCTAGAGGCTTAATTAAACGACGCATCCTTCCCGGGAAACTGCGGTAACTCGAGCACTCACCGCACATCCGAGTACATTTCATCTGTAAACAACGCCGCGACAATAGAAACAAAATCTATCCGATGACGTTGATATTAAGTGATAACATGATACTCTGTTGTAAAGATGCCACAGCCATGCCATGCCATAGGTGAGCTGCTATGTGTCGTTTCCGTTCGCGTAAAGTTCTAATGCCACTCGCATAAATTAGAAAATATCTTTTCGCGAGTCGGCTCTAATGAATTTTAATGCTCAAGTGATGTATTGCCGCCACGGGGTGGGATGGTATGCCACAGAAGAAAGTTTATGACTCGCCAAAGGATGCGTATCCTGTGTGAAGCTGGGTTTGTGGGTTGTTTTTTCTTCTGCAAATTGGAATAAAGAGAAAGAAACTCAATTCCGTTTTAAAGTGTACTTTTATAGGGTAAAGTACCTTTTGAATGCTACCTACGAGGTCGGATGTGAGTACGTATCTATGACGTTAGCTGTCATTAAATGACCACGTATCACTCGGAGCTAAACATCAAAAGGGTTTTCTTCTTTTCTTGTTTTTATTAGCATATGCCTTCGTAAGTGAACCTTTATTGCTTATACTTGGAGCCATATGCGCTCTTACGGGGGTCCATCAACGAATGTATCTGGTTTGTGTGTCGTTTGTGCCGGTGTCGAACAAAGAAAGAGTGTCCTACGCACTGCTGTTACTGTGTATTACCTTCCTGGTTATTGTGGATCCTTTTAACATTTGAGTGCGACATTAGCCGCAGTAGAAAAGTGGTGTATGGAAGCAGAAAAGGATACGACGAACATTTCAGTGCTAAACTACAGAATGAAACACAACAACCGTGGGCCCCAAACACTGCGGCATAATAAATGTGTCCGGGGACGATTCGTCATAACCATCAGCATGATGGGATGGTCCGTGTGGGATAGCTACTATGTCCTTTATCTCTGTTTTTTTTTGCATCGATTTTTTTTGCGCCTGTAAAATGTGCAATAAAAAATTGAATGCCCTTCGCCTGCTCGTGCAGATGGAAAGTGAAATCCTTTGTGAGGACACAATTTATTTCTATCATCGATCGTTTTTTTTCTTCTTTTTTTTTGATTTGGTATTGCGACACCTCCAAGGAGTAAACTGAAAAACCAAAACGAGTGTAAGGATGTGAGTTCTTATCTGTGATTATGACTTTTGCGATGTGCGAACGACGGACGATTTAAAAACGGAAATGGGCACATAACCCACTGCCACCACCACTACCGCCTGCCATTCGATATCCTTGTGATTTACTTTTATTGTGGGATTAAGGGATGCGTGCTTTCCCGAATAGAAAAAAAAATCGAAATTTTTAAAATCATAAAAACCGAAAACGTTACGCATCTTGATGCCGTTGCAAGTGGATAAAATGTGAAACACACATGAGACCTTCGAGTAAGCACCACTCATATAAGTGGAGTGAAGCGGGTGAGGGATCAATAAATTGGTTATAACGTGTGTGTTCATAGACAAAGTAACAAATTTTTTTTCAAGAGGGTAGGTGGTTTAATTGAAAACGCAAAACTGTACAGAAACGAGAAAGGATGAAAAGGATGTGTGATATAAGATGGCCTAATGCAGGATATGGAGCAGGCACGATGGCGGGAGAATTAGAAAAAGACTATATATGCGCCATACTGAAATTTTAGCGAGGGATGGGGTTGATGATTGGTAAAACTCAGTGGGCCCACCACTTGTGCTATTATCATGAACGAGCGACAACGCGAGGATGAGGAATTATGGTTTACTTGTGTCATAACTAGTGGCGGTGGAATGTGGGGTTTTTTCTTTTAATGGCCGAAGCTAGACATGTGTTAGTATGGGTGATATATGTATGAAAAAGTCATGGCCAAAGGTGTCAATAAACTAATAAGGACCTAATGGACCTTGAAAAGCACTCTATGGGCAGCTGTTTAACTTACTTAAGAGAGGTAGAATTTTGGGATTCCGTTCTAAATCTCATTAATATTAACAGAGGACGTTAGATGATCTATGAACAGTGGTGGCAAAAATAATAAGTACGAAGCGACGGAAATATTTTTTCTTATTTTTTTGTGAAATTTCTTTCACTTATGTATATGTTAGTTTGAACATATTGTATTTTATCTATATTATGTAATATATTGTCGTGAATATATTGTATAATTATTACTTTTTTTATGTAAGTATGCCAAATTTTGTTTCTTCAATTCCTAGTGACTCTTTTCCTGTTTTCCAACATAGCTGGCCTAGATCCACATATAAATTGCATTCATTGTCTCTTGGACCATCTGCGACAAATAATGGCGATTTCTTATTTTGGTCATTTTTAAGACAATCCAAAAACGTTTAATTAGGTTTAAGTCTGGTGGCGGCCAGTCCCAATTTTCTTAAAACTGTGTTTTTAGCAGGCTTGTGCAATTTTTAGCGTAATTATCTAGTTGATGTTCATGCTTAAGCGGAATTTGGTCCTCCTCTAATTTAGGCATGGTTTTCTGTATTATATCATACGAAATACTACGAAAAACAACAGCAAATCATGATGCTACCACCACCATCTCCATTTCCTTGAAGACTTAAACTCCTCGTTTTTAGGACTTCTGCTTCTTGAATGACGCTTCAGCCCGATGTGAACCTGGGCCTCAACCAACAGGCCTCTCCTCTGGCACGATATTTTGCCAATTGTTTCCAATGCGGCTATCCCAGTTGGTTAAGGTTCCCTCTCATCTTAGATTCGGTCGTCCTCTGCTGCGTCGTTCTTCAGTTAGATTCGAAGACTTCGGGCCGGAGCTGAGCTGTTCATTTGCTCTATGGATCTGGAGACGTCGTACTAAGCCGATGTCACTATACAGCCCGTATAGTGCGTCGTTGTATCTTCTCCTTCACTCTCCGTTTATATATGAACGGGACCATAGATTGAACGCAGAACTTTCCTCTCGAAGCGACCAAGGGCATCTTCATCCGTTTTCGTTAAGGTCCAGGCCTTTGCGCCGTAAATGAGGACCGGGATGATCAGTGATTTAGCGCTGGTATTGTTGTCGCTGCTCACTAGTGAGCCAACGTAGACTTCAAATTTTTTGCCATCAATTGTGACGTTCTGGCCAAGACATCGGTCTTGTCTTTTTTGAATGACAGCATATATTTGGTCGCCGCTTCTGCTTTATTGCTTTTGAACACTTCATTGACGTCTCTCTGTGCTCGCCCAATTACGTCAATGTCATCCGCGTACGCAAGCAGTTGCGCAGACTTACCCCTTGTGTTGGCCCGTGAGTCTCGTATGATATTTTCCAGCACGATGTTGAAGAACTTAAGTACGTTGAAGAAGAACGTACATGACAGTGCGTCACCTTGCCTAAATCCTTTCTTAACATCGAAGATCTTGGCTAATTCGCTGCCGACTTTAAGCATCAAGAGAATTCTCCATTGTCATCCTGCACAGTCTGAAGAATTTGGCAGGGATATGGAAACTAGACATGGCTCGGTATAGCTCGTCCCTATGCACGCCGTCATATTCGGCTTTAATATCGACAAAAAGTGTGTGTCGATTTGGAATTCTTGGGTCTTTTACAAAATCTGCCGCATTCGTTGGGCATGCTTTCTTCCGACCATATTTTACAGATGAACTGGTGATGCGCTCTACCAACTCATCTCCAGCCGCCTTAAATAGCTCAGCAGTCAGGCCGTCTGCGTCCGCGGCTTTGTTAGTTTTACATGGTTTTTAGGACGTGACACAATAATTTTTCCAACAGACCCAACCTTCTTTTGTCAGACCATAAAATGTATCTGCAATTATAGCGGTCCTCATTAAATTCTGCTAGTACTTTCCTTTACTTGCTGTTTCTGTGCTGAGATTAGGAACTTTTCTTGCCATATTTCCCTGTAAGCTTCATATTGGGCATTTAACTTAATTTAAAATAATTTTAATTTAACAATTGTCGATCGAATGCAGATGCTGTTGGAGTTTTCATTGACTTTTTTGTGACCTGATACCATGGCGGATTTGTATTTTGAAAAACTCAAAAGTTCGTTACAACTCCAAAGATTTTACACGGTCTTCAATCGAACGTTGTTTTTTTCTATCCATAATGAAATAATCTGTTGAAATCTTCAAATCAATTTAAAAACACATGAATGTATGTAGACTGTTGCTCTCATCATACAAGGTGGCGCAAAATTAATCATCCAATTTTGTTTTTGAATTACTGTGTTACTAGATCAAGAAAATGATTTTAAGTGATGGAAGTCTTTATTTGGACCTTCCATCTTTGTCTGCAAAGTGGAAAGATGATATCCATTAAGTGGCTACCGTCAGTGTTGATACACATTTGAACTCGTTCCGATGATAATATTCGCATTCCTGTCGAATATTCTCCTTAAAGGCTGCGATTGTCCGAGGCTTGTTGTCATACGTCCGTGACTTCAAGTTGGCCCAAAGAAATAAGTCTGGAGTGGTCAAATCGATCTTGCTGGCCATGCCAAATCGAAAAAAAGAGGTTACGCGACCAGGAAACGCTTCTTTCACAATATCCAACGTGGCTCGTACTGTGTGTGCGGTCTACGGCAGTAAGAAGCCGTTTATCACGGACCTGTCGCGTTCGCCAGTAACAGTGACCGCATTGCCGATGGCGTCCCCAAAAAAATACGGCCCAATCACTCCTCCCGCGTGAACGCCGAACCACACAGTGTCTTTGAGAGAATGTAATGCCTCTTCGTGCATCACAGGTGGATTTTCAGTGCCCGAAAACGAAGATTGAAGATTGAATAGTTAATTCATCGCGGAGAAATGAGCGTAGCCCATATGCAGTCTTTTATTTAAATTTTTATGACTTTTTAGGCAGTCGATAGGGTTTATTAAACACTTTCTCAAAACGTTTATCAATTACAGTCAGTCACCGTATATTTTGTTTTTTCTTCATTTATTTCTGAGCCTATTTTCTTTCCTGCCATTTCTCGTGTTTCTGCCGTGTTTCTCTTAACTGTCCTTTCACAGACAGTCCATATTGATAGCGTAAGCTAGAGTGGGTGTGATTCCATCAAGAGTTATTCTTCTGTCCTATTGTATTTCCTGAACAGATGTCATTCTATTTTCCAGCATCAAATTGAAGAATTTCTGCCGGTGGATGCCGTTTTTTATTGCTCCTTGTTCTCCATGTACTATCGGGATGTCTCCTCCTTTGGACCATTCCATTGTCCGAAACAGCCTATCATTGCATGTAAGTCCCGATAGTGGGTGGTATCCTTTTCATGAATTTGAACAAATTTTTTCCTTTGCCATTGATTTTTTTTATACCGAACGAGAATGCTGACTACGTTCGCAGGGTCTAATATACGAGGGTGGTCCGAAAAGTACTTAGCTTCACCACCAGATGGCGCCAGTATCGCAAGAGCAACTTACTGTCGTGTAGTACTATCGGTCGGTGATTCGATTCTTGTTTTTGGAAGGAAAATCGCGCAGCGAAATCAAAGAGCGTTTGGATGCTGTGTACTGTGACTCTTCTCCTTCGACGGCGATCATCAAAAATTGGTTTAACGAGTTTCAACGTGGTCGCACGTCGGTTTTTGATGAGCCACGTCCAGATGCCCCGAAAACGGCTGCCACGGAGGATAACGTGACAAAAATCCACGATCTCGTATTGGCAGACCGCCGATTGAAGGTGCGCGAGATAGCTGAGACAGTAGGCATTTCAAAAGATTGCATGGGTCATATCCTGCATGAAATTTTGGGCATGAGAAGCTGTCAGCGCCATGCCGCGTTTGCTCACTCCGGACAACAAGCGCAACCGTGAGACCACTTCACAGCAGTGTTTGACGCTGTTTAAGCGCAATCCGAAGGAGTTTCTGCGTCGTCTCTTGTCCCTTCGGCCGGAAAGGTGATGGCCACCGTTTTCCGGGATTCACAAGGTGTGATCCACATCGACTACCTGGAGAAGGGCAAAACGGTCACAGGGCTGTACTATGCCAAATTATTGGGCCGATTCGACGCTGAATTGAAGAAAAAACGGCCCATTTGGCGAAGGAAAAAGTGCTCTTCCACCATGATAACGCACCGATTCACACCTCCGCCCTCGCCACGGCCAAATTGGTCGAATTGGTACTCCGTACTCTCCAGGTTTGACCCCGTGCGACTTCTCTTTGTTTCCAAACTTGCAAAAGTCACTCGCCGGGCGGAAATTTCATTCGAATGAGGAGGTCATCGCCGCCAAGGAGGCCTTCTTTGCAGACCTCGAGAAAACGTATTTTCCAGACGGGTTAAAGAAGTTGGAGCATCGCTGGGTCAAGTGTATCGAGCTAAAAGGAGACTATATTGGAAAATAAATCGCCATTTCTCCAAAATTTTTGTTTTTCTTTTGTATGCTAAGTACTTATCGGACCACCCTCGTATATGTCGACCAGTTGAAATGTGGTTTTGGCCCCTTACTTACAAGTTCAATTGAGGGGTCAATTGCAGCCTTCTGAATTGCGGCCATTTGTGCTGTGGTTAGGAGGTTTGCGCCCAGATCATTGAGGACGACGCCGATTCTTGTTTTTCCAGCTACACTGCTGCAGCTGTAGAACGATCACCTACAGCGGAGGCGCTGAAGGAATGGTGGAGTGAAATCGGAGATCGCCCGGTATACGAAATTCGCATACTAGTAGCTGTGTTGGGTATGGGGAAAAGGAAAAATCACTAATTGCTTCTTGGCATCTGGTTCCTCTAAAGACAGGTCTCGAGAGTCATTACCTGTACTAAGGCTCGGCACGGCGGCAAGGTGAGCGAAGGAAAAAAATTATGTCATAATCCTCAGACATATGTAATAATAGATCCATTAAATCCTCCGCCAACCGAAAGGTGTGACTCTGATTGTGAAACGCCCCAGTGGCTTACCAGTTGTTCCTTCTTTTTGCCATCATCCCAGGCAAATAAATAAGGAATACGACATCTCGATTTGAATAACTGGCAACACCTTCTCCTACTATATCTTCCCAACCACTGCGAGAAGCATAAGAAATACAAATATAGCCGTACATATCCTTCGAATGAAACGAGCCGAGCAGTCGATTTCCGTTTCTCAAATTCCACTTCACCGCTCGTCATTTTCCATCGTGCTGGAGCCCGGATGCCGTCTTACTGCAAAATGTTATCGTTTCGTATTCTTCTCTCGGCTCCTAGTCATTTCGTCCTTCTTATTTTTTCCCATTTTCGTTTAGGTTTATCCTTGGATACCGCTTGTGGGTATAGGTGGTTCACTTGTGTTTTAAATGTATAGTATGCAGAGAGCGGATGTGAATTGTGGACGTGGGTGGATCAGGAAATTGAGTTGAAAGTTCTCACATTTGTATTTGTCATCTCTTTCTTAATTTGGTTTCTTTGTCGCTTTCTTTTTCGGTCGACGGATGTCTGGTTGTGTGTATGTCCTTAGGTGGTGCCGGTTGGAGGGAATTAGTAAATATGTGGTATTCGCTGGCAATCGCGTAACAATTGTTGTGTGGATGAGAATTCTGGATAAATAAAAGACGAAGAGAGATATAAAGACCGATTGGGGGTTCTATCATTCGTTTTGGGGCATATGGGCGTTTTCTATTTGCGCAAGGACCATTCCAATTTGACAAATGAGAATGGAACACCGATAAAAGTAGGAGGATAATTGCATAAGTATTCTAGATTTTCACTGTTTTTTTTTTTTTTTTGTGGTTTAAATTCGATTTATTTTCCAGATTTACTTACAGATAAACAGTATTCCAAGTATTGTGGATCAAATTTCTATAAAATTCAAGGAAGTCACTTATGGCAGAGAAGACGCTATCTAGGGATTATTTGATTATTTTCATCATCATTTATTACAAGTGGCAGTCCAGGAGGACTAGAGCCAACGCTTCTCTCAATCACCTATTGATCCGCCCAAACTTTGCTAATTGTGTAAACGAGCTCTGCAAGAACTTATAATATAATGCGCCACAATTCCTTTTACTACAGTTGACCCAATATTCATCACTACTTTCTTGCTTCTGGAGTAGCAGCTCTATCGTGAAAAAACGCCATTCAACGTCTTACGTCCTTACTTTTCGCTAATTTCTAAGTTTTTCTTGACGACAACAGTTACGGCCAATCCTTCGTTGTCAAATTATTTCATTGGTTTGGGGCTGTTCTGATCTTTTACGTTTAAATCGCTACTTTTGTAGCATTGACCTTATTTACGACACGTGATTCATGAACAAGAACTGCATATTACATTTTTATAATCAATCGTCGATGATGAGGGGCTAATTGACTAACATGTTGCGCCAGCGCAATTTTTTTATAAACAGGTGAAATGAGCATCCTGGTTCATAAATTATGATTGATTAAAGTATACATATATAACAAGCGTTGCGCCCATTTCACGGTACACATGGTGGCCCTTCACAGTCGACTCTTCAACGTTCGGTGGCCGAATTTGAGACGACCGGTTCGGTAATCAATCAGCCAACATTCGTACGTCAAAGGAACGCAAGATCGGCGCAGAACATTATCATGGTCCGTGAAAGTGTACAGCAGAACCCGAGGCAGTCGATTCCATGCCGTGCACAAGAACTTGACTTTTCGAAGATTTCAACTTGGCGAGTTTTGATTCGGGACTTCGGCCTACACTTGTACAAGATCCAACTGACCCATGAGCTCCAAGTTCATGACCATAGACAACGGCGTTTGTTCACTGACTGGGCTTCGGAGCTTTTGATACCCCAATTTTGGCCGAAAAATCATCTTTAACGATAATACCTACCATCTTTAGGCTGTGTTAACAAGCAAAATTACCATATATTGGTCGACACCAATCCACATGAGGTTCACCAAATGACAATGCATCCTCAGAAAGTTACCATTTGGTGCTGATTTTTGGCCGGCGGCGCCCGCCCAAATCCGTACTTGGTCTGTACTTTTTCGAAAACGACGTTGTCTAGCCGATCACCGTCAAGCTACAGAACGATGATAACACAAGTCTGTAAAAAAAAAAATGAGAGCTGTTTTGGTTTTCTTGCGTAATTCTTATGTTTTTGGGAATATTGAATCCGTAAACGATATTCAATTGGTCATAGAATGTCACGTTTTCTGACAATGTAGGTATCTACTATCTACATATGTATGTTAAACAAGTTATCACCTTATAATAAAAGATAAAAGACTAAAAAAATATTTTTTAATTTATAATTGCGTAACAAAACTTAATTTGATGCATTTCTCCTTCTCAGTGAGACTCCTTTTAGTTCATTTTCGCTTCTGGGAAGCATCTGGAAAGTCTCTCTAAAGCGTCCAACAGTTGTCTGCCATCATTGAGACGCTCCATCTTCCCTGGTATCTTTTTTCCATCTCCTTAATATCTCGGAGAAATGGTTCACCTTGCTCTTCACCCACATATCCTCACTTTTCTGAAAAGTGCTCGAGGTGGGAATGAAGAAAATTTACTTTTAAACTCATTAGGCAACCTAAGCTTGGAACCGCCATTGTGAAGCAGAACTGCTTAAAGGGTCGAAGAATCTATGAAAATACTCCACTGTGCTGGGTCGTACTCGTATGAGATCTTAAATGTATCCATCAAACCTTGAACATTGGTACAATAAACCAACTCGTCCTCTTGACAAAGTAGGAAGTGAACTGCTCCTCACGATATCTAAACACTCCCGGCAAAAGTAAGTTCCTGCTATTGAGCCTTGATCCAAGCAACTCAGCAGCGTTTTTGGGAAGATTCAAGTCCCTTATCTAATCATTTAGCTCGCCCTCTGAAAACAATTTCGGACTGCTATCATCTTCAAATTCAAAACTTGGGTTCAGGTACAGCAGCAACTTGGAATCTCTTCCAAGGTAGCAGGGGTCTTGGACACTGGTATTTCTGTCCCCTGAGGTTTGGGACGAATAGCTGATTGCAGGTTGGGGTATGAAATTGAGTGCTTCCGTTTTGAATTATACTCTTTCACATTACACAAACAAAAGTAACAATCATCACTATGGTTCTTTCGCTCGCGCCATACCATAGGAATGGCATATCGGAAAGCTTTGCCTTTAAACTAATTTCCAAGGTCTTCAACTCATCGTTTGTAGACTTTATGAGGTGCCCAAATTTTATCTTGATCTCCAAGTTTTAATCCAAAATACGCGAAGTATATTTTTTTTACAAAGTCTGTAATATTAAGTTGTTGTTTTAATACAGAAACTGTCAGACGAATTCACAGCTTCCGCACAGACGACATTGCACTATATTGAACCGAGATCTATAAAACAATACCGCGCCACTATCTACACTATCGGAGCGCGCACGTTCAGGTGACATCATGTTTATGTTTCTTAATTTAGCTCACACAGTGCGTTCTTAATTTGGAAAGTAATGACAGTTATGGCCTGTATACACTTAAAAACAGTAGGTAATCAAAATAAAATTGTACCTATTATTTATGACTTGAAGTTAGCCCAAAAAATCCCTTTTTTATAATAAAATTTTGCTTTTTGCAAAATAACTTGACGTTCTAGATTTTTTTGAGTATTTTTTTAGTTTCCAGAACATCTAAATACATAGAAATCAGTTGAAAACATCCAGACAGCATTTTTGTTGCAGACCTGTGTAATAAATTTCTTACGGCCCATGTTGAACCATATGGACCTAGTCAACAAGGACGACATTCTGCATCAACGCTTTTAGGGTAAGTTTATCTCTCGCTGGATGACATGAATTGACCACCGATGTCATGCTAGACTGCTAGACTTTTTTTGCGATATTTCCTGAAGTCGCAGATCTGTGCGAATAAACCACATTTGACCGAAGCCTTTAAGGTGAACATTACACAGGCCATTGCTCAAATTTAGCCGGATCTATGCGGAAGAATTATTGAAAATTGGACCACTCGGATCCGTGCCACCGTAAAAAGCCGAGGCGAGAAATTTGTAAATTCCTCACACACAGCTTGTCTTATTCCATTTATATCATAATTATAAGTTTTATGCACATCGCCCTCAAGATAAATTTCTCTAGAAAAATGTGTGCAAAAAAAGACAATATTTGTGATGTGTTTTTTTACGTGATTGAGTTTTTTGACTATTTTTTTAATTGGCACACAAAAATCTAGAAGAAATACTACTTGAAATTCAATAAGGTAATTCGTTAGGGCACTGCGTTATTGTTAAAAGTCTTAGCTTCTATAACTTCCAAGGCCTGTTAGGGCTACAAACCATAATTTCTATTCAGAGCCTTGGAAATCTAGAGATTGTTTTCGCTTTTTAGGAACAATATAGTTGGAAAGAAAGGAAATTACACGATGGGATGTGCTTACTATCAGCTGCAGTTTTTTATTCTAACTGCTCAAAGACTTGTCTCCGTTTGCATTTTTGCATTGCCAGAATGTATCGCCATAAGCTGAGCATGTTCATATCACGATTCATACATAGTTGTGACCCGCGACCTAAAAGGGATTTTAATGCTTTACTAGTCACCTGTTTTCGATTAACAAAATGTACTTATAATTACGAAAAGTTTATGGATAGAAGGTTTTAAAAATGAAATCAATACGAAGAGATCGGAGAATATTTGGCCACAGGCAAGATTGATTGTTGATTAGTCAACCTTCGGTCTATTGGCCTCAGTGGTATGGCGTTTGGCCACGGCGGCCTCGAAGCGCTTGTTTGCCTGACGGGTGGCCACTTTTTCCTTTTTTGCTTGCTTCCTGGCATCGATTTCCTGGGTCCTCTTTTTCTTCTGTGCATACTTGGCCCAATAATCCTCCAGGGTCTCCTAGCAACGATTTAGATTGCCCTCTGGCTCCCATTTTTATCCTTGGCGGCGTATTTCTCCATTTCATCAAGAAGTAGCGTTGGCTATCCTCGACACGATGTTTGATGATACGCTCAAAATCATGCTCATCATACCAATAAACAGGAGTGTTGCCTTCTAGCATGGTGATGGTTGCTTCCAAAAGTTCAACGTTGAAGCACATGATGATGATCATCAAAAACAATGAAAATGAAATAGGAATGACCATTTTTGTCATTTTATTGACCTTTTATAGCAACAATATGTAAATTTTGACCACATTTTCTCACAAGGTTCGTCTAATCTATTTAAGATTATCCTTAGCGCAATCGCGAGCAACAAAGGGTGAAGTTTGTTTCTTTCGCAGAACACAGACTCGTGTCTTATGCGTTTCATATGCGTTTTCTATGCGTTTTTCGAAAAGTTTACTATTCTCATAAACAGAGGAAATCGTCCGAAAAGTGGTTAAGGAAAGCTTGTCCTCTCTTGATTCAATCCCCAGTTTAACTTAAAATCGACTTGTGTAAATCGCTGGACCATTTGTGTGATCACGTGCAAGTTAAGAAAAAAACATTATATTTAGTCGCCTTTATTCTCGAGGGGTGGAGTCAGCTGAACTTTAACTCCTTTATGCCACCCTCTATGGTCAGATTTACCTACACCCCAAACCTCAGCTCTAGGTCAACAGATATTCCCGTCAAGATTAGCGATTTATGAGCTACTTTTTCAGATTGAGGTAAAATTGTAGTAGACTACTTTTCGGCGACTGTTTCTTTCGTCTAGCGATGATTTAGTTTTGACCCTATTCATCTATTTTGTGTGGCATGGATTATTTGACTGAGACTAAATTTTTTAATTGTTATCGTCTTCGGGATCGGCCGCCTGCTTTTCTGGAATCCATTTTATATTATTTTTCTAATAGTAAAGGATTGGAACTTACTATTCCACCAAAATATGCTTTTATTGGACGTTTAGTCGTAGTACGCTCTAAAAGTTTCGCAATGGATCGATTAGAGCCCTCTGTTTTCAAACTTCTCATGATTTCGACAATTGTTGAGTGAAATTACTCAAATTGTCCATTGGTAGTACGTTAATATGTTGTTCAATCATAAATCTTATAAAAACCGGGTCGTGATGCAATGATAATCATCACCGACTTTTGAGCGGAAGGTCTGTAGTTCAATCCGTTCATAGCCAAAGACAATTCCTATACGGAAAATTGTACAATGACATCAGTTGTGAATGAGAGGTGATCCAAAAGTGCTGACGAAGGCATAACACTCGCAGCATAAAACCACTTCAAAATTCATATTCTGTGTGTGCATTTCTAAGATAACACCTTAATGACATGGAAATAAAAGAGGTACTGTGAACTACAACTAACGCAAATTCAGTCGAATCTCTTAAATCATATCTAGGACAACCACCCCCGGAGAGTAGATGAACGAACATCTTCGACACAGACCATCTGCACCACGTACACAGGTTGTGTGACAAACACCATAAGAGCGTACACTCTTGAACCAGCACGAATTATAATAAAAAAAAAAGGTTGACGCACGTCCTCTGCAGCTTTAGATTTAAGAATTTCAGAATTAGGAAGTGAGAATAAAATTATTTTCTGTATACTGAGGAATGTTTTGTTCTCGTTACACATCTTACAATGCTTGACTATCTTTATGAGCCATTGCCAGAAAATTGATTTTTTCCAGGATTTGTATTTTTTTTCGCACTCGTTACGGTGACCCGTTTGTGTGTCCTAGCAATTGTTTCTTCTTGCTCTGCTTCATTGATTATACCCTGAACTAGAAATTGGTAAAATAAAATTTTGTAATTAGTTACTGCGAACTATATATTTCTCGGATCATGCCCATAATATGCTCCTCCGTTTTAACACAATTTATAACTAATGGATCTGAATTTTCTTGGCTCTAGATAAGGCATCGGCCATATTTGTGAAAATTCAAACTCTGAAGTGAGGCTGACTTTTATAAGCCTTTTATAAGCCGCGTAACTCTTTGCCGTTTCACTGAGAGTTTCGCTTATGAAATTAAAGTGTCGGTTTTCCTGTTCATGTACAGCGTTAAGGGCAATATTTGACGCATCCCATGTTAGAACGAATGGCTTATTATATTCCAGGTATGCTAAAACTAAATGAGTAAGTTATTGATTTTATTTTCATGATTGGTCCTTGGACTCACGGTTTTCTTCTTCTCTTAAAAGGGCTGTGTTTTGCGAGTCTGGCATAGTCGTTAACGAAACGACGATAATGTCCCGAATGTCCTAGGCATTGAGTGCTTATCAAATGAAATTTACGATGGATTCGACTTCGACAGGATTGGTTTTTATAATATAAACGAGATATTCCTCTTCGGACGAACAAATCGCATTTTTCAAATTGGACCCTCAAGTTCGCATTGATTAGGATGTTTAAAATTTGCTGTGTGTATAGTTTGTAGAGCTTCATCTTCAGTGAAGAAGTATACATAACATAATTCTCCGATACACTTACAAAGGATGTAATATAAGGCTCTGGAAAAACAATGGAGCACTTTTTAGTCTAAAAGGCAATCGTGTGAATTCATATTTGCCATTGTTGATAGAGAGACGCGATGAGGGGGCTGCGGGACTCCTGGGAAAAAATATAAATGCTTGGGTTGAATGGAATGCTGAAGACGAGATAGATGTTCGTATGCTAATTTTTTTATTAAATATTTTCTTAGCCTAAATTAAGTTCATATAGTCCATAAGCATATACATATATTAATAGTCGAAAGGTAAATACGAGGGTGGTCCGATAAGTACCGCCAGTATCGCAAGAGCAACTTACTATCGTGTAGTACATTCTAGTAGACGGCTACTGCCGAAATTTCAGCCGGATTAGACTCGTAGTTTCGTTTTGACCGCGTGTGGAAGCGGGAGTGGGAGCGGGAGATTTTAGAAAAATGGAAAAGAGCAATATCGGTCGGTGATTCGATTCTTGTTTTTGGAAGGGAAATCGCGCAGCGAAATCAAAGAGCGTTTGGATGCTGTGTACGGTGACTCTTCTCCTTCGATGGCGACCATCAAAAATTGGTTTAACGAGTTTCAACGTGGTCGCACGTTGGTTTTTGATGAGCCACGTCTAGGTGCTCCGAAAACGGCTACCACGGAGGATAACGTGACAAAAATCCACGATCTCGTATTGGCAGACCGCCGATTGAAGGTGCGCGAGATAGCTGAGACAGTAGGCATTCCAAAAGATCGCGTGGGTCATATCCTGCATAAAATTTTGGGCATGAGAAAGCTGTTGGCGCGATGGGTGCCGCGTGAAACCACTTCAGCGCAGTGTTTGACGCTGTATAAGCGCAATCCGAAGGAGTTTCTGCGTCGTTTCGTAACAGTCGACGAAACATGAATCCACTGGTACATACCAGAGACCAAGGAACAGTCGTAACAGTGGACTTCACCCGGCGAACATGCTCCGAAGAAGGCGAGGACTATCTCATCGGCCGTAAAGTGATGGCCACAGTTTTCTAGGATTCACAAGGTGTGATCCACATCGACTACCTGGAGAAGGGCAAAACGGTCACAGGGCTGTACTATGCCAAATTAATATTGGGCCGATTCGACGCCTAATCGAAGAAAAAACGGCCCCACTTGGCGAAGAAAAAAGTGCTCTTCCACTTTGATAACGCACCGGCTCACACCTCCGCCCTCGCCACGGTCAAATTGGTCGAATTGGGCTACGAACTGCTGCCCCATCCACCGTATTATCCAGATTTGGCCCCGTGCGACTTATTTTTGTTTCCAAACTTGAAAAAGTCACTCGTCGGGCAGAAATTTGAGTCGAATGAGGAGGTCATCGCCGCCACGAGAGCCTACTTTGCAAACCTCGAGAAAACGTATTTTTCAGACGGGTTAAAGAAGTTGGGTCAAGTGTATTGACCTAAAAGGAGACTATATTGAAAAATAAATCGTCATTTCTCCAAAATTTTTTTTTTTAAGTACTTATCGGACCACCCTCGTAAATGTACTGTTTATTTTAGAGTATCCGCACGGGGCCAGTAAGCTATTTTAAGATATTTAACATAATTAAGCTAGTTTTTTTTGAATTCAAAACTAGCTAAAACGAGGTACAAAGATGTTGAAAATAATAATATAATAAAATTCTTTACGGTTCCATGGTTGACGTGAATTGCAACATAAATTACTGGTTCTCGTACTTCAAACAAAAATGCAATGCTTGTAGTAAATCCGCTGCTTCCTTCAGACCCATATGAGACACGTTGTCTCTAATACCTACAGAGCTTTGTCCCTATAAGTAAAAGTCGCACGACCGATATTCATGCAAGTAATCTTATTTATTATAAGAGTAAGCTATGAGCATTCGGCTTGGTAGAATTCCTGTACGTTTTTATTACCCTGTACCGAGCGCGACAAATTATATTTAAGAGTGATTATACTACGTAATGCATGGTAAGGCAATTATAAATATTTTCTTAATTTAGGGATGTTTTGTATGCCTCCAGTGCTGCCCAATATTCATTTAGGGATCAGGTTCAGGATCGTACATTTCGCTCAAGGCTTTTCTTCCAAACTGAAAATTCAGTGTTTACATACTCGTATACCTAAAAGACTACTTCCTATTTATATGTAAATAATGAAGGACATTGATTTTATCAAAAGGTTCAAATCTATATTTAAATGCAATATATCATATTTTATTTTATAAAAGGTGTGCCAGTTCCTTTATATTGCGATGATGTCTAGTTTGTATCACTTTGCTTTGCAATATAATATAATAAAAAGCGAATAGAAGGTGAAGGGAAACAAAACTGCAATAATTGCATTTACACCCAAGTACCATTAACTCAAATTTCATCTGCGCACTATTACCTAGTCTTAGAACAGACCTACTCACACAAGGATAATTTCCCCAAGAACAAAACAGAACCGAAGCGAAAAAATAGTAAAGCAAAATGAAATAAAAATAAAAATCCAGAAGAGAAAAACAAAGTAGAATTATACTTCGTCGTCTTTAGAACCCCCCTCCACTCCGTTTCACCTCCACCTGTTCACCCCGAAAATAAGTTCGTTTTTCAAATCGACAACGTCTGTAGCTGTAGCGTGTAGATAGAGGGTATGAGTACGAGTACCTCTGTTTCAGGTTCCAGGTCTCTGTTCTAAGGGATATATTCGAAGTGAACGTGAATCGGAGGGACATTTGGAGCCACGCCTTAATAAAATACGGATACCCAGGCATTTGGAGAAGAAAAATAAAAATCATCCCCTACTTTAACGAACGTACATACATACATATATACATATGCAGGTATATGTGGAGGTGTGACGGGGCATTCATAGGATATTAAGTGAGAACGAAGGACGATGGTAACTTTTGGGGCAATTCCTATAAAACTATTGTATAAAATATCTTTCGTTCGCCCGTTCCAATGAAAAAATATCCTTAGGCACATACACATACACACCCACTTGAATCCTTGCATATCTATGTGTGTTATCCTGAATGTCGTCTAGAAGTTGTAACTTTTTTGTTATTCACTGTTGTTGTTTCCTTTGCCTTGTTTTTTATGTTGCAGGAATTTGTAGGGTGGAATTTCTCAGCGCACATGAAATTTTTATAATCTGCAGAAAATTATGGATCGGTTTTGGGGCGAACGGGATGAGTGGATAGAAAATATGTTTTTAATGGTTTTTCAAGGATTTTTCTTCAATACACACATACTGCTGTTCGTATATTGTATATGTATGTACATACATAGATAGATTCGTGTGTGAAATAGGTATCGGGGGTAGGGACCGTTTGTGAATGTTTTAAACGTTTTTCGTGGCCTCACCATGTTAGCGTGGGTTGCGGTCATAGTTTTCGAGAATAGTTTTAAAATCTAAATTTTTTAGTCTTCTTGGTTTTTTAGTGTTTCGTGTACGTTATTCTTATCATGGTCATCATCTTCATCTAAATGCCGGGTGTGTATAGGAAGCAGGAACCTTTTTCATATTCGGTTGGCATTTTATGTTCCTTTGAGAATGTCACTGTGTTGTTGGTCGGTATAGGGCGAGTGCAGATTATGGTGGATGGCGGTTTTCTTTTTTGTTGTTCTTTTTGTCTTCTTTAGGAACACAATTGTAGCAATCAGTGGGACGGCTGGCCCACGAGGGGGTTTATGTGAGGAAATTTCGGTGCAATTCTCGGAAGATTACTGAGCTGATGGGATGTGTTTAATAGAAGCGATATTGCTGCAGGAAAGTTGGCCAGCCGCCCTGGAAGGTAATCTATTCGAACAAAAATTTTGTTGCAGATATTATTTTCTATTTTCATTTCGGTTTTTTTGTTCCTTTTATGATTTTTTTTTTTAACTTGGTCTTGCAGTTTCTCTTTGTTATGTTTTCTGAGTGTAGTTAAGACATGGGGGGATTCTAAGCTGGGAAAGGTCTTGGGTACGATGGAATATGAATGAAGAAAGTTTTTCGTTTATTTAAAGTTTCGATAAATTTCCCCGACGACAAGAACAGGACAATGGTAGGGAGCGTGTATGCGAGGTTCTCGAACTAGATACGTTTCAGAGTAAATTAAACTTTTTACTTTAATTTATATTTCTCAATTGATTTCGGGGAAATAATGGTACAAGATTTAATCTCCGAGCCATCACTCTGTCAAAAAACAGGTTCTGTAACAAAGCCCCGAATGAACATGTCCTAGTATCTTGTTAGACTCTGTCCACTATACCTACATATGTATGTACATACATGTATAGTATGGGCAGACTTTATTTTATTTCATAGAATTTTTTGTATGGCATCATCCATACATGCACACAGAGCTGTTCAAAATAATAGGGAAAGGAATCAGCTGAAGAATTTCTAATGGTTTTCCGAAATGTTACGTGAGAAATAGTTACACGTTACTATTTAATAACTAAAACACGCAATTTCTGCTATGTATTACTATATGTACAATATATATATACATACATATGTACATATGTATATATTTTTTTTTAATAAATTAAATTTTTTTAAATTTTTTAATAAATTAAAAGCTTCAAATTTGGTTGTTTAAAATAATAAGGACATTTATAGTTAATAGCAGTTTTTTTTTTTTTAAATTAATCTGATACTATTTGTTGTGATTATTAATTAAAAAGTTTAAAAAAAAAGATAGTAGATTAGTGTCCGGAATGACCACCCTTGTTTATTAGAACAGCAGTTATTTGTACAGGCATTGAATCTATTAGTTTCTGGCATTTACTGGTGGGAATGTTTTTCCAATGGGTTTCAATAGCAGTCCACAACTGAATTTCACAAATCCGCGATGGGGTTGAGATCGGAGGACTAAAGGGGCCATTATAGCACTGGTATTTGATGGTCTTGCAACCAAGCATAAACTCATTTCGATGAGTGCTTGGGATCGTTGCCATTTCATCGTGTCAAGGGTCAATGTCTTCGGCATACGGTAGCCCGACATCCTTTTGAATATCACGATAGCTCTCCTTTCTCATGATATCTTTTATTTGGTCAATGGGCGCTTGCCGTTGGTCCCAAGACCAAGACCAAGTTTTACGTTTTTTTTTAGTGAAAAAGCCGACAGTGAAACTCCTGCTCCTGAGGATGCCGAACATTTCTACCGCTGCCGGAACCAAATAAATTTACTGTAGTTTCATCTGATTTCTAAAATGCCTGCCAAACTCCTTTCTCGATTTTAAGTTCTTTCTACTTAGAAGTGGAACTTTGCGAGCAATTCTACCGGGCAGTTTATTTTCGAGCAACCGTCTCCGAATAGTTGGTGCACTGACTTACTTAATTCCGCGGCAATTGCCCTTGATGACATAAAAGGATCCTTCTTCAATCTTTGCGCTTAAACTCGGTCCCAGTCCAATCTGGTCGTCTAATGTTTTTTTTTTTAATCATAGGTTATATTGACACTGACGGCTGTTTCCCGCTCGAAATCTTGACAAAAAGTCAGTATCATACTTCCGCGTAACGAAATGAATCGCCTTACGATTGAACAACGTTGGGAAATATTGAAAACTTATTTCCAAAGTGAGTGTTGTGTAGCCCAAAAAATGCGTTTTTTAAAAATAAGTTTCTGCCGAAATGAAGTAACCACCGCATCTGCTGTACACAAGTTTGTGCAAAAAGTTCGTGAGACTGGTATGCTAGTGGATAACACT
The DNA here is from genome assembly GCA_958301585.1 of Merodon equestris. Classification (NCBI taxonomy): domain Eukaryota; kingdom Metazoa; phylum Arthropoda; class Insecta; order Diptera; family Syrphidae; genus Merodon; species Merodon equestris. Next base: position 51,976,567 of record OY284416.1, read on the forward strand.
CATGATCCCCGTCATCGTACGGTTCGCACAGATGAGAATGTGGCTGATGAGAGTATGAGACTCAACTTGCCATCGATCTCAACAGCTCAACACTTCAGCCTGAGGAGAATTCTGCACAAAGATCTCAGATTATTCGCTTACAAGGTCCCATAGATACATTCATTCACAGAGAGTAACAGTTTGGTGCAGATTGTAAAGTAGAGGCATCATTAGACCATTTTTCTTCGAAAATGAGGCTGAGAACAACGTTTCGGTCAACGGCGGGGTACTGTTAACCGACTTTTTTTTTTCCATGGATTTGGACGACCTCTTGTTCATGCAGAATGGCGCGCCATGAAATACAGCCCATGCCACAATCGATATTTGCGCACCAAATTCCCAAATCGTCTTATCAGCCGTCTTGGCGATGTCAATTGGCCGCCTCGGAGCTGCGATTGTTTCAGCTTTACGCTAATATAAAAATATCGACATTTTTGCTGCTTTAAAAATGCTGCCTTTTTGTATTGATTTAAATGACCCCTCCTGTTGAATATTCGTATAAATTTTTGTATATCCAAATAAAAAGTCCTCATCGTCCTCGGTGGTACCGAGATAGCAACCGAAAATAATCGGCTTTCAGAGCGGACTTCCTGCAGTTGTTCGTACCCAGTTCATATCTTGAAGATCATCCTAGAAGCTGTGTGTGCCAAGACATGAGAGAGCAAGAGTCCTGAAATACCTATATGAACGGTAATGCAACAATTTACAGCGCCATATATATACACCCCAAGAGAATTCTATAACATTGCATACCACAGGCTACACCTCAGTGATTCGAACACAGGGAAGCGACTCCATCTATATAAAGTTCTATTCAATGATCACACCTTAGAAACCGGAAACAACTCACAAACCACCGAAGAAGGAATGAGACGACTAAGAGAAATATTCCAAATTGTCAAATGAAACTGTAAGATTGTAACCAAAAACCAAGCCAGGCACTACTATTTACGGAAGCGAGCCTAGAAGCCATTCAGTGGGTACTGAATAAGCAACACTTACAGTCGAAAGCCGCCGAGAATTTTAACGCCAAGCTTGCCTCGCGCTATATCGATCCCTTCCAATTGATCTGCAAATAAGGGATACAGCTGGGGGAAAAATCCATACACTGTATGTAGGACAGGTCAAGGAATATCATCCGCCAACATCGGAACAACCATCTACATCCTATACACAAAGGTCTTCGTTGTGCATACAACAACTGCGTAGTGCACCCACCCACCCAAGATTGATCAAGTATTACCAGTAACTATTCTGTCAGCGCGACAGTGTCCACAATACTATAAAGACGCCACTACGCACAAATGTCCCAAACATGTCATAACCCGGAAACGACATAGTAGTGTAACTGCTGCGTCGACACAACTAGTGAATCTGCCGGCGTCACAACAACAAATTTTTGTGACGCGCTGGACCAGGCGAGTATACTCCATCCTATAAAGCTCGTAACAAAGTGCTTTTTGATGACGTCAGACGGCGGATGGCATTGTGAAATCGGATGATCTATTCACCTAATCAGCCATAGGGGATCCTGAAACCTAATACCAGAAGCAAAACCGATTAAGGTTTTTGAAATAAAAAAAAAGCGGTCATTGTTGATCGAAAATTCGTGGTTCTTGCCAGAATATTTGATGTTGGACTTGTCTGGCCTGAAACCACCTGAAATCCTGAAACCATGCTTGATAGCGGAGTTTCGCCCAACATGTCCGTCTGCAGATGTGATCAGGATCCCCTATAGCTCTGTATGTTGCCCGTTTTTATGGGCGACTTTCGTTCGACTACTTCGTTCTAACTTAGATTTAGTTCCATAGCATCCTGGTTGACTATATAAACACACCAAATCTCCTGCATTTGTCGTCAAACAACTTTTTTTCTTTGCGGCTCACGTCCAACTCATTAAAAGTGGGGTTAGGCCTTTCAGAGAACTTAAAAGAAACGAAACCAGCAAAGATTTCAGCGGTCTCCTGCGCTTACAGATTTTTAAGTACAGTACTAACTGAGGTTTGGTAGTCATCAACCGATACTCCTAATAGTCTAAGCCTTCCAGGTAATGAATGAAGGAGCTAGAGGTTCAGTTATCAAAGTCACTGGGGGTAGGCACCAAGAAGCTACAATACAACTAACCCAATGAGGCCTTGGAAATCTTTCACATCCTAATAATAATAATCCATGATCTATCGGCAGATATCCTTCTAACAAGGAACTGGGATGATTAAGGTTTTGTACAACGTTATCTTGGTCTTTCGAGAGAGGGCTCTACTTCTCAATTGCCTCTTGAGCCCAAAGAAGCAGCGGTTGGCAAGAGTTATTCTGCGTTTTATTTCAGCGCTGGTGTTGTTGTCGCTGGTCTCAAGTGAGCCAAGGTAGACGAAATCCTTGACTACTTCGAAATTATAGCTGCCAAGCATGACGTTCTGGCCCAGACGTCGGTGTTGTGTGTCTTTTTTCGATGACAGCATATATTTGGTCTTACCCTCGTTAACGCTAAGACCCACTTTGGCCGCTTCCGTCTCAATGCTTATGAATGCCTCATTGACGTCTCGCTGCGATCTCCCGATCACGTCAATGTCGTCTGCGTACGCAAGCAGTTGGGAGGACTTGAAATAAATCGTACCTCTTGTGTTGGCCAGTGACTCTTGTACGATCTTCTCAAGTATGATGTTAAAGAAATTGCATGACAGTGTGTCGCCTTGTCTAAATCTTTTTTTAACACCAAAGGTCTGGGTTAGCTCATTACCGACCTTAACAGAGCAGCGAGAATTCTCCATTGTCGACCTGCACAATCGGACGAGTTTGGCAGGGATGTTAAAACTAGACATGGTACCGTATAGCTCGTCTCTATGCAGACTGTCATACGCGGCTTTAAGATCGATGAAAAGGTGGTGCGTATCGATTTGAAATTCTTGGGTCTTCTCCAAGATCTGCCGCAGTGTGAATATTTGGTCTATTGTGGATTTGCCTGGCCTGAAGCCACACTGATAAGAGCCGATCAGGTTATCCACAAAAGGCTTCAGGCATTCACACAATACGGCAGAGAAGATCTTGTATGCGACGTTGAGGAGACTTATTCCCCTATAATTGGCGCAATTATAGAGGTCTCCTTTCTTGTGGACCGGGCAAACGATGCTGAGATTCCATTCGTCGGGCATGCTTTCCTCCGACCATATTTTACAGATAAGTTGGTGCATGCGCCTTACCAACACATCTCCAGCCGCCAATCAAGACTAATACTATAGTTTTTCGAAAAAGACGTTTATTTTCTAGCCTAGAAAAGAGTTGTACATTTTTTATAATCCTAGCAACCCGACGGTCATGCGCTCTCACGCGGCTTAATTTTTTTAGTAATCCCTGAAAAGGTTGTCTAAAACTCATTGCTAGACATAAACGGAACGATCTATTTTACGCCCTTGCAACTACATATCCATTATGTATGTGTGCAATATGTATGGTATATTGCAACGGGACTGCCTTATCGAAGTTAAAAATTAAAAGGTAGCAAAATGCCGACAGAAATAATGATACTTTTAGAAACACATTTTGGGTGTACAAGTAATCCACTGTTTCCCAGCAGAAGACGTTAGCTGGTATATGTATATGTGTATATATGTATATATATATGTATAAGTATATGCTGGTCAGAAACATCGAATCAGAAATGTCTGATAAGCGTGGGGATCGGATCGGAGACATAGCTAGATTAAAATCCAAGTCAAACGCATAGCTCCGTCAAAGGAACTCACTACCGAACCCAAGCATTGAAGGAACATCAGCCGCAATACGAGCAAAGACACGGAATAGTATTATACTATACACTTGCAGTGCGACTATCATTTGCTTAGGTTAAAAGTAACTTTGAAATACTGAAATGGAATGTCTTAATCCACCCGCAATATTCTCCAGACATCGCTGATTCCGATGGATCACGCATGGCCTGGATCAATAGTTATGACGGTCTTTCGAAAGAGCTAAGGATTGAGTTGATTCGTGAACCGCCTTAAAAGACGTATTTTTTCTTCCACCGCAGAATTCTTATGCTGCTAGAAAGATAGACAAAAGTTTAATTTATTTCTAATATTTCCATCTATAAAATTTACCACATATGTATGTACAATACAAGATAAAAGTCACAAGGTTCTATAAGGTTAAGAATCGTTGAAGAAAAACAGAACGTGGTACAATTAAAAGTATGTATTTTAATTAAAATATCGAAAGTTTCGTCAAAAAGAAACAAAAAGGAGTGAAACAAAGGGGAAAGTGTTTTTTTTTGCGTATACTTTCCAACGAAAAGAAAGGGATTTAAAAAGCGACGAAACAATTTTGATTGAACCCTCGAACAGTCTTAAAAAAATTACCAAAGAACCTCGCAGCGTATTTGTTTCCATTCGATTTTAATTAATTTTCCCATAATATGAACAGATAGAACCGGACAAAGGAGAAAGGAAAACTAAACAAAAAGGAAAAGAAATAAGCGCTTCTCAGCGAACAGAGGAATATTTATCCTATAATCCTTTTTTGCTAATTTTTTTTTTTTGGAATCATGTCAATGAGCGTACTCATATCCTTAAAGAATAGTGCCCTCGGGATGATGGATTGCTGGAAATTAGTTTCTCATTAATTGTACAATCAGACTGGCAGGGAAAGAAAGAAAATGGGAAGAGAGAGTCTACGATATGACGACGACGTAGACTATCAAAAAAGTTTTATTGCAGCTAACCCTAATCGTTTTGTATTTTCCCTCCTGTTATCAAATGTGAGGGAAAGCATCTTATGTACGAGTATATCTTGTTTTTCTTCTATCGTGCAAAAATTTAAGCCAAAGTTTTTTTTTACGATTCTATTTCGTCAATCATTTGTGGTTACCCTAGCTAAGGGTAAATCAGGAAAAAGGAATGTAGTCTTTTTCTTTATATGATTTGTTTAAACCTAATTACCATTATATGCCATCCATCATGCGGATGTCAAAAACTTGTGAGACCATAAACGCGATTGGATACGGAAACTATTTGCTTAAAAGATATTCGTGTTTGGATACACATAAAAGTATAATTTAGGTATAGTACGAATAGGCGGAATCAAGCAATTGAATAGGAATTTTGGATCATGCTGTTCTTGATCATGATAATAGTATATGCACATTGGATTACCTTAATGAGGGAGGAAAGCGTTTTAGTTGGTCGAGATTTCAAAATTGTTTGAGAAATTAAAAAAAAAAATTTTCTTCAAAATCAGAAGAGCATGAGTTCGAACAAACAACACTAGATATCATGCCGATAGTTCACCAACGTACCATTGAGAATCTAAGAGCTTTTGTGAAATCTTAATGCTTAGTGAGGGTTGCTTCTAATCCCGAGCATTTTGCTCGTATTTGTATCGGGAGGCTTCTCTAACTTGGACTCATTTTCTGATCCCTTGAAAGGCGAATTAAAGAAGTTTCACTCTTTTTACATTTGAGGACAGGGCACATGAAGTTGGTTCATAACCGCCCCAGCAGTGTTTGAAAGCCTCATACAGAATAATCGTAACGCAGGGGTATAAAATAACTGAAAATTAGTTGACAGTACGCATCCTCGGTAACAGTTATCGTTGAAAATTGAATTTTCATTTTAATGAAAATATAACTAGGAGTTTTTATTTTTTTTTTGTAATAGGTACGGTTAAAAATGTCTTTTAATATATTTTTGTGTGATTTTCTCAAATGCAGTCCTTATAAAGTACTTAAGGTCTTCCACTCTATGGAATTGTTCCTTTGGGCTGAGGTCCAGAGACTGTCATTTATTGATACATCCTGTACTTTATTGCAAACTACTTTAAAATTGAGTGAAATCTGTCAAATAATGTAAGGTGATTAGAAGTCAATCCTGGCGGGAACTCTCAACTTATCACGCGCAAATTGAAGCCCCAAAATAGGTGTATTCGTTAGCTTTTAAGACGTTGAGCAAAGAAGTTGTATTGAATTTTATAAAGAAATATATCATTTATAGAAAAGTAATTGCGCTCTGAGTACTCTTTAACTTTTCGGGCTGTATGGATCCTAGTTTTGATACAACCCTCTTCATCTCGCTTTACCCTGCCGCTTTTACCCTGACGCTTACGAAGCGAATATTATAGTTCTCCGAGGAGAATAACGGCAATTATCTAGGGATAATGAGCTTCGCCAGTTAAAAAAACATGATCGTGAAGACCACAACATTGAAATACAATATAATACACAATCTAATTTCTGACGGAAAGAAGACCACACCAAAGAGGAAAGATTAGATGTTAAAGTATGTAGAGGAGGCGATTGCGATTTTGATCACATTCACATCGTCAAAATCAAAAGCCGAATTCAAATTCATAGAAGCAAACTACTGGAACGTATTAAAAAAATTCAACTTTGGAAAGTTAAAGTACTTTCGTTCCAGCATCAATATCAGGATGAAATTATTAATCGATGTGCTGTTCATGGGTGGAGACAGGTCAACAATAAAAAGGGCTGTAAAGGAAGCAGCGGAAAACAAACTAGGAAAACCTTGTTTGAACGTAATACAATACTATTGATATCATACCCTACGAAAGGAAAAAAAAAAACTGATACCAGGCCAGATCAGGATTCATGGTATACGCAAGATACTGCGAGATTGGTTTGGACAACGAACATTTGCAACTAAATGGGGAAGGTATTTCGATGATCTTCTTAGGGTGTATAGTGAGCAAGCAGCTTAGAAAATCGATGTTATCCACCAGCATAAATTCAGGTAAGACTGCCAACCGTCGAAGAAGTAAAGAAAGCAACCCACCCACTTAAGAATAAGAGTGCAGGAGTCGACCTTCTACGACTTCTATGATCTACTGGATCGAACGTACGCCTAATGCCCCAGTTATGACACCAAAATTGTACTACACAACACTAGGGCTTAAAAGTCAGAGCGGAAGCCTGCAGGGATGAAGACGGAAAACTAGTTGTAGAGTCACAGTCGATGCTGAAAATATGGACCTAGATAAAATTAAGCTTGTTATTTCGAATCTTAAAACTAACAAAACCGCGGCCGCAGTTGGCCTGTCTGCTGAACTATTTTAAGCGGCTGGAGATGAGTTGGTAGAGCACATGCTCCAACTCATCTGTAAAATATGGTCGGAGAAAGGCATGTCTAGTTTTAACATCTCTGCCAAACTCATCAGATTGTGGAGAATTCTCGTTGCTCCATTAAGGTCGGTAGCAAATTAATCGAAACCTTCGATGTTAAAAAAGGATTTAGGCAAGGTGACGCACTGTCATGTAACTCTTTCAACATCGGTCTTGAAAAGATCATAGGAGACTCACTGGCCAACACAAGGGGAACGATCTATTTCAAGTCTGCACAATTGCTTGCCTACGCGGATGACATTGACGTATGTAATTTGTCGAGCACAGCGACGCGTGAATGAAGTGTTCAAATGCATTAAAGCATTAAAGCTAAAATGGGTCGAGGGTAAAACGAAATATATGCTGTCATTCAAAAAAGACATACAACACCGACGTCCTGGCCAGAACGTCACAATTGACGGCTACAAATTCGAAGTGGTCAAGGACTTCGTCTATTTTGGCCGAGTGGCAACAACACCAGCGCTGAGATCAAACGCAGAGTTACTCTTGCCAACCGCTGCTTCTTTGGACCCAAGAGGCAATTGAGATGTAGAGCCTTCTCTCGAAAAACCAAGATAGCACTATACAAATAACTGATCTTCCCGGTCCTCCTTTACGGTGCAGGTGAGGATGTCCTTGGTCGCTTTGAGAGGAAAATTCTGCGTTTAATCTATGGTCCCGTTTACAAAAACGAAGAGTGTAGAAGAAGATACAACGACGAATTGAACGGCCTGTACAGCGACATCGGCCTAGTGCGACGTCTCCGGATCCAACGTCTAAGATGGCTAGGCCATATAGAGCGAACGGACAGCACAGCTCCAGCCCGAAGAGTCTTCGAATCCAGCCCTGAGGGACGATGCAGCAGAAGACGACCGGATCTAAGGTGTCGCACAAAGACGGAAGGGGACCTTAACCAACTGGGAGTGTGGCACTGGAAATAACTGGCAAAAGATCGTGCCAGCTGGAGACGCTTTTTGGTTGAGGCCCATGTTCACATCGGACTGTAGCGCTATCTATGAAGAAGAAGAAGAAGAAGAAGTCGACCTACAACCATTGGAATTAACAAAGAGGTCAAATGGATTCATCAAAACTATATGGAACAATGAAAGTATCCACGAGGAATTGATAAACTCGTTCATTATTCCCGTATTGGTGGTAAAAAGGGGAACTGAAAATGATGCAACACAAGTGCCCTGGGTGTTTGGAATGAATAATTTCGTAATAATCAAATAAGCGCTGCTCAGATGAAAGATCCTGCCAAAGAGGTACACGTCTAGATGGCAATTTATCGAACACTTACACAAAATTCATTTTATTCTTGCTGTAGGAGAAAGTAAATTGAAGCGGATTAAACAATATGAACAATAATTCTTTCTTAAGTCATGGAAACGTTGATACATATACATATAATATCATTGCACAACCTCGGCGAATGCAAAATGGTTTCGCTTGCTATTTCTAAAGCACTCCACAGAACTTGGCATCAGTTTTGTCGAAAATGGATGCTTATGGTACATAGTAATGAATCATTTTCGCTCGGATATTTCAAATCTGATGTTCACCCAATAAATGCTGGTTTTTCCCAAGGTTCTGTTTCGAACCGACAGTCTTTCTTATTTTTATCCGCTTTGCGATATTGTATCCTATCCGCATATGCATGACATTGTTTTTACTTTAAAAATAAAGAATTCTCTTGGCCTTGATTACTTAAAGAATTTACACTTAAAACATCTTTCTAAAAAAGAGTATTGCGTTTCTACAAGTTCTGTTCAATAACTATATTAAACTGGGATACTTTCATTCAATATTGCATTTTATGCAGTCTCAGAAGCTCAGTCGATGTAGGCTGATAAGTTTACTTAGCCTTTTAAGTAAATATAATACTTTGAGAAAAAAATTAAAAATATTATTTATTAATCACATACCTGATCAATCTTAAAACTAACAGCAATAGCTAATGGGCTTATGGCTGGGCTTTTAATTTTGTTATTAAAGTACAAAAGGCAATTTGCGTAAAGTTACAAGGGGAGCTTTTGAGGACGTCAAGCGAGTGAGTTTTTTGTTCATCTTCGAACGCTCTCCTATTGTGAGAACATGTTAAAATTAAAGTTTGTTCCGTAGTAAAATTAATTAGGTTTTTATATTGGGATTTACATAAGGATATAGATTTTTCGTCACTATCAGGAATTTTGTTTCCTCGGATATTTGTGTGTCCTGGGATCCAAATGAGTTTCAGCTGTTCACTCTATGATATACAATAATATTATTGCATATGTGGTTAATTATAGAGGTTCGACCGGAGAACCTTTTTCTGTGAGAAAGATAGTTTTCATGTTTGATGATATAGTTAAGTTCGTGGCTTTCAGCCTTACTATACTCGTAGCTTCTTAGGAGAAGATGGTTGTTTTTTCGACTGACTAAGCTTTTAAATGTCTGTTCTTATCCAAAGATATACGTATTTGCACCTGATTAGGTTAAAAATCTCATTTGAAATTTCTTTAAACAAATTCATTGTACGGTTCAAATCATTACATCTTCTTCTTCTTCTTCTTAGATGGCGTTGCAGCTCATGAAGAGCTAGAGCCAAGCTTCTCTCATTCACTTATGTTGTGTGCGATTTGTTTTTCACAGAAATGAATCGAGACCGAGGGCCTAGAAGCTTTTTTAAGGTAAGTGTACTAGGGGGGTTTTGCCAGTATCCTGCCGGGGAGGGAAGCCGAGGAATGAAAATTCCATGGCGTTGTTGTTATCGGGATCCGAACTCGCGACCATTTTTTGTAGAATTTTACTAGTGCAGGGCAAAAGACGCGTGCTTGCCACTAAGAGATTACGTCCCGCCATAAAATGCACTAGTCTGAGTCCGTTTTCTGACGTAGTGTTTTGTAGGCTACGACTTGTTCAAAGATTTCGTTCTTACACACCTTCTTACTGATCTTACGCTCAGATTGGGTTTTTATTTAGTTTGGGAAACGATGGTGGTGGCATGTGGTGCAGTATACTTAGGTTAAAAATACTGTTAAATAATGAGAAGATAGGTCTTTTAATTTGGAATGGGGTGCTCTTATTTATTGGGTGATAAATCTGGTCGTGCCCGGGTATTTTGTTCTTTATAGAGTTTAAATAACTTTCAAATTCAAATTCAGAAATTGAGCAATTTGATTTCGGAGTCATCATAGTACAAGATTATGCAAGGTAAGAGTATAGGTAATGTCGAAAAGCATTTGATCGGAGGACCGCTAGGTCCCCTTAAGGATGTTAAGCTGTGGAAGTCGCTTGCTATTAAAAGAATACGTCCCGCCATAAAATGCACTAGTCTGAGTCCGTTTTCTAACGTAGTGTTTTGTGGGCTACGTGTTTTGTTGCCTTTCTTGTAGATTTCCTTCTTACCCAGCTTCGCATTGAAATCTCTTAGAACGATTATTGTGGCGTAGGTTGGACATTCGGCATATGTTTTATCTAGGAGGTCATAGTCGTTTTCATTTCTGTGAGGACGTGGACGCATATTAAGCTTATATTGCCGAGATTGGCCTTGATGCTGACAGTTATTAGGCCTTCACTCATATGACGGACGCTTAAGACTTTTCGCCTAAGTCTGCCTCGAATAACAATTCCACATCCGAATAAGCGTTGTTTGTTTTCCCTGTAGCAATTTCCGTAGTAGAGTCTTTCATCCGCTTTTTACCCGGTCCCATCGCACTTCTTGGAGTGTGGTAATGTCTGCCTTATAGAAGTCCCAGCGCCCCAGTTAAAGATCCGAAATTCGTTTCTTTTAAGACGTTTGCGAATGTCGTCAACCTGTAATCCGTCTATATCCAAGGTTCTTACTTACCTAACAACATTAAGATCAGCGGGCTGTGCCGATCCTTGCCGGCCTGAGGTCCAAATAAGGTGTAGGATATGGTGTTCGCCAGATAGTTCTTTTCGCTCGAACCGTGGGCGCCGCCGTTGACATCATCTTGGGAATTCTTCCCGAAGAAACAAAGCAAAACACTCTTGGCAGCCTTGAAATTCTAGTCAGTGTATTCGGTGTACTAATTCTTAACGGAGAAGAATTGTTTTAATAATGTGTTGTTGTGATCTAATTTCGGAAATAATAGTCAATATATTAAAAGAAGACTAAACCTAATTACATTAAAGTCCATATGGGATAAAGCTACGCTTTACCGATAATTCTATTATCGGCTCAAGTACTTCAATTTTATCTCACCATCAGTAGTACTAAAAGGGTTATCCCAAAAGGCGATAAAGTCTGTCTTCACACCCTTCCTTGTTCGAAAAACGAGCAAAAAAAACAACAAAAAGTTCAACCAAAAAACCAAAATAACAAATCAACAAAAGGCGAATACAGACCGCAACAATAAATTTGCGTTTATCTCTTTTATCAAGGAAAAAGTAAGTAAAACGAAAGAAAAAAAAATACACGGAATGGAAATCAGCCATTAGTGTCAGAGGGTGAAGAGCGAGGTAACACTCACCCATTCCTAAGCCAGACAGTGTGTCACCCTCACTTGAGGCAATCAACAGCTCAGCAAGCCAAACATATTTTACTTTCTATCCTTCTTCCTTCCCCCATACCCCCACTCCCACTAAACCATTGAACCACCAAAGTGATGTGTTGTTGCGCGCGGGAGTTTACAAGTCAAGTGGAAGATCGCAAAAATACAATCCAAACGAAGGAAAAAAAAAGTCGAGAAACCTGTCACGGGGGAGATTATTTTCGCATGAAATTGACTTCCTTGTCGTTCACCCATCGCATCCCATTCCACTCCTACAGCAACAATGCCATGTGAAGGGTAGTTTTTTTTGCTCAATGTTTTTTTTGCCTTGCTGTGATGCGTGGTTAAGCTCTTCACCCTCAAAATCACTATCAGCTGCCGGTGTTTTTATGTTTTTCCTTTTCTGTTAGGACTCGCTGACAGAAAAAGAAAGGACTCGCTGTCAACAAGTGGAAGAATTAAAAGAAAAAAAAAGAAATAGAAGACCCCTGCGGCTGGAAATGTAAGAGGTGAGCAAAGAGCGGCAACGGAAACCGATGACACTTATGCGTCCTCAAACACATCCCGATTATGTTCAGGGGTGGGTTTCGATTTCAGAAAACTCAAGGATTTTCTCACTTTCATTCGATTCCCGAATGCAGATCCAATTCTGCATGGTTCGGTTTCACGCGGGAGGACTAGTTTCATACGCTGTGCTACTGTCAGAGAATTAAAGGGTCGTGGGGAGAGTTTTGTTTGTTTTATAATTAGTCCATGATCAATCATAATTCATCATTGCTCCCATTGTCCCGTACACAAATCGGTCGAACAGACGCTCTCAGGCGGGATACATTTGGATATGAAATGGGAACTGGTATTGTTTGAATAGTTTATTAGATGCGTTTGCATAATGCTGGGTTGCCGCTTTAATTAGGAGTCTCATGTGAATGGCATCCATTGTTACTGTCCTTTCTGTGGTGATTCTATGCAGCGAATGAACATTTTACTGTAATTTGAATGAGAGTGAAACACATCAATCATCCAGAAGAAAGGTATATTCAATTTACCGTGAACAGAGCCCTTTGAGTGCCACATCAGAAAATCCTGATAAAAATCAAATTCTATTTGTTATTAGACGAAATTTTGGATATGGTATAAGGAGATTACTTACATTGAACATTATTAAGACCTCAGGGCTGAAGAAGTTAAGCTAACGCTGGCAAGAGCAAAAATATTTCCTCTTAGGAGTACCAACTCATCTTTAATGGTTCAAGGTCAGAGGCAAACTTTAATCTAACCGTGCTGCAAGATATCGATTTGAAGCATTCGCGAGTCTGCAACTTGTTCCTGGATTTGTATTGGATAGAGAAGCACATCCAATATATTGACTGTTCTTGTCTTGCTCTATCACGCCTACTTCCTAGACATCCTGCTTGACAATAAAAGAAGAATTTTCTAGAATCTTTATAAATTTTCAAAACTAAAGACCATGCAAGAACTAGGCATAAGAGAAGGTCTCTGTGTTTTTTGGGTTAAGGGCAAACCTCCAGAGTCGAATGGAGTCCTATAGGCTCCATTTGAATTCAGAGAGAACCTAAATTTTCATTGAAGCGAAGTAGGTGTCTATTGCTTCTATTGCTGCTGGGACAACTAGAGTCTTGTAAAAGTAAAAGTTCTTCCCCCTCATTCATTTACATATTATATATGTATATGTATGCAGCTTCTGTAAAATTTGATGCCCCTTCTTATCCCGTTTAAAGCCCCGAGTCGTCTTTAATAATATATGATTATCTAAGAAAACTTGTGTATTTAAATCAATCGAATGTCGGAGACACATCAAATCTCCTCCCGGTCTCATTCTTTTTCACAATCGATCCATTTGCACAGATAAGGTGATCCACAACTTAGGCATATTATCTGACCCGGAGCTCAGTTTCCTAAAACCAATTCAGCTCTAGGTGTCGGAACATATTTGACATAAGGAACTCATAAAACCCAACTCGATCTGGTCCCTCTACATATTATATATGGAACTTTGGTCGTTCTGTCTGTAATACACCTCTCAAATGTGGTCTGATTACCAATATATTCACATTTTTACTGTCGAGAGAATTTAACGTCGTTGCCTATATTTTTTCTCTTCGAAGTCTGTTACGGATTAGTCTTTGATATCTATCTCCTTATTAAACCCACATACATTTAAAATATTTAAAGAAATTTTAATTTTGGGTTTTCATTAAATTTCTTACAAGTTACAAGACTTTTCTAGGTTCTATTTCAAATTGCTTTTACATTTTCGAAAATGATTGTTATTGTCTGACATTGCAATATATTAGTATAAGATCACCTAACAATTCATACTCCCTGTGTGCATTTATAATATATCACCTTAATGACATGGAAACAAAAGAGTTACTGTGAACTACAACCAATGAGACAAATTCAGGCGAATCACTTTTATCCTATCTAGGACAACCACCCCCACATAATCATCTCTAAAGAAAATGACAAGCAACGCAAATAAAGAATGTCCGCACTTTTCTCATTTTTCAATGATTTATTTAATAACAAAACGTTTTAAAAGTCACATAACACAGGGTGGCTGATAAAGCACGCTGAAAATAAATAGTAATAACTAGCTTATACCCGCGACTTCGTTCGCGTTAAATGAACAATCTTTGATAATTACGTTGATTTGGAGGTTAATTTAGCAATATTTTGAAAAATGATCTGATGTTGAAATGGACTTATTCGAGATACGTATTGGATGTAAGAAAATTAGAAAAAAATAAATAAGTTCGCATGTGTATATATGAGGTATATGCCTTTTTTTATTATTAATGAGTACATAAGCTCAAATGTGTTTTTAAAGATACGATAGTATTGATAAGTATTGGTTAGAAAAAAAAAATTAACAATAGTCTTGTCTTGGTGATAAAAGGCATTTTTACAATACACTTTTTTTTTACGTTCGACTTGGTTCGCTTCGTACTTTAATAAAAAAAAAATGTTAATCTTCATAAACTTATTCGAGTAAATTTATTGTAAGCCTCTTTGTAAACAATATTCGGTGTACAATTAATATTCGCTAAAATAAAAATGTTAGAGGCATCACTCACACGTGAACATGCAATATATAATTGTCGATGGGTAAAATATCCTTGGTTCAAATCAATGCCTATTCTCTTCAACGTTTAACCTTGTGATTTACTAATTCTCATTGCAAAACTCACAAGGCTAGGAAATTGTAATCTTCCAAACTGAAATGGATAATTTGATGGAATAATACTCGTAGGTATTCTAGATATAAATAGTGTTTCACATTTACCACAGCCAATTATAATTACAGCTTCGATGACATTCTCTTGTAAAGAAACTGCTCGCAATCGAGGGCCATTGTAGAGCTTTGGTGAGTTTAAATAAAAATAGCATAATGGGAATACTAGCTATCGAATCTATTCTATAAAGTGCAAAACCGGGTGCATTTATGCTATTTAAAAATTTTGCTTGGTAATGTTTTGTTTATTCTGTTTGACATATCGTATTTATGGATAGGTATGTTCTTGTTTTGTTTTCTTTCCCTATCAACCATCGACAACTACCATCCTCCCCTTCTCCTTTCAATTTTTCACGACTCTCCACCACTCAATACTTTCCCTCCGCCTAAGTCCTACGACTACGAAAGCAAATTACAACCTAATCAATGGCGCCTTCTTCAATTTTGACAGCCTTACAATAAACGACGCCATATCTATTTTCCACAGAGAAATATTCAATTATATTCTTCTTTACGTTCCCCTTTTTCGATCCAAACTTTTATCTACCTCCCCTCCTTGGTATAATCGCAGGCTCCGTTCACTAAGAAACACTAGAAACAAACTGTGGGCAATCTTCCTTCGCACTCAATCCCCCATTGACTTTTCTGCAATTTCACCGAGCTGCATACGTCTCTCTATGAAAGCCATTTGATCGAAACGTAAGCCAAACTTATTAACGATCCTAAGTCCTTCTTTCAGTTTGTCAACTACAAAAGGAAATCTGATGGCTACCCAACTTTACTCTCCTTCAATGGCGTAACCTCGAATGATCCCAAAACTATCGCCAACTTTTTCAAACAATCTTTCGCCGATGACTCCTTTGTACCGGACACTACTTACTTCGACAACTTACCAAATTTCTCCCTTGAACCATTTCTCCCACTCCCACGTACTATTGACCCCCATACCATTGAAAATAAATTGAATCAACTGCATAATGAATTTACTCCCGGGCCCGATAGTCTTCCTGCCTAAAAAAATGTTGCTCCATTATTTCTGCCCCATGTCGAATTTGTGTCCTTCACACTCTCAACATCAGAGAATAGAAATGAGGTTGACGTCACTTCAATTGATTTCAGTAAAGCCTTCGACAAAAACTCTCAACCAACTAATAATCTTCAAACTGTCTTCCTCGGCTTTGAACCCAGTGGATATCTTCTTATTTAAAAAAAACCCTGTTCGTTTTAGATCTGCCTTTTCCAAACCCTTCTTAGCTTCTTCCGCCGTTCCCCAAGGCGGCCACCTAGGTCCACTTCTTTTTGTTTTTACTATTAACGACATTGAGTTTGTCATTAAACATTCCCACCGCTCACTGTACGTCGATGACACCAAGTTCTTCAAGACCATTTCCTCGGAGCAAGATTCTTCCCTTATTCAATCAGCTTTTCTATCTGATGCTCCAAAAATTGCTTGGAGCTTAAGATTTCCAAATGCCAATCAATCATCTTTTCACACAAATGAATCCCCCACGTCTCTACTTCCTCAATAATTAGCCTATCTCCACCGTTCTGGTTATCCGCGATCTTGGCATACTATGTGATCAAGAGCTCAATTTTCGCGCACATGTCGACGATATAATTTTTAGCTAATTAATTAAGCTAATTCTGCACTCGGTTTAGTGAAACGTTGGTCTAAAGAATTCTTCAATCCCTTCATGACTAGATCCCTCTATATTACCTTTGTTCGCCGTCTTCTCGAATACGGATCTCAAGTGTGATCCCCTTATCAACAAACCCACGTATCTAGAATCGAAAGCATCCAACGTCGGTTCCGACGTTTCGCTCTTCGAGATCTGCCCTGGAATAATCCTTTGTTTTTACCGTGTTAATTCGAATATTAACTTCGATTTCAACCTCAGCACTCCATGCCTAAAACTCCGTCATCTCAATAGCCTTTCCTCCTTCCAATCTTAATTTCTAAGAATCATGCTCCTCTCACCCGTTCTCACTAGTTATTAAGTTGGATTAATTTTAGCTTGAATTTAGCTCAATAAATAGGGGTGTTTGCCGTCACGAAAATTTACGGCATAGTATTCGTATAATATATTTTAGAGAATTTGTTTTATTCTTAGAAGTACCTCCCCAACAAGCAATACCATATTGTAATTTTGATTGAAAATTACCATAGTAGATAGTAGATAGTAGATAGTTTTCAAGAGCATTTTGGAACAGGTTTTACGCAAATAGCAAAAAAGGACTAAGTGTAGAACGACAATAAATTCTTAAAGCTTCAACATGTTACGAGAAGCACATTTTCGAGTCAATGATAAGCTGATACTTAAAATCATTGACCATATCGATTTGAAAGCATTTATTACTTCAGCTCAAGTTGTCATTAAAGGTAGGAGAAAATAAGCCAGAACTTTGTACAATTGCAATTATTAAGCTCGAATTTCCGGCACTCCGGTGAGTGAAAGTAAATATTAACTTCAGGATCCGGTAATGTTGACAAACAAAAGAAATTTACCTTAGTCTTGGCACTTATGACCAAGTTGTGTTTGGAGAACCAGGTTCTAAGAAGATGAAGATCCATATTTATGTCTGAAAT
Organism: Merodon equestris; assembly: GCA_958301585.1. Taxonomy (NCBI): domain Eukaryota; kingdom Metazoa; phylum Arthropoda; class Insecta; order Diptera; family Syrphidae; genus Merodon; species Merodon equestris. Next base: position 51,994,050 of record OY284416.1, read on the forward strand.
CAGGTCTAGGCGACTATCTGAACCATATGAGAGACCTACATCATCTGCAAATGCAGCTCGCGTACCTTTGAACTTAAGTGCAAACAGAAAGTTTGTATATAAAAGTAAAAGAATGGGGCCTAATAAAAAGCCTTGAGGTACACTTAGTTTTAAAAATATAAGATCACTCCTAATTTCATCAATTTTCACACTTTGTGACCTATTGACTAAACCATTTTAACAGGAAGCCTCGAAATCTTGCTTTTTCAAGTTTATTGAGAAGAATGCAGTGATCGACCATATCAACCGCTTTAGAGATATCAACAAAAAGACCAACAGTAGCCTTCTTATTATCGAGGTTGAACATCACTTTGCCGCAAAATTGTAAAAGTGCGTCTTCCGTTGATTTACCTATTTAAAAGCCAAACTGTGATGGGTTAAAAAAAAATTGTTTTTAAAAGTTATCACTATTTTATTTTTTATAAGCTTTTCGAAGATGTTGCTTATAGCTGGGAGAAGAGAGATAGGTCTACAATTATACATTTCAACAGTAGAGCCCTTTTTATATAGCGAAATAACATCTGCACACTTAAGTTCATCGGGAAAAACTCCTTCAAAAATACGGCGATTAAGAATTCAAGGCAGGACGTCTATTATAGTATAATATGCATCTTTTTAAAGAAAGTGGCTTGAAATACCATCAGCACAACAAGAATTTGAATTTTTCAAAGTGCCCAGTACTTTTAAAATCTCAAGAGGAGTTATGGGATCATATACGAAACTAGAAATAAGAAATCGGGTCTTCCGCAGACAAACAGTTGGGACAAATACATAGGTTGAATGGGATCTGGTTGCAAGTTGGTAGCTATATTACAATAATAAAATAATTATTAAAAGCATCAACACTGGCCGGTTTGTCAGAGACATCGACACGAATAACAGTCGGTTTAATTGCAGCTGAGTATTTATTCAAAATATATTAACCAAATTCCATTCATTTTTTAGGCTACATTTAGGAGAAATTAATCGAGAACAGTAGTAATTATCCCGACAAATTGGAATTTCCCTTCTTAGTTCAGTGCACAGGTTTTTATATTTGTTTTTTAACCTTAAATATTATAAATAAATCAATAATTGAGTAAGCAAATAAATAAATAAATTCTTTTATTTTTAAGAATCATTAGAAAACTAAATAAGATAAAATTATATTTAACATGAAATAAATATATCAATTACATGTATGACTTCAAATAAAAATTATTTTAGTTTCTTAATGTGACAAACGGATCAGCCATACTGGATGGCATTGACTTCCTTTTATATTTGGAAATTCATCCTTACATCATCTTATAGGAAGACGGCTTGGCCATATGGCAAATAGAATTCCACGTATTTCTATAAGATTCATCCCAAAACATGACGTTTGACCAGTCCGGTTCAATGCAATTTTCTTTCCTATTTAATCCACTTTTTTCTTCATTTATTTTTTCAGAGCGAACTTTTGGAATTGATGGAATGTTTCCTCGACATTTTTTCCCCTTTTCCCCTTTTCCTCTTTTTTTTTTTAGTTTAAATAATCTAAAAAAAATAGTTCAGCTAAGAAAAAAAAAAAAATTTTTAACTTTTTTTCCTCTTCACTGGGCTTGTGGCTTGTTTTTATCTAACTATTGTATATAAAATACATGTACTGTACAAGATATTCATGTAAAATAAGCTATAAAATGCAAAATAAAAGAAAGAAAATAAATAAGGGAATGGACGTAGGCCGAAATCTTTCTACAATACATAGCTGCAAAGTATCGGTGAACCGGCCCTTGCCACACGAACACAAATTGGAGTTGTCACGTCACTAAACTGAACTGGCCAATGTTTTCAAATTAATCGAATAAATTCATTGTAGCTCTACGAAAAGGCGTTTGATGATGTTCAAAAGCATTACGAAATGTTTTCGCGATATTTTCTTATTTTCTTTGTGATTTTACACTATTTCCATATCTAATAACATCTTCATTTTGACTTAATTAAGTTGAATGCTATTTTGAAATTAAAATGACACCCCTTGTTGGATAATTCCATATTAAACACCTTGACCATCTCATTGCAAGCTTATACAGAGTAAGAATGGCTCGTCATCACCTTGCTCAGGGAAAACACACACACAACGTGCGGCTTTCCTTTTTCTACAGGCGGTTGGTCACTTTTGCAGGCATGTGTATTCAATTTAAAAATCAATTTTCCCCTTTTTCAGAATTTGACACTTCGAGCCGGATATATACTAATAATCAATAAAAATGAATGATGAAAGGATTCAAATTATAAGTGGTCCATAGGCAACTCTAGCTAATGTTCCCGAAAAAAGCCGATAGAAAACTGTGAAGTTTTTCGCGAGCACCCTTGCCTAGTGGTTATTTTTCGAAAAGTTAATAATCTAATATAACTAATAGAAAAACAATTCACTAAACAATGCCACGAAATAAACGGAGATATTAATGGCTACACCAAATTAGCTTTAGCAACCTAAAGAGTCCGCTAGCCGCAGTCATACATATATAATTAAATGGTAATAGGCTCAATTATTGTTCATTAAAAAGTAAGTCGTAAAAACTAAGCCGAAAGCCGAACTCTCAAAATTCGGTTGGGTTATGCGTGGTCAAGTAATACCAACTTTTCCTGTTTTTCAATATTTGCACTTCATCGAAACTGCTTCGTAATAAACTCAATTACCGCATAAGTACGTGTGGTGGTAGCCATATATTAGAGAAGCCTAATTGGCGCTGAGACCGTAGTGCTATTGAAGTGCTCTTCCCTCCCCTGTTCGCTACTACCTGTGTGGCTTTGTCACCGACAGTCTTTAGTATCGTACTAAATCCAATGAGCACCATTTTGAATAATTTCAAATTCACTTCTTTCCACGGCAACTCCAACTCCAGCCTCAGCATCAGGTAATTTCGAGACGATCTTGACGTACGCATTCATTGGAGTATGATGATGACGCCTTCAGGATCCCCTGGAATAAGTTTCTAATTTACATTCAAGTCTCACAGGAATCAGCGGACATTAGACGTGACAGGAATCAATAAAAACAGCAAGAAAGCAAGATCACAAGATCGCGAGATCATCAACATATAAATTGATACAGCGCAGCCTATGCAACGAATAGATGGCTGCTGGTCGCTGAAGTGTTGCTTGGACGCCTCTATAGCATCCGGGCATCCGTTCGTCTCATGTGTCCATGAAGAGATGAATGCAGGTGAAACAGGCCTGCGAGCCGGAATGCAGCAGTCTTTCGGTGATTTACATGATTAATTCGTTTGCCAGGATGACAGCAGAGTTATTGCGTTTAATTTTATTTTAAATGACGATGAAGACTTTCGCCGGAATGGCTGCGGGTACATCTTCATTGGAATAGATTTACAATACATGACTTCTCAGCCTATGACGAGTATCTTGATTCATTGGGTGGTAGTTAGTCGATGAGTTGCGGGGTTATTATCACTTCATGCAACTTTGTGACTACGATATTGTAGAAAGGTCTTTAGGAAGAAAGCTATTTATATTTGAGTTGCGTTAATTACGACTTGATGTTTCTAATTTCCATTTCACGTGTGACTGGACACTGGATACAGGAACTCTGTTGAAACACTCGACAATACAGCGAACGCAATGACCTCAATGCATGGATGGATAAAACCAGATCAGTTAAACTGATCCTTGCGAATTCAAGTTTACCGCCGGCAAATTTTTTAATTGGTGATAGTAAAACTGTGAAAAAAAAGAAATTTCTACTAAAAGCATCCCAGAAGTAATAGAGGTATATGCACAGCTATCATTTGAAATCGGAAGGAAAACGGGACAAATTTACGGAAAATGGTGAAAATTTTTTTTTAAGTATAATAAAAATAAACGCTGAAGCTTGTAATAAAATACATAAAATAGATATATTGTTCGAAAATATGCATATTTGGCAAAGCCCGCTAGCCTTAAAATGTTTAAAACCAGCTTAAGTAACTAAACTGACCTAAGATATCTTTCTATCTTCTATTTTTTTTCGTTTCTATTCTATTAAAATTTGTTGCTAATGAACGATTTTCGTCAATAAACTCCACCAATCGTTTTATTTGCTTCGGATATGATATTTTTAACCTAAAAAAATAAATATTAATTAAAATTTATTATAAACATAACTTACATTTTGGGACAATTTTTAGACGCAGTCGTTTGCAAATAATCGTTGACTATAAAACGACTTCCAGAATACCAACACTAACAGTCATTCGACTCATGTCACGCAAATAAATATGTTCCACAAGACATAAACGACTCAAGTCATTTCATGACGTAATGTGACAACTTAAACCACTACCGTAATACCGATTTCATGTTGTCGTTTTGTGACTCGAACATAAACGACTTTCATAATAGGGGTGAATGTTTTTGCTCCATTTCAGTGTTGGTAAAACCGACCTATTGAACCTGAATTCGCACATGCAGAACGCGACATTATGTTCGCAGGTATCCGTCTACAATTTATTTCACCAGTCGACGATCATCTGGTTGAGAACGTGTGCCAATTTTTTTAGTATTCCAAGAGACCCTAAATAAAGGCAACTTCCACAATACTCATGAAGTCTTTTATGGTCACGCTACAAAAGAATGACAACGACCTTGCTATTGTTTATGTTAAGGACACATTGGCAATTTTCACGACAAATCAGTTTCTACTGATTAACATGTCAAAAATCAGCATTGCTTTTTTTAGCCAATCAGATAGGTATCCATGCATTGGTTCTTGCATTTGTTCAATTGGATATCCGATAAGAATTTCGAGCGGCATGAATAGTATCACGCCACGTTGTCTGGAATGATTTTTTTGTCCTCAACCCATTTAGACAGGGCTCTATGAACTATATTTTCGAAAATCTTGCTGATACTCGGAAGTAGATTTACAGCCCGGAGAATTACCGGTATGTGTCTTTGCTCCTCGTGAGGACTAATTACACCACTGCTATCTTTCAGTGCGCTGGATAATATGCATTATTCTGGTCATTGTTGAACAGGATGGTGTACATCTCTACAGCCACTGGCGGAAGCTGTCGAGCCCAACATTGGATATAACGGCGATTCCCAATTACTCGAAGATGAACAGGGTGTTAGCCCTTAAATTAGCGACAGCATTATTTGCCACGAAATCGTAATGAACCTGTTAAAGCCAAGGTTCTCGGGTCGCCAATGATCGATATTCTTTCGAAGAAAAAAAAACAAAAAAAAAACAATTCATATACGGAAAAACTGTGCAACAACATCAGTTGTGAATGAGAGATGATCAAAAAATGCTGACGAAGGCGTAACACTTCATGCCTTGTGTATGACATGGAAACAAAAGAAGTTACTGTGAATTACAACCAACGCGACAAATTCAGTTGAATCTTTCGAATCGTATCTAGGACAACCACCCCCGCAGGACAGGGATAGGTAGGTAGGTAGGTAGGAGTGGCCGCCTGATATCGAGATGCCAGGCCCAATTAGCGCTTATGCGCCGTTTTGATGCCACAACTCAGTGACCTAGTGTGCTGTTATTGGAGTTTCATATCCATCCTGTGGAATTAAGGAATTTGATGATATTACAGAATCCTATTTCCCTGAATTCTGATAGATCGTCGAAGGAGATTTTGCCGAGTAGGCGCTGTCTGGTTCTAGCTAGAGCCGGACATTCACACAGGAAATGGGTGAGAGTTTCCTTTTCCAGTGGGTTCTTGCAACTACGGCAGTAGGTGTTGAATGGGATGCCTAACTTAGCAGCGTGGGTACCGACAGGCCAGTGGCCAGTACAGATGGCTACAATTCTGGCAATCTCTTGTCGGGGTCTGTTAGTTAGGTCGAGGGTTCTTTTCCTGTTATAGGAGGGCCATGTTTTCCTAGATATGACGCAGTTGCTAAGACTGCACCATCTGGAGTTCGCCCTCGAGAGAAAGTGTTGTAGAAGGTTTGCCTTGACCAGTCTGATGGGGGGAGTACTGCCTCCGCCAAAGAACAGTCGAGGGAAGAGCCGTGCCTTGCTAAAGCGTCAGCCTTTTCGTTTCCCTCTATTTTGCTGTGGCCAGGAACCCAAATGAGAGTAATGTTGAAATAGTCTCCTGCACAGCTGATTTCATCCTTACACTGTGCAACTAATTTGGATTTTATGGAGTGAGAGTCGAGAGCTTTGATAGCTGATTGGCTATCAATATATATATTTACATCTCTCTTGGTAATAGGATAGCGCGTGAGTAACTTGCAAGTTTCCTTAATCGCCAGTATTTCCGCTTGGAACACGCTGGCCGAGTCTGGAAGTCGCAACGATTTGGAGATATTCAGTTCCGCTGAGAAGATACCCGAGCCAACCCCACACTCCATTTTCGAACCGTCGGTGAAAAAAGCTACCTGATGGTTCTCAGAGTGCAGTCCCTGTTTCCATGCCATCCTGGATGGGAAGTGGACATGGGCGGCTTTATTTGGGTTGTGTATGGTTGTCGTGAAATCGGTTGCAGTCATGGCCAGGTCACTAGGTAATAGGTCCAGCACCTTGCTATGACCGTATGGTTTAGATGACCAGAACCCAGATTCTCTGAGTCTAATGGCGCTACAGGCTGCATTATATCTGATGAAGAGGTCCAGAGGGAGGAGGTTTAGGAGTACGTTGAGTGCCTCGGTCGGGGTAGACCGAAGGGCACCGGTTACCCCGATACTGGCCGATCTCTGTACGCGGCTTAGTTTTTTGATGTTGTATGCCTTACTTAGGGCAGGCCACCATACGAGCGCTCCGTAGGTGAGGATGGGGCGGATGACAGCCGTGTACATCCACAGCACCATTTTGGGTCGGAGTCCCCAGCTTTTGCCGAAGGTTCTGCTACAGGCATAGAAAGCGACACATGCTTTCCGTACCCGATGTTCAATGTTTATCTTCCAACTGAGCTTGGGGTCTAGGATAATTCCTAGGTATCTAGCCTCGGAAGACAAGGAGAGTGGCTGGTTGTTGAGTCGAGGGAGATTAAAGGACGGTATCTTATATTTGGTGGTAAACAGCATCAGTTCTGTTTTACTCGGATTGACGCTTAGGCCGCATCCTGAGGCCCAGGCGCTTAACTTATTCAGAGCTCTCTCTGAGATTTCGCTAATTACCGAGGGAAACATTCCCGATACTAGGATGACCACGTCGTCAGCATAAGCAACCGCCTTAATTCCGATTCTCTCGAATTCTTTCAGAATTTTATCGATAACCAAGAGCCATAGTAGAGGCGATATTACCCCACCTTGGGGTGTGCCTCTATCTACGGTCTTAACTATAGTGGTATTGCCCATCTGGGCCTGAATGATCCTAGTTCTGAGCATGGATATGATCCATCTACTAACAAGTCCCTCTACCCCTGCCGAGGTGAGGGCTTCTTGGATCGATTCAGTGTGAATGTTGTTGAAAGCACCTTCTATATCTATGAAGGTAGCTAAGGTAAATTGTTTATGGTGGATGGATTTTTCGATTGTCTGCACGACTTCATGCAGGGCGGTCTCAGTGGACTTGCCTTTAATGTAAGCGTGTTGGGACTTCGAAAACTTTGTGTTTCCTAGGGAGTCGCGGATGTGCCTGTCCAAGATGCGTTCGAGGGTCTTCAGGACGAAGGATGTGAGGCTGATAGGTCTGAAATCCTTTGCGGATTCATGACCGCGCTTGCCAGCCTTCGGGATGAAGATACATCGAACTCTTCTCCAGGCTAGGGGGATGTAGTTGAGTTTCAGCGAACTTCGATAAATCACCGTTAGCCAGGGTATAACCTTGCCCAAATTCTTTTGTAGCATTATAGGAAATATCCCGTCAAGTCCCGGTGACTTGTATGGAGGGAAGCTGCTAATGGCCCAAGATATATTATCGGGGTTGATGATCAAATTAGCATCGCCCCGTGGTGTGTGCTGCGTATGATGAGGGACCTGCGTAGTAGTCCCCGTAGTCTTTACATCCGGGGAAGTGGGTGTTCAAGAGAAGTTCCAGGGACTCTTCTGTGGAATCTGCCCAAACACCGTCGTTACGTCTAATGTAGGATGGATTCTGGTGTTGTTTGGATAGGATTTTGCTCAGCCTGGCAGCATCCTTTAGTGTTTCGATTGACTGGCAGTACTCTGACCACGCCTGAGCTTTGGCTTTGCTAATGGCCTTTTTGTAGAGTTTAAGGCAGTCTTTGTAGGGTTTCCAGTATTTGTGTCTGTGGCAGATGTTGAAGAGGTCTCTTGTCATTTTCCTTAAAACGGAGAGATCCTCATTCCACCACGGTGGGAAGGTTTTTTTGCTGTGCTTAACTGGGCACGAAACTTTGAAGGCCGTGACCATGGCCTTTTCAAAGGTCCTAACTTTCGTGTCCAGTTGTTCTACAGATTCCATGTCTGGATCGGGAAGGTTATTGAGTTTGGAGTTAATGATCCTGCTGAATTTTTTCCAGTCAGTACGTTTAGGATTTCTGAAGGGGATGGAGGGGTCGGCACTGAAATTCACATTGAAGAGTATCCATTTGTGGTCTGCAAACGATTTTAGATTGGATACTCTCCAGCTGTCGACCCTATAATTGGTGGAATTGGAAATTAGGGTTATATCAAGTACTTCCTCCCAGCCAGGATGTGCTTCCGAACTCGGAAATACAAAGGTTGGGGAGCTACCTACATTACATATATTGAGCTTGGAGGTAATTAAGAAATCAAACAGAGACTCACCCCTTTCGTTGATTTCCGAACTGCCCCATAGAGAGTGTCTGGCGTTAGCGTCGCATCCGAGAAGAAGGGTATCCTTACCCTTTTGAAGTTGCTTAACCAGTAGTTGCACTTCAATCGGTGGAGATGGCATATCGTGCGGCATGTAGCTTGATGCTATAATGAGGTTCGGCTGGCCAGAACCTTCCAGATTAACGACTGTTAAATCTTCGGAGCTAAGGTGGGGACATAAAAAGGCTTTAATATGTTTCTTAGCTAGTATACAAGTTCTGGGCTTACCGGTTTGTTTTTTGTAAAAAATGTTGTAGTTGGTGTCGTTGAGCCCTCGAATAATAGAACCGTTTACCCAGGGCTCCTGCAATATGCCAATGTCAATGTTTTCCTCCCGCAGGAAAACTAGCAGATTCTCCGACGCACATTTCGAGTGCTGGAGATTAAACTGTATGACATTAAGCATATTGTAGTTACTGTTGTTGCTTTTGTTGTTGCTCTTGTTGTAGTTGAGGTTGGTCTTCCGTTTCGATCGATAGGCCCTCCAGCAATTTGTCAGTTGCATCGATCTCAACTAGATCGTCACCAGGGCCTGTCGGGCGAAAGATTTTGAGTTTGGCTTGCCTGACGCCAAACTTCATTTTGTAGTTTGTCTCCTTCAGTACTTCCAAGCACTTTTCATTGATGGAGAGCAAGTAAGTTTGGGAGTTGTTGTGAGGTTCTTCGACCTTTATGATGGCCCAGTCCTCCGTGGGGATGTTGGGGTTTTGCAACTTGAGACATTGGAGAACCTTTCCGCTATCTATAGTCGTCCGGGGTAGCCAAATACGTGCCCTTGGTATCCTGGGGATATCCTTAGCGGGGATGATCTTGATCTTAAGTTCATCCCAGGCATCGTTAACCTTAGCGATGCACTCGCTAAGGAAGTCTTTGGAGAATTGGTCAGCGCATTTGATAACCCGGAAACCCCTAACAATCTCTTCGGAGTCAGACCCAGGCATCTGGCTATTGGGGTTATTAATGATATGGTCCACCGTCATTACGGTAAGCTTAGCCTCGATGCTCGGCCATCTGTCAAGCACCGCTTTACCGGTGGAGGAGTTTTCGTCACCCAGCGCGACCTGGAGGTGATCTCTCGCAGTTTCCGCGTAGGAGGAAAACTTGCTGGGGGGTTTACGCGAGGAGGGCGCGGCGGCTGCTGCTGCCGTGACCTTGCTTCTTTTAGGAGCGATTGAGGTTTCGTCTTGAGACCTGTTCCTTTTCGCTCCCTCGCGATTTGATGTCGTTTTGAGTCGGGTGTACTCATCCACCACTTCCTGGTATTTGCGCCGATCCTCTATGTCTTTCTCATGAGGAGTACCAGCTGCTTCATTCTTTGCAATCTTGCCAAGGATGAATACAGCCTTGAGGTACTTCTCTCTCATAATCTGGCCGGAGGATTTTTGCTTTTTAACCGGCTTTTGGTCGCTGCTGCTGACTTTAGCCGTTGGTATGTTTTGAGGTTGAGGTTGAGGTACAATTGGTTGGATAGGGGAACTATTCTTAGAACCCTGTTCCTTTGATGGACTGGCTACTTTTTCTTGGCTCGAAGCCAGTAGCTCGTCCTCGGATGAGGTGCCAAGGCTAGGCGACCTCCTTGTTTTGTTTTTGTTTTTGTTTTTTTTATCCATGTATTTAAATTATTTTGGTCCCACGAGTAGGTCCGGAAAGAGAGGTCCGTCCCAGCAGAGCCGACATACTGGAATAAGGCACTTATACAACCGACCTTGCCTGGGCATCGGAGGGGACCGTTAACGGCCAGTACTCTTTAACCACTAACTGACCATGCAGCCATCGGCACGGGTACCTCAACACCTTGGCTTAGAAGTGGGTTCTGGAATTTAGTCGCCTCTTACGACTGGCATTCCATGCCGCGGGAATATTCTATCCCCTTTCCCGCAGGGGGAAGGACAGGGATAAGTGAACGAAGTTCTTCGACACAAACCATCTACACCCCGTCCAGATTTTGTGACAAACACTTCAAGACCGTAAATCTTGAGCTGCGCGAACCCTATAAGAAAAATTTAAATCATGGAGCAGGTCTCCGTTTTCCAAGCATAAGGCGCATATGGTAAGGATGTGGCTTCTGTTAAACTGCAGGAAGGCATTGGATACGCCTGCCCAGAGCCCAGACTTGGACCCAATTGAAAATTGATGGGCCCATTTGAAACAAAAAAAAAAGAGGCCAGAAGACACCCAAAAAGCTTTCCTTTCGTCCATTTTTAATAAAAAAAGTTTTGTGTAGAAACAATTTCTTGGCAGACTCATTTTTGTGTATTTTTTGTTTTTCCTGTTAATTTTTGTTATTGCTTTTAAAATGAAGTATATTTTGTTATTCTTCGTTGGTAGATATATTATGGTATTAATAATACAGAATGAATTAAAAAAAATAACTAAAACAACAAGAAGCTCTTTTTTTTATAAAGAAACTTTCAGAGATAATTTTATATAATAATAATTTAATTCTTTTGTCAAAACACTTTCTTGACAAACTGTGTATGGGATATTGAGCTGTGCTAAGCTACAAACAATGCAAGCATTCCTTCAGCTCTTTAATTTTTAATTGCTTTGCAGGCGAAAAATTATTTTTTTTTTTTGGAAATGAAATCGCACTTAATTTTATGTTCTTTGGACTATGCAAAGTCATTCACTCTCGCATTTATTTCGCAATGGCATTAAGAACAAAACGCTTTACTAGTGTCATTCACGACAGGTTTCAACCACTCTTTAAATTCTTCAAGATTTTCCCATTCATATAGCCGGTAAATCCGTCTTTAAATACCGCATACATACAGTTCAAAAAGTAGCATACAAATTAATATTTCAAATGGACGACAGAAACAACTAACCAACTATCTAACGCGAGTTACAAAGTTCTTCTGAAATAAAAAAATCTTGCTAGGCACCTATTGAATACATATAACGGTACAAGAAAATTCCTGATCGAACCAACCATAAATGTTTTGAAATAGGACGGAATTGTCACTGTTTTGGACAGGGTTAGTATTAACAAGTGTGGTACTGAAAAGTCGCTAGAATTCACTAGATTTTATTTTAGCGACAAAATTTTATTAAAAATCTTCAAGAGTCTTAAAAATCCGCTAGATTTAGCGACCAAATCGCTAAAACGGCAAACATGCTTTCAAATAATCGAGAAAAAACAAGAAATAAAAAAAATTATATAAAAAAAAAACAATAAAAGTTTTTTTTATTTATTATACCATCGAAATTGCGACGGTTTCACTATGAAAAGCTAGCACACTCCCCAATACGCAACGCAGATGCCCTACGATGTGAAGAAAATGGGAATATGCACATTGGCATCCAAGTCCTTGGTTGCCATATGGTAACGTATTTGGGTTAATGATAACGTAGCTGTATTCTGAAAACCTGAGTTGGGATGAGTAGTGGAAGAATCCGACGTTGGAAAACTGGAGGAAGGTTACCAGCATGTTTTGATATTGCCTCGTCAAGAACAGTATATCATGTCAGTGGAGTCCTCGGTTAAGAAATTTTGTAAATCATTTTGGAATTACATAAACATAAAAAGGAATATCTCAGGCTTGCCTAATGTGATGAATTTGATAATGCAATTTCAACAGATTTGAATGGAACTTGTGAGTTATTTGCCAACTTTTTCGAGTCGGCTTCGAGTCCAATCAACGACCAACCATTACTCTGTCATTACAGAATCGATGGATATTGCTGTGTTGCAACTTTCGGACGAAGACGTAATAAACGCGATAAAGAAACTGTAATTAAACTGTACACCAGGTCCTGATGGAATCCCTGCGATAATATTAAAAAAGGGTTTATCTTCTATCGTTTATCCATTTAAAGCTAAATTTAATCAATCACTGATCAGAGGAGAATTCCTCAGTGAACGGAAATATTCATTTATTACACCAACCTATATACACATTTAAGAGTGGTTTTAGACAAAAAGTTGAAAACTATCGGCCTATATCTAAGCTTTCTGCAATCCCAAAATCGTTTGAAAGCATTGTTAAGACTAAGCTCTATTTCGCTGTTAACCCTTAGATGCATGATTTTCCCAAATTTGGATTAAAAATTATCCTGACTAAGTATTGGCTATAGAAACACTTCCTCATCAATAATTTTTAGTTTTGTCAAATTATATGTTAATAATTTGCTAAAATATACTTTGTGCCAAATATGGCACATCATGCATTTAGCCTTCAAAAAATTAAAACTAGAACCCAGTTGATTTGCTAAAGTTTTAATATTGTTAATTTACATTAAAAGAAACATCTACTTTTCATGAAATGTTGAACATTTGCGGCATGTTAAAAAAAGATTTATATTTGCATGATGGAAACTAACACCTCGGATTTGGGAGAACAGATCTCAACATTTGGGGGTGGTCGTGGTGCAATGGTAATCATCACCGACTGTTAAGCGGAAGGTTTGTATTTCAAGTCTGTCCATAACCAAGAACAATTTCTATACGGAATAATTGTTGAACAACGTAAGTTGTGAGTGAAAGATGATCAAAAGAACGCTGACGAAGGCATAACACTCGCAGTACGAGCATAAAATCACTTCAAAATTCATACCCTGTGTGTGCATTTCCAATGCAATACCTTAATGACATGGAAATAAAGAAAAATTTACTATGAACTACAACCAACGAACAAATTTAGTCGAACCTCCCGAATCCTATCTAGGACGACCACCCCCGGAGAGTGATGAAAGAACATCTTCGACTCAAACCATCTACACCCCGTCCTAAAACTCTTAAAAAACCGGCGTATGGTTGACGCCATCACACTTGTTGAAGGTATGGGTGCAGGTGGTCCTTTTTTCAGCTTGAAGTGAAGAAACAGGCCTTCCAAGTTTTAACAAAGACTGTGAGCTGGTACAAATATTGCACAAGGTCTTTGCTGATTCGTTTCGAAAGCGAACTAAATTTATGTCATTGTGAGCCGAAGTTTGTTTATAGAGGAGCCATGAATTTATAATAGCCAAATCGACCAAGTGATAGAAAATGTACATATACAACTTTTTGGATTTCATAGAAATAGTAGACCTTCCGATAAAGCTGGCCATCAAATCTACCCCTCCCATATATCGATTATTTTATTTTATTACAGCCGGTAATTTTATTGTTATGGAGGATTTAGTTTTTCTACCGGACCTTTCTATAATTTCCTTCCGTTCAATTCAAACAAAGGTTGATACTATGTTGACGCATTCATTATCTTTCCATGTCAAATTGGAAATAGATGTTCCTTCAAAATCAGCACGAATTCGACCGAGGCGTCTCTAGCTGCGTTCTTTATTTCATCATCGCTTGGTAGCTTGCAACTTGGTATTCTGTTCCGCCTCATTGTTTCCAAGGAAAGTATTCCAATTTTGCCAAATAATACTGAAGCTGAAGGATGGTGTGAAAATTATCAAATCAATACTACACAATATTGCTACTTGATCCTAAATCTGGCTCTTTGTGTTATACACGTTCAGCGGTATTATTTTCTAGACATGTGTTAACTTCAAAATTGTATGCAGAACCAGACACACTATATAAAACAAAAATATATTGAAGTATTGCTTCGGATGATGTTTGGTTTTTGATGCACAAACTTGTTCATTGGCGGAAAGGTGAATTGATAGACATTTCCTTTGGAATCATTCAATAACTACGAATTTTATAAAATTTGTCAAAATCTGATGAAGTATAACTAAGTTTTGGAATTATTATTGAAGTGTAAAGAATTAATTTTTTCAAAGCAATTTAGTGTCATAAAATTCTTTACCATATCAAGGCCGATATCTATATCTCAATAAATTCTTAAATTTGGGTACATTGCAGCTGAAGATAGAATTAAAACGCCGAGATAAAAGCCACATTTTACAACAGAAATTTTTCCCTTTCTTTGTTTGTCTTTTTCTGTTAACCCTTAGATGCATAATGTGCCATGTATGCCACAAACAAACAGTAGCCCAAAAAACTGGTAAAAAACTTACCGTGAATTATTATATGTTTATTCCCCGATTCAGTAAGGCTATAAACTTACCAAAAATATTTTTTGTAATAGTTAACTATACAAAATTATAATGTTAGACGATGTTCGCTCAACTGATTTGCACTAACAAAGAGATGCACTGTACTACAATTACGCTATGTCAATTTTGTAAATATTTATAAGAGAAAATCAACAACTGCACATATAATGTGTCCATGGATATAGATGACATGATATGGCGTGTTATTTGTACCAACATAATGTCTCCAAGCTCAAATATTGGACGGAAACTTGTTTGTGCCACATATGGAACATTATGCATCTAAGGGTTAAAGAAATTATTTGCAGTAATCAACATGGCTTTGTTCTACATATTTAGGTTTATTAAAAAATTATATTTTTAATAGTTTTGAAAATCATTTACAAGTTGATATACCCTACACTGACTTTACGAAAGCTTTTGATAAAGTACATCACACTTTACTATTGGCTAAACTACAATCATTGGGCTTCCACTCTTCTATGTCGATGTGACTTTCAAATTATTTATGTAATAGAAAGCAATTGGTAAAGATTAATAGTTTTACATCTTGTGTAATAGAAGTAATCTCCCGCGTTCCCCAGGGTAGTCATCTCGGCCCGTTGTTGTTTTTTTTTTTGAATGATGTTCACAAAATATTTAAATTCTGCGAAGTTTTAACATTCGCGGACGACTTAGAACTGTTTGCACGCATCAAAAATATTAATGACTGTATGCGTTTTCAACTAGATATATGTGTATTGTCGGAATGGTGTAAACATAATGCATTGGAGCTTAATATTCCTAAATGTAAGATATTTAGAGCGCACCGTATTGCAGCGCCGATCTTATATGATTATTTTATGAACGATTTTCTGCTCCTTCGTCTTGACGAAGGTAAGGAACTAGGTCATTAGTGTCATATTTGACACTAAACTAAATGTTTTATTACATTATGTTTAAGCCATATCTAAACCTAACTCCTTGTTAGGATTTCTTAAAAGGAATAGCAAAGAATTCCAAGATGGTTATAGCCTTAAGACTTTATTCATCTCGCTGGTCAGACCTTATTTAGAATATTCTTCGAGCTAAAAGCTTAAAGAGCTTAGATTAGAAAGAGTTCAAAAGAATTTCACGAGGTATGTATGCTATTCGTAAATTAAAAATGTTTGACTTACTTCCTCCTTATGACGTAAGATGTAAGTTGGCTTGCAAACCTCGAGTTTTAAGCGGAAGTCATCTTCAGTCATGTTTATATGCGATATAATTAATTATAATATTATTTCAACAGAATTAGTTTTTCTTATAAACATATATGCTCCCCAAAGACCTTTTCGGGTGAGAAATGTAGCTTACGACAGAACAAATTAAAGTTATCCAATTACTAGGTGCATAAAAACATTCAAAGAGCTTTGCAACGAAATTGACTTCAACTTAACTCGATTGGAATTTAAAAATTGTGTTCTTTCATTGATTTTAAATTATTTAGTTATATTGTTTATCTAAGTAATGTATGACATGCAAAATTGGTAGATGATCCTTAGTCGCCCAACAAATATCTGTTGAGTAAAGCGGTACTGAGGGTATACAGTACTATACACTAGAAAACGTAGTGTTCAAAACAACATACGGAGATTAATAGCTTAAGAGTTAATGGTGTCAGCGTAACAAACCTTAGCAGCATCTCAAATTCATTTAATAACTATTTTACTGAAATATTATACCAGCTAAAACCATTTTTCGAACATTCTGCAAGTTGTAACTGCTCCATTTCCTCATATTTAGCCAGTAACATTCAGCAAAACAGTTTTGTTTTTAACCCCTTTTCTTCGCGGGAAATTAATTGTACCATCGTCTCTTTAAAAAATAAAAATTCGCGTACAAGTGATGGCATATCAAGCGGCCTATTAAAATAAATATGTTTATATGTGGTTGACTTACTAACATATCTGTTCAATCTAAGCGTTCTGAGTGGCAGTTTTCCTCGTCTACTTAATTGTGCTGAAGCCATTCCCCTATTTAAAAAAGGTAGTAGAAATTCTATGTCCAACTACAGGCCCATTTCGCTTTTGCCAACCTTTGCCAAAGTCTTCGAAAAAGTCATTACATCTCGCATTGTGTCCCTTTTAGATAGAAATAATTTTTTTAGTAACAGTCAATTCGGATTTATAGCAGGTGAGTCGACTGAGGATGCTATTCTCAGAGTATGTCTTCAGCTGTACGAGAATGTTAACCAAAATAATTTGACTCTCTTCGTTGATATGGTTAAAGCTTTTGACATGGTCGATCATGACATACTATTGGGAAAGTGGCTAATACTGGGTTTAGGGGGCTAATACACAAATGGTTCTGTTCATACTTGAAATGCAGGGAACAGAAAGTTAAAACTAGTGACACTTTCAGTAAATCTTGTACTTTAAAAAATGGTGTACCTCAAGGTTCAGTTTTCGGACCTATGTTATTTTTAATATATATAAACTCTTTCCTTGATATTTACTTTGAGTGAATGTCTACTGATTTTGCGGACGATATAGTTTTCGTTGTACAGTCTCAGACAGAATTTGATTGTGTTTTGGAAGTTCTAGGAACCTTGGGGCTCAGGTTTACTGCGCATAAATTAATTATTAGTGTGAAAACAAAACTCATGTCTTTTAATATCAGTAGTAAAGTCATGCACGACTACAATATATGTTGTCACGCCCATGATTGCACAAAATTTTGTCTAGTCCATAGCTGTGGTAAAAACAATTCGTGCTTGCTCGTCAAAATGCTTTAATATTGCGTCAGCGCAAAAACACAAATATCTTGGAGTAGTGATTGACTGTAATTTCAACTCGAAAGATCACGTACAAAATATTAAATCTCATATATTGTTAATGATGAGGAAAATGTATCTATTGGACCAATATTGCTCCAAGAAAGTTCTTGAAACAATTTATTTTGAACTGGCCCAATTTAAAATACAATAATATTTTGCAAGTTGGGGTGGCTATTATACAATCACTCTCAGACCACTGCTATTGGCACAAAAACATCTAATTTGTCTGATTTGCCGTAAAAATCGCTTCACTCAGAGTTGGTCCCTTTTCAAAGATTTACGCATTCGTTTACGTTTTCAAAGTCCTAAGATATTTCTTTAAAAGGAGTGGTAATATACCGAGCAGAAACTCGTAACATTATAGCTTCCGCGTAATATGCATCTTGTGAATGTTCCTTTCATTTTTAAAACCCATCTTTTCCATTTCTACACCAGCTCCTAACAGCTCCTACCCCTTTCAATAAGTTACCACTTCGTGTAAAAACCACGTTTTCATTCTTTCATTCATTCTTGTCGTTTGACTATGAAGTTATTTTGAGAAACATCTTAATATCTCAAGCAACAGCATATTTTAATATTGTTCAATTGCTTTATTCAATTAATATATTCCTTATAAATATTTGTATTTTCCAACTTTTCTATAACTACGAGTATTACTGTATGAATTCTATGTTTAATATCCGTTCTTCACTCCACTTCAGTTTTGTCTTGTATTGTCTATTTGAAGTAACATACCACACTAACTTCTTAGTTACTGAATGTTACATTTACTTCTTTACATTATTGAATATTATTGTAATTAACCTTAAGCGTGATGTAAAATGAATTGATGTAAAAGAAATGAAATAAAAATAAATAAATAAAATGTTTTGTGTGCTCGTGATGGATAAGAAAAAAAAAAAAAACTGGGATGAGTTAGGTCTATTCCGTTTCGGACACTGTTCGTTATAGCTGACGACAACCGAAACTGTTTGTGTCCAGTCGTTCGAAATTAAGGTGATGGTTGTTAAGAACATGGTGTCTAATATGCTGCGGCAAAGGATGATTCGAACACTATATTCCGAATTAAGTGCACCATAACGATCACTTAAAAGAAAGATGGCAGTTCAATGGCAAACAATTTTTCACAATCTTGGATTCAGGGATATCATCAAATCTGCACAGAAGTAAGCTGCAAGAATGTCACGATGTTCCTAATTGACGAAATGATGTACGGCTAGGTAAATGCGTCTAAGACACAAACAAATCGTTAAGGGTAGATTTCGAGGACCATCAATCTATTAGCTTGTACAACATGAAATGTCTGATTTTTTTGTAAAAAATTAAAAGTCAATATTTTTTTTTATAAAATTTTATTTAGCCATTATTCCTTTTTTATAGAATGCTTAATTTTTTGGCGCTAAAAATGTTCAAAGACTTCTGCTCGGTTTCGGAACGCCTTTTGCCGACAAAATGACGCCAGACTGTGGAAGAGGTGATAATCATAACTGAAGCAGCTTCTACACCGTTACGTGAGAGGTAGGGGTCTAGCATTGTCATGCGACAGGATCAAGCCATGCCTATTGCATGCTTGCATTATGTCGATTTCGTCACAATATTTGACTACATTTATCGTTTTCCCTGGTCGAAGAAATGAAAAGTGGATGTCCACCAGATTGTCCACCAGATTGTCACCATAACCTTTTCTGGGTGAAGACCACATTTGGGGATGTGTTTCTGGCTTTCGTCTGCGTCCAATCACTGCCCATATCTTTTACGGTTGGCATACAAAATCCACTTTTCATCACATGTGATTATACGGTGCAAAAACGGTGCATTTCGGTGCCTTAGACTCAACGATGCACAGGTTACTAAGCGGCGTGGTTTTTGGCCTCGTTCAATTCATGGGGTACCCACTTGTCCAGTTTTTTCACTTTCCCTATTTGAGATAGGTGTCGACTATTGTCATAGGGCATACTCCCATGTTGTGTGCAATGCCTAGCACCATTTTTGTTGGGTCTGAATCCACCGTTTCTCGTAAAATGTCGTCCCCAATTACCGTTACCGGTTTCCCACGTGGTTCGTTTTCGAGGCTTAGATCTCCCGAACGGAACTTACCAAACCAACGCCGAATGGTGCGTTCGTTCACCGCTATATTCACAAATGCGTCATTGAAAGGAAAATAGTACGAATTTGAACCGTGGAAAGATCTATAGCTGATGCACTTCGCCGACAACCACTGAAAAACTAGTACTAGTACTAGGAAGAAGAGGAATTTTAGTAAAACTAACTCCTCTCACTCTTCGAATTTTTTTCAATTTCGCTGATTGAAGTATTATTATTAAATTTGCACAATTTCCTAAAATAGTCACCATCAAATCGGTGAAATATAGCGCAAACATTTTGTAGTGAATCATTAACCTTCTCCCACAGCTACGAGTATAATGAATGCCTCAACTGTATTAGGCATGAATTTAAATTGTGTTTAGCAAGAGTATCGGGGTAGTAGTCGAAAATGTGAGTGTAAACTCATTTTTGCACATTCGTATTATAGGTCAAAAAAAAAATAGAAGAAAATATCATCACTTTTCATAAAAATGTTGGGTTTTCGAAATGATCAAAAATGACACCTTTTGCTGGATGGCCCAATATTTTTTCCACATCAAAAACTTAGTTTACCTTATTAATTCTCCCACATTTGGGATTGTTGCTTGCCTATATATTTCGATTAATGTCAAGTCTCTGGCTGTGATCGAAAAAGATTTACAAGTACCTATAGCCATTGTCGATTAACATGATGCGCCATAGTATAATGCATAGAACAAGACTGGTATTCCCCAATATTTCGTTGTTCTTGTCACACAGAGCCGTAAAGAGGCGCATCACATCACGCTTTACAGAAGTTTTATATCCAGCTACTGTCTTCTGAACTTATACTTTTTCGAGACATATACTCTTACCGGCGCGATTACGCTAATTAGTGTTAACATCAAAGCTGATAAGTTAATTATCCATGAAGATGTCCATAACACCTGTAGACATGCTCCACTATTAAATCTCGCTGCCGTCCTAGCCAACTTACTCATTCTTATATTTTATTGGCATCTCTCATGACACATTTGATGGCTACTAACTCACATCCACGGGATTTCTCGTGTATGCAAATCACCGCTGTAATTGATTCCAAATGTCCATCTGACATGAAATTCGATCCGGTGGCCTTCTATTCTTGGAACAATGAGCATAGCGAGGGATCTTCTATACTGCCAGATGACGCGCGGAACCTTTCAATAAACATATGCATTGTATATTTGACTGATAGACCTTGCGGTAAGGCGTAGCACCCACAGTAGCGTCTAAATCAACGCTAGATTTTCAGTCGGTGATACGCTGCAACATGAACGCACTGTCACACTTTTAGATTTATTACCCGACGGCATGCTGCAATTTTTCCAGCCAGTTCCAGGCCAACTCACAATTTCGTTGATCTAGATATAGATACGGAATGAAAATAAATAAGAGCAAAGAAGGAAAAAATTATGCAAAAAATATATTTTTAAATCAAACACCAAGTGGTGGAGGTAGGTATCGCCCGCTTGCCGGTCGCTGGCCGTCGGTCGTGCATTTCATCGCTAGATTAGCGCAACAAACTTTACGAACAACTTAATTTTCTCGGAACATGCAACCATGCAACGTTGCATTAGTGTTATGGAATAGTGTGGATGGGAACATCGCTGCCGCTGGCTGGCTTTTTGGACTGAACGTTTGCCTGGTTCGAGGTTTCAACTATTAGGGGGTTGACGCTGGTGATGATGATGTATAGAGGCCGTGTAAATTGCATTCAAAAGAACGCACACTTGTTGGGGTTGGTTAACGTCGAATAATTACCATTTAAATTAATCATCGGCCGGTAGGGGCGTCGGTGGGTTTTGACTCGCCAGCAACCCCTCTGTAATCGATCTGGAATGGATCGTCGAGTGGATTAACTTACTACATACATATGCATGTAAAGGAGCTAGGGGAAGGGGAGTTTGTTTAATAGGTTTCGTAGTGTCATTTCAACCTTTGAGCTGTTTAAGCTCAACCCATAGTTCGAGAGATGCGTGAGCTTGTTATAATTATTTAATTAAATCGAACACTTGTGCTGTCACACATGCAATTCTTCAGAATATTGTCGCCGTAATACAATTTATTTTTGTAAAATAAGTCGCTGGACTCATCTACGACTTAAATTAAGTGCTTGTTGGACAGGAGAAGGAAGTAAACATATGTTGATGTTGCCTATAAACAGCTGGCTTCCGTCGTATGTACAATAGCATCAGCGACATTAACCACAAAGTTGAAGAGCTATTCTGAAAGTACCATCCTTTCGAGTGCTATTTCCTGAGCTAAACTTTGTCCTGAGGTAAATTAAATTGTATGACGTCCAATATGACGTTACCGTCCAAGCATCAACTTCCATCTTTAAATTTCACGCCCCTTCTACCACATTTCACAGTTGAGAGTTGATTAAATGCCCGCCGGCAGAGGATGTTCGGGCAAGACTGGTTTCATTAATTTATCCTCGATTATTTATTAATCAATATGTTAACTCATGCTGTTGCAACATTGTAAGGAAAACATTGTATTATGATCGCTCATAAGTGCAAGGTTGATGAGCGGTCGCAAAGTTGTGTTATAATTTGAACGCTTGTGTGTTTTCAATAAGTTTTAAGAAGAGTGACAAACATCGAAGTGAGTCGATAAACGAATAAATTTATTTATTATTCCATGCATCTGCGTTAGCGCACCTTGACCAATACAATCAAAAGAGGAAGTGCTTATATGTTGCATTGAAGGATATCAATTTCTGACATTCGGCATCTATCTAGGTTCAACCAGGAGTTATTAATGACTATTATACCATCACAGGTATTTGAATGACTCCGAAATGACATTGTGAGCTATTTGGAAAATACCACACTTGGCATGGAGAGAACATATCGCTCACACAAAACTTACTTGAGTCTTGGGAAAAGCCAGTCAAGCATTGTTTAAGGATATTTTTTATGGGCTGTTCCATTTTTGTATGATCGCTGTCAAAATATTTGAGGACAAATGTGATTGATAATCCCCAGAAAACGCCTATAGATTTTGGTGGGGGCTATACCCCCATTTTATTGTGCTTAATTCAAGCTATGTACATACTTAATTTAACTTACAATCTAGGAAACTAAGAAAAAGGGCGATTGAGACGGAGTTTTAGACAAGGAGTGCTGATGTTAAAGTCGAAACAGTTTTTCGCATTAACAGCATACGGAAGATAGGTGCATTGGAGCCATAGGAGGTACGAGAGGTGGATACATAGATGAGACGTGGATTTCGTGTATTAGGAGGGTTAGTGTTAAAAAAGATAGAGTTATAAAGGGACGCACAGTCGATGGTACCTCAGAGGAGTCGGTGGATGAAAAGGGTGTCGGATATCCTTCTTCGTTCTTCCAGCGAGTTCAAATTAATAAGTTTTAGGTGGTCTT
This sequence comes from Merodon equestris, assembly GCA_958301585.1. NCBI lineage: Eukaryota > Metazoa > Arthropoda > Insecta > Diptera > Syrphidae > Merodon > Merodon equestris. The sequence continues at coordinate 52,017,105 of OY284416.1, forward strand.
GATAGGGAGGTAGGATCAGAGGATTGTCCCAGGGTAAGCCGCGAAGAGCAAAACGGAGAGAACGACGTTGGATACTCTCGATTCTGGAAATGTGTGAATAAGGAGACCACACTTGAGAGGCGTATTCGAGAATAAGGCGAACAAAGGTTATGTAGAGAGACCGAGTGTCGTCGGGATTGGAAAACTCTTTAGACCATCGTTTCACGAAGCCGAGTGCAGAATAGGCCTAAAGACTTACGAGTATATCGCTGATATGTGCAAGGAAATTGAGTTCCTGGTCGCATAATACACCAAGATCACGGATCACCTGAACGGTAGAAAGGGGTTGATTATGGAGAAAGTAGAGGCGGGGAGGAGTTACGTTTGCGGGAGAAAGTAATAGATTGACACTTGGAAATGTTAAGGACGAGGCAGTTCTAAGAGCAGCAGGTGGAAAAGCTGTTGAGGTCCGATTGAATAAGGAATTAAATAAGAATTTAGCATCGTCGGCATATAGAGGGATGTGGGAATGTTTGATAAGCATTTCAATATCGTTAATGGTAAGGATAAAAAGAAGCGGGCCTAAATGACTGCTTTGGAGGACACCGGAGGAAGCAAGGAAGGGGTTAGAGAGGGCAGATCTAAAGCGAACGTTGTAGTGGCGATTTTCCAGGTAAGAGGAAATCCATTTTAATAAGATGGGCTCAAAGCCAAGAGAAGACAGTTTGACGAGTATTAATCTGTGTGAAATTTTATCGAAGGCCTTACTGAAGTCAATTGAAATAACATCGACTTCCTTGCCATTTTCTAAGGCTGAAAGGGTGAAGGAAACGAATTTAATAAGGTTTGTGATTGTAGACCTACCTTTAAGGAAGTTGTGCTGTCTGGGGGAGACTAAAGACTTGCATTGAAAACTTAAATTATCACACAAAATACTTTTGAAGATTTTGGGTATATGAGACAGTTTGGCAATGGGACGGTAGTTGTTAATGTCATTTTTGTGCATAGGTGTTATAAAAGAGGTTTTCCATATCCGGGGAAATTCACCTTGGGAAATGGATAGGCTGAAGATTTTTGAGAGAGGTAGAGAAAGGGAGGAGGAGCATTTTTTTAAGAATACAGCTGGGAGGCCGTCGGGGCCACGGGTGAATAAGTTGCTTTAATCTTTCTTCGATGATAACGGGGTCGACACTACGAGGGAGAAATGGTCCAAAGGAGAAGTTTGGTAAATAGTTGAAATTGGTAGGATCGGGTGCAAAGGAATCATGGGTGAACGATTGATTGAAAAAGGTGGATTGAAGGAGAGTGCGTTTGGGTAGCCATCAGATTTTCTTTTGTAATTAATGTATTGAAAGAAGGACTTGGGATTATTTATAAGGTTGGTTTGCATCTCGTGGGGAGGTGGAGGAGGTTTTATGCCGAGAAAAGGGTAGGTAAAGGGGGAAGTAGTTAAATAAAGGGTCCGCCATCTAACTTTTTTTTTTCAAGTAGTGCTTATTTCGTGAATGGTAACACTTAGCTCATGTCTGATTTGACAGATAATTAGTTTTATCCTTCCGCTGAACGAATATGGTTGTGTATACGCTTGAACAATGCTTCGCTAAGTGGGCCTGCGATCGACTTACAGAAGATGCCGAAGATGAAAAAATCATCTTTTCAGATGAAGCTCATTTTGATCTTGGCGGGTATGTAAACAAGCAAAATTGTCGCATTTGGGGCACAGAAAACCCGCACGCATACATTGAAAAGCCGGTGCACTCAAAACGAGCAACTGTTTGGTGCGGATTTTTGTCCAGAGGCATAATTGGGCCATTTTTCTTCGAAAATGTGCAAGGAGTGGCCGTTACAGTCAATGGCGATCGTTATCGGGCCATGTTGAACGAATTTTTGTTCACAAGAATTGAAGAGGAGGATATTGGCAACATTTGGTTTCAACAGGACGGCGCTACGTGCCACACAGCCGAAGCTACACTCGATGTTTTGCGCCCTGTTTTTGAAGATCGCATTATCAGCCGCAGAGCTGATGTCGTTTGGCCACCTCGGAGCTGCGATTTGACACCGTTAGACTATTATTTGTGGGGTGCCGTCAAAAATAAGTGTTACGCCGACAAGCCAGAGACAATTGACGCTTTAAAGGACAATATTCGTGAAGCCATTGGTGAAATACAGCTGCACACAATCGATAATGTGCTTAAAAATTGGACCGATCGTGTAGGCTACTGCATGGCCAGCCGAGGCAGCCATTTGAATGAAGTTATTTTCCATTATTAACCGGAAGGATTGTACTTTCAAATAAAAAAAGAAATTTGAGAAAATATTCAGTAGTTTTTTTATAGCATTTTCAAAAAAAAAAAAAGTTATTTGGCGGACCCTATATTTCTTTGTAGAATATAGATATGGCATCATTTACGGAAAGGTTGTTGAAATTAAGAGGAGTACTATTGAGATATTCATTGATTTGACGGAAGTTAAGGGTGCTAACAAAATATCTTCGATATCGGCGTTTTTATTGAACAGCTTGGTTTTTGGTGTCTAAATCTCTGAGGTAAATTGGTTCGTGCGAGACCCTTGCTTTCACCGTACTTGTCCAAGAACTGACAGCGAATAAGAAGAATAAAGTGTGTCTGCAAATAAGTAGCAATTCATATAAGGCGTTTTTGGCATGAACGCTTTTTGTAGATTATATTATATTTCAATGCAATGACTTTAGAAAATCTACTAAGGATAAGTCTAAGATTTGTGTCTATTATCAAAATTCAGTGTGAGAACAAGTTTTGAGGCAGTTCGCCGAATTAATCATTTTTGGCTTATTCGAAAGCTTAAACGTACTGTTCAGTCAGCGCATGCGTGAGCTATCGGAGCAGGTAGTAGCCGAAAAAGTCGATGTCTGAATAGTATGACAGTATTTCCAAGAAGGTGATTTCCACCTGGTAACCAAATGTTGTCGTGGACAAAATCACTTCAAATCCTATTGTATTGTATTGTAGAAATTTTTTTCTACATTTCTCGTATCTTACTAAATTTTCGTGCTTTTGAACCACTTCCAGGACATTCAAAGTACTATGTCCAATGCATTTGCAAGTTCCTATTGCATCTGAAATGGTTCCTGATCCAATAATACCTCCGGGTTCAAATATTTTTATCGGGCAACGTCGAAATCACCACTTTTGTAGTATTGACACATACTGTTGCTATTAAATACCTCATTGTAAATTTCCAAGTTTAAATCATTCAATGGCCTGAGCGGATTTTTTTTTCAAATGTATGGCCAAAATCAAAACATCTCACAAATGATGACTATTTGCCTCAAAAGTACATTGGGGATACTCTAACTTACAAGAGATTTCTATTCGTTCATATGGTATTTACTAGGACATATGATCAAACTTATAAAAAATGGTACATATATAGGTATATACAGAGAGTCCACAGATGGTCGTAATATAGACAGCAATTTTCAATGTGGTTGATCTCTCACCGGTGCCAAACACAGTCTTTGGCAGTCTTTTATTATTAAAACTTTTTAGAAAATCTCTTAAAGTTTTATTTTGTAAAATTTGTGAATTTTTCGGTAACGTAATGAACGTGATGAAACGTCAATCTGAATGCGCAATTGGTGTAATGGTGAGGCACTTAAAAAAAAGCTTGGCCGCAATCGGTATAAACTCCATTTCAACATGCACAGATGATACGTACACTCCAAACCATCACCGCTATGAGCGAAAGTCTTCAAACCTACACGAATTCAAAAAAAGTCAATGCATCCCAAAAAGTCATTGTGTGGTGCCGATTACGGGTTGGCATAATCATTGGCCCGCACTTTTCAGATGAGGTTAGAAAGACAATTCAGTGAACAGAGAACGTCAACGTAACATATTGATCTACTACTTTTTCTTCTAAAATGGAACTGTGTTTGGGCGACCTCTGGTTTACACAGAATGACGCGATCGCCCACGTAATTTTTGGAGTGAATACCAGACTATCTTAATTTGTTTAAGAGAATGGTATGGCACCCTGTATCAAAAGCTTTGCTAAAATCAGTAAAGATTACATCGACTTGATATACGGACTCTACGGAATCAAACAGTTATTTGGTGAATAATGCTAGATTGGTTAAGGTAGGTCTACCAGAAACAAAGCCATGTTGTTGTAATGATATTTGTTCGTTGACTGGAAAATAAAATTTCTTTGTGTCGATTAGTTCAAAAAGTTTCGGAATAGCTGAAAGCTGAGATACCTCTATAGTTTTCAACTTTTTGTCGAAATCCAGCTTTGTATATCGGTGTTATAAATTAAACTTTCCGTTCGTCTAAAAATGTACACGATGACAAAGACATATTAAACATTAGGTGTAATGGTAACGACAAAGAAGAACCACATTGTTTGAGGATATTAGATGGAACACTGTCAGGACCAGGATTTGAACAAGGGTTCAAAGAATGAATTCCTTGCAATATGTCATTAGTAGAGATATAGTGATCCGAGACTTATATTACTAACATCTTTATTAAAAGAAGGTGGAATATTATTAGAGCGAGCAACATAGACTGATTCAAATAACTTTGCAAACAAGTTGTCTCAGTGCTATAGGATATTATACCATCGAATTCCATATTTTGCAAGGTTCCATTTTGCTTCCTTTTATTATTTAAAAAAAAATTGTGTGTTGAATAGACCAATCTGCTTTTATTTTCAATTTCTGTATAGCTCTTGCCCTTCTTCCATAACCACTCACACTGATTTCTTTCTCTTTCTCAACCCCCTTTTTTTAAATCTTTATTTTCACCTAAAACTTAAACACTATTGTAAATATATTTTCGTGAACTTTTAGTCGACATGACAGACGCCATAGACATGTTTTCTTTTTCCTTTTCTTTAGATGTTTGTTTAGTGGTGCCAATCGAACCTTTAATATTTGTACATCAACATTGGAAGAAAAGTAACTTTTTTTTCTGGCATGCTTTTAAAATTAAAAAGAAAACAAAATACAATATATGGTCGTTTCTAAATGTAACGTAAAATTAGTCGAAAAGAAACAAGCGAATGGCCCACCTTTTACTCTTAATGTTTGTCTTGAAATGTACATTTAGTGCCGTTCAAAAAAGAGTGGTCAAACTTTTTTTTCGATTTATATCAAATTTGTTGTAATAACTATCTACATATATTTAGCGAGGATTTGTTTTCAAATGCGGTTTCAATCGTTTCATGATACATTTAGAGTGGTTCAGTTTTTCGCGGTCACGGAGCAAGAAGTTGTTAGACCGAAAATTGACTTTTAGGTACCTACTATAAATGCATTATTGGTGCAGTGTTTTTGGTTTTTAATGCTTCTAAAAAGTATTCTCTATTTAATTGGTACTTTGTTGGACCTCCTTTTGCTTTTATTACAGCTGCACATCGACGAGACATTGACTCCAATTGACTATAAGGAGGCCAACTTAATACATTGACATTCTTTTCTTCGAAGTACTTTTAACCTGAGAAACAAAAAAAAAATGCAAGTATTATTTTTAGTCATAAAAATAATTCATATTAAAAAAAGACTAGTTCATACATGCAATTTTGGCTGTCAAGGAGCATTGTCCTGGAGCAGTTAGGGAGCAGTGTCACCAGAAAGCTCCAGCGCAAAGGGCTCTAATACAGTGACATTCGATTCTAGGAAGACCATTCTACCTTTTTCATCTCCAGAGAAGCATCCCCAGACCATCACACCTTCAGTTTTGGGGGGCATCCGTAAGATGTATTCAGAGCTCAGTCTATCCTTTGGTTCTCTTCGCGAAAGCATCCTCCCATCTCGAACATGTAACTTAAATTTTGATTAGTCGGAAAAGATAACATTATTCCACATGTCTTGAGTCTAATTAAGATGTTGTTGAGCCCAGAGCAATCGTTTTTCTCTGATCCTTTTGGAAAATTTGGCTTCAGTACTGGCTTGAATGCTCTAAGACCAGATTTCACGGGCCTTTTCCTCATTGAGCTTGACGAAATTATTTTTTCCTTTAGCTCGACACAGGTCGTTTTTCAGATCCACCGAAGTCTTGAACCGATGCCGACGGCTGTACAGCACCAAAAAACGATCTTCCACTGGGGTCGTTTTTTAAGGCCTCCCTGAGCCTTTCTTTCTGCTCGTTGTCCACATGTTGTTTTAATTTCATACCACAGTTTATTGAGCAACATTTAATCTTCTAGAAATTTTTGACTGCTATCTGCTATATATATAGCTAAATGCACATCTTATTAATAATAACATCGACGTTTATGCACTATTTGAACGACATTTTGCTATCTAGTGCAAAAAAAAAAACCCCGTAGCTCTCATAAATTCCAAGAACTACGCCCGAAAATGGTTATAAATGGTTTAATCAAATTTGTTCTAACGGCAATGGGTAATGTGTGTATGGAAGAAAAAAACTTTGCGCTTGGAACGAAATATATTATAGTATATACATACATACGTAGAAGTTTACTGAGTTTACTAAGTGGGTCTGAAGTCTATAAGGCCAAATGGATTACGATTAATGTAATTTTTTTTGTGGAAAAAGTAAGTTTGTGGTGAGATATCTCGTATCATGTTTAACAAATTAATCTCAAGAAGTTCATGAAAGGAAGTCATTTAGACACTAAAAAATCCTATCTAGCCCGTTTGAATACTACAACTTTCCCCACATTTTTTTGTGAGTTTTCGTACTAATGCTCGTGCGCTAGTTTGAACCTAGTTACCTTCATAATTAAAAGGTATATAAATGCTGGATGTCCCACCCACAATCTGTCATCCTAAATCTCTAAAATCCACTTAAATGAACAGCTGATGAAAGGAACCTTCTCTTTTAAGGTTTGATTTGGCAAGATACGGGTATTTGTAATTCGCGTCATTAAGATACGCTCAATTCATCAATAACTGATTAGAAAATAAGTTCTCACGATTGTTGCGCCACATTCATTCATATACCACTCAATTAAACAAGGAAAAAACATATCTCTTACGGCACTATTCTCCACCAGCCCGAAATAAATCTCCATCAACTTGTCACGTATTCCTTGGGGCATATCCTTGTTACACAGTCCACCATGACTGTGGTCGACTGTTTATCATTACACCTAAGTGCTCAAAAAACGCTACGTATATACACATATCTATGTTATCCTGTTGTCTGACACACAAGTCCTCTGAATGTTAATAAAACTTGCAATTTTCCTCCTCCCGTTCCATCACACACAGTACCAAAACACCCCCGGTACAGAACATGGTTGCACCAACATTGTTTATCTTTACCACGTCCGTGCCAACCCCAAGCGAAGTGTCCTTTAGTCCGAAATACGAGTGAATCCGTGTCGAACAAGGAGAAAAAAATCGGAGAAAAGAAGAAAAAGGACACGCGGCAAGAAAAATAAATAAATCGCCAGCAATTACTCCGTTAACAAGTTTTATTGACTCTTAAATGGCTTCCGTCTATTAAGCCAACAGCTTGGGGAATACCCGCTCGTTGGTGTGTGGATTTATGGGTAGAACGACAAGAGGCACATATTCCTGTTCCATAAGAGGAATTGTAGCAATAAAAACAGTTTTGCCGACTTTTTGTCCGATTTTCCACTAGATCAATCTCTTCCCAGTTGTTCACCGTTGAGGATTATGGTAGTAGTAGTGATGGTGGTATACCCGTGTCCAATGCAATCGAAACTATGTGTCCTTTTTGGGGGTTGAAATTGGAGACTCTTGTTAAAAGTAAGAAAAACCGCAGATTGACATCAAATATCAAATTATTCTAGCAATAGTGACCAATTTGGTCACAGTGAAGATAGTTTTTCGGATGTCAGAGAAAGGATTCGTCGGCAAAACCGCAAGGATTTGGGGACATCTCCCAACTGGCTGCTATCGAATTTCAATAAACACCACAGGATCTTTACACATTTCAATTATTTACTCAAGGCACTTTCCATAGCCCATGTTATGGAGAACCCCAAGCTCATGTGCGCTCCAAAGGACATCAATCGAAAGAACGAGAGTGAGGGAACCCAAAAAATAGCGTCCGAATCCATTGTAAGGGCTATAAATCTCTGTCCCGAGTTGGATGTCATTCGATATTTGTACTTTGATCTAAACAAATGGAAGGCTATGACGCTGACCGAAGGGCGTCCTTTTGTTTCGCCGAAAATCGAGAATGGGAAAATATCCTTTTTCCATTCGAACGCTCTAGTATGCTGCACTATATGCTGACCACGAGATTCATCTAGTAGTTGGTCCTGCTCCGTTTGGGCAATCAGCATAACTCCTTTCGATCAATTTCAATGGATTTACCATACGTTCGATGGAATTGGCACATTGTGTCCTGTGACAAGGACAACGCAGTCAATGTTTATTTTTCGATCTATTACAAAGAGCGATTGTATGTTGTCGATGTAATCTCCCGTGAAATAACTAAACGGATACTCTGTTGTCGTTTGAAAGCGACATTTTTCAAAGGATTCTATTTTGAGGTGGATTTCTTTTCAGGTGTCCCCGGTATCGAAAATAAAATAAAAAGCGAATGATGATCAGGAAAAGTTTGTCCCGCATGGTGGGTAGCATCTTGTGGCATCGGAAAAGGTGGGAAAGGGAGAGATGAGGCAGAAAGCAAATTGTACAACTCGTACTGGTTTACGACCTCACACCGTCAGCCATGTTGCAAGGATTTGCGCTATGATACGCCTCCGGTGTAGCGCACAAATACAAGTTGCTCGTTGAAAACTTTCTGATTCTTCGCCGTGATATGAAATTCCTTTCTGCAATTTTCTTCATCTTACCTTTACCGCTGCAATAGAACTGGCAGGGTACGACGCAGAGGATCGTCCTTTGAATTTTCCTCAGAACTGATATATGTTAACATAATTTGCATGAATTATAGTGCAGGCAGGTGTGTGTGTGTGTGGCTTGCAGCAGATTTGCTTTTTCGTTCCTCTTTTTTCGGTTTGTGGCATGTTCGAGTCATTGTCGACGTCGTCGTATGCTTATTTATACTCCTTGTAGGCTTGGAGCTATATAGCGGCAAAGGATTGTTATTTGTGTGTGCTGTTGAATAATCTTTATATAATTATTGTTGTTCACTTGTTTTCGGAAGGAATTTCGCATTCAGTCTTCAGGCTTGAGACGACGCTTTCGCTAGTGTGTCATGTTATGCATGGCCTTATGCATGCATGGTGAGGCGGTGTCGGGTGGTACTCGTAGTAAAGTGGAAACTCGGGAGTTTGAGTTGAAGCACCCAAAAATTTTAATAAAAAAACATGGCACAGAATTGATTTATGCAGAAGTTCTGCACCTCAGTTCCAAAGAGTGTCGAGTTTCCAATCTGGCAGCGGCTGGAGTGGGATATGAAGCAAGAACGTGAGCAGAAGCAGTTTAGGCAACAGTCAATGGAACATTTATGCCCTGCAGCTGATGACTTGCACTTGTGCATTTATTGTGTTGAGGAGTCCTTCTGCTTCTTGGTTTTTGTCGGTTCTTCGACTAAGACTTTTACAGGTGGCAAGCGAGGTGGTAGTGTGGAATTTATTATGAATGTAGCAGGTAGCACAAATGGGGATGGATGTTGGCCATTGGGTGAAGTACTATATATAGAAATGATATAGTTACATCTGGGCATGGTTCTGAGTATCTGAAGAAAAGTGTATACAAGTATGGGTGTGGATTGAATTTTTCATCAGACGATATGTTCTGTCATAGCACATGCCATCAGGTAGTTCCGAGAGAGCAAATCATATGGGAATTATGCCGAGAATGAAGAATTTCTAGCAATTTGTTGAAGTAAAGTTGTTATGAAATAAGAAGTCCAGTTGCGGCAAAATGTCCCCCAACTCTATACGTTTAATTAAATATTTCATGGAAGAAGTTGTTCCGATACGACCTAAATTGACTTATTAAAGAATATTACATTGGTATCCGATTTTGCAACCGGGGAAATGTTTCACTTCTGACGTACTCCGGGATCGCGCACTATGAATGGATTTATAACAATGACAGCAATGATAGAGTTAGTAGTCTGAATAATCAGTTAACGCAAGTCGTATTGAGATTTAAGTTTGATATCCTATGATAAAAGCACAGCTGGTTTAATGACATCTGGGATAGGATTAGAGCAAGTTAGTTACAAGGAAAGTCTTGTGACTGTACGCAGTTGAACTGCTTCTAAACTCAAAGTTTTTGTCAATGTTTTGGGTATTTTTCTCCCCAACTACCCTGGGGAGAACCTGTGTATAACCAGACTAGGACAATGACGATCTTTATAAAGTGACATTTATAACCCATTGTGCGCGAATAATTGTTCACTCGATCACTTCAGATGAGTTCTTTCGACTTGGAGGTTGGAGGCTATTGAACAAGCATTGCTGACCATGCGTATCAAAAGCCTCGCCCATGCAATATTTATATATATAGACCATGTAATCTTCTATATAGAGCCATATAAAGTCAAGCGTAGATTTTGTTTTTGTTTTAATTAACTATTTTGCATTTTCGTTTTTTTTTCTAATTTTATAGATCGTTTCATCCAGCTTAATTATGCGATATTGGAAATTGGTGTTCGTTGAACTTACATTTAAATTTTTCATCTTTTAGAAAAAAAAAAATGTAAATGTAATTCATGTTTACATCTACCCTCGCCTTTTTCAGGAAAAAAGAGAAAAAATGGGGTAAATGAAAACAAAATATTTCGGGTAAAAGCGAACTTAATCGAAATGAAAGCATTTGAGGAAGAAAAGAGATCGAAAATACAATGTTTACAATTATCCCAAAGAAATTTTTATAAAGAACAAAATTTAGAGTTACATAGATGCTTAAAAAGATTTTATTTCAACGTTTTACCTGAAAATGAACGACACAAAGATTTTGTAGTTATGAAAGTAAAAAGAAAATTCATATAAATTTAAGTTTAAATATTACAATTAAAAAACTGGAACTTTTGGAACTCTACGATAATCTTTCCTTCGAACACAGTCTTTTTATTGGGTCTGGCAACTATCCGAGAACTTGGTTAATGGAAACAAAACTTTAACTCTTTCGACAACTTGAAACTTTGTTTTTGAGGAACCTATCCTGTCCCCTCTTCCTCTTCCTCCAGGACCCTTCAAAACTCACTCATATGTACGTGGTGGCAAGTCGTTTTCCACCCTTAAAACTGACAACGACACACTGGCCTGGCCTTAAGTTGTTCATTCCCTCAATGTCCAGACATTCTACCTTTTCTGCTTCTTCTATCCCTTCATTCCACACGGATTCAATGCTTAATATAGAAACATCGTCTTCATCTGAAGATGAGCTCACATTTGTCTTCCTGGTCCTTACTTTTTTTGAGTTTGAGCTTTTTATTTTCTTTTTAGGGTTCCGTACCTGAAAAGGAAAAAACCGGACAAGTGCGAGTCGGACTCGCCCACCGAGAGTTCCGTACAAATGTAATTCTGTAATCAAACACAATTCTAAATATGTAGGTACCTACCTATTTAAGTGTCTTGCAACTAGTAGTATTATCTATATACCATACATATATAAAAATCTTCTATACAGGGTGTCCCACGAGCAGTGTGCCAAAAAGCTAGAGCGTGTAGGTCTGGTCAAGACAAGAAAAAAATCATATGGGAGCGGGGGGGTCTATTCCCCTCCGTTTAGCCGGGAGGGACAATTTTCTAAAAAAATTGGAATAAAATATATTAAAAATCAACAGTTACATCTACAATACCGTGATATACTTTTTTGTAAAGAAGAGGTTCTTTCATCTTGTTTTCAAACGAAGCTGTTTTAAGAAATAGTTTTTGAGAAATGAATTTTCAAACTCAAAATTTTGAAAAAAAAAAGAAAACTTCGAACTATTTTTTTTCAAAATTGTATGTAATTAAGTTTTTTCAATTCTTTTATTAGTAAAAACAGAAAACCAGATGCAAAAATGTCTTGTAGTTTTTGAGAAATTAAAAAAAAAACCCGAACCATCTTTTTCTATGAAAAACCTTTTTTTTGGTTTTAACGCGGCTGGACTTGTAGGCAAATTAATGTATGAAACATTGACCTCTTTTTTATTATTTTTAAAAAAATCGGAATTTTATTATAATAAATTTTCAATATGATCCCCATTTTTTAGAAGGCAAAGATTATATCTCCTTCTAATGGCTGCACATAAGTCTATGCTTGACAAATTTGCCTGTAATTTGACTCCAGCGACTTCAACTCGTTCTTTCAGTTGTTCCAAAGATATTATTTCCACTTCGTAAACATCATTCTTCATGAATCCCCACACATACAAATCTAGAGGAGTTATATCTGGTGATCTAGGTGGCCATTCCGTGGGGCCCCTTCTTCCGATCCAACGGTCACTAAAATGATCATCCAGCCAGTTTCTAACCCGTAAGCTGTAGTGTGCTGGTGCTCCATCTTGCTGGTAGATTAAATTATCTGCTATGGCCAAATTAACGTTGTCCATCAAATCGGGCAAAAGGTCTCGTAGGAATTGCAGGTATGATTCTCCATTAATAACGGCATTCAAAAACCGGGGCCCGATTACAGTTTGTCCAACAATACCAAGCCAAACATTACAGCTAAAGCGGTGTAGTTATTTATTTTGTTTTATGTTGTGTGGATTGGTGCTACTCCAATGATGCAAATTGTGGAAATTAGTAACCCCATCTCTGGTAAACTGTGCTTAATCCGTCCAGAATATCCTTGCAAAATAGTTTCGTTCAGTTTCATCTCGAAGCAGTAATGATCGACAAAATTCTGCTCTCAAAAACTTGTCGTTTGAGGTGTTCCTGAACTGGCCTAATATGGTACGGGTGTAAGTTTTCGATATGAAGCACTCTCCATACTCTAGATTTGGGCACTCCAAGCATAATAGCTATCCTCCTTGTACTAAGGGAGGGATTACGTCGGACCAAATCCAAAATTCTTTCATCTAATATTCCTGATCCATCTGTAACTGATCTTTCGCTTCTTCGATGCTCTAGCACTCCGTGCTCTCGCAGTCATAGGTGGATTCTTAAAAATATGCTACGACTGGGACACCTCCGATTGGGATATCTTCAGCGTATAGTCTTTCGGCTGCACGATCTCGACCATAAGCTAAACCGTAGCAGAAGTGCATGCCCGTTAATTCTTCTCGAGAGTATGAGTTTGACATCGTAATGTGTTGATGAGTTAACATCCAATTTGGAAATGGTTTTTTATTAAAAATGCGATGCCTTTCATTTACATTTGGGTTGCAAATATTTTGTTCTTCAGTAAAGGAAAATTGCGGTTTTATTGTCTTAAGGTCCTAGCCGGCAGAACCCATCGGCGGCGGGCGGACCCAGACGAAATTGGCAGGTCAGTTTTAAGGCGTTATCAATGAAATAAAAGGATTAATCCAGGATTATTCCAATACTGTGTCACTTTATTGTATCCTCATAAAATTCCGAATTTTTTAAAAATAATAAAAAAGAGGTCGATGTTTCATACATTAATTTGCCTACAAGTCCAGCCGCGTTAAAACCAAAAAAAAAGGTTTTTCTTAGAAAAAGATGGTTCGGGTTTTTTTTTTAATTTCTCAAAAACTACAAGACATTTTTGCATCTGGTTTTCTGTTTTTACTAATAAAAGAATTGAAAAAACTTAATTACATACAATTTTGAAAAAAAATAGTTCGAAGTTTTTTTTTTTTTTTCAAAATTTTGAGTTTGAAAATTCATTTCTCAAAAACTATTCCTTAAAACAGCTTCGTTTGAAAACAAGATGAAAGAAGAGGTTTCTGGCTTTACAAAAAAGTATATCACGGCATTGTGGATGTAACTGTTGATTTTTAATATTTTTTTTCCACATTAAGTCTATTTTTTAGAAAATTGCCCCACCCGGCTAAACGGGAGGGATAGATCCCCCCCTCCCATACGATTTTTTTCTTGTCTTGACCAGATCTACACGCTCTAGCTTTTTGGAACACTGCTCGTGGGACACCCTGTATACACCTTAATAAGTTTTATCTTAATCTCTAGCTGTAAATAACGCCTGGTTGGACTCAAGCCAAGAAGAATAGTGATTCACGTGATCACGCCAACTTAGCTGCTCATTGAAGTAAATACCCAAGTTTTTACATTTTTTAACAACTTCAACTGGGCAATTACTAATATGTACCATTGAAGTATTCTCTATTTTTCGTAAATGTCTATCGAATTTAAGGGCTTTCGTTTTTGAAGATTATATTGGGTATATAACTTAATTCGTGCGGTTTTTTTTCAAAATTTGAACGGGTATTTAAGAAAAACATGTACAATAGTATTATTCAAAGTATTGCCCATCTGAAGCTATGACTTTTTCCCATCTTTCTGGCAATTTGTGTATCCCATCCCAAAAGAACTGCGCCGGCTTGGCAGCCAACAATGAATCAAGATAATTTTTGATATTCTGCTCTGATGTGAACCGTATTTCATTGAGGGCGTTCTGCATCGACCGGAACAAATGGTAGTCAGAAGGGGCAAGGCCTGGGCTATAAGGCGGGTGGGGTAAAACTTTCCATCCGCTGTTTTCCAAATAGTTCTTAACCGGAATAGCAACGTGGGGCCGAGCGTTGTCATGATGGAAAATTATTGCCTCGTGTCTGGTCGCATATTCCGCGCGTTTTTCGGCTACTGCTCTCTTCAAACGGATTAATTGTGTTCGGTAGCGTTGTCCATTGATGGTTTCACCCGGTTTTAGAGCAGCTCATAATACAGCACACCCTTCTGATCCCACCAAATACAGAGCATTACCTTCGCGCCATGGATATTCGGCTTTGCCGTTGATTTGGCTTGTTGGCCGGGTTTCACATATGATTTTTTGCGCTTGGGGTTGTCGTAATGGATCCATTTTTCATCGCCAGTAACAATCCGATGCAAAAATGACTTCCTTTTGTGGCGTTCCAGCAGCATTTCGGACATGCAAAACCGCCTTTCGGCGTCTCTCGGCTTGAGTTCATGTGGAACCCAATTTCCTTGCTTTTGAATATATCTAGCTGCTTTTAAACGTTTTGAAATGGCTGCTTGTGTTTGGCAACAATCTTCATAGAGTAATGCTTCCAGTTCTTCATCTTCAAACTTTTTTGGCTGCCCAGGACGTTCATCGTCTTCCAAGCCAAAATCACCACTTTTAAATCGTGCAAACCACTTTTGGCACGTTCGCTCAGCTAGCGCATGTTCACCAGAAACTTCCACCAAAATACGATGACTTTCGGCAGCAGTTTTCTTCATATTAAAGTAATGAAGAAGAACTCCCCGCAAAAACACTTTTTCAGGCACAAAGTTCGACATATTTGAGTGAAAAAAAATTATTATTGTTTACGCTTCAAATGAATAACATATACTGAAATGACGTACAATGACAGTAGCTTTCCAACGCACGTTCCAATGGAATAATAACAATGGAATAATACAAGTTACGCCATCTCTTAGCAAACCGCACGAATTAAGTTATAGACCAATAGCATCAATTGGCTTTGTCGTGACCAGATGAAAATAGCATTCAAATCAATATTTACCACTGTAATTCCATCTTTTACATTTGACTGCGAAAATTGATTACGTATCTGGACATTGTCCGCTTAAATGTGGTATTTGCAAATTGAAATTCATTTTGAAATGTCATTGATGAAAAGTGCAAGCAGAAGAGGACCCAAAACAGAACCTTGAGGTACGCCCGAGGGAACAACTAAGCAATGCGAAAACTTAGATCCACAGTATACAATTTGCATACGATGGGAAAGGTATGATGTTATTAGCTTACACACAGATTCTTCAGAACCGAATTGACTTTTAGTTTTAGTTTATGCAATATGATTGAGTGATTTACTGAATCGAAAGCTTTCGAGAAATTTAAGAATACAGCTGACGTTACGAGATCTGATTCAAACCCTGATCCCTGATCCCTGAACGCTGATTCAAACCAGACTGAAACTCTGTTATCAGATTATCTTCATCAAGAAACATTTTGATTTGTGTTGCTACCAATTTTGCAAAAACTTTGCTTAAAAAAGGCAAAATTGCAATCGGCCTGAAGTCAAGATTATTCCCTTAGTTTGATTTAAGGCGAGGCATGATTTTGTCACTTTTCCATCTATTAGGATGGTAAGAATTCCAGTGGTAAGAATTGTATTGAAAATATGGGTAATATATTTGCGTAGAAATGGAAAAAGGTCTTAATCATGTCTGGATGTACGCCTTCCATGCGGTTTTGACTTAAAAGAGAGGTTTGCCTCGCTTACAGATAGGGCATCGATATTTTGCAAAAAACAAACTTCATGTATTTGGAAAAACTGCCTCAGAGACAGAAGAATCGATCAGAATATGCGTCTGTGGTGGCGACTGGTTGAGCTCATTAAGATCAACGGTGATGTCAATAGATTCTGTTCTACTAGAAATCCCAATCTCATGAATGGTTTTCCAAAGTCTGAACTAGACTTACTCAAACTAAATTTGCTTTTATAATACGCAGCTTTTGATCTGCGGATTAGCAAAGTAGCAACATTACGCACGCTTTTGTACTCATCATACATCGATTGGCATAGGTATCGATGCCATCTGTAAAAAAGAGTATCTCGTTTTGCTAACAACCCTTTAATCTTCTGGGTGAACCATGGTATTTTGCTCGTTTTTGTCTTTCTAGTTTTTAGTGGTGCACGCTTATTAAATAGGAAATCAAGATAAGAGTTAAACAGCGAAACTTGAAAATTTATATCAGAGGTACATCGGCTGGCTTCACAGTAGCGCATTCTGTCCCCAATTTTCCAAGACCTTGTTCATGATTTCGGGCTGTAGCCCACGGATTGCTTGAATGATATTGGCCTTAAGAGCTCGAATCGTTTCCGGATTGTTGGCATAACATCGGCCCTTCACGGTTCCTCACAAAAAAAAGTTCAAAGGGCTTAAGTCGTAGCGCCGAGACGGTCAGTTGACATCGGCAAGACGGCTGATAACACAAATTGGGAATTTGAACGCTTTGCTTGGGCTACACAGCACTCACTTTGGAAATAAGTTTTCAATATTTCCCAACGTTGTTCAAGAGTAAAGCGACTCATTTCGTTCCGCGGAAATACGATACTCACTTTCTGTCAAGATTTCGAGCGGGAAACAGCTGTCAGTGTCATAATAACCTACGATTTAAAAAAAAAAACACTAGATGGCCTACTCTAGAGAAAGCTAATTTTAAGAACTTAGTAGTAAATATTCCATGCACAAAAGCGATGCTTCCGACTTAGATCAATGAGGGTGGGCAATTGAATTTCGGCGGTAATGGTTGTAAGATCAAAAAATAATTGAGAAATAAAGTAAAAGCTTAACTCGGGCTCTCTTGCTAGCATTAAATTTAGTTTAAGATTCAGGTTAAGATCCAATTTATTACCTTTGGAACGTTTAAGAAAATAAAAATATATTTTTTAAATTCCAGTGCTCAAAATAATTTAATTTATTTCTCAGGATTGTAAAAGCTAGTAAATCAAAACAAGTTAGGCTAGGCGACACCGACAATGGCGTAGTACGGGAAACCGCTAAGTTTGAACGTGCCCCAAAAGAAATCAGTTAAGAGGGTTAGGTCGGCCGATCCGATCTTCTCATCTGAGGTCGCGTCTTCTCGACATTGCGATGCGCAGAGAGCGTCGGCGGTTAATGAATGGTGTTGTTGGGGCACAAGCATGGCAGCACTTTCGGCATGCGTCTCCAATATTTTTCCCAATTATAGCGACAAAGGTTCACAAGCTGATGGCGCTAAAAGCGTTCAGGTCTTGCCTTGGAAAAAAGTGGTGGTGCCGACAGACAGACTCTGAGCGCAGAAGCCAAAGCGGTTTTAAGGCCCAACAACCCTCAAACTAGCAGGGCTGTCCCAAAGTTCGAACCGAAAAAGGTAAGAGCGCAAGCAAATGGAAGACAGCCGCCGAGGACAGCCTTGCGGTTATGTCTCCTCTTCCGATGTGGCGGAGGGTAATCGGAGTTCGAAGGCAGATGCGACAATCCACAAAGACCAAAGCAGAAGCCTGAAGACGGAGAGAATCAAAGATTGCGCCTCGGAGGCGGGCACACAAACCTTTAATCCAGAAAGAAGATCCCAATGACCGTAAAGAGTTGAGACAAGCACCTCTCCTACGAAGAAGCAATTTGCCAACACTGCGAAGATCTTCTGCTGGAGGTAGGTTCAGAAACAGGCTTTTGTATTCAGGTTGCAGGAAATTGGCTCCCTGGTGGAACGCTGAGCTCCAGTGTCTTCGCAAGGAAGCCACAAGATTCCTGAATACTCGTAGATCGCTTAAATCGATCTCCGGAGATGACTCGAAAAAGTATCGATCGAAACAAAAAGAATATAAGAAGCTTATTCGTAAATCGAAGAATGAGTCTTATACGTCCTTCTGCGAAGAGATCAAATCCCTGAGCGCGACCAGCATGCTGGTTAATATGATGGTACCTTCACTGAGTCTAAAGCGGAAACTCTTAGTTTACTGAAGCCATTGAATTTGCTGTGGCATCTTAGATAGCGAGTTTCTTTGGTCAAGCTTTTTGGCAATGCAAAGGTGCAAAACATGGGGCTAATCGTCGAAAAAGGTCCTGTGGATCTACACGGCAATAATAACACCGATAATCTCATATGCATCGGTTGTCTGGAGGAACAGGCTAACACGCGAACACGTGGTGACCTCTTTCACCACACTACAAAGAGCGGTCTGTCTCAGCTGGGGCTTTCACCAGCTAACCGGGAGCTGCTCTAGATGCTATGAAGAATCTTCCACCCCTTGACATATGTATATATCAGAGGGTGCGCACTGAAAGCCATATCTCGCCTCAAGAGAAATGTTTTTTGTTTGGAGTGACAGTTGTGCGCGAAATATCCTAGGACCCCTCTCGCGTGGATATGCCTCCCGACGCAATGACACGTCTGCCATCCTATTGCGCTATAATTTTACAGTCAAATTTCAATGGCTTCAGGACTGGCTCTGGCCAGATATTGAACCTGGAATGGACTGTCTTCGCATTTTTACAGACGGCTTCATGTCTTGACGGGGGTCCGCCGCTGGACTTTTCTTTGAACGCGAAGACATTCGACTTAGGAAAACGTGCGTCTGTCTTTCAATTAGAGATATACGTAATCCTAGTGGCCATGTATTATGTTGTGAAGCACAAGTGGAAGGGAAAAAGCATATGCGTCTGCAGTGACAATGAGCTCCACTCAAAGCTGTGTCCAACCCTCTATCCAGCTCCAAATTAGTGCATGAACTCCAGACCTTTTTGAACAAAGTCGGAAGACTAAGGCTTGTATGAGTCCCAAATCAATCTGGGATCCTCAGAGGAGAGTTTCTCAGGACCTGAACCCGCCTTAGGTCTACCTGCTTCCACCGTCAAATCTGACATCAACGACGGGAATTTTAATGCACACAGTCGTAGATAGAGGGAATATCCACGCTGCAGGATGATTAAGCAGGTACGCCCTGATGTCTGCAAAGAGGTCTGCAACATTATTGTCGATTTTCGTAATTATATTCGCACCTAAAGGCATGTAAACTGGAGAGTGATCAAAGCTCTAATCCGTAAACTCCTAGATATCTGTTTTGTTACGAATTCAATACGGTCAGTTGTTTTTTCCTATCCGTAGGCCAATTCGTTGGCTTACCAATTCACACAAATTTACAGCCTGTTTCTTTTACTGCTTTAAGCAATTCATGACCCTTTGCGGTTATCAATCGCGATCCCCAGTACGTATGCTGCACGTTGATGTCACCACCAAATCGGTTTTTATGTTTTGTAATAATTCCTAATTTTGCTCTGAACTAATTTTATGTTTTGGTGGGCTTTAGACAGTTGTCCACCCTAAGACGATTCTCCCAAGCTCTGCTTGGTTTTGATTTTTATTGTTGTTGCTTGAAATTTGTCAGTGCAAATCTTGTCTTCTTCATAGTGTTATATAGAGCCTTTGCCGATAATTACACTTCCTCCCTTTGCATTGTTGTCAGGGTGGTTTGACGGATATATGTATATTATAATTTTTAAATATAATGAAAGATTGGCTTGCAAAGTACGATATCAAGCACACATAATTTTTTTCAATGCCACTATACTTAGTGACTTAACCATCATTATTATATTGGATATATTTACTTTCAACACTGACTAATATTTTTGAAGTGAAGTAGAAGTGAAGTTTAGAAGTCACACGGTGGTGTTTTATAGTTTTTAGATCATATCTTGGCAACCATTAGCCTTCGAATAATCCAATATAAGGTAGGACACCCTGAGCCTCAGATTTCAATAGGGACTATTTTAATCTGCACCAGTTAGAAAAGATTTTTAACTTCCCAGTGGGAAGTTCTTGTAATGGGGCCGATTTTGTGAATCGCAAATTTTGACATATCTCCACGTTTCACGGTCACCAGAATCCAAAACCAACGTTTTTATAGAGATGTCCGTGTGTGTGTATGTACGTATGTGCGTATGTGTGTATGTGTGTTCGGATTAATTTTTTTCGTCTCGATTATCTTGAGAACCAAAGATGATATTAACATGGGACTAGATATATAAGACGCGTAATTACATAACAAAGAACTGAAAGAATTTTCAGCGAAATCGGTACAGCCGTTTTTTTTTTAACGAGAAATCCAAGAAAAAAGCAAAAAACAAGCTGAATTTTAAAATGAATGAAGTGTATAATTTATTTATGAACATTGTTGATAATAATTGAATATTGTTGATAACAATTGAATATTGTTGATAACAACTGAATTTTGTGAATAACAATCGAATATTGTAAATAATAATTGAATACAAAAAAAAAATTAATATTGTTTGTAACAGTTGGATATTGTTGATAACGTTTAGAGAATAGTGTCGATAAATTTTTGTTTATAATAAAACAAAGTTTTAATAGTTCAAATATTCACTGTTCGGGAAAGGTAACAATTTTTTATTCAGCAGCACTTCAACTATATGGTTCCGCATAATGGGTACATCATATGGCATTTGCTCTTCCGGTAACTTATCGTAACATAACACTGTTGCAAAATATATTGCGAACGCCCCACAATCTATACCATTGCTCTGTTCCTGAACCTTATGAAATATATACCTTTTTTTAAATCTATACAGAGCATTAAAAAAATCGATTTGATCGTTTTCCAAGTAATTCTTATTTAAACTGTCGTAGATGTGGACATTGCCATTACCGTCATATTTTGTACAAATCCAGTGACCTATAATGTTAACACCAATTTGATTTGAATATTAATCTCAGATTTGGGTATTACTTGTAAATTACGTAGAAACGCGCCGACGTAACCTACATCCTGTGCGAAATTATGTACCCGTTGAGCTTTGAGTTTTCTGTTCATTATTTCATGGAATAAATTGATATGTTTGTCGGACAAATAAAATTCACTATGAGCCACTTCTTGACATTCTGCGATCGGAACATCAAAATCATATGGTACGTCATTATCATCGGTATTATCGTAAATATTGTTCATATTATTTTGAACACCAGAATGAATACTATTTCCATTAGTTTCTTTGTGATTTATATCATCATTATCAACATCTATAGGAATTAAATCTTTGATATTGTCATTGTAAGTGTCCATGCCAACATAGCTACTAATGATAATTTCATCGCAATTTTTGTTTTCATCTGTACTGTTAACACTAGTGCTACAATGATTGTTAGAATTTTTTCTATTGAAACTGTTATTACAAATAGCATATATGGGCTTATGATATGTGAAATATGATTCATAAACTCCACATTGTATGTTGGAAACATTGGAGAAATTGACATCTATTTGAGTATTTAATGACGTAGTAATACTGTCTGGCGGCAATTGTGTTAATCATTTATATTTTTTTAAATAATTGATCAAAAAATTATTTTATTATATTCACCTTGATTAATGATATCGTAGTTGAAATCTCCAATTGATATAAAAAGACTATCAGAAGGTAATTTTTGTATAATATCATCGATAGCTTCTTCGAACATAGTCGTTGTTGTTTTAGGAGATTTGTACCCACTAATTAAATACCAATTATCTACTTTCATTGTAAATAGCTGTGCATGTCCCTTATTGCTGTAAAGATGCTTTGACGATAATATTGAAGATTGTACGCTATTTTTTACATAGTATATTAGTCCATGATTGTTTTTATTGCGATCAATTCTCAAAACAATATTGAAATTATCAATGTCTATTTTATCGCTACCAGTAGTTCGAGACTCACTGAAAATTAATATATCCGCGCGCAGATACCATTCATCTGCAATTATGTGGGTTAAGTTGTTTCTTAATGTACTAACATTTTGATAACATACTTTTGTGGCTACTACGCTCTCTAAATTATTGTACGACAATTTTAACATTTTTTTAGATCTCAGACGTTCTAATTCAATAAGTGCTGAGCTTACAACTTTTTAATTTTTTGGAATATTTGATAATTTAAATTTACCAATTATAAATAGTCCACTCAATTTAGTGACACGGCTGAGAGCAACATATAACATCGATCAAGTTCGCCTCTCCTGCGCCGAAAAATCTATACATATTTTGTCATATGTTTCATCTTTTCGTCTTTCTTTCAATCGTTGAACATTTTTCAGATTTCCGAAGCCTCTAAAATCGTCATCACTACGTAATGATGCCATGCGTTTTTGAGTGCTCATTCTTTCGAGTTCTCTGTATTCATCGTCTTTACGTAAGTCAGAGACTCATTAGAGATTTTTCAGATTCTCAAAACTTCGATAACTTCCATCACTTCGTAGCGACGCCATAAGTTGTTGATTTTTTTTCTCTTACATGTTCTCTGTAATCAACTACGGTTAAAATTATAAAAGAAAATATTGAATAAATTTAAAATTATACAATAATAATAATAATAAATAATAATAAAAAAAAAAAATTGTTCTTTAATTCGTCTCACTAGGAAGTTAGTCGTGTGGACTTTACGGTTCACACCTTGACCACATTTTAGTATTTTGTTTTCCCTCTTTACCGTAAACAAAGTGACTACAACAGATAATTTTTCCTCTTCATGAGGTACATCAGGCTTTGACGTTACCCATATCGAGGGTAAAGAGATTTCAAGAGTAGAAGGAAACTGAAAGTGAAATGTGATCTTTGAACTCAATTGATTTTCCAAATATTACAAGCATCAAATCAGCACAACTTCAAAAGCATCTGCTTCTAGCCCGCTCAAAGGAAGCAATTAAAAAACCTATTAACAGAAAATACTCTTTCACGCAATCGCCCACCTACTCCTTCTCAAGAGTTCACATATATGTACGTACGTCAGATGATTAACTCACCTATTAAACCCTTTAGCATCTACATAGGGCAATTGTGCTTTTACAACACTCACTCTAGTAATTACCTCTCAGTGCCTTCTTCGTTAAATACGTTTCAACTGTTCCGAACAGACTTCGGCTTTTAGATTTAAAAAAAAAATTGCAAAAACTCCATTCAAATGTCACTTTCAAATTCCCATAGCTGCCGTTCGAAAATAAAATTCTCTTTTTTCCAACCGCCCACTCACAATCCGCACTCCGTCCAACAATTGAGCTCAAAGAAGCGACCCCACTTTGTAGTTCACACGTGTGGCGACACACTGGACATCTCCTCCGGCCACATTGCCACGTTAAATGGTACATGTTCCGGACACCGTCTTTATGCGAAATCCTGTAATCCCTTAAATGCGACACCCACAGGAAAGAGCAACAAAAAAAACTCACTCGACAAAACAAAACCAAAACAAAAAAAAATCAAACTCTCTTCAAAGGCATCACGGCGACAGGCGAGGACGAGCACAAAAGAAAACCCTTTAGCCGATTGAGGGTGTGAATGAGAATACTCGGTCGATCACCCCAGTGACCAGAGCCAAGCACCGAGCAGTATGTGGTGCACGAAGCGTTTCTTTCACCCCAGTGAAACCCCCATGCCTAGCCCGTCGTCGAGAGTGAAGGTGGAAAAAAGCTGAAATTTCACCTGAAACTCAGCAAGTAATGACCCAAGGTTATTTAATTAAAATTATTTATGCTTTTGTCACACACAAATAAATCTCGGTTTACAATTAGTTCGGGCGTTTGGTTGCCCAGCCACCCAAACGACAGCAACAATAATGGGTGGCAACGGTGGTGGCAGTGGCGATGACGATGGTAATGGTGGCGGACTATATAATGCATGATGCAATGGTCAATGGTTTTCTGTTTGGCGCGCATTTTAATATTTTTTTTTATTCTATTGTGAAGAGGCGTCAGGTTGTGATGGAAATGATGTAAGTAGATGGGGAAGGTGAGGTTTTTGTGTTTTTTGTAGGTATTTAAATGGATGTTAATTGAAATTTGCCCAGAAGGTATTTTGAAAATATATTTGAATCACCGAAATGTTCCACTTGTTGTAGCATTGTGGTTTGGCAAGTTCGAGAAATAATAAGAACTTTAAGTCGTTAACTAAAAAAATGGAGTTCAACAGGTGGTGTAAGAAATTGATTCTTGGGTGAGATTGGTCTGCTCAAATTACCAACTTCCCATTTAGAACTACAGACGCCCCGAAAAGTACGGTAGCACTAAATCAACTCTTCATTTCGCATTGAACCTGCTCTCGAGACATGCACTATGAAAAACAGAACATATAACGAACGTCCACAAATACATCCATACACATCCAAACGGAGCGGGGGCTAGGATAACCAATGTAAGAGAGCGGATTCTTCTGGAAACGTAAGCATAATATAAAGGTTAAAATAAATCGCAAAGCAAGAATCAGATTAATCATCGATTTTAATTTCGCAAACTGTCCAATCCGGCGCAATATAAAGTAGCGTATCTGCTATGACTACAGTCACAGTGACCACCAAATGATAATCTACGTTTATCTGACGAGTTCGCGGAAATGGCAGAGTATATCCAAATGAACCCGTACGATTACAATAGGGCGCGTTGGCCACGGTTAGCCAATTTCCTGACGAGAGCACTCACTTCGGATGCCTCCTTTCCACCGTCCAATGGGAATCTGCCAAACTACGAGAATTACATTTGCCTCAAACAAATAGACGATATAATTAGGCAGACGATGGACAGTGCAACACCACGCCAACGACATAACGATACCACAAACACGACAATCGACGCACTGTACAGACAAAAATGTTGACTCCTGATAAGACTCAAACTCTTGCACAGGCAGCTTACCGACAGACCAAGCTCGGAGATCAGGACACTGAAGTCACTGATTAAAAATCTCCAACAGTTAATAACAGAAAATTACAGAATATCTGTAAGTTTGCACTGGAAAAACAGAATTCGTGCTGTAAAATCCAACAGCAGAATGACATTCAAGATCTAAAGCTTCCGAGAACGTCTGACAATAAACGCTTGCTACGAACAGTTAGCATAAATCCAGAGAGCGCCATCCGGGATGACAACTTTTTCGTGATCGAGGATCCTCGGGAGAAGGTGGTGACAGTGGGAGCTGTTTACCAGGAAGTATACAAGGTGAATGATAGTATTTGCCCGAACCGCGACCTGGAGAACAGAGCCCTGCGTCATCACTTCTGCCTTCGAAATGATATCGATCTTTGGCGGTCAGAGAATCTTGGTTCTACCAGGTTCAATGAAGATTTCATGGCAAATAATGCCATCCCCAGTGAGAGGGTTAATACCCTGTTCATTTCGACGGAAGATCTCCGAATGATCTTCCAGTCATTGAAAAGGAAAAAATCCGCAGGTATCGACGGTATATCCAATGTTGTGCATCAAGGTTGAAAATCAATTTCCTGAATTCAGAATCTATATTGTTCAAAACGCCTTTATCTATGGCCTCCCGGGACACCAGAAAAAATTGGCGCAGGTTCTCAATTAAGTATAGTCAGGTACCTTGGGATCTTGCTTGATATATTTTTTGATAAACATATAGATGCTGCTCTGGCAGGGGCCCGGAGTGCTTTCGCTCTAATAAGAGTCATAGGAGCCAACTTGATTCCAGGGTAAAGGTAATCTGCTACATGTCCTTAATCAACCGCCTGGTTCAATGTGAGAGCCAGTTGATAAAAAAGATTCGGGTGTTTGTCTCGGGCTACATAGGACACCCGAATTTGAGTACACAAAATTTTACCCGAACGAGGTCCTATAAAATAGGGCTAGGATTGTACGGGTGGATAACTTTCTGCTCAAACTGATTTGAAGCCATGTTGCAAGAGCAATGCCTTCGGTCAATAACCTAATCTCCGGGGCTTACTACTGTAATGACTTATACCACAAGAGAGTGCGACTTATCGACTGTGTCCCACCAGTAGCACTCCTCTATTTGTGGGCTGATCCAAGATAGATTGGCGGTACCGCTTATCTTTCACGTGGGTCGCAATTCCGTGGAACGACGATTCTTCTACGGACCTGATGTCACGCTCCGTGAGCCCGACCGCTTCAGGCTCGTAGATCAGTCTCATGCCTAGATCAAGGATATGTAGTCCGCCAGCCAGAAATCTTAAACTAGCTTTGAATTGAAAACTGCCAAAAATAGCTCATGCAAAATGTCAGTTTTTTTTTCCACCTCAGGGTGAAACTAAGGATAAAGCTTAGCAAGAAACCCATATGGTATTAAATAGTCTCTAAAATCCATCAATAAAATTTAATTGTTCATATATCAACAATTAAAAATAACGGACACAGCTAAAATACGTATGGTATATATACAGGGTGTCCCACGAGCAGTGTGCCAAAAAGCTAGAGCGTGTAGGTCTAGTCAAGACAAGAAAAAAATTGTATGGGAGGGGGGTCTACTCCCCCCCGTTTAGCCGGGAGGGGCAATTTTCTAAAAAATTGACTTAATTTGGAAAAAAAATTATTAAAAATCAACAGTTACATCCACAATGCCGCGATATACTTTCTTGTAAAGCCTTTCATCTTGTTTTTAAACAAAGCTGTTTTGAGGAATAGTTTTTGAGAAATTAATTTTCAAACTTAAAATTTTGATAAAAATATGAAAAAAAATAATTTCGAACTATTTTTTTGCAAAATTGTATGTAATTAAGTACTATTTTTTTATCAAAAATTCAATTCTCTTATTAGTTTTTAGTTAAAAACAGAAAACCGGATGCAAAAACGTCTAGCAGTTTTTGAGAAATTAAAAAAAAACCCGAACCACTTTTTTCTAAGAAAAACCTTTTTTTTTTTGGTCTTAACGCGGCAGGACTTGTAGGCAAATTAATGTATGAAACATTGAGCTGTTTTTTATTATTTTTAAAAAATTCGGAGTTTTATTATAATAAAATTTCAATATGATCCCCATTTTTTAGAAGGCAAGGATTATATCTCCTTCTAATGGCTGCACATACATAAGTCTATGCTTGACAAATTTTCCTGAAATTTGACTCCAGCGATTTCAATCCGTTCTTTCAGTTGTTCCACTTCTTCATGAATCCCCACATTTAAAAATCTAGAGGAGTTAAATCTGGTGATCTAGGTGGCCATTCCGTGGGGCCCTTTCTTCCGATCCAACGGTCACTAAAACGATCATCTAGCCAGTTTCTAACCCGTAAGCTGTAGGGAGCTGAAGCTCAATCTTGCTGGTAGGTTAAATTATCTGCTATGGCCAAAGGAACGTTGTCCATCAAATCGGGCAAAAGGTCTTGTAGGAACTGTAGGTTGATTCTCCATTAATAACGGCATTCAAAAAGCGGGGCCCGATTACAGTTTGTCCAACAATACCAAGCCAAACATTACAGCTAAAGCGGTGTTGTGATTTATTTTGTTTTTTTGTTGTGTGGATTGGTGCTACTCCAATGATGCAAATTGTGGAAGTTAGTAACCCCATCTCTGGTAAACTGTGCTTCATCCGTCCAGAATATCCTTGCAAAATAGTTTCGTTCAGTTTCATCTCGAAGCAGTAATGATCGACAAAATTCTGCTCTCAAAAACTTGTCGTTTGAGGTGAGTTCCTGAACTGGCCTAAAATGGTACGGGTGTAAGTTTTCGGTATGAAGCGCTCTCCATACTCTAGATTTGGGCACTCCAAGCATAATAGCTATCCTCCTTGTACTAAGGGAGGGATTACGTCGGACCAAATCCATAATTCTTTCATCTAAGATTCCTGATCCATCTGTAACTGTTCTTTCGCTTCTTCGATGCTCTAGCACTCCGTGCTCTTCAGGGTTATTCCAATACTATGTCACTTTATTGTATCCTCATAAAACTCCGAATTTTTTAAAAATAATAAAAAACAGCTCAATGTTTCATACATTAATTTGCCTACAAGTCCTGCCGCGTTAAGACCAAAAAAAAAAGGTTTTTCTTAGAAAAAAGTGGTTCGGGTTTTTTTTTAATTTCTCAAAAACTACAAGACGTTTTTGCATCCGGTTTTCTGTTTTTAACTAAAAACTAATAAGAAAATTGAATTTTCGAAAAAAAATTAGTACTTAATTACATACAATTTGGAAAAAAAATAGTTCAAAAATTTTTTTTTAAATTTTTTTTTCAAAATTTTGAGTTTGAAAATTAATTTCTCAAAAACTATTCCTTAAAACAGCTTCGCTTAAAGACAAGATGAAGGAAAAGGTTTCTGGCTTTACAAAAAAGTATATCACGGCATTGTGGATGTAACTGTTAATTTTTAATAATTTTATTTCCAAATTAAGTCAATTTTTTAGAAAATTGCCCCTCCCGGCTAAACGGGGGGGAATAGACCCCCCCCTCCCATACGATTTTTTTCTTGTCTTGGCCAGACCTACACGCTCTAGCTTTTTGGCACACTGCTCGTGGGACACCCTGTATATACATATATATTTTTTTTTATTTCCCAATGGTATGTATACAACTGTCTTTTGTTGACACTTAGAACATTTTTTAACAGTTAGTTTTGGGATCTAGATTTTGGGCTAATTACCAGAGTTCTACGTCCATTTTTTTTGACATTAATTCAACAGAAAAATATTCCTTTTAAAATATTAATAGGTTCTTTTAATGAAGTCAAAAGACCGAGAGAAAAAAAGGATTTTTTTACTTTTTAAAGTTTTTTTTTTTGTCGGGGGCTACTTAACATTTTTAACTTTATTTTTATTACACATACAAATATACGGAACAATCTATACAAGCATTGTCAGCTGTTAAAACGCACGACCGAGTAGCCAGTAGCTCTAGTCTGGCGTTGAGCTCGAGTTTATCATATTTAGGGTATTGGCCGAGACAATACCCGTGATACTCCATATGAATTCATTGTTCTCATGTTGCTCTATAAGCAAAGTCTTCTTCTTCTTTTCCTTTTTCCGGCGTTGTTATGGTCAGAAGTGTAGGACCATAACCTTCCCACTTAACTGCATTCCTACTGGTCCGCTTGTGGGGTCCGCCGGTTTGACCTCAGAAAGTAGCGGCAGGCTTCCCGGTTTGGGATTACTTCATCGCTGAGGCCAATCAAATGCTGGTGTTTTTACATTTGTTTTTCGGCCTGCCTTTTTTTTTTGTGACACGGGCATGCTCCAGATTTTTTTGTTTGATCTTACTCTTACAACACCGGTGATCTCCAGTCGTGTCAACCCACTGATTTGCATGTACACTTGTGGGGCAGTTTAATGGTGGTATATGTGTCCCTAGGCTCACCTTGGTGTTTTCAAAATTGCCTAGATGTGATTTTTGTTTACCTTTGTTTTAGTCGCCTTTTACGACAAGCGAGAGGTATCGCTGCAGGAATATTCTTAACCCGTCCCTGCACGGAATAAAGAAAGAATACCAATCAGATATGGGAGTAATTCTAGATAACTATTTAAGGTGAATGGGAGAGTGGTCCGATGAAAGTTCCATTCTAGATTTAATTAGTAAGTTGTTATCTGTATGTTTTTGATAATGCAAAAATCGAATAGATCAGATGCTTTATTATTTGAGTCAGTAGGCCAGTAGGTAGGTTCGCCGGTACTATGGTATTTGCAGTTATTATTGTGGATTGCTTTTAGTAGATTTTTGTCTTTAATATTGAATATCTTCTAAGATATAAAGTAGGTTTGCTGAAGAAAGGAGCAAATGTCCGGTCCGAGTTACAAGTCTTCCAAATTCGCACGCATATTTTATTCAACAGCTTACAGTTAACTCTTTACATATGTATTATTCAGTGACTGCCCACTTGCAGATATTCTGTTTAACAGATATTCTGTTTCTTTAACAACAGTAATATTGGAGATTTTTAATCAGTGACTTCAGTGACCTGATCTCTGAATTTGATCTGTTTGGTAAACCACCTGTACAAGAGTTTGAGTCTTGCCAGGACACCATTTTTCTGTCTGTGCAGTCCATCGATTGTCGCGTGTCGGCACACGTTTATGGTGTTGTGATGCCATTGGTGTAGTATCGTACTATCCAAGGTCGATTTAATTACCATATATCACCCATTTTTTAACGTATCTGTCAATCTCGTCACTTGACAGATTCCTATTGAACGATGGAAAAGAGGCACTCGAAGTGAGCGCTTTCACCACGGTCAACGTAATCATATGGTTCTGACATACTCTGCTATCTCCGCGAATTCGTCTGCAATGATCTCTGCCGTATTCGGAGGTCCGTAGGTAGTTAGAAGTCGACGGTCACCCATCATGAAGTCGAGTTACGAGCCGCTCCTAGGATACGATGTACTATCGGTCGCGAGTAACTTGAGTCTGTACTCTATTATCTGCAGAGTCAACCAACAGCTTGAATAGGCTTCCCCTAATGTTGTTAATGTTATTTCCCCAATCACTAGGTTTGGCATTCGAGTCACCGGACCGGAAAATTTAGAAATTTTCTACCGAATTTAAGAGCAGAGATCGAAAGAGTGGCTCATGCTCTGCGATGAAAATATTGAGTTGAGGTGCCGAGACTCTGAACCTTCGAGTTCCAAATAGGCGCCACTAACAATAATAATTATAATATTATAATAATAAGATGTAACTGTCTGAATTAGTAGTAGAAGAAAAAAGCAACGTTTGTAATTGTTACAACCATATCTTTATGGAAATAAAGAAAAAACAAAAATTAGAGTAGAGTCAATGGGGATAATTGTTAAAAGGGTAATAGTAAACGCACTTAATTCTCCAAAAACCGGTTTTCCATTGCGGAATGCCATGCCATTATTTGAAAATACAATATATTCCTGTTATGCTGTCTGGAACGTAGACGCAATCTGTAAATAGGGTAGATGCAGTTTGATTTTGGGTGTGATTTATTCATTTTTCTGTTTTTCAAGTGTTTTGCTGTTGAGTAAAATTGTTTTAAAACATAAAATAAGTGATCAAAGTAACTTGTTTATTCATAATTATGTTAAATAAGCGTTAATGCATGCGATGTGTTTTTTAATTCTTTGTAAGAAATTATAAAAATTATTGGCTGTTTACAATTACCGCTTTTTTTTAAAATGTGAACACCGAAATGGGGTAAAAGTAAACACTTTGGAGCAATTGTAAACGTGCGTTTTAAATGAACTAAGGGTTAATCAAATATAAGTTTAATTCAAAAGATGCCGCGTATTTATAAACGAAAAACGACACCTCCATCTTATACATCAGAAGATATCTTACATGCAGTAGAAGACGTCAACAACAAAAGTAAGATATACCGAGAAGCCGAAGAAACATACGGGGTCCCAAAGTAAGTTATTATTAATCGAATTGGTGATAGGGAAAATACTCCTGCCATTGTTTCCCGAGGAAGAAAGCCTGCAATATCATCAAATGTGGAAGACGCCAAGGTGCCTAATTTCAAGAGCTCGGGTTGTTGACCCTTGCGATAAGGAGTATCTCCTTAATTTAATGGATTCCTACGTGAAAACAAAGAACTTGGCTACCCCTTTTAATAGTGAGAGGCCAGGAGATGACTGGTACCGTAGTTTTATGTCAAGACATCCGAACCTCTCACTGAAAAATCCAGAACATTAGCTAAAAGCGCGCCAAGATGCTCGAAAAGCTAGCATAATTTTTGACTTTTATGAAAAATTACGAAAGTCTATGATGATTTTGTTTGCGGATAAAAGGAGTTTCGGCAGTGATCCAAGTCACTAGAGAGCCATCGGAGAAAAAGGTGTACCCTTAAGCCGTGTTTCTGGTGGTTCTGGCAGAGTGCCAACAACCGTCTTGGTATGTGTATTTGCTAGTGGAGATAAGTTATCACCACTAATTGTTTTCAAAGGCGTGGCTATTTAGGCACGATGGACTTCAATAGATTGCTTCCCAGGAACTCTTTATGCTGCATCGAAAGAACCTCAATTTTATCATTGGATTACAAATGAACTCTTTCCTCACGTCAAAAAGGTTCGCATTGAAAAATTGCTGCACTTCTAAAACCGATTTGGGAAAATAATCTTACATCTGAAAACATTGTATCAGAATTTAAATCCACCGGGATTCTATTTGATCCGACTAAATGCATTTAATGCATTCAGCGTAAAGGAGCAAGCTATTTATAACAAACTATGCTTAAGTTAAACTATATATTCTAATTTGAATTTTGTTTCTTTTTAAATAACTTTTGGAAAATATCTTCGATCTACAAAAATTTACCCTGTCAACTATAACTAAACTAGAAATTGCCAAGAAGGTAGTTTCACGCTTAAAGTATATGAAATATGGAGAAGTTCTAACTACAGATGAAGTGCTAACCCGTTTAAAAAAAGCTCACGAGCTCAAAGCTGACAAGTTGTCAAAAAAGGGACTTAAGAAAAAAAAAAACGGATAAGTGCGAGTCGGATTAGCCCACCGAGGGTTCCGTACAAGTTTGTAGGTACATATTATAAATAGTTGGAAAAAAGAAAAAAAAATTAATCAGTTCAACACAATAGTGTATACAACGTTTTTTGCTTGATTGTGCGGTGCATTAATAAATGTTTGGGTGCTCCCACTCTGGAACATGCTATATAATTGTCCGTGGGAAAAGCACGGTTTCTCCGAATTCACTCCACACACTTGAAACGTTTGTCCTTGAGCTTTATTAACGATCATAGCAAAGGATAAACGCACGGGAAATTGAAGACGTTTGAATTGAAATGGCGTGTCTATTGGTATTAATGTGATCCGCGGTATCAGTGATCTCCTTTTGCTTTCCCGCTGAGAACTGTTGCTTGTTGCTGAAATTCTCATTAGCGGCGTTCACACTCTACGATTTGTCTATCCGACTTGTTGAACGACCAAATAATGCCTAGCGTTCACATCATGCAACTTGCTTGACAGACTTCATTTGCGAAAAAAAAACCGAAGTGTTGACATGGCGGCGAATGCTCTTGTTACACTGATGGTTATTAATGAAATACTCGAAAACGGAGAAAAAGAGCAAGAAAAACAGGAAAAAGCGAATGTTGGTTAAACCATGTGTCGGAAAACGTAATAAATTCTCATCGGTAACATTGTTAAGAGAATTGAACGGATATTCGCCAGACGATTTTCGTAATTATTCGAGAATGGATGCAGTAACGTAGGAAAAATAAGTCCTCACATACATATGTATGTATATAAGAAAGGAAAATACAATATTGAGGGAGCAATATGCATTTTTATCAATTTGCTTATATTTTTCTAATAATACTTTGTAAAAGTACCTCAAAAAAATCAACCCAAAATTATTTTTCCTTGTTTGTCGTCATATTGTTCATTCCGATCAAATTTGGTGTTCACTCTCTGAAGTCACAAGTAGAAGTGAAAAAATGCTCCGAAATCGTACGACAACTGCTCACACCTTACGACAAGTTGATCAACCAAGTCAAGAAGTTGAAAAAATTGAACTTCCATACGACTAACGGACGCCATGTTGAAAGAGCATTCACACTTACGATTTGGCCCTTTAAGCAAGATTTTCCAACAAGTCGGATATACAAATCGTAGAGTGTGAACGCCGCTATTCCATTGCAAAGTTTTTGGTGAATTAAGATTTCGAAGAAGTATTATCGATCGAAAGATTTCAAAAATTCAATCGGATAATTCACCGCGTCTTCTTTCTAAAATTCCGCGTTCTCTTAACCAAACATGATTTTAATAGGTTTGAACAATGTTTGGAAAAACGCGATCAATTAATTTTTCTTTAGATGCTAAAATTGTGCATAAGTTCTTTGGTAACGTGATAAAGCCATTTAAATCACTTGCAATTTTGCCATCGCCAATCTGCGGCAATTGTTTTGAAAACTCACACACATATCTACGAGTATGTCAAGCGATAACTTCTGTTAATTTCCTCATAGAAACAAACTTTTCAAACATGCATTAATCTCATCAGCTGGGGTTGATCTGGGAATGACGGGCAACATTTGCTGAAAACCACCAGATAGCAATATTAGTACATCGCCGAACAACTGTTGATTTCCACGTCAAAATCAGATGTTGATATAAAAAGTCATAACTCACGAATGCGAATTTCGTTCAAACTTTACAAAACCATATACACGACCATACAAACAAACCCTGAAAATTTGATCAAATTCGGTTTGACCGTTAGTCAGTTGTAAAGTCACACCAAAACTTGCAACAATTTTTTCAATTTTTTATACAGGGTGTCCCACGAGCAGTGTGCCAAAAAGCTACAGCGTGTAGGTCTAGTCAAGACAAGAAAAAAATCGTATGGGAGGGGGGGGTCTATTTCCCCCCATTTAGCCAGGAGGGGCAATTTTCTAAAAAATTGGCTTAATTTGGAAAAAAAATTATTAAAAATCAACAGTTACATCCATAATGCCACGATATACCTTTTTGTAAAGCCAGAAACCTCTTCTTTTATATTTATTTTAACTGAAGCTGTTTTAAGGAGTAGCTTTTGAGAAATTAATTTTCAAACTCAAAATTTTGAAAAAAAAAATTTCCAACTATTTTTTTTCAAAATTGTATGTAATTAAGTAGTATTTTTTTTTTAAAAATTCAATGCTCTCATTAATTTTTAGTTAAAAGCAGAAAACCGGATGCAAAAATGTCTTGTAGTTTTTGAGAAATTAAAAAAAAACCCGAACCATTTTTTTCTAAGAAAAACATTTTTTTTGGTTTTAACGCTGCTGCACTTGTAGGCAAATTAATGTATGAAACATTGACCTCGTTTTTTATTATTTTTAAAAAATTCTGAGTTTTATGAGGATACAATAAAGTGATACAGTATTGGAATAACCCCGGATTAATTCTTTTTTTTCATTGATAACGCCTGAAAACTGACCTGCGAATTTCGTCTGGGTCCGCCCGCCGCCGATGGGTTCTACCCGAATTTTGGATTTGGATTTGGTCCCTTAGTACAAGGAGGATGGCTATTATGCTTGGAGTGCCCAAATCTAGAGTATGGAGAGTGCTTCATACCGAAAACTTACACCCGTACCATTTTAGGCCAGTTCAGGGACTCACCTCAAACGACAAGTTTTTGAGAGCAGAATTTTGTCGATCATTACTGCTTCGAGATGAAACTGAACGAAACTATTTTGCAAGGATATTCTGGACGGATGAAGTTTACCAGAGATGGGGTTACTAACTTCCACATTTTGCATCATTGGAATAGCACCAATCCACACAACAAGAAACAAAATAAATCACAACACCGCTTTAGCTGTAATGTTTGGCTTGGTATTGTTGGACAAACTGTAATCGGGCCCCGGTTTTTGAATGCCGTTATTAATGGAGAATCATACCTGCAGTTCCTACGAGACCCTTTGCCCGATTTGATGGACAACGTTCCTTTGGCCATAGCAGATAATTTAATCTACCAGCAAGATGGAGCACCAGCACACTAGAGCTTACGGGTTAGAAACTGGCTGAATGATCATTTTAGTGACCGTTTGATCGGAAGAAGGGGCCCCACTAAATGGCCACCTAGATCACCAGATTTAACTCCTCTAGATTTTTATGTGTGGAGCTTCGTGAAAAATTATGTTTACGAAGTGGAAATAGTATCTTTGGAACAACGGATTGAAGTCACTGGAGTCAAATTGCAGGAAAATTTGTCAAGCATAGACTTATGTGCAGCCATTAGAAGGAGATATAATCTTTGCCTTCTAAAAAATGGGGATCATATTGAAAATTTATTATAATAAAACTCCGAATTTTTTTAAAAATAATAAAAAAGAGGTCAATGTTTCATACATTAATTTGCCTACAAGTGCTGCAGCGTTAAAACCAAAAAAAATGTTTTTCTTAGAAAAAAATGGTTCGGGTTTTTTTTTAATTTCTCAAAAACTACAAGACATTTTTGCATCCGGTTTTCTGCTTTTAACTAAAAATTAATGAGAGCATTGAATTTTTAAAAAAAAAATTACTACTTAATTACATACAATTTTGAAAAAAAATAGTTCGAAATTTTTTTTTTTCAATTTTTTTTCAAAATTTTGAGTTTGAAAATTAATTTCTCAAAAGCTACTCCTTAAAACAGCTTCATTTAAAATAAATATGAAAGAAGAGGTTTCTGGCTTTACAACGAGCAGTGTGCCAAAAAGCTACAGCGTGTAGGTCTAGTCAAGACAAGAAAAAAATCGTATGGGAGGGGGGGGTCTATTTCCCCCCATTTAGCCGGGAGGGGCAATTTTCTAAAAAATTGACTTCATTTGGAAAAAAAAATATTAAAATTCAACAGTTACATCCACAATGCCACGATATACCTTTTTGTAAAGCCAGAAGCCTCTTCTTTCATCTTGTTTTCAAACGAAGCTGTTTTAAGGAATAGTTTTTGAGAAATGAATTTTCAAACTCAAAATTTTGAAAAAAAAAAAAAAAACTTCCAACTATTTTTTTTTCAAAATTGTATGTAATTAAGTTTTTTCAATTCTTTTATTAGTAACAACAGAAAACCGGATGCAAAAATATCTTGTAGTTTTTTTTTGAGAAATTAAAAAAAACCCGTACCACTTTTTTCTAAGAAAAACCTTTTTTTTGGTTTTAACGCGGCTGGACTTATAGGCAAATTAATGTATGAAACATTGACCTCTTTCTTATTATTTTTAAAAAATTCGGAGTTTTATGAGGATACAATAAAGTGACACAGTATTGGAATAACCCTGGATTAATCCTTTTATTTCATTGATAACGCCTGAAAACTGACCTGCCAATTTCGTCTGGGTCCGCCCGCCGCCGATGGGTTCTGCCCGCTAGGACCTTAAGACAATAAAACCGCAATTTTTCTTTATTGAAAAACAAAATATTCGCAACCCAAATGTAAATAAAACGCATCACATTTTAAATAAAAAACCATTTCCAAATTGGATGTTAACTCATCAACACATTACGTTGTCAAGCTCATATTCTCGAGAAGAATTAACAGACATGCACTTCTGCTACGGTTTAGCTTATGGTCGAGATCGTGCAGCCGAAAGACTCTACGCTGAAGATATCCCAATCGGAGGTGTCCCAATTGAAGCAAATTTTCAAGAATCCACCTACGTCTGCGAGAGCACGGAGTACTAGAGCATCGAAGAAGCCAAAGATCAGTTACAGATGGATCAGGAATCTTAGATGAAAGAATTTTGGATTTGGTCCGACGTAATCCCTTCCTTAGTACAAGGTGGATAGCTTTTATGCTTGGAGTGCCCAAATCTAGAGTATGGAGAGTGCTTCATACCGAAAACTTACACCCGTACCATTTTAGGCCAGTTCAGAAACTCACCTCAAACAACAAGTTTTTGAGAGCAGAATTTTGTCGATCATTACTGCTTCGAGATGAAACTGAACGAAACTATTTTGCAAGGATATTCTGGACGGATGAAGCACAGTTTACCAGAGATGGGGTTACTAACTTCCACAATTTGCATCATTGGATTAGCACCAATCCACACAACAAAAAACAAAAAAAAATAACAACACTGCTTTAGCTGTAATGTTTGGCTTGTTATTGTTGGACAAACTGTAATCGGGCCCCGGTTTTTGAATGCCGTTATTAATGGAGAATCATACCTGCAGTTCCTACGAGGGGTAGACCCCCTCCCATGCGATTTTTTTCTTGTCTTGACCATACCTACACACTTTAGCTTTTTAGCACACTGCTTATGGGACACCCAAGTCGGACTTGGACTTTAATTATTAAATTAGAATACATACATGGAAAAAAATTAATTTTGTTCATTTTATTGCATTAAAAAAAAAAAAAAAACTTCAATTTGGCTCACCATGTATTTATTATATTCTAGATAAGTAAACTGAATAATTCAAAAATATTAGACTGTTCGTTATGAATACATAACCCTCTCGTTCTCCTGTCGCACCACTGTGCTGACATCTGATTCAAAGACGTGATGGAATGCATTCCGTTGTCTGCGAGTGCAATGGATGTTATGTGAAGGTGTCAGATACAGACTCTGTCGGTCCAGCAGGTATCTTGTAATTTATTGTGGGAGCTACATGCTGGAATGTTATGTAGCGTATTGGGTGCTAACTTATACACACTCCTTTAACGTTATTATTTTCTCCGATCTCCTTTCAGCATTTTCTTTTCGGGTTTTTATATCCTCTAATTCTGCCGATAACAGACCCAGATCCCATACTATTTTTTTTCCAAAATGTTTTTTTTTTTATTTTAGAACATCCTTGCAAAAGAAAAACCTTATCGATCACCTCGTAATTATTAAAACTATCCACACACTCCTTTGCCCAAAGTTCGTAAAGATTTGTTCGTAGAATGGTTTATCATTTTGGAGCAGCGGTAAAACAATTCCGTTGATAAAGTGGAGAAACTCAAAAGATAAACAAAAACAAGAATTAAATTCAAAAAGGATATGATGAAATAAAAGTTACACTTACCGAGGTGGAATGACTGAAAAGTTGCAATTACTGCGTCAGCAATGATGAACGTGGGTTTCGGATGCGATGAAGCATTGGTGCAGGTTCTTCGGACGCATTCGCGAAATGTGCTGGTGTCAGGTGAAGCCGTTTGAGGGAGTGCATTGGTGCTGTACGCAAGTTTGACCGGAAGACTGTCTGGTATGATGAAATTTACGTTACCTTAACATATACATATGTAAGAAAATATTTCGTACAAAAATCTTACGTTGATGAGAAATAGTTGAAATACGATTTTCCCTGCCATCGTCATTTCCGTTTATACGTCACATGCATGGCAAGGACATCTCCACACCACACACCACTACCACATTCCACACATTACTCATCCATATGTTAACCGGCACGCGATCGCAATAACAATGACTCGTCGACCTTTGCATCAAGTCCATGTCACCGATGAGAATGACACGAGGATGATGATGATGATAATGATACCGAAACAAACGCACAACCGAACGATACTCATACGAAACTAAAGCGCAGAAACGTTTTTATCATCCCAAACACTCATCATTGTCATTCTGTACGGGGTTATCCGAAACCGTCAAACCCCAACTACCCGCTCCATGTCGAGTACATCTCACAATTCAATAATTCAATATTGGTGGAACGTATGTTGTTCGATGTAGCATGCATGTGCGAAGGTATCAGGATGTTTTTCCGTAAAGATAACATAACGTTCCACTGAAAGTTCACACATCATCACCGGAATACCACTCGCCCAGAGAGGGTGGGCGCTGATCGAATTGTACGCACGTACGCCGTCCTAGAGGGGTGGATGACTTTTTTTGTGTATTCTCTTCCTTGGATAACAAACTCAAACCATAGAAGGACAAGAAAAAAAAACAAAAAACAATAAAAAAGTGGGAAAAATGTATTCAAGGGGTGACATTTCGAAATTTTTCTCATCCATAACTTTCAAAGAAGGCGCTGGCCTATTTGTTTTTTTTTTGTTCCTTTTTATATTCTTTCCACACACTTTGCTTGTTTAATGGGTTGATACTAAATTACGATTATAAGAACAACATCTTCACAGAGGTCTCATATTCAGTTTTTTTAAAAAAAATAATTTTAATTAAAATCGCCTTTCGAACCCATTCATTATGTTCATCCTCTCGTTTACCAATTAGACAATCAAATAAATTTCTTCACAAAACAAAACATAAAAGCAACATTGAATGAATAATTAAAATTGCTCCATAGACGCGAAAGAAACAAGACACAATTGCGAGTTTTCTATCTGCGCATAAACGAAGCGAAACAATTCATGTAAATCAATTTTAAGGCGACGGTACGCCATTCCTCCTGTCGTTCCTCACACACATGTAATAACAATAATTTCCACCTCTTAAGTCGTCGTCATTAGCCCTCAATCCCAATCCCCCCCAAAAAAAGAAATAAAACACAAAAGAAAAACGACGAAAAGAATCGATTCTCATTTTACCCACAGCAATCGTATTATTGTTACCAGTTTTTGGGATAATAATTCTGTTAAGACGGGTCGCGAGGGGTTGTTTGTGGAGAGCAACCCACAACAACATCTTCGCGTTCATTTTACACAAAAGTAATTAAATTTACAAAACCCTGGCCTCGAACGAAAATTTCAAAATTCCATAATTATACACCAACGCGAGATGCTGAAAGAACTCATTGGGGATGAGGTTTCGTAGTTTTCACCCCTCCTTGACAACTTGCTCGTAATGTCGGCGACTAAATCCTTTTTCCATTATTATTTCTTATTCTCTGTTGCGTACGGGAATTATTTTACTTCTTAATAATTTTTCTCAGATTACATGTTGGAGTTGTTTGTTGGCATTTCTAACTCTTTCGAGGGGCGGATTGGGTAAGAAGGTGGAAAATATGAGACGATATTCGACGCACCATGTTCTGAATGTTGTTTTGAGTGCTCTCAGATTTGGAATTGTGTTTCGTTTTTGGGGGATATGGTTGTTGCTACGATGGTACTTGTTTGAGATGGTTATTACCGTGCTTAATGTGACGGCGGTATTATGGGAATAAT
Organism: Merodon equestris; assembly: GCA_958301585.1. Lineage (NCBI taxonomy): Eukaryota > Metazoa > Arthropoda > Insecta > Diptera > Syrphidae > Merodon > Merodon equestris. The sequence goes on from OY284416.1 coordinate 52,057,807, forward strand.
TCAGTGGTGCTGTAAGCTAGCGAGAGTTTAGAAGATTTGCTATGGCTTTTATTGTTTTAATTATTTTTCCAAATACATACTAGGAATGTAGTTGAACATAATAAGAGAGTTGTAGACCAAAACTGAAAAATCAGGGGTTATAAAATTTGTGGAAGTTGCTTAAGCAAACCTTATGAAAAAAAAATTCAGAACCTAACAAGAACCTGATTCATGTACATGATGCATCATGTGAACATACCATATACATGTCTATATAAGTCTAAGGGAAGAAAGGGCATCAGATCAGATCATTGAACACGATATGTATCCACTGACACATCAATCCCCGCAACCATGAAAAATAATTCACTAGGAGTCGAGAAAGAAAGCTTCCTTTAATTCCATGGCATTCTACTGTAGTTATACCCAAGTACCATTATCGGCTGCTGGGTGAAAATTAATATTTTGATTAAACGGTTACTGAGAAAGACTTATTAGATCCTATGTTATCCCATGAATGTAGAAACTAAACACCCAGCACACACAATTAGCAACCATTTTAGTCTAAATACTACTGTGATCAAGTTGAAAGGTGACCTCGTTTATACTTTTGGCAATCTTCATTTATTCTATCAACTCTGTTTTGCCTCATTCAAAGTAATCTTGTTCCGGTAAAACACCTTAGGAAAAGTTTTGTCCGAATCTTATCAGTTGTTAAACTCCTCCTTAAAGCCTTCGGTTTACGCGGTGCTATGAACTTGAAAAGGTGTCTCCAGAGTCGTGTATTTAGTTTTATTAATAGTCACACACTTAGGTAATCTAAGTCTCCAGTTATGATGTTTTCCATGGCTGGTTCATAGTCAGAAATTGTTTCTCTACACTTTTTAACGCTCTTTTTCACTTAAATTGAATATTACTGGAACTAAATGAGATGAGATGTATCTGATGTCTTTCAGAATTGTCTGAAAGACCATCAATGCATACGATTTGCGTATAAGGTTTCTAATGGTCAGCCGCAAACTTCTGCGTAACAAATTTTTGGCTTCCTTAAGGTGTTGCGTTGATGCAGTAAGCTGCAATATTTTCCACTCAAATGGAAAATGCTAAAGACTTTTACATGGAAAGCCAGTCAGCTACTAAATTTTTGTATTCTTATGATAAATTCCTCCCACCCGTCACCGAAGAAGTCGGCACAGCTATTCACAAGCTGAAGTACAACAACGCCGCAGGCTCAGATGACAGCATCAGAGCTCTTCGAGGCTGGCAGCGATGTTCTGGTAGGGAGCATGCACCAGATCGTCTGCAGAATTTGCATGCCCGACGACCGGAATACCAACTCCATTTGCCCCATCCGCAAAAAAAGCGATCCCACCTCTTGCAAGAATTATAGAGTTAAATCTCTGCTCTGTCGCATGCAAAATCCTGTCCAGCGACTTGTATAAACGTCTAATGCCCTTTTGCATCACACTAATCGGCAACTACTAGTGCGGATTCCGGCCCCGCAAATCGACTATAGACCAAATTTTCACACATCGACAAATCCTGGAAAAGATCAACTAGTTTCAAATCGATACACACCATCTCTTCATCGATGCTATGGCTATGGCTGTATTCGAGATCCCGGCAAAACTGATCCAGTTGTGTAGCGCCACGCTAAAAAATACGCGATGCACAGCGCAGCTCGGTTCTAGGACCTCTGAACCGTTTGAAACATGCACCGGATTTCGGCAAGGAGCTGTCGTGTGACTTCTTCAACCTGGTGCTGGAGCAGATAGTGCGTAGGGCAGGCATCAACAGGAAGGCACTATCTTCTACAAGTCTGTCCAGCTGCTAGCACAAGCGTTCACGGCGATTGAAGAACAGGCAAAACGAGTTGGTGTCAATGAGGATAAAACAAAACACATGCTGTCAAGCTAAAACCAATCCGTCGCTCAGCTACAATTTCGAGGTGGTTAAGGAGTTTGTCTGCCTCGGGGCAAACGTAAATTTCACAAGCCACCACACAAATGTATTTAATAGTAATTTCACAACACAGTGGAGATCCGGCATATGTAGAATCGCCCTTGGCAACCGTTGCTACTTCGGATTGTCCAAACAACTTGGGTCAAAACTCATCACTCGAAGAACCAAAGTCATGCTTTACAAAACGCTTATACTGCCAGTCTTACTGTACGGAGCCGAAAGCTGACGATAAGCAGGACAGCGGAGTTGATTTTGGGTTTGCGCCGGATATTTGGTCCTGTCTGTGAGGAAGGTGAATGGAAGAGAAGACATAACCGCGAACTCTACGAGCTGTACAAAGATGTGGATGCTGTCCAGAAAGCAAAGGTCCATCGACTACACTGGCTCGGCCACATCGAGCGCATGAACAGCGCATGGCTTCGACTCCGACTTTCGAGAAAAAGAGGAAAACCGAACCTTCGATATAAAGACCAAGTAATCACGGATGTTAGGCAACTTGGTTTTGACAACTGGAAGCAGCGACCATCAAGGATGGAAGGCAGCTATAGCCCAGGCTCAGATGCTCCATGGATCGCTGACCTGTTAAGTAAGTAAGTAGTAATGATAGATAATAATATGATAAATTGCAATTAGAATGTTGTAACGTGGAATGGAAACATAAGCGTTGAATTCCTAGATTTTTAAATAGGAAAAACCCGTAGTAACTGAAACTTGGCTTAATCAAAGCTATCGTTCATCCACTCCAAACTTTAAGTGTTATCAACTTGATAGAACTGTTGAATTGGTAGTGGAGTCGCAATTTTTGCGAGAAGATCGGTACAATGCTCGCTCTTACTAATTATTAGAACACAGTTGGTAGAAAACTTAGGAATTGAAGGTTATCAAATCAGCAATCTATAAAAGTCTAGTGTGTCTATTTTCCTGGTGGCACTGTGACGAACATTAAAAGAGATACATAGTTTAAGAAACGATTTACAAAAAATCTTTTCTTTGAATGGTAACTATGTACTTAATTAGGAGATAGAGGTTGGGGCTGTACTTGTGCCAATGCATGGGGTAATTTGCTATCAGATCTTAGTGTTGTGTTGCCCATTACGTTAATGTCCCTTCAACTTATGTACCTCTTGGTTCATATGGTTGTCCATCTGTACTTAATATTTTTATTACAAACTATCCTAGCTACGTAACTCAACTTGTGTCACTTAATGAATTAAGCTCAGATAATAACCCTGTATCTTGCAAGCTTCTTTGGTCTGGCGTGGAAGTTGTCCAATATATCCAAGACCTAAAAAAAGCTAATTGGAAACTTTATAGAGTAAAGATAAGTGAGAAACTTCAACAGGTTGATACCAACCTAGACAATATAACCTGCAAAAAGAGGTTGATCATCTCGTTACCAACTTCGCCAAGCAAATTGTAGGTTCAGCAAACGAAAGTATAACAAAAATAGCTAAAAGGAAGTTTGTATTAAACTTCCTCCTCATATTTTAAATCTTATAAGCATAAGATACAGGCAGGTTATATACAGAAACGAAGTCAATTATCTAAACAAGATCATCAAGGAGAGTATAGATCGATTGCGTAATGATTTCTGAAATGGTGGCATATGTTGTGAATGCCTGTTTGAAAATGAAATACTTTTCAGTTAAATTAAAATTTGCTAAAGTAACAACTATTCTAAAAGCTGGTAAACACCAAGATAATCCTGATAGTTTCCGCCCAATTAATTTGCTTAGCAGCTTGAGCGAAATTTATGAAAAGGTTCTGAAAGAAAAGATAATGAAGATTGTAGATGATAAGCATTTGTATCATATATTTGTAATCATATAAAACGTAATCGGGCAGTTAGAAAACCGACTGCATGATTATACTTGATATAGAAAAGGCCTTTGATACCATTTGCCATAATGGCATGATCTTCAAAATATACAATTTCCACTTTCCAACTTACTTGTGCAATATAGTTCTAAGTTTTCTGTCTGATCGTTGTTTCCAAGTGCTATAGTGTATAATATAGTGCTATAGTAATAGTGGTGTATCTGATTTGATATTCCTCAATGCAGGTGTACCACAAGGGTCTGTTTTGAGGCCAATTCTTTACAATTTATATACCTCAGATTTCCCAGATTTACTCGATTGTTAAACAGCTATCTTTGCTCATATAAGTTCGCTTTTAACATTGAGAGCAATATTCCCACACTCAATTTTTACCGAGAAAGTACCTTCCAAACCACAAAATTCTACAGAAGATTTTGCAGATTTTTGGAAATCAGTACCAAAAGAAAACTTTCCTGCATTAACAGGCCTGGCCTTGTAGTTCTTAAATAGTTTTGGATCAACATACATATGTTTATTTGTAAAATAAATGTCACATTGAGCAACATATTTGTGACTTGTTGTTACGAGTACCATCGACATCCAATTTGAAGCCTAATATAAGTAAATTATTACAACAGAAACAATGTCAGAAATCATATTGATTTTATTAGGATTTATGTATTTTAAGGTATCTACAATAAATGCCTTTTTTTCTTATTTTAATAAACAACTATCACTCTTCATAATATTGAATTTTTTATTATAAAAAAGTAGAAAAGTAATTAAAATAGGAACCGTCAGTGGCCCACTGAAAATATCTGATCCGTCCTTTTGGCCCGACTGCTAAAAAAGTTGAGCAGCCTTGTTCTAAATTAACCTTCAACTGACATAGACTGACCGCCTATTAAGGTCGTACATACATAAAAAAATAATTTATTTATTACGTAACTGTCATTCGTCCGCTTCTAAAGGACTGTCATATTTTCTACGAGTATATAGGAGCAATTACTCTTCGAAAGGCTAGTAAAACCTCTTCATCTACACACGTAACCTGCATTATTCTAAAATGGCGTCAGTTTGTATCATGATTGGTCACCTTCTATTACCACATTGGCATGTCAACTACTCGTTTCAAGTCCTATTATTAACCAATTTGTTTTATCCAAACGACGTACTCCTAACAACCAATAACTATTACTGCCATTGGCTGCCTATGTAAGTCTGCGTAAACGATTTTAAAAATACAACAAAATGGCAGCATCAGTTGTCCGCACTAGGCACTAAGGTGCAGCCTCGCGCCGAAGAATTAAATTAATTTCAATAGTCACTTAAAATGCGCCAGCATTGGTGACAACACCATGACCACCAACTCGCACTGGCCACTCAGACAGCAACAGACAGCAATTGACCAAGGGGATTTCCCTTCTCCATAATAAGTGGCAACGTAATTCGTTGCGTCGTTTCGCCATGTTTTTATGCACCTTTTTTTCCCCCTCTATCTATGCAATTGTTGATAAGCCCTTCACGCGAAATTATACAAAACCTCGTTGGACATAAAAAGAAAAGCAAACCATGATCCACTGTGTCACCCTCGGGCGGGAGGTACCGAATAATGCAACTAAAACAAAACTCTGAACAGGACACCACCAATCCGACTCCTGGCAACTATGTTATCCATCCTGTGTTGCTACTGTTACTAGAGCCCATCATAGTCATTAAGAACTGGACGCAATAGTTGCGTAGCTACAATGGCCGAACCAGACCGAACGAGCCGCGCGCATTCTGTATAGCAAAGCAAAATAATTTAGATCGCAATGATATTATTTAAATTAGCCGCGCCACGACGCGGCTCTGCATCGTTCCATTTCAGCGAATCTGCCGCCATGGCCATGGTGGTCAGATGCCATTTTTACCTTTTTCCCTTCTCATCCCTTTGATTTTGTTAGTTAATAATTTCTTTCGATGCACTTGCATGCGCGTTAGTGCCAACTGCTTGGGTTAGGTGTTTGTTAGGTCCTCCTGGGTATATAAAGTAGTGCGTTGCTCTAGCCAACCAACGGCAGCGTTACTAGTCTAGATGGCTCAAGTGATTAGACAGACTCAGCCCCCGGTATGAAGCAGTAGCAGGAACTCTCTCAGTCAGTTGCTCCTTTCCGGATGGAAAATGCAAATTTAATTAGAAGGTGTATCATGTGTGTATGTTTGTATGTGCCTCTAACTGTGGCACCAGGAGAAAACACAAGGAGACTGTGTGCTTAGTGTATGGATTTCAAGTGTGAATGTGGAAAACGCTGGCTTATGGGCTATCGGGATAAAACACTTCACAAATGATTGTAATTATGCTGCGAAGGCACGTTGGTCATTAATCGTTGCACATCGATTGGTTTTCTTTTCTTCTCCCTTTTGCGGACACAGATGAAAATGTAATACCAAATTACACGAAAAGGCACCTGCCTTCAATCAAGGATTATTAAAAGACAAAGGGTTATAATACTCGTAACAATAGTAATGCACGCCTGAAGGAATTCTTCAGAGGTTCATTGTGCTCGGAACTTAATCCTTTCTGCAGGCCAAAAATTGATGTTTGGGCTAATCGGAGTACAATGACCGGTTCAAACGCTGTAGATTGTACATTAATTCAAGGTTGAGCTCTGAGGAGCGATTTATTTAGTAAGGAATTTGTACGGTGATGAAGCATGTACGGCGGCCCGAAATGGGGTGAAAGGCTGTATCATTGGAAGTGATTCCACTTTCTCTTAACTCTTACAACGAACTGTTGATTTAACAGATAATGGTATGACTCTCAAGTAATCAATTCGGCAGTGGGCAAGAACACACCATGTTAATTGTTCGTCACAACATTGGCAGTTAGAAATTGCCAATCCTTATTATCAAAGAAACAAAATGGATAGACTGAACCTCAAATCCTCAGAAGCTATCCGTCAAATATTGTTTTATTACTTGAAATTTTTTTCGAAATTAGCTGCTTTAGAAAAATGTACAGCTCTGGACGTCTATAGATCAAGTATACCAACCGCTGTTTAGAGCTATAACTATTTAGAAACGCTTTAATGATTTTTTTAATTTAAATGTTTAACCCCTCAGCTTTAATAGTTTTTGCCATGGACCTGATTAAACTTTTCATCTTTCGATGGGAATGCTTTACCATGCTGCCTTTAGTATTTCGAAGAGATAGCCAAATTTAGTAATATTTTGTGCGTTGACAGTCTTTTAAACATCGCCTCACCAATGGTCAACTGGATTTAAGTCTGCATTTCTCGAAAGCCAATCAAGGACTGTAATTGAATTGCCAACAAAAAAAATGTTCGTGATTTTCTAGCTGACGCCTCCAAACAAGTGGAAAATGTTGTTCTGCCCAAGATACCATCACATCTTGCAGAATTTCCACATATTTTTGTTTCATGAGTGTACTGTTAATTGAGTGAATTGGACCGACTCCTCTCCAGAAAAAGATCCTCTCCTCCCCTTCGCCGTGCTTGACAACTAGCGAACCATATACGTGGGATCAGTAGCAGCATTTTTTGGACATCGTAAATATTTTCTGCCATCTTTGCCGCATTGCTCCAAAGGATGCAACGAAAAGATCAAATGTCAATACCTCTAAGGTTTTTGCAAAAAGCGATATTTTGCTATTTGGTTCGTCAGTGTTCTATTTTTTACAGCTTATGTGTGATTCGTGACATGTGACATATGATATCAACAACATCAATTACGCAACTACGTAGAAGATTCTACAATCATGTATCTTGGTCTAAAACCTCACAAAATACAGCTCGTAAAAGAACTGAATCCGAACTCTGAATTCGAACCTCTCACAGCATCGAATTTTTGAAAAACTGGAGGTAGATCCGCTTTTTTATCGAAAACTGGTCTTCAGTGACCAAGCTCATTTCTGATTTAATGGATATGTTAATAAAGAAATTGCAATATTTTGTCCGATAAGCAACCTCAGGCAATATAAAAACTGCCGATATAACCGGAAAATGGACGTAACAGAATTCTAGCTCGACAGAGATAGAACCACGGCAAAAAATATTTTACGAAGATTGTTTTAGCAAAAACTTGACTTGCTCGCAAGACTTATCTGGTTATAATGCTGAGTAAGAATCCTGTAGGCAATTCGAAAGATGTAAAAATGTAAAACTTAAAAAAGGCTACGCAATTGGACGAGAAAGCTGGGCTGTTGTTGTAGCCTAATGGTAAGACAAGCGAGAAGAACTCTAAGTACTAGTACATAACATGGCCATTCAAGTCAAATAGCAGTCGAATGGCATTTCGACAATAAACTTTTGCCCCATAATAGCATTTTAGTATTTACTCCCAACATCTGTTGTCAATGTTTTGGTTCCGTACAAAAAACCAAACAACAATAAAAATAATGTAGTTTAGGAAATCCATATACGAGGCACAATGTTAGCTCACAAATTATAATGTTCAGCCCTAATCTTCTAAGACTCAGGCCCTGAAATAATATTTATCAAGGTATCCAACGTATCGCAAAAGTAGAAAACAATGTTCGAACTGTTAACTGTTAAGATGAGATAGGTAGCAAGAAACTCGAAAAAAGGTCCAACTTTTTATAATACTTTCGTTCGAGGGAAATGCTGCTTTCTAGCAGTAACAGAAAAATTTTAATTTTTCTTTAAATCTAATTTGCAATAACCAACACGGTTTTGTTAAAAGCAGATCGACAGGTACTAATCTCCTCCTATTCACCAACTATTTTATTTGTGAAGTTAGTAAGGTAATCAGGTTGATGCAATCTACACTGACTTCAGTACAGCATTTGATCGAGTGAACCATAAGCTTTTGCTTTATAAGCTTGAACGCATGGGTTTCCCTAACATCTTTCTTATATTTCTTTTATCGTTTTTAGAAAATAGCAGCCAATTTGTGAAGTTTCGAAATCTTACTTCCGTACAAATAAAGGTAACATCGGGTCTGCCACAGGATAGCCATATTGATCCTCTCCTGTTCATTCTATTCGTCAATGATGTTGTGAAATTTTTACCCCGATGCAATATCTTAATGTTTGTCAATGATTTTAAAATTTACTCGCAAGAAGAAGTTGATGGAATAGAATCATAATATATTTTTAACTGAATCTAAAATCAGAAGTTTTACAGCAGAACAAGCGACTTCAAAATATAAATATTTAACATTAAAAAGATATCTGCACCCCTCAATAAGTCGGGCGAAAAAATACGTAATGCCATCTAATTGAAATGCTATCGCTGAATCAAGCCTTAAAGATCACACTGCAAATAGAATTTTGCCAAAAATAAGTACGGTAAAAATAGCTTCGAGTTCATCTTCTACTTTTGTTCTTTATACAAAATATAGTTTGGTTCTTCGAGTCAATCTTTATATAAGCAAGGTTTTTTTTTTTAGAAAACAAAACGGATCCTTCCGATAGTAATTTATTACATCTCTAGTATCATTAAACTTGCAGAACTATTTTCAATATATGAACGAAAGTAATAATAACAGAAATGATATTTCGGAAATATGAAAGAATCCTAAGCCATCACCAATTTAGTTTGGTCGACCTGTTGGATTTAAATATATAAAAGAAGAACGACAAAAAAAATCAAGTAGGAAGATAGATAGTTCAAAGAATAAATTAAAACGTTAAAAGAAACAATTCCAAATAAATATGGTAAAAAAATCAGAATTAAGCATAATTTTTTTTTTACAATGATAGACGAAAAAGTGGCTCAGCATGCATCCGATACGACATCAAGAATGAGGTGTTTCATACATACATACAGTTTGTCAAGAAATTGTTTTGACAAAGGAAAAAAATGGTAACTGAGACAGTTTCTTTGTAAAAAAAAAGGCTTCTTTGATGGTTTACTTCTTTTTTTTTAATTCACGCTTATTTATTAATATACCTACTAACGAACAATAACAAAACATAATTCATTTTACAAGCAATAACAAAAATTAACAAGAAAAAAAAAATACACAAAAATTACCCTGTCAAGAAATTGTTTTTACATAGATCTGTTTTTATTAAAAATGAAAGAAAATAAAGCACTTATATTAATTAATATTTCGTATGGCCACCTTTTGCGTTTATAACGGCTTGTAGTCTCCTTTTCATTGAATAGATTAAATTTTGTATGTCGTAATCGGCTGGAATTTTATTCCATTCCTCTTGTATGGCAGTTTTCAGTTCTGCTCTGCTTTTAGGGTGTCTCCTGGCAACTTTTTTTTTCAAATGGGCCCACAAATTCTCAATCGGGTTCAGGTCTGGGCTCTGAGCAGGTGTATCCAATACTTTACTGCAGTTGAACAAAAGCCACATCCTTATCATATGCGCTTTATGCTTGGGATCATTGTCTTGGTAAAATTTAAATTGCAATTTATTGTCGTAATAGAACCCAAATTTAGCTGCGCTGTTAGCCAAATGACTCCTTAGTATGGTCAAATATTGTTGGGCATCCATGGTGTTGTCTATAAAAACCAGATCTCCCACTCCTTTGCTAGAAATACACCCCCACACCATTACTGACAACCGAATTTGACAGTCGGTATAATGTTTCGATTCTCTAAAGCTTTTAACGGCTGCCGCCAAACTCTGTTGGGCCCATCGTTGTAATAGAGCATAGTTTTAGTTTCATCGCAAAATATGACGTTGTCCCAGTTGTCATCAGCTTTGGCAATGTACTCCGTAGCAAAAGATAATCGCCTTTCAACATGTTGTTTTGAAAGCAGTGGCTTTTTGCGAGCAACTCTAGATTGGTACTTGTTGTTTTTCAGTACTTGCCTTATTGTTTCGTGGGAAACAGCAACACCATGTTCTTCTTTAAGTTCACTCGCAAGGGTTCTTGTCGAAATTTGTGGATTTTCCACCACTCTCCTTAGCAAAATGCATTCTGAACGTGCCGATAATATGCGTGGGCGGCCGTTTAAAGATCTCAATTCCAGTCTATTTTCTTTTTTAGCACGATTTAAGATGTTATAGATAGTTTGTCTGGTTAATGAAAACATCTGCGACAACTCTTGAACACTTTTCCCGATGCTGTGATTGTAATACACCAGCTGAGCCACTTCATATGATGTTCTATTGCCAGGCATCTTATATGTAGCACAAATTAAGCACAAATTAAGCACAACTGTTGTATTTTACGACCGCAGGACAAATGGTATTTCGGTTAATTTGAGACAAAAACGCACACGTGTGAAGAGAAACATGAAATTCACGGTAAATGCGTTCAACAGGCCGAGCGCAATTCCTTGTAAAAACAATTTCTTGTCTGTGTATTTTTTGTTTTTTCTTGTTAATTTTGGTCATTGTATGTAAAATGAAATTTGTTTTGTTATTGTTCGTTAGTAGGTATATTAATAAATAAGCGTGAATTAAAAAAAAAGAAGTAAACCATCAAAGAAGCCCTTTTTTTACAAAGAAACTGTCTCAGTTACCATTTTTTTCCTTTGTCAAAACAATTTCTTGACAAACTGTATGTACATATAAATAATGCTTAGTTCGGTATACCACCTTTGATTGCAAGAATTCGTCCAATGGAATTTCTATTAAAAAAAAAAAAGTTATTAATTTTGAAAAAGCTAAAAGCGTGCAATTAATGGAAATGAACCAAAACGAGAAAAACGAATTCACATAGAATTTCGGGAAAAATGGGATTAATTATAGATACACCAAAGCAAAGCTTCGGAAATACTAAATATTGAAGTTGGAATAGTATTATATGTGGGTAAAGAAATATTATGTATTTTAAATTTAAATTAATTGAAACTACGCTAAGGCCACATTAACAATGCTCAAAGCACATTATTGTATAGAACACCAACTGTTCACAAAATTCTTTGTCATGGAGAATTCATAATTGAATATAGCCATCCTCTCGGATGTCCTATTTTTCCATATTTGGAAGACATCATTCTTGGTTCACAGCCACAAATCTGGATCTAAAAGTAACATTGAAAATTACAGAGGAACTTGTAAGCTCTCCGCAATTCCCAAATTATTCGAAAGCATCATAAAAACTAAAATTGAATTTCTTATTAAAGAACATCTGCCGGATAAGCATCACGGTTTAGTCTCAGTGCCCCAAATTTGGCACTGTTATTATCTTATGTCTTAAAACATTTGGACACAAGGAACCAAATAGACAACATTTGTACTGATTGCAGCAAAGCGTTTGATTCTGTAAATCACGCTCGGCTAATCCATAAACTTGAATCCATCAGTTTCTATTCTCAATTCCTTCACTGGGTGTCCTCCTTCCTTCTTGGCCGAACTCAACAGGTCAAAATCGGTAACTCTCTTTCTAGAGAAATAACTTGCAGTTCTGGGGTTCTACAAGGGAGCCGTTTGGGCCCACTGCTTTTTCTTTATTCGTGACATTGTCCAAGTGATGAAATATGGACAGTGTTTACTGTTTGCCTACGACCTAAAACCATTTAATGCCGTTAGGAACATTACTGATTGCCAACTGCTACAATCAGATATAAATCTTGGAATCTCGGAATGGTGCAATGCTAATGCTTTAAAGCTGAATGTAAGCAAATGCAACTTCATATCCTTTTCGAAATCCCTCTCCATAATCAACTTTGATTACTTCGTTGGTTCTCAATCTAGGTATATCCCGTATTACCGAAGTTAAAGATTTGGGTGTTGTGTTGGACAACAGGTTTTCATTAAAACACATAAAGGGTCCACCAAATAATTTTTTTTTTGAAAATGCTATAAAAAAAACTACTGAATATTTTCTCAAATTTCTTTTTTTATTTGAAAGTACAATCCTTCCGGTTAATGATGAAAACTAATCTCATTCAAATGGCTGCCTCGGGTGGCCATGCAGTAGCCTACACGATCGGTCCAATTTTTAAGCACATTATCGATTGTGTGCAGCTGTATTTCACCAATGGCTTCACGAATATTGTCCTTTAAAGCGTCAATTGTCTCTGGCTTGTCGGCGTAACACTTATCTTTGACGGCACCCCACAAATAATAGTCCAACGGTGTCAAATCGCAGCTCCGAGGTGGCCAAACGACATCAGCGTTTCTGCGTTTCATGCGATCTTCAAAAACAGGGCGCAAAACATCGAGTGTAGCTTCGGCTGTGTGGCACGTAGCGCCGTCCTGTTCAAACCAAATGTTGCCAATATCCTCCTCTTCAATTTTTGTGAACAAAAATTCGTTCAACATGGCCCGATAACGATCGCCATTGACTGTAACGGCCACTCCTTGCTCATTTTCGAAGAAAAATGGCCCAATTATGCCTGTGGACCAAAATCCGCACCAAACAGTGGCTCGTTTTGGGTGCACCGGCTTTTCAATGTATGCGTGCGGGTTTTCTGTGCCCCAAATGCGACAATTTTGCTTGTTTACATACCCGCCAAGATCAAAATGAGCTTCATCTGAAAAGATGATTTTTTTCGCACACATTCTGCAACATTACCATGATTTTCAAAGTAATGTCGCAATATTTCCCAGCGTTGTTCAAGCGTATATACAACCATATTCGTTCAGCGGAAGGATAAAACTAATTATCTGTCAAATCAGACATGAGCTAAGTGTTACCATTCACGAAATAAGCACTACTTGAAAAAAAAAAACGTTAGATGGCGAACCCTTTATAAACCGTACTCTAGCTAAGGCTAACTCGACTATGGGTTTTATTAAGAGGAATTGTAGAGGGTTCTCTGATCCATTTTCTCTCTTGTCATTGTACACCTCCCTCGTTAGACCTCATCTTGAGTACGCAGTTATCATTTGGAATACCAATCTGTGTACGTTCCGATTGAATCGAAGGCGTTTCACAAGATTTATTTTTCACAAAATGAATTGGAATTTTTGCTCCAACTATGAAGCCAGATGTTTACTTCTTGGCATAAAATCATTGAAAACTTTACATGATATAATGTTTGTTAGAGATTTACTCTGTCATCACATAAGATGCCCTACTCTCTCGTCAAAGATACGACTTTATGTCCCTGCAAGGCCTTTGAGGATAAGACATCTTCTTTTTGTCGACTATCATAGGACTAATTAAGGTAAAAATGAACCTCTTACACGCACTGTTAAAGTTTTTAACGAAGTCAGCAATCTTGCGGACATTCATTTAGATCGAGGACAATTTAACATCTTAGCTTTAGGTCTATTTCCTATTTAAAATAGTTGATCAGTTATTATATATGTATGTATGTATCATATTTCTATATTTGTTAGCACTTAAGTGATTGAAGATAAATAAATAAATAAATAAAAAATAAAAAATAAAAATAATTGGTTCCCATATTTTGCTAATAGGAGATCTTTAAGAAAAGGCTCAAGAAGCCAGTCATAAACTCCACCGAAAGAACCAGTTAAACAACACTTGCAAAATTTCAAGAAAGAGGACAAAAGAAGATGTACATATATAGAATGATGTTTGCATCATCAGACCCTTAAACATCTACATTGATAAAATTACAATCAAAAAATGGAATTGAAGATACGAATAAATAACATGAAGACATTCAATACATTTTTTAAAAAAATACTTTTATTTTCTCTTTATCTATTTTAAATTATATCGTTTTAAAATACAACTGAAACATATTTTAAAAATTAAAAATTGTGTAACAATATATATTAAAACGACATTTCGATAAAAAAAAGAACTATGAAGAAATCTCAATTAGCTTCAAAGTTACAGATGATTGACCACCAAATCGAAATTTGTTCCCCACTGTGTGCCGGTCCGGTCCGAAAATTTAAAACTTGCGTCAATGTTCACTACTATTCCGAGAGGTTCGAGATAGAGGCGTTTTGAATAAAAGAATTCTGTTTTCTGGAAGTTGATTTGCAACTTCCAGTTATTGTTACCCTGAGAACGCCAAACACTTACTATTGACCATAGAATGACTTTTTAACGTACATTTATCATATCATATTATCGAAGCACACTCGGATATATCACCCACAACCATAAACCCATCATTAGCAATACATTGATATTTCATTTGAATCAAGTGAAATATGAATAATCTGTAAACAAGTGCATTCCTTTCCCACGAAATATACTTACTTACCTACTTACCTGCAGAAGAAAATCAATTTCGCCAAGTAAACTTTTTTTATTGTTTAAATAAAGATTTGTCATTATTGCAGAAGCCTAGTTCAAGCAGCTAACTAGAAAGTGCAGTCATTTGGTTTACATAGCGTCTATTCTTTTATACTTTAAAATAATAATAGTGTAAGCAATTTGATAAAAAAAATAATGAAAATGAAAAGCAAAGAAAAATAAAGGTTTAAGTGTTTTTTTTTTACGCGGTCCTCCACGACCGTAAATCTACTTTAAAAAACTACCTAAAGTGTCGCATGGAATCACATATTTAAGAGAATCTAAAATTTATTAATATTGCACGAAAATGTATTGAGTAAAATAATGCCGGAAACCATAATGCGCTTGAAACCTTCTCATACTCTTTACCTGTTCCACTGCATATAGTAATTTGTGTTCTAGTTCGTCATATGCGTTGTTCAACAATCTATCTCAGTTATACAGGACACAATATGCATAACTCATTTGTTTCTTAATTACAATTATAGAAGTATAGGTATGTATGGAATCTCCCCACAGGCTCCGACTTTTTGAACTTATATACTGACATATGGGTCTTATCTTTTATATATTTTATAATACCTAGAGGCTGTGCAATATATGTACATACAGCTCTGTGAAAAAAAATAGCACCACTTTGAATTTTGTACATATGTACATATCTTACAAATTATTTACAAATGTGAAATAAAATTCAAAATGCTATTTGTTTAAAAAATCTTTCATTCAGAGTATACTCAGTGGTTGGTGCTTTTTTTTCCACAGAGCTTTATATGTACATATATTTACGTATTTTACAATTTGTCATCCTTTTATAAACTTATTTATTATTATTGTATTTTATGAAGTGGCATTCAACCCTATTCAATTTAATTATAGTCGTACACCTGTTTGTACAACTATCGAAATCTGCAAGAGTATTATATGTATATTGAAGGATTTACTTCCTTTCTTAGTCAGCTTATTCAGTATGTCTTGTGTAGGTTTCTGACGGTTCATTATGTTTCTTGTATATGAGACGCGTCAGTTTATATACTTTTCAAAACCTGTGAGGTTAAAAACAAACATCATGGCGAATTACTCCTGGCTGTTTAAGTTCACTGTGAGGAAGACAAAAAACCATAAATATGAGTAAATAATCGAAAAAAAAAATACAAAACAAGGCGAAAGGACATTCGCTAAAAATAAACACGCTAACGCAAATAAAAGTTTCATTCCCCTTCCTTTGTTTGTTTTCGGTTCAACTCTTTTAACCTAGGTTTATAACCACAATCACGCTCACCCTCAGCTTTGCGCCGCTTTTTTCCACAGACATTTTAGCAGAAATTTTTTTTATTTTTTTTTGGGTTTTGTAATTTTTTCAGTTAATTTTACGAAATGAATTTTTCATTTGACGTGTGCTCACCCGTGTAAACATTTAACGCTTGGAAATAACATGCGCGCCTCAGAGTCCTAAAAAAAAAACGATAATAAAGGACGAACACACAATTAAAAGCGATTTTTCCACTCGAAAGAATGTGTTGTTGTTTTTTGTCCCCCCTGTTATCTGACTCGTTCTGGAAAGTCGAGAAATGGAAAAAACGCGAAAAAAAAAGAAATGCGTAAGGAAAATAAAAGCAACAGCGACAGCAGATACACATGTAACACCGCCAACGCACAATCAGTGAGTGTCCATGTCCTGAATTATTTATAGAGTGACAATGAGGTCGCTCCTGACGACGACAATACCGGCGATGATGATGACGATGTCGATGATTATGTTGATGACCATGTGGATAGGACGATTCACGCGGGTTGCTATTTTAAGGGTCAATTCCATGAGAACATCAACTGCCGCTATTGAGAATATTGACTACGAAAAGGGGGGGGGGGGGGGGGGGGGGGCAGTGATTGCGGCGGTGATGCCGCTGGTTCTAGCGAATGGATGCCTACGGATGAATCTTGCGTTAATACATTTAATGGAGTATTAATTAATTGGGGGGAAATATGTATAAATGAACTTATGAAAACAAAGTGGACAATTATTGTGGTGGGCTGGCGATGATGTGAAGGAGAATGAGCAATTGTGATGTACGAGTAATGCGACGGGGGCGAATTGAATTGGATACCCTTTGTGTAAATATACGCAACTGAGTTGCAATCGGGTAGGTAGTTCTAGAATAATTAATTGGATATAGGAAGGAAAAATGTCAATTCGTGGGATGAGATTACCTTTCGTGCGCCTAGAAAGCTAAGGTTTTTAAGTGTTTACGTGTCGCAACTCTTTTGTTGACATAGACTTTTGCGGATGCGAGTAGCATTGCTGACAGCTTGACTTTGTATAAATCAATGACTTGATCCCCACTTCAAGAAAATTCTAGTAAAGAACTAATAATACGAAATATGCTATGTACAGCGGTAAAGATAAGCGGTTCCGGCTGCTGGACTCATGAAATTAATGTTTTTATACAACCCGTAAGGAAGACTTTATCTTTAAATCGCGTGACTGTTGATCCTCAAAACAGGCACATCACACTGTTGGCTGACGAAACATCTAGTACCACATCAAACTGCTCACAATCTAGGAACAATCTATTAAATATACATATCTACATATCTACATATGTATATATATTTTACACGTTCTAGTCATAGTGGAGAACCGGGAACAAAACTTCTCCCAATAACATATGAGGAGCTATCTGCTCATTGCTAATTCAGAGCCCCATTTATGAGAAATACAATTCCAATGACTTGGCTGCGACTGATGAGTGGCAGACCTTTGCCGAAACTAATACCGATCATTTTTCGATAGACAACATTTGTGGGTCAGAATTTTAAGATCTATCTCTCTCTCAACTCAATATGGCTTAACCATTTTAAAAGTGAAATCCGAAGAGGCTTAATCTTAAACGTAAACTATTAAGTGATTGAATCTTCGGATAAAGTTCCGAAAAGTACTCACCTCCGATTTTTTTTGAGTTTTTTCTGGGCATAATCTAATAAACAGGAAGTAAAATTCCAAAGCGGGTTTTCACCGCAAACTACTCGAAAGGACATTTAAAACTTGAAAATTCTGAAAAAAAAAACAAATTAAATTATCTTCTAAACTGCAAAGCGTAGGTAAATAAACTATATCTCGAAGTAAAGCTACTGAAAGCTCTCAATTGAAATACAATCCCGTTACAAGTTTCAAAGTTATAATTAATTTTGAAAAAAAGTATTAGGAGCGCAATTAAGTTCTCGCTGTTTCTTTGATGAAAATGCAACTTTATGAAAAAACGGTTACAAATTAATCATTCAAAGCTTTGGCCATCTTTCTGGTGGAGCTCACATACCGTCACGGTAAAAGTGTTCGTCTTTTGAGGCTATCCACGAATCAAGCCATTTTGAGATGTCTTCATATGAATGGAACTACTGATCGGCCAGACCATGTGCCATCGAACGAAACAAGTGATAATCGGACAGCGCAATATCTGGGGGATATGGCGGGTGGGATAGGACTTCCCATTTGAGAGTTTCTAAGTTAGTTTTAACGAGTTGGGCAACGTGAAGCCGAGCGTTGTCATGCTGTAGAATCACTTTTTCGTGCCTTTGCTCGTATTGTGGCCGCTTTTCGCGCAGGGCTCGGCTCAATCGCAATCACAATCAATTGTGTTCGCTACCATTCCCCAGTGATGGTTTCCTTTGGTTTCAACAGCACATAATAAATAACACCGCCCTGATCCTATCAAACACACAGCATAATCTTCGCAGCGTGAATATTCGGCCGAGACGACGACGTAGAAGCATGACCGGGCTGTCCCCATGATTTTTTTCTCTTTGGGTTGCTGAAATAAATCACCCGTAACGATGCGATGAAGAAAACCTTTCCTTTTTGCCGCTGGAGCAGTTGTTCACAGGCGAAAAAACGACGCTCAACGTCTCTTGGCTTCAAACCATAAGGAACCCAAGTTCCTTGATTTTGAATCATTCCCAACGCATGCGATCGCTTTGAAATAGCTTGGCGGGTAGCTCCTAATACTGAGGCAAGCTCTTTTTGCGCTGCATCCTCATCCTCCTCCAATTCAGCGTCTGCGAAGGTTTTTGGCCTTCCTTCTCGCGAACGGTCGTCAACATCGAAATCACCGTC
Organism: Merodon equestris; assembly: GCA_958301585.1. Classification (NCBI taxonomy): domain Eukaryota; kingdom Metazoa; phylum Arthropoda; class Insecta; order Diptera; family Syrphidae; genus Merodon; species Merodon equestris. Next base: position 52,076,773 of record OY284416.1, read on the forward strand.
TTTGAAGCGACGGAACCAATCACGGCACGTTGTTTCACTTAGAGCAGCATCTCCTTAAACTTTTTGGAGTTCTCAATGCGCTTCAGTCGCCGTTTTCGAATGAAAGAAAAAAAGCAACACTTCCCGCAAATTTTAAAAGCAATATAATTTCTAAACCAAAATGAATAACCGAGCTATATTTTTCAACGTCGTTTTCAACATGTTTTTCAACGATACTAAATATGTTATGACGGTTGCGGATCCGTTTTGTAGGTAAGTTCATATGGTTGTATTGGATGATTCGCGGAAGAGGGGCAAATAGTAGGTTCTGGCGAAATCATGGAAATTGATAAATGTAAAATCGGCCGTCGTAAATATCAATGGGGCCATGTTGTTGAAGGTTCTTGGATTCTAGGCATTATCGTTCGCGGAGAACCTTCTCATTTTTCAATTAGAAATTTGACCAGAAATAAAAGAGGTGAAAATACGCTGATTGAATTGATTCAAAAACGAGTTTCCAATTTTAATTTATTTAAAGGAAGACTTATGTAAATTAAGATTTATATCTTTTTTAGTACTTAGTACTTAAACTATAGTTGAACGATTTATGATTAACATAAGTAATTCTTAAAACTAAAGATGGGGGGTTTTTATGGGAGTGTTGAGAAATGGAGGATAATTGCACTTTTGAAGTTTCTGTGATTTCATTTCATTTATTTTTTTCCAATAGAACATGGATACATTAAAATTTAAATCTTTTAGAGCATCTAAATAAAGTTTTGACAAGATTCATTTGAAGAAAGAGTACGTTAAAAAAAAAAAAAAAAATAAATAAATAAACTTGAAACATACATAGTTAAATACATTAAAATATAATAATTTAATTTGCAGTGCATCTAATCACGATTGGAAAGGTGCACAAATAATTTTCTCTTGAAGGCTGAAAGTGAGGTAGTGCTTTGTAATCTGTTTGGGAGTAAATTCCACAAACGAATGGCAGATACATAAAATCAGCGTTCAGCAATACCGTGTGTAAAGCGCGGTAAAGTTAATTTAACACATCTTTGTGAGTGAGCAAAGTTGAGAGTATCTGAGAGGTACGTAGGACTTTTTTTATGGATGATATTGTGAAGCCTCAAAAGCAGCCTAAAATTTAAGTAGTTATCAAGACTCAAACCAAAGATATGATGCCGCAAGTGGGATACACTTATGTGCCTAGGGATACGGTAAATGTAGCGAATACAATCATTTAGAGCAACATTAAGTTTTCTTCTACAAACACCAAAGATGGATAAACAGACGAGTTGAAAGCAAAATAAGGCATTATTAGAGATTTGATGAGATGTTTCTTTAAGTTGGGTATCAAAAGGTCTGAGGAAGATCTCAAACAACGCAAACCAGAGTAAATTTTCCGGATAGCGTCAGAGATTGTTTTACAGCAACTCATATTGCTGTTTATTTTGAAACCTAAATAGGTCACGCCTTTAACATAGGCTATGACTTCATCATTAACCTTCCGAAGGCAAGCGGGGTTACTCATCACCCCACTACGCGGGGAAAAACCTAAGAAAGAAAAATGCCTTGCCTTCGGAAGGTTAAGAATGACAGAGGGAAAAACATCAGAGTTGAACTCATCTCTAGCGCATAGCATGGCAACGGACTTGGACGGGTTAAGTGTTAAACTATTATTTCTAAACCAAGCAAAGATATGGCTTAAATCATCATTCAATCTTACGATACAGTCATCCATCAGACCAAAAGGACGAAAACTATAAAGAACAACATCGTCGGCATATAAATGAACCTGGCAATTAGAGATGAAATCCGGGAGGACCTAGTACCGAGCCTTGCGGAATACCAATATTAGTGACAAATGAATTTGAGGTTCCAGTTTCAGTTTTGATACGTTGAACTCTATTAACTAATTGATGAGATGAATTTGAGGAATTAAACTTCGATTTTAGTTTGGAAACAAGACTTGCCCGAGTCAAGCGCAAATCTGATATCTGTAGTAACTTTAATTGCAGCAGCTTCACAACTATGAAGGCTGCGAAACCCAGATTGCCACACAGAAAGCAAGCGACGTTCGTTTAGGTATGACTGTATTTGATCGTGCATTATTTTTTCCAGTCACTTGCCAGGAAAAGATAAGGTACTGATAGGCCTGAACTCGGAGGGTTTTGAGGGGTTTGCTTTTTTGGGTACTGAGATAATATTTGAGTTTTTCCCACTATAGAGACAAAGATTGAAAATATGGAGCAAGTAATTCATTATAAACGGAAAAATGAGCTTTACAAACTTCGGAGAAGCATCATCAGGACCGATGGCATTCGATTTAACAGATTTAATGGAATTTAAAATCTCGGGTACACCGATACAAGCGAAACTGAAAGAGTTTTCATTGTCAGGTATGTCAAAGATACTTTGGGGAATTTTTAAGCTCGATTGGCTGGGGATTAAAGCATTAACCATTACTTCAGGGCCGAAAGGACATTTATGTTTGTTTTTGTCTTCTTGCTCCACAGCTCTCGAGAGCTAAGTGATGGATCTAGTTTTTGCGTTAAATATGTACGTTTGGAATTACGAATGGTGGTATTAACCTGGTTTCGTGCGTATACATATTGACTTTTGTTTAACTCAGTTGGATTATTCTTAAATCTTCGGAAAAAAACGTTCTCTTTCCCTAATAAGGAATTTTATGTTATCAGTGAACCACGGACATTTTTTCTCCTTACTTCTTTTGTCACTATTGGAATACATAAATCATACAAACTAGATACTAAGTTATTAAACCGAGCAACTTTAGCATTAAGGTCATGCGTGTAGAAAATATCATCCCATTCAGATCTATTGAAATGTCTTACCATAGTCTCAGAATTAAAATTTCTATAGGATCTATACCTAATAGTTTTAATTTGGTTAGACCTGTCTAAATCCAGATAAAAGGAGCGGAAAATGAAATCATGAATAAACTCTGAAGATGGTTTAATTTGGTCACTTCCTAGAATTTTATGTCTAGAGCTAGTCAAAAACATATCGAGAAGGGAAGGATTCATGTATGATTTGAAACACGTTGGCCACTGATTATTTACCACTGAAAGACCAATCTTATCACAAAAGTGAATAAAAAGTCGCTTAGAAATGCTGTCATTCAAAAGATTTACATTAAAATCACCTCCAACCAAAATATGATTATACTTTGAACTAAGTCGCATTAAGGTTTCCTCAAGCTCGGTAATGTTATTCTATCTAAACATATTTGGTGGACAATAAATGGCAACAAGCAGTAGTTTTTCAACCGAACTCCTCACCTCAACACAAACAAAGTTGATATAATTCCCAGTTGATTTGTAAACAGCAGTTCCAGACGCTCCACCTCCAACTCTATCTCTTCTATCACTTCTAAATATTTTGAAGCCAGGTATGGAAACAAGTGCATCCAGGGTATAAGTGTTCAACCAAGATTCTGAAACCATAATGACATCCAACATAGAGGTACTAAATAACTGATATAACAACGTGTACTTAGCTCGAATACTCTCTGCATTTAAACAACAAACTTTGAGTCCATTTTCATATAATTGTCTTGTTAGAACCGATGAAATCAATCCTGTTAAACAAGTATTCCGGACTATGACTGTAAATGATTTTGTGAAGGAAAATACAGTTCCTGGTGTTGATGTACTGTTGAAGGCTGCACCCAAGCAAGTCCCTAGCGTAAGCAGACACATCTACGAATGCCGTAAATATAGCGTAATGCATCATTTAATGCCACCTGTAGCTTTTGCATGGATAGTGAGTCAGGATGGCAATATATTAATTTACGGTATCTTGTGAGAGGTAGAATTAGGGCAATTACAAATTTTTGCGGGTATCTAGCGAAGTGTAATAACCACTGGTCCACAGCTGGCGAAGGCATCCATAAATGCGACCAACTACCATATTCATGTGGTCATACCCAGATATAGGTAGATCTCTGCTTATGACATATCCTAGACTAAGTGTTTAGATAGAGGGCAGGGAGACGGTCGAGATTAAGTTTTATTTTCGAGATAGGGATTACTTGGGTCTTGATTAGATTGAGTTGTAAGCCATTCGCTTTTGACCGACCGTCGATACGTTTCAAGTCATCGTTCATGAGAAACTCAAGTTCATTTCGAACTGAAAAAGACATGGTTAGATGCAATTGAACGTCATCAGCGTACATGTGTACTGAAGAATGGCTGCACACGGTAGTAGATCGTTGATGAACATACAGAAAAGAATCTGACCTAAAATTGAACCCTGCGGAATACCTTGCTCTACTTCCACGAGAGATGAATCTCTTTCACCCATTACGACTTTTTGTTGTAATGAGCCAATAAAGCCAAAGTTGTTCTGTAGCTTCCAGCACAGGATATCTTGATTTACTAGGTGCACAACTTTGCTTCCGCCGTTTTTTCCCAAACATGTGAGGCTTTAATGAAACAAATTTTTTACACATGTATCATTTAAAGTATTTTCCTTCGCTGGCCACTACTTTCTCCCATCTTTCGGGCAGTGTACGATCCTGCGTCGAAAAAATTGTTCATCTTTTGAAGCGATCCACGAATCGATCCAATTTGTGATTTGTTGGTCAGCCATGCGCCATTGATCGAGACAGGTGATAGTCAGAGGGAGCTATGTCTGGAGAATACGGCGGGTGGGGTAGGACTTCCCATTTTAACGTTTCCAAGTACGTTTTGACCTCTTTTGCAACGTGGAGTCGAGCGTTGTCGTGCTTCAAAATCACTTTATCGTGCCTCTCGCTGTATTGCGGCCGTTTGTCTTTTAATGCTCTGCTCAAACGCATTGACTGCGTTCGATAACGAGCACCTGTGATTGTTTCATTTGGTTTTAACACCTCATAGTCTACGACGCCGAGCTGATCCCACCAAATGCAGAGCATGATCTTGGAGCCGTGGATATTCGGTTTGGCCGTCGATGTGAAAGCATGGCCGGGATATCCCGGGTTATTTTAATGAACCCATTTTTCGTCCCCGGTCACAATGCGATGCAGAAATCCCTTCCATTTTTGCCTCTGAAGCAACTGTTCACAAACACACAAACGCCATTCAACGTCTCTTGGTTTCAACTTATACGGGACCCATGTTCCTTCTTTCTGAATCATACCCATGGCCTTGAGACGTTTTGAAATGGCTTGCTGTGTCACTCCCACTGATCGTGCCAATTTGTGCTTGAGTTTGACGTGAGTCTTCACTCAGCAATGTCTCCAATTCTGCATCTTCGAAAACATTCTCTCTTCCACCACTATGCCGGTCTTCGACGTTAAAATCACCGTTCTTGACGCGTTGAAATCACTCACGACATGTTCTTTCACTAATAGCGTCCTCACCATACATATCTCAGAGCATTCGATGAGACTCAGCCGCTGTTTCCTTCATATTTGGCTCGTAAACTGACATTTTCAATCGAGAACAACTTTATGATGCAGACACAAATCGACTAATGTTTGAATGGTGTTCTGTTGACCGAGGTTCCAGCCAACTGCCTGACGTCTGCAATATTTTTTTTTTCTCACCGCTACTTACCGTTATCGCCACATATCGGCAAACGGCGGAAGCAAAGTTGTACACTTTGTCGAAAGCCTTCGATAAATCCAGTAAACACAAAAACGAGTTGTAGTTTTTATCAAAGAATGATCTTATTTCTTCAAGAACATTAATCATGGCTGTAGAGCAGCTGTGATTTGCTCTGATTCCTGATTGCTGGTTATAAAGTAGATCATTAATGGACAAGTGTTCTGTAATCTGATTCGTTATTATTTTCTCGAAGATTTTGGATAAGCAGGGCAAGATACTGATTGGTCTAAAGTCGGCCGTGAACGCCGGGCTGGTTTTCTTAGCAATGGGTATAATTCTAGCGATTTTCCACGACTGCAGAAAGGTCGATGTGATTATACACCAATTGATTACATTCGTAAGATGGGAGGCTATTTGTGGTAAGATGAGTTTGACAAATCGTATTGGTATGCCACCCTCTTCAATGGAGTCTGATTGAATAGCATTTGAAGCTATTATAAACTCATCTAGTCTTGAACTTCATAGTCTAATGTATTATTAAAATCGAAGTCCGTTGAACAAGGTTTATCCCCCAAGAATGCATGGTTGAGTTCATCAGTACTAAAAACACCCTTAGAGATTACAACTACATAGATAAACCTATTTTTAGTAGGGCGGGAGAGATGCACTTAGTTTAGATCTGAAAAAGTTTAGTTTGGAAGCACGCACTACTGCGGTAGCGTAGTCTTGTATGATGACCAATTGGCTTGAGAGGGGCTATGTTTCTATTTACTGTAAAGCCTGTCCCTTTTTTTAATGGCATTAACCACTTCAACCATATACAAAGGGCATGCTTGATTATAGATCTTGACTGTTTTTGTAGGTACACAGTGATCGAACAATTGCATTAAGATTTCTTGAAATGTAACGATTTTGTCGTTGGGATCGGCCTTAGACCGACATTGCATTCAAGGGGCGGAAGTAGCAGCAGTTTGAAGGTATTTCAAGTCAATAGACTTAAAATCTTTGAATGAAAAGATACCAGGGACAGTTCAACGTGGAATCAAAATTCATACAGATTGTTGGATTGATATAACATCTTTTGGATACCAGAATGTCACCATGAATTATTCCAAGGAGTTTGTGAACTCTGAAACAGTAGCTCATACACAAAATATTGAGTCGTCATGGCGGTGGATGCGTAATATGCGTACCAGTTGCATAAACAAACATTTTTGTGAGAGTCCGTGTCGCCGTCGTTTAAAGAAACTTAAGAAGGATCCCTTTAACCACTGGTACTACCGTATTTTTATTCGCTAAGATTAGCACCCTTGGGAATCCTTATTCTTTTATTATCTCGTGGGACTCCCGTCAAGTATTAATTCTGGGAGGATGATATTAAGTAAGAGGCACACCAGAGTCGAATTCATTTTAATTATAAGGCCCCCGGGTGGCGTATTACGTGAACTGATACTTGTCAAATTTTGTTTCACTGTGCTCAATCATTGGAACCAGTCAATGTATCTCCCTTGTAATTTTTTCGTTTCTTTAGTACCGGTAATTCATAAAGAATGAACACGCTTTAAATGACGCAGAGAGATATTGCTCAGGAATGTGGTGTTAGTCAAGGAGCAGTAAGTAACAGTTGAAATGAAACGGGCAGAACAATGGGGAAGATGCCCCATCGAAATGTCACTTTTTTGGTCAGAAATAGCAAACTGAACCCAAAGAAAACTAGTGGAGTTACAAAAAGACTTAGCTGGTGATGGTGTAAAAGTACATGAGTCGACGGTTCGTAGTAGGCTTCTAGAGTCTGGATGAAAAGCTATTCGACTACAGTAGAAGCAACTCCTCACTAAGCCAATGATGAAGAAGAGGCTTATTTTGGGCAAGAAATATGCCGGGTAGAATGAGGAGGACTGGAAAAAGGGGCAGGGATCCAAATTGGTAAGAAAAAGTGTATATGAAAAACTTATCGCACATCGATCACAACGTCATACATCCATTAAAGATAGCACATGGGGACTCGATCAATGATTCCTATAGAAGGCATGATGAACAGCCAAATATATTGGGTAAGAACTTGGAAGAAGAGCTTGAAAAATGTGAACCAAATGGAGGTGCAATTTTCCAACAGTTCAGTGCCACACATCGAAGGTTACGGTTTAATATTTTAAGGAAAAACGAATAACCACTCGCGACTGGCTAGCTTACATAAAATGGACTGCACAACAAAGACAAAAATGATAGAAGCAGTGATTCAGGTGTGGTTTCGACACGGGAAAATAAAGGAAAACTGTCAAAAATTAATAGACTCCATGCCGAAAAGAGTTCAGGCTGTCATCGCAGCCAAGGTGGGGATATTTCACATTAAATAACTAACAATTCATAGCATTATAGTGATTTTATGACAAATAAACGGTTTTTTAAGGTATATTGTGTTTGATTCCATTAATTTGCACAATACTGTATGTATATCGCTTGAGCATCGTCACATTTTTGACATCAGCATTTCCACGACTTGAAAGCTCCATGGTCTGGAAAGATTTTAAGGGTATGGGTGCAAACTATGGTGGTTCCTTTGAGGGAGAACTTCAGTTTTGAGAATATAAGAAAGTCGGGACTGTAAAGGAATTTGGGAATCGTTACCTTTTTGCATCAGGTAGTCGGTTGGTTTGAGTCGGGTAAACTGCTGCCGATAATGGTCATCGTATCAATGTCAATTGGCTTTGCGACCAAGTGATCACTTGACCAACGGTCTAAATTCAGCATTTCCTGCACACGTTGCACACGTTGTGGTCGGTTCTTGAATTCGAGGGCCTTCGATAACGGGGCTCGTACTCAACACTCTATCGGTCATCTTTGAAGAGTGTGACACTTAAAAACTGCAGTTTGTGACATGTCTGCTAATTTTAACCATTGGCATATCATATGCAACGTTTCTGTACCAGATTTCTACAGTCCAGGATATAATGCGATGGCCTACCGCTATTAAACCGTTCACAACTTTCTGACCTTGTACAGCAGTCTTTTTAATATCAGACCCCAAAACACCGACCTCGCTGCGAGGTACAGTCATACAAGAAAATATTGCTACCGATACTTTTTATAAAGGGTTTCCCAATGGGGACTTGACAGCTTTGAATTTAATTTGTGAACGCACCCTTTCATTAATCAACATACTGTCATTGTCAATTTATTCAGTAAACTCAACATTTTTATAATGGTAAAGTTCATGAACAAGCAACGTCTGCAAATTAATAATTTGCTACCGAAATTCGAGTCTACATATTCGTTGTGTGATGTTGGCGTGTCAGTGAGATAACGGGTTGGTCGAAGTGTCGAAAATATCGCTGCCGTTCAGGCGTCCGTAGCAAACGATCCAAATCAGTTAATTCCACGGCGTTCTTAAGAATTGGGCATCGCTCTGACCACATTATGGCGTATTTTGCGTAAGGATCTTGGTTTACACCCATACAAGATCAAACTGACTCAAGAATTGAAGCCGATGGACCATTTAAAGCGACGTACGTTTTCCGATTGGGCTCTGGAGAAGATGCGGCAAGATGATGAATTTCATCGCAAAATCATCTTCAGTGACGAAGCTCATTTTTGGCTCGATGGGTTCGTCAATAAGCAAAATATGCGTTATTGGTCGGGTGAAAATCCACATGTGCTTCATGAATGACCACTTCATCCATAAAAAATAACTGTTTGGTGCGGTTTGCATGCCGGCGGCGTTATTGGGCCATTAACGATCGTCACGTTACTGTAAATGGCCAGCGTTATCGCGCCATGATTACCGATTATTTTTGCCCCGAATTGGAAGATATGGACTTGGACGACATGTGGTTTCAACAGGATGGTGCCACAAGCCACACAGCACACGTTACAATCGATTTATTGAAGAGTTAGATTGATGAGCGTGTTATCTCAAGAAATGTGCCAGTCGATTGGCCGCCCCGTTCGTGCGATTTAATGCCTCTAGACTATTTTCTTTGGGGCTACGCTAAGTCATTGGTTTATGCCAACAAGCCGACGACGTTGGAAGGTCTCAGAGCCAACATTGAACGCGAAATAGCGGCCGTTTTGGCCGAAATGTGTGGCCGAGTCATCGAAAATTGGGTCCAACGAATCGACCACTGCAAACGTGCTCGCGGTGCGAGCGATGAACGAAGTCGAGTTTCATTCATAAATGTTTTGATTATACTTCAAGCTGATAATAAAGTTTTTGAAATATCTCAAATGGTTTGCGTTTTATTTAAAAAAAAAGTTGTCAAGTCCTTTTTGGAAAACCCTATATAAACCCTTTATGATAAGTGTCACATCGAAGGGATTCTTTCACTTTGCTGATCCTTAATGCACGTAATCTATAAATAGATTTTGTACTCTTCATATATGTAGATGTTTTATTTACAGCGTCTATCCAAAATTGTGCTGCCTACAGTTGGAAAACGTATGGAAGCCATTACCCTGATGATCATTAGCTTTTGTTTTGTCTCGATCCGTCAGTACGAGTAATGGACGTACGCCTTGAAAGTGCATTTACAGCTTTGGACGATTTTTCACAAGCACCGGCTTGTCTCTCTTAGATATTCCACTTGATTACTGAGTTGGGTATGATGTTGCATTCCACAACCCTAAGAGTTATGCTAATCAGAATTTCCTGTAATAACAAACATTTCAGTCTTTTGATCGACGGTCTTGAAAATTATTGAAAAAAATTGTGGAAAACTATTTTTAGTCTTTAAGGGTACCAAACGTGAAGCTCTTAGTTTGGGTGGACCACTAGACTTGAACTCTATAGCACCAAAGGAAAAGACTAAGTTTATAAAATAACGCGAACCTGGAGAAATCAAGTTTGTCACGCAAAATAGCCATTGTCTCACCGACTGTGTGAGATATGGTGTCGTTCACTTTAATCATACCGAATCGAAGTAAAAAAAAAGAGAGTGGACGTCATTTGGAAAATCATGTACTACATGACACTCCGTGCGGCCTGGCGTTTTTTAATTTTCTTCCGGTATGGTGAGCTGGCAGAATTTTGACACAAGAAAGATTTTCCTAGCTTTTTTACGCTTTTGAGTTTTAATGGGAGTTAAATGGATTCAAATCTTTGAATCCAGAGAAATTTGAACGAATCTCATATAAACAAATGAGTTCCAAAATTAACTCTCATATCCAAATCATTCTTTCAGAATTTTTTTTTTCAAAGTATTTTTATTTCTTTTCTTATATCCAACGTATTTTTGACAAAAAATACTTAAGCCTTAACTATTTTAACTAAATAAAATTACCTTACTGGCCCTACATGGAATATGTCTTTTGACTTAATTATTAGCTTCATTAAAAGCATTTTCCGCTAATAGTGCGATGAAATCAAATTATGTGAAAACCGAAACTACGAGTACCTAACAAGAGAAAACAAAACGTCAAAAGAGTTACCAAAAATATTATCCGCGATTCACCGGGAAGTCTGTTTACCATTCCAATCGAGCTTAACTCCTTTGTTTGTCACGAGGCTTCGTGAAATGCCGGATAACGCGAACCATTCGCTGAAGCGATTGCATCAGAATATATGACCCAATGAAAACATCAGCCGAAAAATTGCATCAAACTGTTACTTGTAGGGTATGGAGAGGTATTCTATAATATTTCGTCGATTCTCCAAGTCTTATGCGACAAATTGATTGATACGTCAGCGAAAGTAAGCATTGTGCCTAGTCTGCTGGTTTCATACCTTGAGTCAACTGAACTCATAAACAATGGCTAAGATGGAATGCAAAATGTGGTGCAAGGTTGTTACAGGTAAGCCCAAATCTTACGATCGTTTCTAAGTGGACATACCTAGGCTTTTTTATCACACAATCACCTACGGCAGCGATATGTTATGAGACAGCGTAATTTATTAATTAAATTTACCATAGAGAGAAGACGCCTGAAGATTACTTAAAACGAATTCGAGGAATTATTTGTGTGATACTTTTTTTACATTTTTCATTTCAACAAATTATAAATGGACTCACATTTAAAAACCTTCACATTTTTGCTTGACACCTCTTGTTGGATGATCATTTATCATAAGTTTCGATATATGTTTATATTTATTATATCCTAATCAGGTCCTAAAATAGGCCTACTATTATAACGAACAACTTTCTCAATTTAAGTTGAGCACTGGCCTTAGTCAAAAGTTTTTTGTTTCATCCTGACACCTTTTCGGAAGTAGGAATCATGGAAATGGCTTGATCTAGCAGTATATAAAACAGTGATTTTCAAACGAAAGTGTTTTCGCCGGCGTCAACCGTAATAATTGGTACCACGTCCCTAAGCTCACTTAGCTTCTAATAAGAAAATTGTGTTCAGATTATTGTCTACTAAAATAAATACAAATGTATTGGAAAAGTGGGCAAGAGAACTGATCATCATAGAAATCGTACACTTTGCAGCTAAAGTAATACCAGTGAGTACTTACTTTGCCGTTTAATTTAATTCCCTGGACAATAAGGTTACACCAGATGATATATGTAGGTTACGAAATACACTACAATTAGAGAAACCGAAGATTTGGTCTCCAGAAAGCATGAAGCATATTCATATTTGACAGCATTGAATCTCATTTTCAGTTTTAGAAATGTAAACTCTTTAAGCCATAATTGCAATTCTGAAATTTTTAAATTTTTTTCAGACCCAAACATTAAAATGCTTATGACAACCTGCATAATTTCAAGGTCTTGACACGCCTGATTCTCATATGCCGACCGCCGACATACCTAAATTCAAGATGAAACAAAAGAAAAAGATCCAACAATGAAAAATAATATCGCGTTCAGAAATGATTGCAAATCATCAATTCTATCTTAAATTTCCTTAAAATGGCCGCGAGGTAATGTTATCCCATTCATATGCAGCATTTCTGTACGTGCCTGATGCATGCACTTAAATCATATCCTCTGAACTCGATTGTCGATTCAAAATGAAGCCAACTAATTTTCATTGAAGCTGCACTCATGTGATACCCCCGGTTCCCCTGTTCGCAGAATATTTCTGTCCCACGGCATTCACTCTGACGCTTAATGCCCACGACGATGTATATACATATATGAAAGACAGACAGTTGAGAAGATGGTTTTGGCTGCCAGAACCGCCTCAAAAAATCTCCTCGCTGATAGATGGGAAGAAGCATCTGCAATATGAGCCAAATATCGAATCTTGGTCATGTATTTATTCGCTGAATTAGTTAGCCTTTTGCCCAACGCCGATATCGATTGGAATCCAATTCCCTGGTATAGTACGAATGTCTGCGCGCGAACATGTTGGACCTGTTGTGAATTTTATCGAGGACGAGCAGGATAAGAATTAGTAAATCGCTGGAAAATGATTTGTGATGACGCGATAACCCATCGCTCGTTTTGATTGACTCTCGCGATTTCAGCGATATCGATGGCGAAGTATAATATGGCAGCACCACACGATGATGACGATTTGTTGTCTTTTGTACATTGGATCGGACTGCTCCAACCGGTTATTGTGTTCATTTGCATCCATCATCATCATCAGCACTAGCCGCCGTCGTCGTTATCATCGTCATCAACATCCTCATTTCGTTGTTGTTCTATGCATACAAGCAGTGCTACTTCGTCTAGAACGCTTTGTGAATTTGTAATTGGAAATTATTTCCTCTGTCTGTCTGACTTCAAGTCTAACTGCTGGCGCAAGTGAAGCTACTGCCTCCTTGTGAACTTTTGCAAAATGATGACGAGGAGTGATCATGTTGCTTAGGGAACTCTTGCAAATGGCTATAAAATACAGCCATGACTGGAAAACAATTTAGGATCCAAGAAATAAGTAATAATCAGGTATAATCATAATTTGGCGAGGCGAACCTTGGCATGGACTCACGTATTGCATTTTAAGAGGAGTGAAAAACGCGACTTTGATTTGTGGATTGTTTGGATAACTCATAATTCGAGTACTGGTTGAGAGAGTAGTCGAGCATTGAGACAGAGAGACGTACTTGTTTATCCATGGATGTGGTTATTTTTCCAATATCCATTGGACCATGGCTTATTACCAGCCTTACCATAATGAATATTAGAGCTTAATGCAGAATATGTGACTAAATCAATGCGCTCAAACAGGGAAGTGAATGAATGGCATGGGACTTTAAATAGGTCTCTAGAAAACGTTAAAGATGGTTACAAACGGTTACAAAACCATTAGAAGTTAAACGATTAGAAAGCTCAGTTGTTGGATAAAGATGTAATGCCTCTTATTTGTAAGCTGAAAATAGTAGCTTAAGCATTTGAGTTCAGAATTTTGAGTATGAGGTTGATTTCCTTATTATAGGCTCATCAAGACATTTGTCAAGATAGGCTCATCAAGACATTTGTCAAGATGGCTTAAGGGAATTCTGATCAATGGAATAGTTATGAAATATTACCCAAATATACTTAATGACGGCATTTCTGCCAACTGGCTAATTGAGTAAATGCATGACCAGAAGCAACTCTTGTGTTTTGGGAAGAGGCATAGGGTACGACTAGCTTTAGGCCTTTGATGTAGATGTATACTTTGTTATCCAGCTTATGCTCTTAAAGTACTTCTCTTCTTTGGTGGAGACTTTTGCCGTCCGATGTGGCACTCAGGCTGTCCATTGTACTGCCTATGTCTGTCCGGCTGAGAGTGAGAGTGAGAGTGATGTAGAACTAAGATATTCGGCATTCTCTTCAAGACGAAATGTGGCTTTTTACTCGCAGTCTATGACAAAAATATCAAAAGAGCTCAGTCTATGGCAATTATGAACACAACTTCTCTAACGTAAATACCTGTTCTGCTCCAAACGATCATCTGAAAAATCAAAAACGGTCTTGGCTTTCTGTAATGGAATTTCAGTTTGGCTTTCATGTTGGTATTCTTGAATTGTTGCCGGGTTTTTGGCATACCCCTTGCTCTTCAAACAACTCCACGGTGCGTAAGATTTAAATGTGCCAAGCTGCATTCCATTGGAGGCTATTAAACTTTTTTTAAAGGGTTCGTGCAGGCTCAAGTATGTACGCTCTTATGGTGTTTGTCACACAATCTGAACGGGATGCACATGGTTTGGTGTCAAAGATATTCGTTCACTATTCTCCGGGGGTGGTTGTCCTAGATAGGATTCGAGAGATTCGACTGAATTTCTCGCATTGGCTTTAGTTCCATGTTATTAAGGGGTTATATTGGAAATGCACCCACAGAGTTTGAATTTTGCGAGTGTTATGTGTTCATCAGCATATTTTTTAACCTTTCATTCACAACTGATAGGAACTGAATAGGAATTGTTCTTTGGCTATGGACAGACTTGAGCTACAAACCTAAGGCTCAACAGTCGGTGATGATAGCCGTTGCACCACGACCACTCCCTATCCCAACCAAAATAATGCAATGTTCAAACTTCGTTCGCAAAAGTATTGTTTGAGGACTTGTGTGAGCGGTAGTTGCATCCTGTTGAAAGCAGTGACCGTCTAGGCGCAATTCATCCACTATGGAAAAAGTAGTGAGGCAATATATTGCGATAATGATCTCAATTCACTGGAACTACTTCTCCAGTCTGATCTTCGATAAAATCCCATAATGTGATTCACCGGAAAGGATTACATTTTATAGCAAATTGTTTTGGCGATCCATTAAACAAATTAGCGACATTGTAGATGGTCAATTGTTGTGTAATTTGAATTTTATAGGATTGTTAATGAAGATCAATCTTTAAAATTCATCGTAAGTGCTATAAATCAAACGCAATTCCTGACTTCGGCCACGAATTGAAGTGCCTAGCTACGTTCGAACACTTTCGCTCACAAAGTTTATGTGTGTTGACTGAGCATGTTAATGTGAAGTTTGATCTGGTACCGAACCAGTTTTACTATTGTGCGAATTCCGGATCCATTAGAGCGAATATGTTAGCCGAAAAATTATCACCTATTTTCGTTAAAAGGTTGAATAACAAAATTGTTGAATAAACAACCCCATGCCCAAAAATGACTGTACTTGACATCAATGAAATAGAATTTTCAATAAATGACAGTGATTGACTGCTAACATCCACACCATCTGGTCTGGTAGCTCATCGTTTATAACTCTTTGATATTTGGTTTCTTAAAAGATCGAAATGATGACGCCTTTTACTATGAGCTGAGTCAGCAAATAATCACCAAAAATAATCCAACAAATATATTTTACCATGTAATCTTTGATACAGTTTTGCAAAGACTAGAACGATGATTAGTACCTGAAAAGTTCCCAATCAAAGTGTTTCAATTTTTTACCGCGCATAAAGGAAATGTGCGCAATTGGTTATTGTAATTTGTTTTTTTCATTGATGTAGCTCCACCACTCTAGGCGCGTTCGCAAACCTGTGGAAAGCTCACAGATTGTTCGCACGATATCCATGTGCTTATCTTTAAAATAACTTATTTACTTAGATGGCGCCACAGTTTTGGGTGAACCAAGGCCTCAACCAACAAGCCTCTTCCGCCGGCACGATCTTTGGACAGATGCTTTCAGTGCCGCACGCCCAGTTGGTTGAGGTCCCTTTCGACCTGTGCGCGCCAACTTAGATGCGGTCGTCCTCTGCTGCGTCCTCCCTCGGGATTTGAGTTGAAGCCTCCGTAGATGTAGATTGAAGGATCCGTAGATGTCTAACTAGGCCGATATCGCTGTACAGCCCGTACAGTTCTTGGTTGAATTTTCTTATCCACTCTCCGTTTACACAAACGGGACCAAAGATTGCACGCAGAATTTTCCTTTCGAAACGCCCAAGAGCCTCTTCATCCGCTTTTGATAACGTCGAAGCCCCAGCGCCATAGAGGAGGACCGGGTTTTGCAGAGGGATACCTTAGTTTTTCGAGAGGGGGCCCTACTACTCAATTTTTTTTTTTGAGCACCAAGAAGCAGCGGTTGGCAAGAGTTATTCTGCGTTTTATCTCAGCGCTGGTGTCGTTGCTGCTTGTCACTATCGAACCAAGGTAGTCGAAGTTCTTGACTACTTCAAAAATATAGCTGCCGAAGGTGACGTTCTGACCAAGGCGTCGGTGTTCCGCGTCTTTCTTTGATGACAGCATATATTTGGTCTTGTCTTGTTACCTTTAGGCCCACTTTAGCCGCTTCTGCTTCAATGCTTGCAAACGCCTCATTGACGTCTCGCTTTGTCCGTCTAATAACGTCAATGTCATCTGCGTAGGCAAGCAATTGTGTAGACTTGAAGTAGAGCGTACCTCTTGTATTGGTCGCAGAGTCCTACACGATCTTTTCAAATATGATGTTAAAGAAATCACATGACAATGCGTCACCCTGTCTAAATACTTTTTTAACATCGATGGTCTCGGTTAGTTCACATCCGACCTTAATGGAGCACCGAGAATTCGCCATAGACATCCTGCACAGTCTGACGACCTTGGCAGGGATGTTAAAACATGATATGGCTCTGTATACCTCGTCTCTATAATCACTGTCATATGCGGCCTTTAAGTCGACGAAGAGGTGGTGAGTGTCGATCTGAAATTTATGGGTCTTCTCCAAGATCTGCCGTAGTGTAAATTTTAGTCTCACTGGTAGGAACCTACCAGATTGTCCACGAACGGTTTCAGGCGCTTACACAGTACGGCAGAGAGGATCTTGTACGCAATGTTCAGGAGACTCATCCCTCTGTATTTGGCGCAGTCAGTGGGATGTCCTGTCTTATGAACCAGGCAAACGATGCTGAGATTCCATTCATCAGGCATGCTTTCTTCCGACCATATCTTGCAGATAAATTGGTGTATGTTCCTGACCAGCTCATCGCCACCTGCTTTAAATTATTCAGCGAGGAGTCCCTCTGCTCCCGCAGCAAGAACATTAGTATCCTGGTCTAAGTGGCTGAGGGCACAGACTACTGGACATAAAAGTTACACACACAAAGCACCTATCTCTCAAGAAGTTTACGAAGCAATCATCCCAGTATACAAAGAATTAAGTACCCAGGATTTTCTCTCTCGTTGTCTCGGCGAATTCAAGCAAAATTCAAATGAAAATTTTAACGCAACAGTGTAATCTGTGGTACCTAAATCAACCTCCAGTGGAAAACACGTACTTGATACTGCAGTATATATTACATGCGTATACAATGATGATTATCAATTACAATGCACCTAATGCAAAATTTGGGAATAAAAATTGGGCCAAAATGGTACAACTTCTGTGTAGAAGCCGACGAGCGCTGCATAAAACTCCCGGAACGATCACTCACTAATGCTGCAAAAAAGACTCGATTGTCCGAATCGTCCAGAAAGGAGGATGTTGATGTGGAATGTTATGTGTACTGCGAAGGAATCGCAGAGTAAAGGTCAATTTAATTTTTGAAAGGTCTAAGTAGTTATAACACTTTAAACTCGTTTTTCTCGAAATCACTTTTTCAAAATCAGGCTGCTCAAAAACCACTCGTGTCATATCAAAAATCATTTTAAAAGAAATCGTGTGATCGTATTCACTAGTTTTTCATATGTACCTTAAGACAAAAAATCACTTTTTTGTTCTAGGTGCTATTGTTCCCGAAGTACGTGTCCGTCCATTTGGGTATGTCAAAAAATTTAATATAATATAAAAACATATAGGGTCCGCCAAAATTTTTTTTTTTTTTTGAAAATGCTATTATACTGAATATTTTCTCAAATTTCTTTTTTTATTTGAAAGTACAATCCTTCCGGTTAATAATGGAAAATAATTTCATTCAAATGGCTGCCTCGGCTGGCCATGCAGTAGCCTACACGATCGGTCCAATTTTTAAGCACATTATCGATTGTGTGCAGCTGTATTTCACCAATGGCTTCACGAATATTGTCCTTTAAAGCGTCAATTGTCTCTGGCTTGTCGGCGTAACACTTATCTTTGACGGCACCCCACAAATAATAGTCCAACGGTGTCAAATCGCAGCTCCGAGGTGGCCAAACGACATCAGCTCTGCGGCTGATAATGCGATCTTCAAAAACAGGGCGCAAAACATCGAGTGTAGCTTCGGCTGTGTAGCACGTAGCGCCGTCCTGTTGAAACCAAATGTTGCCAATATCCTCCTCTTCAATTTTTGTGAACAAAAATTCGTTCAACATGGCCCGGTAACGATCGCCATTGACTGTAACGGCCACTCCTTGCTCATTTTCGAAGAAAAATGGTCCAATTATGCCTCTGGACCAAAATCCGCACCAAACAGTGGCTCGTTTTGGGTGCACCGGCTTTTCAATGTATGCGTGCGGGTTTTCTGTGCCCCAAATGCGACAATTTTGCTTGTTTACATACCCGCCAAGATCAAAATGAGCTTCATCTGAAAAGATGATTTTTTTGGCAAAATCGGCATCTTCTGTAAGTCGATCGCAGGCCCACTTAGCGAAGCGTTGTTCCATCGTATACACAACCATATTCGTTCAGCGGAAGGATAAAACTAATTATCTGTCAAATCAGACATGAGCTAAGTGTTACCATTCACGAAATAAGCACTACTTGAAAAAAAAAACGTTAGATGGCGGACCCTTTACTTCTACATATCCTTAATAGTCCCTGAACAAATCAAACAGATTCCTCTTTCCATCTTCTCAAAATTAATTTACAAAGAAATACCCTCTCTGTATCCCTAGCAATATACACAAGTATATTTCGAACAGTAATAATGTCGCGGAGCAGTAAGAACAAGGCTTGTAAGAGAGAGACTCTACTAATTCACTAAGGCATGAATCAATAGCCAAATAAGCCTCCAGTGACTTTTAAGAACAATAGAAAGAGGCTGAGAGACTTCTTATGAACGATTATGTTGAAGGACTCAAAATCTGCTTAAATGAAGTAAGTTCTTTTAAGGCTGGGGGGCGTCGGATCACCATATTTTAGGGGCCAATCCATGCATTCATCGAATCTTTCCTTAAATAAATTGACTTTTTCGATTGCCGAATGGCATTTAGCGCTGTCAGACGGTCGATTATGCGAATATTTCCACAAATTTGGAGCACAGAGTCATAATTTTGGAACCAAAGTTGAGAGTTATCTTTCATCACAGTAAATCGAAAGGACCACCTAATAAAATTAACTTTGGCGGTTTTCAACCTGACAATAAGTTTATTATGCGGTTAAATAAACGATCTTTAGAAAGATAGGTGGGGCCCTACCAAGGTTTCGGATAAAGTCCATTGACAGAAATGTTCCATGCATTGAAAGACTTAAGCAAGGGAATAAATACCTGTATGCCATAGTACTTATGTGATAGATATACACTACTTAGCTTCACTGAATTAACATTCAGTGAAATGGACTTTAATCTCGACTTCACAATTTTTGGAAGAAAGGAAAAACTGTCCTAATTGCAGCTTCGAAATAAGATTTATCTTATTGTTGGCTCCTAAGTTATTTCTCATCAAAACAGTATTTTGTGCTAAGAGATTTGTCACATATACTTTCTTAGCATAAATTAAATTAAGTTAGTCCATGAGTATATATAAATCGTCGAAAGACAAATTAAATATTTTCTGTTTATCTTAGAGTGTCCGCAAGTTATTTTTAGATAGTTAAGATAATTAAGCTAGTTTTAAGCATTTTGTCTCAGCGTAACAAATAGAAATTAATAAAAATGATTTAAAAACTAAAAATAAACTTAGCCGGAATTCAGGAATTTCATCTATTTGGGTAACTAGGCAAGACTCTCAAGGGTCATATTGATGAACGCTGGGTGGGATACTAGTTTACGAAAAATTACTTTCTTTTTCCTAAGACATGGGTTGTTCAAGGTCTCAAAATTCGCGGAAAACAGATGCAATGTTCCATATCAAGACTCGAATATCTTTGTTATTGGCAATATTTTCAAAACAGATTGCTGGTCTTAAATTCGACAAGAAACTACACTTCTATGTCATTCGCTACTCGAAGAGTAAGCAAATAAACTAAATTTCCATTAATTAAGCACTCTCAATCACGCCACACATAAATTTCTATCCTCAGTGTTCTCACCCAACCATGCCAGAGCAACCTTTTGCACCTTGAATGCAATTTTCCCTTTAACTCGCCACCAAGACTGCAAACACAAGGAATTCTCATTAGAAGATCTGGTATGTGGCTAGCGCCGGAGCCGCCCAACGGAGCGACCTACCTCCGTACATTCAGTAAATCCGCTCCAACAATACCACCACCACACGGACGAGTGTGCCGCGTTCTCATGTCACATGTAATAAAGACGACAGTAATTTAAATCGTTAATTAAAATGTGCAAATTCCTTGAACACCAAAACACACAGTACCAAGGCCTGAGTTGTTGGCTCTGGTCTCCCGGTCTCTGTCTTGACTCAGCACCCAACTCGGCGTCTCGCCCATTGTACCAGAGCGAAGGGCAATGGAATTGTCTTCACCTGGTTAAACGGGTGAATTATGTATGCGCGCAGGAATATGTGTACTTAATGTCCCAGCGGCGACGACGAAAGTGGCAACGGCGATTGAGTATTTTTTTTCTTGTCGTGAACCTTACGACCGTGCAGGTTGAACTGGAATAGGCCCTGAGAGATGATGCCCGACTCCGAGGTTACCGGCATCTCTGGAAATATTTCATTTTGAATCCACACATGGAGTTATGTTTTTACAACTTATCGTTTTGGGCCACATTTTATGGGATCCAGGACAGGGATGGCTCATCCCTGGTGGCGTGTAATTTCGCGTCATCTAAAAATTTAATTACTGTCTTTCAGGTACGGATCGTCACAATTTCTATTTCCTTTTCGTTTTTACTCTTTTGTGAAACGGGATGTTTAAATTAAATTTATATTCCTAATATTTACTGTGTGAGCATTTCTGGAGGTGGCAGGATCAGGGGGCGAACGAATGGTCTAGTTGGCAGCAATGGTATATTTAACAATGCGCTTTGTTGTAGTAATTTATTGCACTTTGGCCTGAGTTGGGGAGGAACTTTTTCCATACTTCCTTTCAAATGCAATTTCTTTTCTTGTTGTTTTTATTTTTGTGTTTTTCTTCCTGTTGGTTGGGATTCAAAAACAATGCTTCTTTTTTTGGTGGTGTGTCTTATTTGTTTCCTCCCTTACTTCGGCTGGCTTGTATACGTTTAGACTGAGCGAAATGGGGGAGCTTCGTTGATGAGCGTTAAAAGCATTTCGCCATTAAAAAATTAAACGTGCATTAAAAAGTTAGTGTTCGCGATTTTGGTTTTTGAGAAATGTTTCAATGAATTATGAGTACTCGGTGTGGAACTGGGGTGGTGGTGGTTAACGCCTTGGCACCAAGTGAGTGTTGAAAATCGTCCGGGGTCAGTGGATTTAGTATTAAGGACAGGACTTGGTCTCAAAATAGGAAAAAAATTAATTCAGATCTGTATGTTTTTTTTATTTCTTGGAACTTGTGTGTAGTTCTTTAATTCTGTATCCAAAATACAAATTTACATTGAATCGCAAAACCTATGCATGGATATGGGCTAATTCTTAAACTCTTGAAATGCACTCTATTATTAGTGTTATTATTATTATTATTATTATTATCGGGCATTTGGAACTAGTAGGTTGAGCGCCTCGTTGATATCTCTTTACTGTTTCTCTTACATGTTTCCCTGTTCTGCTCCATTTCCACTAGGTCCATCCTTATATTGTCCTTCCATCTAGGACGTCTCTTACATGACCGTATCTTTCTCCCGGGTTTTCTTCCATTGTTTGTTCATTGTCTATTTGTTTCCTCGAGTTCTTTATTGTGTAGTTGTCTCACTTCGTCCGTTTCTTCGTCCAGTTTTCACCACCATATTCAGCTTAAAATTTGGTTTTCAAAGATCCGAAATTTATTTTCCCCCTTCTTAGAGATCAAGTTTCAAACCGTAAAGTGTCTCTGGCATTAGTACAGTTTTTTAAAAACAGATTTTGGCATTGCCGAAGAAAAGTTGTCAGAGTGCTTTGGGTGGAAGGGCTAGACCCTGTGCAAAGCAGCAAAGAGCACCACGTCTTTTCTTTTCGTTTCGATTTTCTAACAACAGGGCCTTAATATTGTATTTTCGGAAACTATTATATTTTTGCCCGCTGTAATCAACCTTCTTTCTATTTCCTGAGACTTTTTTAGCAAGCATTTAGGTGTGTTCAAAAGTAATAGAGCTTAAATAATTTCGCGGATTATACACGTCCTACCCTTGATTTTGTGAAAAACAAATCGCACACAATATAAGTGAATGAGAGAAGCTTGGCTCTGGGTCTCCGTGAGCTGTAACGCCATCTAAGAAGTAGAAGAAGATCCTCGATTTTTCCTCTGCTATGTTGCTAAATGTATCTGAATCATGATGCTGTACATATTTACTACATGCTGGGAAACATGTATTTGCTGGTAACACGAACCTGCGCTCGATCTTGCTAGCCATCCAGGGGTAAATCGTCCAGCTTTAATAACAGATCCATGAGCAGGCGATCTAAGTGGACATAATCTTCTCG
Source organism: Merodon equestris (assembly GCA_958301585.1). NCBI lineage: Eukaryota > Metazoa > Arthropoda > Insecta > Diptera > Syrphidae > Merodon > Merodon equestris. The sequence goes on from OY284416.1 coordinate 52,099,745, forward strand.
CTTCTGTCGGCGTAGCGCACCCACAGTCTTGGTAGAGGTTCCCTTAAAGATCCTGTCGGTGAATGGGAAATACAATTTTAAAAAATACAAATTACAAAATTCTTAGACGGACCCAACACTATTCAAGGCGGGGGAGTTGCGATCATCATCAAAAAAAATTTGAATCACAAAATTATATATAGTGGTGAAGTGCGTAGGTTCAAGCTGCTAGAAATGTATCTATGCACCTGAAGCACCTCAACTAAATATTTTCATCGCAGAGTTGGAGGCATTTTTTCGATCTTTGCGCTCGAACTCGGAAGGACATTCTGACCGGCGACTTAAACACCATACATAGTGGTTGGGGAAGCAACATACCCAACACTAAGGGGAGCCTACTAAGTCATTGGTGGGTCCTACGCAACAGTTAATATAGCTTCAAGTTATTCAAGTTAAAAATCTCCAACGGTTGGTTTGTATTGGAACAATAGAATTCGAGCTGTAAGTCCCAACAGCGTACGTTCCCGCAAATATTTAACTAAAATATTTGGGATGAAACAATCAGAATGAAATTCAGGATCTGAAGCTTCCGACAACGTAAGACAATGAACGTCTTTTGCGAAAAGGCAACTACATAATCCCGAGAGCGTCGTTTTGGGTGACGATTTTTTGGTGATCGAGCTGTCTTTCAGAAGGAGTACGAGTATAAGATGATTGGCAGCATTCGCTCAAATCACGACCTGGAGGGCATACTTCATCACTGCTATCTTCGAACTAATAGCGATCAGGGAAGCTTGAATGAAGCAAATAATGCCGTCGCCAGTACGGCAGTACGGCGAAATGAACACCCTGTTTATTTGGACTGAGGATCTGCAGATGATTTTCGAATCATTGAAGAGAAAAAATCCGCGAGAATCAATGGTATATCCAATGTTGTGCTCAGGCACCTCCTCCCAGTGACTGTGGAGATGTACACCTGTTCAATAATGCATTGAATAACGTAATAATAGTGCAGTCGAACTCGCGTCAACTATTTGCATCAAAATCCAGTCTTAAGCACTACAGGGCGTATACGTAACATTTTTAATTTTTTTGTACTTGCTCCATTACGACTCCGGGCAGCTAAGTTGCCATCAAAAAACCACCCAAGATTTGACTTAGTAGGCTAGATCTGAACTCGCGTCAACTATTTGCATCAAAATCCAGTCGTGAAAGTAGCTGTATCAGCCGAGAAATTGGATCGGCCATAAGCACTACGGGGCGTATACATAACATATGTATACATATAGGGTTAAACACACCTCAGATCCGGTAAATCTCCGGTCGATAAGTCTCCTTCCGAGTATCAGCAAGGTCTTCGGAAAGGTCCATAGAGCCTGTCTAAATGGATTGATAAAATCATTCCGAATAACCAATTCGGTTTCAGAGCGGGGCGTGACATTTTTCATGCGGAGTCGAAACTTGTATCGGATATCCACTGGAATAAATGCAAGAACCAATGCGCGGGTGCTGTCTGATTGACTTGGAAAAGCTTTCGACACCATATGATTAGAAGGTATTACAAGTTTAGCCAGCCGGGCATAAGTAGGTAAATCACTACTATATAAAAGCCGGTGGAAAGTTCATTGTGATAATCGCCAACGCGACTTCTACTCAAAAATTTCTAATTAACAATGGACTGGAACAGAGTACGGTGAACTCGCCGATCTTTTTAGCATTTCCTTTAGTGATTTCAAAGCTTCTCTTAATATTCAGAACGCAACTATCTAGTCTAGGGCCTCTCGGAACACTAGAAAAAATTGGCGGAGGTTCTCAATTTTTGGACTGTCTATTGGCGAAATGAAGTGTAGTCAGATTCTTTGGGATCTGGCTAGACCAGTATCTGAAAACATAAAGTTGATGCTCTGGCAAGGGTCTGGAGCGCTTTTGCTCTGACAAGATGGCTGTTTCATAGCAGCAAACTTGATTCCAGAGTGCAAGTAACAGCGACATGGCCTTGATCAGGCCCAAGGATGCGCCTTAAGGGCTTTGTCTCACCAGAGGCATTCCTTCTTTTAGATCATTGTGGGCTGATCCATTATAAATTAGTAGTACCGCTAATCTTCTACGTTCGCAATTGCGTGGAGCGGCGATTCCTCTACAAGTGTGATGTCGCGCTACGCCAGCCCGAGCGTGTCAGGTTCAGAAGGTTCGTTTCACGCCGAGATTGAGGAGACACCATCCGACAACATCGGCGCTCTTCTTGCTCGAGTGGATTTCGTCAGTGACACCTTCAGTTCATATTACAAAATTCGGTCCAGCCGTACTCAAGCGGCGCTGCCTGTAACCCAGCAACCCTAGACTATGGATCCGTCGACGCCTGACTAAGCCTTGGTCATTGTACAGTACGTGCAGCTTGATTGTATATTCCAATTTACTCTTTTCACCCACAAAAGGGACCAAAGATTTCATGCAGGGTTTTTCACTCGAATCTCATGTTCATCTGATTTCGATTATGTAAAAGCCTCAGTGGTGTAGCAAATGATCGGGATACCTTTGGGTTTCCAGAGTTCTGATTCTCAATTACTTCTTGAGCCCAATGAAGCAACGGCTGTCAAGACTTATTCTGCAACTGATCTCAGGGCTGGGGGCGTTGCCACTTGGCACTAACCAAGGGTTCCGTTTATCCTTCACTACTTCAAAGTTCTGGCTATCAAAGACGACGTTCTGTCTTAGACGTCGACGACATGACGTCGTCATGAATGACGGAAAATATTTTCTATTTATATTTTGCCCTGGCTTACCGTCAGAACCTTTATTCACTTCTGTTTCAATGCCCTTAACCTCTTCATTGCCATCTCGCAATATATGCCTCTCGTATTGATCAACAGGTCCCGCGCGATCTTTTGAAGGATGATGTTGAAAAATCATATAAATATCTGAAGATCTTGGTTTGTTCATTGTCGAACTTAATGGACAGCTTGTCTCTGTAGACACTATCAAGCCTTAAAGCCGGTCTAATTAAAATGAGTAGGTCTTCTCCAAAATCGACCATAGTGTGAATCTTTGTTCTGAAACCACGCTGATAGATACACCTATCAATATGTTTACGAGGGGTTTCAGGCGTTCACAGAGCATGCCGGAGAGGATGTTTATAAATATTCTTAGGAGAATGATGCCCGCGTAACTGGCGGAGTTATGGGAACCTCCTTTACATTATAACCTATCGGTGAAGGAACTTGTAGCGAATGGTTTTGTGTCCTAACGTACGAGTTTTGTCTATCAGTAAACCACCTGTACAAGAGTTATCAGAAAGGTACAGTTTAATCATCCTCGACTTTATCATCAACAACCTAAAACATTCTGCTAACTATAAATTCAATCTTTCGCAAATCGACCTCCGCCCATACTCGTACATAACGCTGATTTCCGAATCAGTTTACCTTTTAGCTTAAAGCACAAAATCGCTCTCCTCCTCCTCTATATTTCTATTCTTCATTTTTCATTCCTAATTTGAAACAAAATATCTCGGAAGTCCTTATGCCAATATTTGACGACGTCTTCCCAACAATACCGTATGCCGAATACAAAGAACCCACGGCAGAAGGAGTAGCATCCAAAACCGAACACAATGAGCAGGAATTGAATTATATCTTGCTAATTTCATTCCTTATCCGTCGTCCCCCGCACGCATAGAAAATAAGCGGCAAACCGATTTGAAGAAACCAACAAACATCCCCCAAAGTATTGTCCTTACGAACAAAACGAATACTATTTCCATTCCATCCATTCACCTAACCATGTCTCTCCATATCCCATGCGCTTCCTCGTTTTCCATTGTTAGCGAAATATGATTTTCCATTTTTCCCTTTTCGGTATTCCTAGAAAAAAAAAATCAATATGCGTGAAACTAAATACTCCTCACCGTGCCGATAGATACAAGTACATTCATTCCAGTTCCTCATACCGTACATTGAAGACGAAAGCTAAGGCAGAAGAATCAGTTTGTATAAAATTTTATAGCCGGGACCAAACATTGTCCTGATTTTTACACAGACATGAAAGTCGGTGAGGAATAAAAACGGCGGAGTTTTGAAAATAATGGCGGCGAGTGCGTTTAAAATGCAAATTGCTTCGACTTTTCACTGTCAAATTAGGTAAATAATAAAAAAATGAGGACACGCTCCTTGTATCTGGGCCAGGTCCTTTAGATTCGGGAAAATATTTTTTTTTTCTGTTAACGTGCTGACTATGGGTCTTTCGCCGGTTTTGGTGAGTAAATAAAATTTCGAAAATGAAAATAAGCTCGCGCCGGAGTAAATATAAACGATAGGTGTGCAGGCAGATTTCATATGGATGGGGCGAGGAGACGAGTAAATATTGAAACACTTCACGTATCGCTGCATGTGCATCATCATCATCGCCATCATCATGACCATCGTTATCGTCACATCATTGGGAAACTTGTCGACACGGGAAAATGGGTAATGGAGTTGGAGCTGATACTTGAGTTCATATTAGTCCTTGCGGCTTCAGAGATCACTGAAATGAAATGAAGGCCCGTTGGTCAGCAAACACCGCAAATTTAAGTGCAAACATTGCGGTGCATTGGTGTGTGATATTAGGATATCACCCCCAAGGTGAGAAGGGGTAGCGGTTTGTGATAGACCTCGAACGAGCTACATCGTTCGTAATGGACCTGAAGGATGAGCCAATGGTGAGTTCTTTTGAAGGTGGAGAAAAATATTCAAATTGATAGCTGGAGCTGGTAAGTTAAATTGCTGACCTCATTGACTGATGAAGGCTATTTAAACGTCGGCAATCGGTTGGTACTGTGTACAATGGGAACATATTCAATTAAGTCAGTCAATATATTCCGAATGGAAGTTTAATATTTGGGGAAAAATGTGAATAGAGCGAAATATAAATTTATTTCTTTTATTTGAAACGTTTCATTCCCCAGTCTGCTTGTTTTACTTGAAAAACACAGAAATAAGAATAGATTCCTTTCAAGTAGACTTAAACCGGATTTGAATGTAATGCAAACAGTTTTGAGTATCTAAAGAACCAATAAGAAAACGGAAATTAAAATCTGATCAAAGCAAAGTACCCGCCGAAAGTAGGTTGAGCAATTTAATATGGACACATGCAAATGCTAATAACATTGACTCTGTCAGTTCGCATCAAAAGCAGCAGCTAACAATAAATGGACGTAGAACCTAAGTTGTCAGTTCAAGGTGGCCCTAAATCTATCATCCTATGGGAAGATGTTATAATTTTTGTACATGGCGGTAGCTGTTAGTTTTGTTGATCTGTAACTGGAGAACATTCGATTCGCGAACGGCAGTGCAACAACACACGCCGCTCCGGCGGCAATAAATGCTGAACGCGATTCCAGGGTGCATTTGATTTCCTTCTCAGGAAGGAAAGGACATATAATAAGTCGAAAGTTGCATGCAACTGGCAATCAAGGATACGTTGGTCGAAATATACAAAACGAATGGAACTAAAAAAGTTTTTTTGCTGAAGAAACAACCATTCTGGGATAAAGTCTTGTGGACCGATGAATTCATAATTAGAATGCAATATTTACGAATAGAGAAAAAAGGCGAGGCCCTTTCTTACAACTGTACAAAATCGACCTTTAAAGTAGCAGAGCATTAATCATTATGATTTAGGAACTATTATAATAATAGGCAAAATAAACGCGGATGTATGTGGCAGTTCTTGTAGGTTTATATGTAGGTAGCGTTTTTCTTTTCAACACCTATATATACCAGTAAAATATTAGAATACGATCAGGAAGAAAATATAGACGTTTTGAAATGGGCCCCGCAAAGACCTGACACATTCCAAATCGGAAATGCATTACTGATCAAGCCGCCAGAACCATTAGAAATTATAAAAAGTGTATAAAAGAATACTGGGACAAAATCACGCCAGATTAAAACTTGACCAGACTAAATAGACAGAAGATTATAATTATTACAATATTATACAATCGGTCATTGAGAACTCGGAAGTTAAAACCGTCGTTGACAACCCTTTGCCAAACCACCTTGTGATAAATGTGTTCCGGTGTGGTCCATCCATATACTCCCATCTGAGGCGATCCATTTCGCTCGGACTTTTCACTCATTATTCTTTTCACTATTTGTCCACTGTCCATTCGTTTCACGTGTCCAGCCCATCTTAATCTTCCCGATTTTATTACTCTTATTTTGCATCCGTAAAGTTTCCGATGCGGGAAAAAAGAGTTCTTTTGAATAATATCTTCATCGAGAAGAATCACACGTTGCCCCTTTACTTTTAACCCCCCACGCAAAAAGAGGGGTGTTATAAGTTTGGCGTGTATGTGTCTCTGTTTGTCTGTGGTATCGTAGCTCCTGAACAAATGGACCGATTTTGATGATTTTTTTTTCTGTTTGAAAGCTAACGTGATTGAGATGATTCTTTGCTACATTTTATGCAGATCGATTAAGGTGTTTTAAGACCATCAGCTCTTTTAACTGGCGCAAAATTAATCGGAAGATATTATAATTTTTGCATATTACGTCGTACCTCAATCATATTTGACATAAGTGAACTAGACAGCTGCAGAATACAAACAGACAAGCAATGGAGCGCTATACTTTGCAAGAGCGTGGATTAATTGTGTCGATTTTTTTGACCAATAATCGGTCGGTGGAATTTCGTGGATTTTGACGTCAATTTCCTATTCGTGTCGCGCCAACTGGGCAAACATTCAGCTTAGCTACTAGACTTGAACAGACTGGAAGCATAGAAGACCATGCTGGACGTGGTCGCCACCGGACTGGTCCTCGGGCCGATAATATCGCGGCTATGGCTAACGACGTCAAGGAGAACGAAGAAACATCAACCAGGCGACGGGCCACGAAATTGGACATAACCGGACGGACCCTACAGTGAATTTTAGTGAACAACTTTCACATGTCCCCGTACAAAGTACAAACAGTGCATCAGTTATAGCCTGCTGACCATCAGTCAGCGTGAGAATTACTGTCAAGCCATCGTTAATCAACAACGAAGAGGAAGATGTTGTGTCGAAAATCATCATGAGCGACGAGGCGCATTTATACTTAAGCGGTTACGTCAATAAGCAAAATCTTCGTTTCAGGCATTAAAAATCTGCGTGTAATACACGAGGAGCCACTACATCCACTGTGTGATGCGGCGTTCACGCGGGAGGAGTGATTGGGCCATATTTTTTTGAGGACGCCATCGACAAGACGATCATTGTTACTGGCGAACGCTACAGGGCCATGATAAACGACTTCTGACTGCCGGAACTGAATGAGCGAGGCTTGGTGAACATTTGGTTTCAACAAGACGGTACAACCACACACACAGAACGAGCCACAGTGGATATTGTAAAATAAGCGTTTCCTGGTCGCGTAATCTCCTGTTTTGGCGATTTGGCAAGGCCAGCAAGATCACCAGTTAAATCTGGCCGATCCGAGACTTCTTTCTTTGATGCTACTTGAAATCCCGCGCTTATGCCAACGAGCCTCGGACTTTCGCGTTCGCAGCCCTTAAGGAGAATATTCGACAGAAATACGATCATTTATTACCGGAAATCATGCGGAAAATCATGTGAAATGCGATAAAACGGGTACAAATGTGTATCAACACTGGCGGCAGCCATTGGACGGATATTATTCACATAACAGAAAAAATTGTAAAATTCCAAATAAAGATTTCCACCACTCAAAGCCATTTTTTTTATTTAGTAAAAAAGTTATTCAAAAACAAAATTGGATGATAAATCTTCCACCATCTTGTACATACAAGAAGCCCTATGCGTTGTTGCACATTACTTAAGAAAAATGTAATTTAAGTAGGTACCTATCGCAATTAGGGTCCGTGAATAATTTAAAAAGAATAAAATAAAAATAAAATTAAAAGTTTTAAGTAACCCCCGACACAAAAAAAAACCTTAAAAAGTAAAAAAAAAAAATTTTCTCTCGGTCTTTTGACTTCATTAATATTTTTAAGATAAGCGCCGCCACGGCGGGGAACTGCCAAAGTACCAATGTGCTTTGGTCAAACCACAGTGTCAAGAAGATAGCTTGCAAGCCTCCTGATATCGCCCCTAGTATCTGAACTCTGTTCTAATAGGACAAATGTTGTTTTTTTCACAATTACACAACTGTCTAAATCCAAATCAAAAGTTCAAATTTGGGAATATCAACGCCTTCTGAGGAGACCTGGTGTGTTAGAGTGATGTCTGTGCCCCATTTCGTAAAGTTTGACCTTTGCTTTTTGGTAAGGTCTTACAGAGCATCATAGCAGTCCTTGTCAAAATTTGGATATAACCAGCTTCGAAAATTTCTGTCAACGAGTTTCCTTCAACCTTATTCCAACTCCTTGTTCTACCACGACTAGCCCCTCGCCACCAATACAAGCACCCCTTCCTAATTCTTTTCCCAATTTCTATCTCAAATCTGGAGCCAAGTATCTTAATTTCTGCAGCTTCCATGTCTTAACACCTCAGCACCCGCTTTATCTAATACATCCACACCATACTCACCCTCGCACACTATAGCTAACTCCACTTCTCTTTCAAAAGTTTCAACTCCATTAACAACATCTCCTCCTAACCCCACCCAATCTTTCATTGATCCCCTTCGGCCCCTCTCAGTCAAAATTACCCAGCAACAGTAACGACACTGAATGCCGCTATCGAAGGGATAAGACGTATGAAAACATTCGACTCTTTTTGGCCTATCTCCATGATAAACAAATCTCGGTCTGCTATAAAGGTAAAACGAATGCTAGTGTAATAGTCTCCATTCAACAGGAAGGTCTCCCTACTGACTTTGCCAGCTTCAAGAGCCTCATCAGTATAACCCCCAAAATGTATCAAACGATCTAGATGCCTTTCATCAATATATCCACTCAAAGCCGATATCCCACCTCCAGCGAAGCAGAGCCGACCATGACTGATATTTTCGCTCCTAACATCCATTCTCTTCCTGCTCCTCATACTAACCTTCCTCTCACCTTCTATCAGAATGTAAGAGGTTTTCGCACCAAAACCCAAGCAGTCTTTCAACAGTCTCATGCTTTACCATGCCAAATCTTCGCTCTGACTGAAACCAACTTGATCCCTAGCATAAATAACCAAAAATTGTTATCATCAAATTTTAACGTCTACTGCGAGGACGATCTCAACCGACCTACCGATAGCTGCCGTTTTAATAGCCGTCCTTAACTCAATCGACTCATCCCTCATTGGAATATCCTCTTCCTGGTATCTCGACTTCGTTTCTATCAAGATTGTGCTGCCCCGTAAGGCGCTCTAATCGTTAAGACGATTGATACCATAAATGATTTACGGGATTCCCATGATAAAATCCGTCTTTTTGGTGATTTCAATCATCCTTCTCTTAAATGGTCTCCATCGGACGATCAATCATTCTATTTTGTCACAAATCCCTTTTTCTGCCAAAGAATGTCTATTCTTAGATCGCCTATGTAGCTGATTCAAACCTTAGCCTTAGCTGATTTAACCTAAACCATTAGTGGCATCACAAATTACATGGGTAGAGAGCTAGACCTGATTTTCACAACAGACCCCCTTAGTTCCTTTGTTTCACTTTCTCCCTACGACTTCCACAAAGCAAATTTCAAACTAATCAATGAATATCTCAATAACGCCTCCGTAAAATGTTATAGCCTACAGCCTAAACGACGCCTACAGTGAAATATTCAATTCTATTTCAATTATATTTTCCTTTCGTGATCCAGACACTTATCAACCTCCTCTCCTTGATATAACCGCAGGCTCCGTTCACTAGGAAACACAAGAAACAAACTGTGGGCAATCTTCCTTCGTACTCAATCCCCCAATGACTTTTCTAACTACATTGGTACTTATCTGCAATTCGACGAGCTGCATAACTCTTTCTATGAACGCCATTTGATCGCAGCGCAAGCCGATCTTATTAACGATCCCAAGTCCTTCTTTCAGTTTGTCAACTACAAAAGGAAATCTGATGGCTACCCAACTTCACAAGTCTCTAATCTCCTCTAAACAATATGGCCCCCTCAAATGCAGGTCTACAACCACAAATCTTGTCGAATTTGTGTCCTTCACACTCTCAGCATTAGAGATTGGAAATGAGGTTGACGTCATTTCAACTGATTTCAGTAAAGCCTTGGACAGAATCACAAACAAATACTCTTCAAACTGTCTTCCCTTGGCTTTGAACCCACTGCATTGAAGTGGATATCTTCTTATTTAAAAAACCGTTACTACAATATTCGTTTTAGATCTGCCTTTTCCAACCCCTTCTTAGCTTCTTTCGGCATTCCCCAAGGCAGCCACCTAGGTCCACTTCTTTTTTTCTTACTATTAACCACATTGAGTTTGTCATCAAACATTCCCACCTCTCACTGTACCCCGACGACACCAAGTTCCTCAAGACCATTTCCTCGCAACAAGATTCTTCCCTTATTCAATCGGATCTCAACAGCTTTTCGGTTTGGTGCTTCCAAAATTGTTTGGAACTTAACATTTCCGAATGCCAATCAAAATTACCTTTTCACGTAAACGAATCCAACCTCCCCCTCGTCTCTACTTCCTCAATAATCAGCCCATCTCCACTCTTCAAGTTATTCGCGATCTTGGCATATTATGTGACCAAGAGCTAAATTTTGGCGACATATCGACGAAATAATTCTTAAAGCCAACTCTGCACTCGGTTTCATGAAACGTTGGTCTAAAGAATTCTCCAATCCCTACGTGACTCGATCTCTCTACATTACCTTTGTTCGCTCCCTTCTTGAATACGCATCTCAAGTGTGGTCCCCTTATCAACAAACCCACATTTCTAGAATCGAAAGCATCCAACGTCGGTTCCTACGTTTCGCTCTTCGAGGTCTGTCCTAGAACAATCCTTTGTTATTACTGCCCCATCGTCTTAAACCGTCTTAAACTAATCAACTTGAGTACTTTGGAGGAAATAAGAAGAGTATCTGACATCATCTTCATTCATAGACTTCTTACAGGTACCATTGATTGAGCCACCCTTTATAACTCCATATCTCTTAACACTAACCCTCGTAACACACGCAATCCTCGTCTCTTCTATTTATCCACCCCCCGCACCTCATACGGCTCCAATGAACCCATTTCCCGTATGCTAGCAAGTGTTAATTCGAATATTAACTTCGATTTCAACCTCAGCACTACATGCCTAAAACTCGGTCTTTTCAATATCTCTTCCCTCCTTCCAATCTTAGTTTCTAGGGATGGCGCTCCCGTCACCCGTTCTCATTTGCTATTAAGTTAGATTAAGTTTAGCTTGGGGGGGTGTTTGCCCACACGAAAATAAATGCCGTGTAGCTCAGCTTGGAAAAAAAAGTAGAAAATTATTAAAATTTGTGACTTAACGGTCAAGATCAAAAACTAGCCGCCCTAATAGAATTGCACCAATAGAAATCGGCATGGGTGAATAGATGGTTCAAAACGGTAGACGGGTGGCCGAAAACAGGAAATAGGACCGAGTTTTAAGGTCGAAATAAAAAAAAATGGGTCCTTGGTGTGACTAGTCTACATAAATTACCAACTACAATACTATTTTATAGCAACTTACACTAGTTTTTTTTTTTTTTTGTGTTTCACAACTCAAACAGGTGCCAGGGTGCTCGTCTACGTGGTTAGCCTTAACTTAAATAGGTAAACGGTAAACTTGCAGTTCTTTTTTAGAAGGTACATTCTAAATAACGTACGCCGACAGCTTAAACGCGTACAGATCAGTCTCAGCGATCGACGTTATTGTCATTTTCTTGCAGTTATGAAATGATGAATTTAGAAATCTTCAAGTAATACAATATGTGATAGTTATGAGCTACTCAGTCCCTCGTTTTTCCTCGACTAGCATTTACAATCACCATTATATCATGAGCATCACACAGATCGTAGTGATCAGTTGCTCCATTCATTTCCTGTTTACATGGGAGCAAACGATTCCTATTCTTTCAACGTAACATTCACTCTGTTGTCTTCATCATCGCCACGACCAATCTATTTAAGGTATGCATCAATTGTTACACCGCTCTATCTATCTCAAACAATCTATTCCGCATGTGCACAATTCTCTGTTTGCTACAGCCGACTAAATTAGTTCTGCATTCCATGCTCGTCACCTCTTCCCATTCCTTTGCTCACCTTCCAACAGTGCCACTGATTCGATAACTCTACCCTGATGCAGTTGAATTCAATCCCCAAAGTGATGCAGATGTACAAAATGTTGCATTTCCAATAATTTGTTTGTACATACATATAAAGCTTCCTATAACGTGCTTATGTGCAGTGGCATTGATAACTCAAATCAATAAAATTTAATCTTTGTCTTCACAAACTGAATCAACCCCATTTAACAATAACTCCCTCCACCGAAAACGCCTTCAATTCCACTCGACCAACTCGACGTCATTGTTTGTCTAAATGATGCATTGCTTCCACCTCAACGCTACAAGTCAAGCGAGATTGCTGTGGGGCTGTGACTAAGTCCGAATCACCATCCGCCACCGACAACTTCGATTGATTATGATGTTGAAGAGGATGCGCCGCAATATTGCATGCGATAAGGCAGCAAAAGCATGATTAAACTCGTTTTCGACGAGGCACACAACATGCAAACCCACAGAATCGAGCAATTCCCGAATCCACAAATTCATAACTTCAGAGGACATCCTTCCAATAACACTTCACTCATTCTTCATCGTTTGTCGTTGCGTTGCATTTCGTGCACAAGCTTTTGTATCTATCCCAATTCGATTATCGATATTTATGGATTGAGTGTGGTTCGAATGTGGCTTTGTTATTCTACTTCAGTCCACCGCCCAACATGCACTACTTCCAGTGCCACCCCAAAAAGGATATCAAGGTTGATCTGATCGTATGTTTCGTGCAGACATATTGTATTCTGGATGCACTGTGCATTCTATAATTAGGTGATTTTATCAAATTTTATTTATGCCTCGGTTTTGGGGAGTTTTGTAACGAAAACAATAGATTTCGATTGGATCGACACGCTGACAGGGTAGGCAGAATCCGGGAGTAACAAGAACCAACACCATCCGGCTGGCACTGGGCTGTGTACCAACGACATTCGATTATTGTTGGTAATTAAATGCAACCAGAATCTATGGCAGAACATGGTTCAATGGTCGAGCAGGTGATGAATTGGTCCGGCTCCTGCTCACACTCGTATTCACCCGGTCTGCATCCCAATGCGACGAAGATGTTTATATTCGAATACCTAATCGCAAGTGCACAGTGCATGCCCATGTGTATCCGAGGATATTGCATTATTACGAGTGGTTGTGTCGTTGAGAAGGACGTTTCAACAGCAATGCGGTAGAAGGCAATTGAAGCATGTTTCTTGATTGTGTCTTGATATCTTAGGATTGCTGCACCGTCAACATTGTAAAACAAAGTGCGGACGGGGAGAGGTATGTTTGGTGTTTGATCTCTTGGGCATAATAAATGAAAGAGTTTGGTGTTTGAACTTAGGGATCCGAAGAACAATCAATAAGGTGGTTTGCTGTACATACCAACCGTCGATAGGGGCAATCTCTACACAGACGGATTACTTGATGTGGCCACTCGTAGTAGCCGTAGTTGACTGTGTGGACCGAAAATGCAATAATTTTAAGCCGTAAAGCTGTTAAGTTTGTTTTACAAGCACAGTAAGAGTCTTTATGATCCGAACACTTTGATTTCTTACTTAAATCTCCAGATGGAGCCAGGTTGGTTCCGATTTCTGCTAACCCGATATTCAAAGCGATTTTCTGAAAATCCTTTTTCGAATCAAGTGGTGGCTATAGCTTGCTACCTGTTTTTAATTGAAATTTGGATCAAACGAAGACTTATGTGCCAAAGTTGCACATGGGTCAATGTAAAAAACGTAAAAAGTCTATGTTTCTGTACACCTGTACTCTTTAAAAGGTAATGAATTCAGGGGATTCCTTTAGCCATTATGTTCAGTATTATGTTGCACATGATCTCAAACAACCATAATTATATAGCTTACAAAATGTTTGGTGTAATATAAAAGTCTTGATAGCTCTCCCACTCAAAATTTGCAGAATCGATAAATAATTTCACCACCCTATACAGGGTGTCCCACGAGCAGTGTGCCAAAAAGCTAGAGCGTGTAGGTCTGGTCAAGACAAGAAAAAAATCGTATGGGAGGGGGGGGTGGGGGTCTATTCCCCCCCGTTTAGCCGGGAGGGGCAATTTTCTAAAAAAAATTGGAAAAAAAATTATTAAAAATCAACAGTTACATCCACAATGCCGTGATATACTTTTCTGTTAAGCCAGAAACCTCTTGGTTCATCTAGTTTTTAAACGAAGCTGTTTTAAGGAATAGTTTTTGAGAAATTAATTTTCAAACCCAAAATTTAAAAAAAAAAAACAAATTAAAAAAAAAAAATTTCGAACTACTTTTTTTCAAAATTGTATGTAATTAAGTACTAATTTTTTTTTTCAAAAATTCAATTCTCTTATTAGTTTTTAGTTAAAAACAGAAAACCGGATGCAAAATTGTCTTGTAGTTTTTGAGAAATTAAAAAAAACCCGAAATATTTTTTTTTAAGAAAAACCTTTTTTTTGGTTTTAACGCGGCTGTACTTGTAGGCAAATTAATGTATGAAACATCGACCTCTTTTTTATTATTTTTAAAAAATTCGCAGTTTTGTTAGAATAAATTTTCAATATGATCCCCATTTTTTAGAAGGCAAAGATTATATCTCTTTCTAATGGCTGCACATAAGTCTATGCTTGACAAATTTTCCTGCAATTTGACTCCAGCGACTTCATTCCGTTCTTTCAGTCGTTCCAAAGATACAATACTATTTCCACTTCGTAAACATAATTCTTCATGAATCCCCACACATAAAAATCTAGAGGAGTTAAATCTGGTGATCTAGGTGGCCATTCCGTGGAGCCCCTTCTTCCGATCCAACGGTCACTATAATGATCATCCAGTCAGTTTCTAACCCGTAAGCTGTAGTGTGCTGGTGCTCCATCTTGCTGGTAGATTAAATTATCTGCTATGGACAAAGGAACGTTGTCCATCAAATCGGGCAAAAGGTCTCGTAGGAACTGCAGATATGACTCTCCATTAATAACGGCATTCAAAAACCGGGGCCCGATTACAGTTTGTCCCACAATACCAAGCCAAACATTACAGCTAAAGCGGTGTTGTGATTTATTTTGTTTTTTGTTGTGTGGATTGGCGCTACTCCAATGATGCAAATTGTGGAAGTTAGTAACCCCATCTCTGGTAAACTGTGCTTCATCCGTCCAGAATATCCTTGCAAAATAGTTTCGTTCAGTTTCATCTCGAGGCAGTAATGATCGACAAAATTCTGCTCTCAAAAACTTGTCGTTTGAAGTGAGTTCCTGAACTGGCCTAAAATGATACGGGTGTAAGTTTTCGGTATGAAACTCTCTCCATACTCTAGATTTGGGCACTCCAAGCATAATAGCTATCCTCCTTGTACTAAGGGAGGAATTACGTCGGACCAAATCCAAAATTCTTTCATCTAAGATACCTTATCCATCAGTAACTAATCGAAGCTCTAGCACTTCGTGCTCTCGCAGACGTCGGTGGATTCTTGAAAACATGCTACGAATGGGACACCTCCGATTGGGATATCTTTCAGCATAGAGTCTTTCGGCTTCACGATCTCGACCATTAGCTAAACCGTAGCAGAAGTGCATGTCCGTTAATTCTTCTCGAGAGTGTGAGTTTGACATCGTAATGTGTTGATGAGTTAACATCCAATTTGGAAATGGTTTTTTATTAAAAATGCGATGCCTTTTATTTACATTTGGGTTGCAAATATTTTGTTTTTTAATAAAGAAAAATTGCGGTTTTATTGTCTTAAGGTCCTAACAGGTAGAACCAATCGGCGGCGGGCGGACCCAGACGAAATTGGCAGGTCAGTTTTCAGGCGTTATCAATGAAAAAAAAGGATTAATCCAGGATTATTCCAATACTGTGTCACTTTATTGTATCCTCATAAAACTCCGAATTTTTTAAAAACAATAAAAAAGAGGTCGATGTTTCATACATTAATTTGCCTACAAGTACAGCCGCGTTAAAACCAAAAAAAAAGGTTTTTCTTAAAAAAAAATATTTCGGGTTTTTTTTAATTTCTCAAAAACTACAAGACAATTTTGCATCCGGTTTTCGGTTTTTAACTAAAAACTAATAAGAGAATTGAATTTTTGAAAAAAAAATTAGTACTTAATTACATACAATTTTGAAAAAAAATAGTTCGAAATTTTTTTTTCATTTTTTTTTCAAAATTTTGAGTTTGAAAATTAATTTCTCAAAAACTATTCCTTAAAATAGCTTTGTTTAAAAACAGGATGAAGGAAGAGGTTTCTGGCTTTACAAAAAAGTGTATCACGGCATTGTGGATGTAACTGTTGATTTTTAATATTTTTTTTTCCAAATTAAGTCAATTGTTTAGAAAATTGCCCCTCCCGGCTAAACGGGGGGGGAATAGACCCCCCCTCCCCCCCCCCTCCCATACGATTTTTTTCTTGTCTTGACCAGACCTACACGCTCTAGCTTTTTGGCACCCTGCTCGTGGGACACCCTGTATATGTACATATGTTGGAAATACATTTACTGCATCTTACTGAAACTTGTTCCAACTTTTCATCGCTGCAGAATAAGCTCTATGAATTTTGTGCTGAAGAAGATTTCGTAAAACTTGAACCAGAAATCACTGAGTACGAACATAAATATTGCCCCGATATTACAGGCGTGATGTGCGAAATATCTAAGAAGTCGTCTTCAAATTTTATAAAGGAAAAATTGACTACTCAACAAGCTTCCATTTTGAAACGTCCGCTAAATTCAAAGTTTATTCGGTTGCCCGAACCTTTATGGGGGTTACAAGGACCGGTAATGTTTGAAAGATATTTGCCTTGGAACAATTAATCGTAATAAATTCCTTAGTTCGACACACAAATTTCAGTATTTAAAGTCATTACTACTAGCTAGTAGTTTGTTAAAATATATTTGCCGATTACGACAAATAATTATATCGTTGCACGAGACAAACTCGAAGCGTGACTTGATTTGGGGTGGCACCGGTAAGTGGAAATGAAAAAGAGATCAAACAATGCCGTCGCCAGTGAAGGGGCTAAACCTGTTCATTTCGGAGGAGGATATCCAGATGATCCTCGAGTCATTGAAAAGAAAAAAATCCTCGCGAACCGACGGTATATCCAATGTTGTACTTAGGCACCTTCCGTCAGTGACTGTAGGTACACCATTATGTTCAACAATACACTGAATAATGCATATTATCCAGTGCACTGGAAGACAGATTGCTTTGTGGTTTAACGTGGAACCCTGCCATGATGGCTTAAATCCACGGCGGGCCTTCCCGCAAGGAGTTGATTTTATGGACGACAACCAACGTCCTTATTGGTCCGTGTTTCACTTACAATAAGCACCAGATTCTAGCCATGCGTAGGGGCATGACTATCCTCTTGGTTTGGGGCGAGGCCTAACTAAAACCTCTTGCCGATTTAAGGGATCGGCTCCCTCTGAACAACTAAGTAAATTTTACTTGTTGTTCATTACGCTTTAGTTTCCGCATTTGGGATAACCACAGCCCCCACGATACTCCCACAAGGGGGCCTACCGCAAAGACATGCCGGGACTGTCATTCCGATATCTGACATTACTACCATTTACCAGTCTGACATTATTGTCCCGGGGGCACCTGTCTCCCGTGGTCAGTTGTGTTATCCTACACATCAACTGAGAGCCTTATGTTTGCTAATGGCCGAATGACAGACCATAGTTGCAAGCATATGCCTTTCCAATCGATTATCAGTCACTACGACAGCATAACCAATCAGTTATCGGCATTATGCGTTCAAATTAGCTAACAACCATACAGCATATTGAGGATGCGACCCGGTGTGACCCAGAGGGCGTAGCACTGGAAGACAGCTGGAAGGCAGCAAATCCCCAAGAGGGGGAAAGACGCATCTAACCCGAAAAATGTCCGGTCAATAAATCGTCTTCCGAGTATCAGCGAGGTCTTCGAGAAGGTGGTTCATAGAGCCCTGTCTAAATGGGTTGAGGTCAATAAAATCATTCCGGATAACCAACTTGGTTTCAGAGCGGGGCATGACACTATTCATATCGCGTCGGAATTCGTATCGGATATCCAATGGAATGAATGCAGGAACTAATGCCTGTCTGATTGAATTGGAAAAAGTTTTCGACACCGTATGGCTAGAAGGACTTTACTACAAGCTCAGTCGGTTGGACATAAATAAACCACTGCTATATATGATTTTTGACATGTTAACCGGTAGAAAGTTGGTTGTGAAAATTGTCAACGTGGTTTCTACTCAAGCATTTGATATTAATAATGGACTGCAACAGGGTACGGTGAACTCGCCGATACTTTTCAGAATTTACTTCAGTGATCTGATAACTTCTCTTCACCATTTAATAGCGCACGCGGACGACTTAACTGCGTACAGATCAGGTCCCACGATCAACGTCATTGTTACTCTTCTGCAGCGTGAGTTCGAAAAAATTCAGCAGTATTGTCTAAAGCCTCTCGGGACACTAGAAAAAATTGGCGCAGGTTCTTAATTTTTGGACCGGACGGGCGTCCCCTGGCGAGACAAAATGTATTCAGATATCTTGGGATCGTGCTAGATCAGCATCTATATTTTGACAAACATGTACATAGATGCTGCTCTGGCAAGGGCCCGGGGCGATTTCGCTTGATTCTTGAACTTGATTCCAGAATGAAGGTAATCTGCTACATGGCCATAATCAGCCCCATGGCTGTCTATGGATGTCCTGTCTAGTTCAATGTGGGAGCCAGCTTAATGGAAAGGATTCGGGCGTTTGAGAGACAATGTTTCAGGACTTGTCTCGGGCTACATAGGATTCCCAAATCAGAGTACACGAAATTTTACCCGAACGAGGTCCTGTACAATAGGCCCAGGATTGTACGGGTTCATAACTTTCTGATAAAATTGATTCGAAGCCACGTTGCAAGAGCAATGACTTCGGTCAATAAATCTGATCTCCGGGGCTTACTACCCCAACTACTTATACCACGAGAGAGTGAGCCTTAACGGCTTTGTTCCACCAGAGGCATTTCTCTATTTAGATCAATGTGGGCTGATCCAGGATAGATCTGTGGTACCACGTGGTCCGCAATTTCGTGGAGCGGCGATTCCTCTAGGAACGTGATGTCACGCTCCGTAAGCCCAAGCGCATCAGGTTTAGTAGATCGGTGTCTCGCCGAGATCGGGGAGACGTCTTCCGTCAGCATCGACGCTTTTCGTAGCTGGAGTGTACTTCGTCAGTGGTACCCTTAGTTCATATAGCTTACTCAAGGCAAAACTTGTCAAACGCCAGTGGCAGGCTGACATAAAGACAAAGTTTAAGTTGTTATGTGTACTTTAGAGTGTCCGTTTAGGGCCAGTAAGGTATGTCAGTTTGTTAAGTTATTTAAACTAGTTTTAAGCATTTTTGTCTAGCCTAAGATAGCTCGAAGTAAAATTTGAATAAAAATGAATTAAAAAAAAAAAACAAAAAACCGAAAAGAGATCAAAGTTAAAGTTAAGTCTCCAACTGCAGCACTACCTTAGCGAATAAATTAGCTTGGAGGAAATTACTTAGAAACGAATTCTCATACTTGTACAGTTGTTCTATATTTAGGATATTGAGTTTGTGTGGTCGATTTGGTGCCGTTGAGTTCCCTCCGCATTTGTTTTTTTTCATAAGTAGCTTAAGTATACTTGTTTGAACTAGTGTTGGGTTACTCATACAAGATGCACTACAAACGTCCCATACATCACTACAAAAATGTCGCAACACCTCAAAAAAATTATTTGTCCCACTTCAATTCTTGTCATAGTCAGAAGCACCTCACATCCTCATGTCCCAACACCAGCACAAAAATATCCCAACACCTCAAAAAAATAATTTGTACCACTTCAATTCTTGTCATAGTCAGAGGCACCTCACGACTTTTGCATTAGTACATATTGCAAGCTATCAATGGGACATGTGACAAGATGTAAAGGGTATATTTTATAGAGGTATAGAACTTTGAAATGGAATAAAACAAAGATGACTTTTTTAAATTGACATGAAATTGACTTTATTCGAAAGATAATCTTCTGACATTATAATTTAAATATAATTTCTGGGATATGACTGCCCAAAACAAGATTGCCGTTGATCCCAATTTTCATAAGCGAATTTTGTTTAGCAATGAAGCTCACTTTTGATTGAATGGATACGTCAATAAACAAAACTGCCGTATTTTGAGTGATGATAATTCTCAAGTGTATGTTGAGGCACCGTTACATCCACAAAAACTGACTTTTTGGTGTGCTTTATGGGCTGGTGCGTAGTTCTTTATAAACGATGCTGGCCAGAACGTTACAGTCAATGGTTACCGCTATAGAGCGATGATTACTGACTTCTCCGTTCATCAATTGAACAACCATGATGTGCAGGAGCTGAGGTTTCAACAAGACGGCGCAACATGTCACACAGCTCGTGCCACAATTGATTTATTGAAGGAAACGTTTGGTAACCGCATAATTTCACGTTACGGACACGTGAATTGGCCTCCAAGATTTTGCGATTTAACGCCGCTTGACTATTTTCTCTGAGGATATGTGAAGTCGCTAGTCTACGCCGATAAATCCGAAACGATTGACCACTTGGAGGACAACATTCGCCCTGTTATTGCCGATATACGGCCACAAATGTTGGAAAAAATCATTGAAAATTGGACCTCCAGCTTAGACTACGTTCGAACCAGCCGTGGAGCTCATATGCCAGAAATTATATTTAAGTTATAATGTCAGAAGATTATCTTTCGAACAAAGTCAATTTCATGTCAATTTAAAGAAATCATCTTTGTTTTATTCCATTTCAAAGTTCTATACCTCTATAAGAAACATCCTTTACCTCATGGATGAGGTGGGACATTGTACCACTTCACTCCCCCAAATGAGTACCTCATACAAACTCAATAAAAATACTTGTCCTACCCAACACTAGTTTGAACTGCTTGTAGCGTTGATATTCTTAAAGCGTCGCCCCATGCTTGTATACCATAGCGTAAATGCGACCAAAGTAGCATTGCATCAACACTTGAATGGAAAGTATTGGCTTAGATAAAATTACGCGTAGATCGCTTTTCGCATCTTCTTCATAAGTTAAGTAATATGATGATTCCATTTAAAATTGTAGTCCAAGATATTTGTATGTAGATACGATCTCAATTACGCTGCCGCATTTATCTATCTTTACTGCGATTTTCGTCTTTAAAATATGCAGCGGTCTTATATGCATAATTTTTGTTTTATTCGCATTAAGAATGAGTCCATTGTCGTGACACCAAACATTCACTATATCGAATTCTAGTTGCATGATCGATTCTGCCTCTGACAAGTCTGTTGAAAAACAATCAGAATGACATTCAGGATCTGAAACTTCCGAGAATGTCAGACAATGAACGCCGTTTACGAACAGTCAGCAACATAAAGCGACGTCAAGGATGGTTATTTCTGCGTTATCGAGGACCCTCAGAAAAAAGTGGCAACAGTGTTCCTGTGGGAGCTATCTTTCAGAAGTATATAAGGTAAATGACAGCATTTGCCCAAACTACGACCTGAAAAGCAGAGCCTTACTTCATCACTTCTACCTTCGAAATATGTAATAACGATCGTTGGCGATCGAAGAAGCTTAGTTTTACCAGGTTCAGTGACGATTTCATAGCACATGATGCCTTCGCCAGTGAAGGGGCTAACACCTTGTTCATTTCGATGGAGGATCGTCAGATGATCTTCGAGTCATTGAAGAGAAAAAATCCGCGGAAACAGGCAGTACCATATTATCCGGTGGTGTAACCAATCCACAAGAGATTTAAAGACCAACCCGGCAATTTTCCGATCAATAAGTCTCCTTGCGAGTATCAAGTTCTTCGAGAAGGCGGTTCATAAAATGTGGGGTACATTTAGGCGGCTGATTTACTATATACATGCATATCTCAACAACTTAGATGAATCGTGGCAAACGTGTTGTCCATGTGACAGTTCTATTTAGTATTCATTCATTATTCATTGACATTTCATGTCATTTGACCATTGTTTGTCCCAAATCGATTAATTTCTTTATCAAACAATTTTGTACGGCGACGTGCGCACTTTTGAGCCAGCCGTATTTCTCTAAAAATGAGAAAGGCCGGCTTACAAAAACAATGACCAAAATTCAAGACATTGATGCAGCCCATTTGTGGTTGGGCGAAACCATCCAACTGTTGAACAACAATTTGTACACTATCTCATGAAATGGACCTGTGAATTGACTTTTAAGATCATATGATTTGGTTCCGCTGGATTATTTTTTATGGGGACATGTGAACATGCCACGCGGTGTTAAAGCACGCCACACACACGCTACCGATCGAATGGATGTGTTAAAATTTCAACAGGTCGGCATGTGTGTGGCGCAGTTTACAACAGATCGAAAGTTGACAAACATTTTTCCTTTCCTGCGATCGAAATTCTCAGGAAGCGGATTAAAATATTTTCCTTTATTAACTCGGCGGTGAACAAGGTGAAATAAGGACCGTCGACCAATCCAAAAGTGTGTGGCGAAACGAATCTCAAAAGATCCATTCGATCTGTGGCGCATATGTAGCGCGTTTAATGGAATACCAGCCTATGTATATGTTCCAGACCAGTTCAAAAATTAGACTAAGGCTTTTTTTCAAGGACTTACGTGGAGGCATCTTAGCGGAAATATTTTCGCATTAATTCAGAGTCCGCAGATTTGTCTTTCGCTGTCGTAGACGAGCAAAGAGAATATCAATTCCTATAGCCTGCGGTCATTTGCATCCTGTACTTGTCCACATTGAGTGTCTCGGGCCATATTTCATATCTCAGTCTCAGTCTTCTCGGATGCCTGTCTTAGTCCATAATCTGCCTTTCACTGTCTTCACTGCGCTTCTATTCAATTTGTGTACCTCAGGCGTCTCCATTATACGAGACGATCTATAAGACCAGTTACAGCATTTTGTCTTTAGCTCTCTAGGATTTTGCCCTTTGTAAAGTTTCATAAGCCCATAACTGATAAAGTTAAATAAAAGAAACAGATTGATTCAATTTAGACAACAAGATTACCATATGTTACTATCGGAACCCTGCACCAACAACACCAACCCTCCAACATCTGTTTATGCGCTTATGCAGTTGTATAGCACGATTGCAACACCCATTTTCGTCATAAAAATGTCACCAGCAATATTGCACGAGCGAAATGTAATTAAATTCTGATTTATTGTCAGGTCAAACAAAAGTCACACACCCTGCGAAGCCACAGGGCATAGGCCATGAAACAAGGAAAAAAACCACACTACCGTCCAAAATCCATTTTAAAAATGCCATTTTCCGATGCAATCCGTTTCGACGACAATAACACCGAAGCAACTGCATTGCGCCCGAGCTGGAGGCAAACAACACCACAGGAGGAGGACAAATTGCGAATCAAAGCCAGAATATTGTGCTGAGGGAAAAACACCACCCAGCCAACGGACGGGATCCTTTCGAAAATGGGAAAACTCCATCCAACCAGACAAATGTATGGATGTATTTGAATGTATCTACGCGAGTCCATTTGAATAACAAAACAATTGAATACCCTTGCTTCCATCTCGCGCACTAGTAAAATGTCAAGTAACAGAAGGATTGTCCAGTTGTTTTTGGCGCAAGTGGTAATACTGATTTGGTGTTGGTCGCTCGCAGGACATCATGTTGCGCGCAACCTCACCATCGCACGCTCCTCACATTTATATTTTGGGAGCAGACTCCATAGCTGATGTAGTAACAGCCACTCACCATGTGGAGCCGTAATTAACTCATAAAATTGCAGTACCTCCCTATGGATGGACGCCTACACATACATACACGGCGATGATCCGGCGTTTTGTGCCTTCACTTGTGGAGCAACAGACCGCAACCTCCTGTCGATTGCTATCAAATTTCATATGTTTTCCTCCTGTTGTTCGACTACAGGAAACCCACTCCGACCTCCTTTTCTGGTCGAATAATGATAGTGGCGATAGTGGTGGTAGCTGAAGTGCAATTTAAATCTCCACCACAAGGATCGATCAATAAGACACACCAAGTAATAATGATTTTGTTGGTGTAATAACAATGACACTTCTTTGTCCGCGAACTGTTCAAATAGCACATTTCGCGATGTAAACTGTTTTCCCTTCATTCCAACTCTGAATGAAATAGTAATTGGATCTTCAACGTGAAGGACAGCGAATTTACATACAAATAATGCAGCGCCAGAACGAATCAAGTTAATGTTGCACTAACAGAAAGGACCGTAATTGGCAATTAAGCGCAATACCATGCACAAATAAATTATACAAAATGCATTTTGATAAATTTAATTTATAACCGCCGAATAAATGTCATTTAATATTTCAGTTGGATTTTTAATTAATTTACAGACCACACTCGCGTATGCATTTATTTCGTTTTTCTTTTTTTTATTAGAATTGTAAATGTCCTTTGCTGTACGCAAATTATTGTTATATAAAAACAGAAATAAAAAATTAAAGTAAATTGCAAAACAGCCGACGTTTCTTTGAATAAGAGTAATTGCTGATAAATAATAAAAAAAAATATTTTTCATATTAAAAAGTGCGAAAATTAATTTATATTTTATTTTATTTTTCCGATATTTCCGATTTTTTTTAACAGGAAATACAAAAGGATATTCATGAATTTTAATGAGACTCGATTGTTGTTTTTAATTATATTAAAAAGCGATGAATGTATTTTTATGTGTGAACTTTGCACAAATAGAATAATGCATAAGCCACACTTAATTTCTCTCTAGGTTGACTTTCATTTTATTCACAACAATCAATACTGGTTAATTATTCATAGATTATAAAATATATTTACGAAAGGATATGCAAAAAAGCTTTAATGCCAATAACGTGAATTTTATCATATATATATGAATTGAGGTACTGACAATAAAGAACTTAGGCTGTTAAGATCTTCCTATTGCTTTTTTTTTTGTTTTTTTGTCCCTTATAGCACGCTGGTCCGGTTTTACGTCCATTGTGCGATATAGACACCTTGTTTATCTATCGATTTTGTGCTGCAAATGCAAATAATTCGGAAAACCGAAGTAATCAAGAGTACTGAAGGATATTATGGACAAGCTATGTCATTATTACAACTCGAAGAAAGCTTGATTCGATCAACTTATTTTTAATGAATGGTTCTCAAACAAAATTATCAGTGAAGTAAGGTGGTAACAGGAAAATATCAAAAGATGAAGCTAACCCGCCAATGGTGACTTACTGGTCTGTGAGACCGGGTGCGTTAAAAAATTAAAAAAAAACTTTATTTTCCGTTATTGTTTTTTGTTGCAATTTCGAGTAGCTGCCGCATTGCACGTCCTACACCATCAGTTCGCATCGAAAGTGCTTAGTGAGCACACGTTGTGTAATTTTTTAATAACCCGGTGCGTGAGACCGTGTGTCACCGTGTATGGAAGTAAAACAATCAAGAATTAATTTTTTATTATTCGCGTATTTTACTTAGTTAATTTTTTTTATTGTTTTATAATGTTATATACATATATATTTATATTTGAGTATTTCTATATGTGTATACATATGTATCCGTTTCGTATAATAAACCTTGTTACAGCATGTCTTACGAAAGCGAACAGCGTCATCTTGAAAACTTTCTACAAGAAACAACACTTGATGAGGACAGACAGCCAAGTTTTTAGATAGTGAATCCGAGAGTGATTATGAACCAGAGGAAATACCCAATTCAGAAAGCGAAGAGGAATTGACTGTCCGAAAGCCTTCAGGTGACAACAACTCTGTATTTTATATTGTTATCAGGACCAAAGCGGGTTATAGTCAATGAAAAAAACCCTCTTGAAATTTAGATCGGCTTTCAATGTCTGTTCAGAGATTAGATTTTTATTGCGAGTTTTGAGATTTGATGATAAAAATCTGCCATGTTAGAGAAATATTCGAAAAAATCGTTCACAATTTTAAGGCTAATTATACTTTATCTGCTTTTGTGACTATAGATGAGAAGATTTCGCGGAAGATGCTCATTTAGGCAATATATTCCAAACAAATCAAATACATATGGCATCAAGATTCCAGCCCTTTGTGACGGTAAAATGTTTTACACATATAATATGGAAATTTATCTCGGAAAACAACCACAAGCAGGCCCGTACAAGTTCGACGATTCTGGCTTCGCTGTTGTTCAAAGATTATGTGAACCGATTTTCAATGCAGGTCACAACGTCACAACTGATAATTGGTACACCAGTGTACCCTTAGCTGATGCATTGCTGCAAAAAGGTTTAACAACCGTCGGAACGATCAGAAACACCAAGAAGGAAATTCCTACAGACTTCGGTCGAAATGTAAAATCCAATATGTTTGATTTTCGTGACAATATGGTTTTGGTGTCACATGTTCCAAGGAAAGGAAAAAATGTTCTTCTCATTAGTACAATGCACAATGATGCTAAGATCGTTGCCGAAATTCAAAAGCCCGATATAATTTTGAGCTACAATAACACCAAGGGCGACGTCGATTTCGTGGATCGTTTATGTGCGAATTATAATTGTGCACGGCAACAAGGCGATGGCATATGGTAGTCTTCTACGCTATGCTCAATGTCAGTACCATAAACAGCCAGGTGATACATACAGCCAACAATCGAGACACGAAACTACTACGTCGTAACTTGGTTGAGAATTTGGCTATTAAACTTATTGAACCTCACATAAGAGATCGGCAAACGCACTTGGACTTGCCACGAGCAATGAGACTAGAGACTAAGACTATTGGAGATTTTACAAATAGATAATGTACCTGGGACATCCGGTCCTTCAAGAAATGGCGAGTAATTTGATTCTTTCTCTGAAGTCAAGTTTTGTAGGTAAATGCCGATACGCTCATTCTTGTAGTCTTTAATTGCCCTTTTGAGCAAATTACACAAATGGTTTAATTGGGTTTAATCGGGTTTGTTGCCACCGCTTCCGCTCTTTCCGTTTTTCGTACACCATTTGTCGTACTTTCGGCGGATACGATACATTTAGACTGACCGGAATTTGATCTTAGTGTGGAGTACTGTTCGACGCCGCGTATTGCACTGCTTGGACAAAACGATCAACTTCGACTTCTAATTCATAGGGTGTTCTTAGCGGTACTCTGAGTTCAGTGCTTTCCTCAATATAGATTCTGAATCTTTTCCAGTTAGTTCTACTACTAGTTAATCTAGGAGGTCTTTGTCTTTTAATTAGAGCTGCGCTCATCGTTAGTATAACTGGAGAATGGTCTGAGGAAAGGTCAAAACTCTCTTCGACTTTTAAGTAGTTTGCACTGATTCCCTTCGTGATAAAGAAGTCAATTAGATCGGGAGGTTTTGCGACATCGTCGGCTTTCCCGTTGAATGAAACTCGCATCCATTTTCCATACCAGCTTGGTAAAGTGCTCTACTAAAGCGCTCTTTTCGTTTCCTACGCAACTGGATCATCAGGTGGGTTTCAGAAATCAAGCATATGTCAATATTGTTTTCGCGAATGAAAATGTCCAGTTCATTTATTTTGTTTGTAAGTCCATTGGCGTTCCAGAAAAGAATTTTTAACATTTTCGTCATATTTTAAGATTTATGTTGGTGACCGTAAGGTCTTTCGAGGTTAAGTAGTCGCTCGAAAATAAGTCGATTCGTTTGGCTTTGTTCTCCGAGCCTCGCAAGAATAATCGAAAAAACGTTTGCCAAAGGGTCTGACTTTTCGACACATATGGTACGTGAGGGCGCCGTAATTTAGGCATACGTTTTTGAACCTATATGTAGCGGCTTTTCCTTTGTCGGTGTTTTCTGACTGGTTCCCGATAGAGCCAATTGAAATTTAGTTTCCATCTTCTGCCGAATCGGTTTCGAAACCACAGCTTTTTTGTGATCTGTTTCCTGACTGGTTGCCTTACTCTGGTTTTCAGGTCCGCGATAATATCCTCCTTTGTGCAAGAGGGGTGCAAACCCCTAGCTACTACACGGATAGGTCGGTCAAGCTTATTTTCGTACGTGTACCATTGCACTTTCTGTGCGTTAAGCTTTTGAGAAACGAGGCGATAGCTATCCGGCTCGTTGACTTAAATAGTCTACATGTCATTATTTTGCGACATTATTCGATAATTACTCGATGGTAGTGGTTGCAAAATTGCGCGCAATTTATCTACGATTCCGAACACATACATATATCGGTGGCGGCGAGGGTTGCTTATATTTTATTTGCTTGGGAATTTGATCGCTGCACGTACCAGACGATAACGTAGGTTTTACTTCGCCGTTTGATACTGCTATTGAATTGCGTTCTTCCCTTCATATAACTTCGGGCGATGACACCGCCTTCCGTTTTTTGCCCGCTCGTTTTTTTCTTAAAATCCAGTCCGTTTCACGACTTAGTTCTTCTTTGTCCATGTGATAACTTGTGTTATCCGGGCGGCTAGGAGGCGAAACTGACGTGGTCGCAATCCGCGATTTGAGCATATCTAGCTCCTTCTTTAGTTCGGCGCAAGTAGCTCCGTGTTATGCAATCTAGCACGTACATAGGTAGTTTCGTCGAAGTTTGTTCATTGACCGGAACTGCGGGTTCTGAAGAATTAGCGACCCACGCTTTTATCGCTGATCCCGTCGGTGATCTTGGTATTCTCTTACTTCTCCGAAAAGGGTATAATACACTAAATTTAATGGAATTCATTATGTTCCCACGAGTAGCGGAGAAAGGGTGGTCCGTCTGTCGAGAGATCCACAGTAGGCAGATAAGGCTCGCTGATCCGGTCGCCAGGTATCCGGATGCTCCGTTATTAATTGAGCTATTTTTAGACTGGGCCTCCAACCAAGTTGATTCTCGACACGGGTCGCGTTACACCTTAATCCAGCCCAGATGTTAGCGAAACTAACGATGGATTTTAGTCGCCTTGTACGGCAGGCATGCCTTACCTCGGGTATATTCTAGCCCCTACAGGAAGGGATACTTGCCAAAAATGTCAACAATATTTGTGTCTTAAAATTTAGTTTTTAAGATGTATTTTTTTTATTTTTTGTTTGGAAGGATACCAATTTTGGTTTATTTTGTATGAGTTCCTAATGTCGAAAGATTAAAAAACGTTATTTTCCTTTATGAATAGGTGATTTTTTATTTTTTTCTTAATTTTAAAAAAAGTTTTACTAAAAACATTGTTATTTTTAATGTTGATTGAATATCTTTGTTTGCTCTTTTATTGATAAAGAGCATATATTTAAATATTAAACATCTTATAAAATTTAAAAAAAAAATTATATTTGAGTAACACGTTTCGAAATATCTTCAGTTGAAAACCCCAGTGCGTGAGGCCGGCGTCACCATTCATCAAAGTCAAATTTGCGCCATCAATGGCGGGTTAAGGCAATCATAATCTTAAGACTGTAGAATCCTTTTCTATTGAAGTATATATGCCAATGACCTCCGGGATGCCATGCTTTTGGTAAAAGTGCATTTTTGTTTGTTCCTGCTCTTCCGTACCATTGTCAAATTTATCCATATAGGATAAATAAACTCTTCCAAGTTGTCGATCATTTCTGTTATAACTTTGCTGACTGTGGACTGTGCTAAGCTTAAACCAAAGTCAGTTCTTATACCGGTTTGATAACTCCTTTCAGCACAAAATCTTAATATAGTTGCAAGTAAAAGGTTTTCCAATGGGGGCTTGCTTTTTTTTAATTTGTGAACGCACCCTTTCACTAATCATCGAACTGTCATTGTCAATTTGTTCAATTAACTCAACATTTTGATCATGGCAAAGTACACGAACGAGCAACGTCTGCAAATTATAAAAATTTTCTACCGAAATTCGGAGTCGGTGACCGCAACTTTAAGAGCGTTAACTCCAATTTTCGGTCGTAATTTTCGCCCTAGTAGACAGGCAATAACAAGCTTAGTGCAAAACTTTGAGTCTACATATTCGTTGTGGGATGTTGCCGTGTCAGCGAGACAACGGGTTGGTCGAAGTGTCGAAAATATCTCTGCCGTTCAGGCGTTCGTAGCAAACGATCCAAATCAGTCAATTCCACGGCGTTCTCAAGAATTGGGCATCGCTCAGACCACATTATGGCGTATTTTGCGTAAGGATCTTGGTTTACACCCATACAAGATCAAGCTGACTCAAGAATTGAAGCCGATGGACCATTTGAAGCGACGTACGTTCACCGATTGAGCTCTGGAGAATATGCGCCAAGATGATGAATTTCATCGCAAAATCATCTTAAGTGACGAAGCAAATTTTTGGCTCGATGGGTTCGTCAATAAGCAAAATATGCGTTATTGGTCAGGTGAAAATCCACATGTGCTTCATGAATCACAACTTCATCCACAAAAAATAACTGTTTGGTGCGGTTTGCATGCCGGCGGCGTTATTGGGCAATATTTTTTCGTCGACGATAGCGATCGTTTTGTTACTGTGAATGGCCAGCGTTATCGCGCCATGATTACCGATTATTTTTGCCCCGAATTGGAAGATATGGAATTGGACGACATGTGGTTTCAACAGGATGGTGCCGCAAGCCACACAGCACACGTTACAATCGATTTATTGAAGAGTAAGTTTGATGAGTTATCTCAAGAAATGGGCCAGTCGATTGGCCGTCTCGTTCGTGCGATTTAGCGCCTCTAGACTATTTTGTTTGGGGCTACGTTAAGTCATTGGTTTATGCCAACAAGCCGATGACGTTGGAAGAACTCAGAGCCAACATTGAACGTGAAATAGCGGCCGTTTCGGCCGAAATGTGTGGCCGAGTCATCGAAAATTGGGTCCAACGAATCGACCACTGCGAACATGCTCGCGGTGGCCATATGAACGAAGTCGAGTTCCATTCATAAATGTTTTGATTGTACTTCAAGCCGATAATAAAGTTTTTGAAATATCTCAAATGGTTTGCATTTTATTTAAATAAGAAGTTGTCAAGTCCTTTTTGGAAAACCCTATATAACAACTATATGCACTGAAGACTGATGTCTAATATCCGAAATCTTATTTGTGGTTACCTGCACCAAATGAGCAAATGCTGCCTTATTGAATCTAGAGTACTTTAAGTTTGTAAAAATATATAGATATATTCATAATTTTAAAAAAGCATGTTTGGTTTATACTTAGTATCTGGCAAATTAAATGGATTGCATTTTGATCTGATACTTTTTCTTATTTTTATCAAATCTTTTTCATCAATTTACTTATCATCATGCTCATCACTACTCTAGTCAATTACTATAGTAATGCCAACTATATTATTTCTAAATTTTATTAAATAAACGCGAATTTCACACAATATACGAACTTAAAAATTTTAGTTCGGAAAAAATCAACGTAAACTACACGATTTCATAATTTTAACTTTCAAATTGACCGCCAGTTTTGGCCGTGGGATGTATGTGGAACATACGATTTACAAGTTTCCGATCACTGCATGACGTTTCTTAATGTAAAATGTTCTCATGTTTCTATAAATAAAGATTGTCCAACTAGTTCCTGTGTCAACACTGATTTTGTTTGTCTTAACAATTACCTTCGCTTTGAATGTTGGGATAATGTGCTTAATGAAAATGATCCTTCTGTTGCATTTTCTACATTTATTAAAATTCTGAGGTCAGAGGTGACCCCATAAAAGAATGGGATCTAGTTAGAGCGTGATGTTTTATTATCAGATTCTAAGGTCATAGCAGATAAATTCAACTCTTTCTTTGCAACTATAGGTACTAAAACAGTCTCCAATATTTGTGAGTCTTACTGAGATTGTATATGTCTAGCTAATGTCTCGTGTGCCCATAGTTTCTTCTATGATCCCATGACGTCCCATGAATTGTTTAAAATTATTATGTCTCTCAAAAACTCTAATTCTACAATATCAGACGGACTTTCAAATAATTTTGTTAAGAAAATAGCCTTAAATATCTGTGATATTATATCTGTTATTTATAATAGAAGCGTTAACTGTGGTATTTTTCCCCAGTATCTAAAACAGGCTGAAGTGATACCTCTATTTAAAAATGGAGATAAAACTTTAATAAATAATTATAGGCCTATTTCTTTATATTCTGTATTCTCGAAAATGTTTGAAAAAGCATTAAGGGTAACAATAGTCCAGTTTTTAGAAAAAAAAAATTTTTTCAGTGAATGTCGATTTGGTTTCCGTTCAGGTGGTTCTACTGAGAGTGCCCTCCTTAATTTCTGTTCACATGTTTACAAAGGTTTCGATAATAGGGACCTCACAGCAGGGCCTTTTGTCGATATAACTAAGGCATTCGACACAGTCGATCACGAAATACTGTTGGACAAACTATATAAGTGTGGCTTTAGAGATACGGTTCACAATTCA
This sequence comes from Merodon equestris, assembly GCA_958301585.1. Taxonomy (NCBI): domain Eukaryota; kingdom Metazoa; phylum Arthropoda; class Insecta; order Diptera; family Syrphidae; genus Merodon; species Merodon equestris. Next base: position 52,132,245 of record OY284416.1, read on the forward strand.
CTAAGATCATATATGTCATAGAGAGTTCAGAGAGTGAAAATATATGGTGAGTTCAGTTCAATGAGTATTCTATCTATAGGTATTCCTCAGGGTTCAGTGCTAGGTCCCTTACTTTTTCTAATATTCATCAACTCACTCTTCTAACAAAAATATGAAAGCAAAATTACAGCTTTTGCGGACGATTTAGCGTTTGCCTTTACTGCTAATTTTGCTCTAAATCTTTCCATTAGCATCAATTATGACCTTGAAGTTTTGAGCCACACACAAACTGATCATTAGTGACAGCTAAAATCATGCGTTTTAGTCCTAGTGGTAGGATAATAGACTGTGAACCATTCCTCTTTCATTGTGCTAAATGTTAAAGATGATAAATGTCAAACATAGCAGGGTTACTTGTAATTAAGAATTTAGTTCATAAACATACTTTGAGCAACGCAAATGTTTTGACAAATGCTTTTATATTGAGAACGTTAAACACTTTAAGTATCTCGGGATCCTGCTCGACTGGAAGATGAACTGGACAGATCATACAACTGCTCTTAGAAAGTATCTGCTACTAGGCAAATTTACTTTTTGAAATCTTACTGCTCACGGGAGCTTCTAAATGTACGAGTATTTATTACGGCCTAGTACATTCAAAGCTAAAGTATGGCTTAGTTGTCTGGGGTTCTACTCACTACAACAAATTATATTCCCTACTTGTGTCCCAGAAACAGGTTATTCGCATTATCTGTAATAAAAACCGACAGTCTGACAGCTAACCTCTTTTTAGAAACCTAAATATTCTCCCATTAAAACATTTATATTGTTATAAAGTCTTAAAAATATTTTTTGAAAGATCTGGCTGTTCATTAAATAGAAGCTCTTCCAGCTACCAGTTATGCATTAATGTGCAAAATCTTGTCCAGATACCTAACCACAATTTGCTGCACCAAGACTCTTTAATAGATTATCTTATAATATAAGGTGTATTCAATATAAATCATGTTTCCAAAAAATCGTGGCTTTTAAATTGTAATTATTTTGATATTCTCAATTTATTTTCTGTATTGATCTAGCTGCAAGTATTTCGTTATATATTTTCAATTTTGTTTCATATTGTAATTCATCCATTCATCTTGTATATTGGATGTTAACATACAGTGTCTATTAAACTGCCTTCGATTCTAGTTCCTTAAGAACTACAAATTGCAGATACTTTTTTAATAATTTTTTTTTTTAATAATTTTGTATATTATTATATTATGTATTTTTAACTGTAATAATTTATTTTTTAAAATTTGCATTTCTTAAAAAAGTAAATAAATTAAAACTAAAACAAAAAAATAGAGTTGAGTCGTTTAAAGTTCTTGATAACGATACCTAAAGCCATTCGACTCTCTAAACGCCTTGTATCGTTTTAATAAACCGACTTTCGTGATCGGGATGATTATTCGTCAGGCACCTCAGAGAGAAAACTTTACAGAAGAAGACCTGGAAAACTGGGCTTTCTAAGTGACCCGGGCTATTTTATTTTGAATGAGAAGGAAATATTAACGTCATTATTGGATAAAAATTCAACAGAAATTTCTTCTGAGTCTGAAGATGACGTAGAAACAGAAACCTTGGACAAAACCAATTTTTAAAATCAATTATTTAGAAAATTATTTAGACACAAAATTCAGTGAACCAGTGAGCAAACTACTTACACTAAACAAAATCATATTGAAACATTTTTTAAACCAATTGAAATGAATATTGATATGCAGTAATGATTAAAAATATGTGTTTTTTATGCTTTTCATTTCGTGCATTTTTTGATATGTTCATATATTTTTTTATATTTTTAATTGCAAAAATTAATTATAATAAATTTTATGTATTATGTATTTGCAAAAAAAAATTATTTTCCGTTTTAAGTTCTTGCATTCTTTCATCAATATGAACGCGTTTTAGTGCATAAAAAAATCTTTCAATTCAGAAAATTCGTTTATTCGGGCCGACCTTCCCCAAATTGCGAACTAACGAACTTTTACTGTATTTGCCAAATGGGATGACAACTTCATTTATTTGTGGAATCACTAGAATCGGAGTTTCAGCTCTAATTGTCTTCTCTGATCCCTTGAATCAAATATTTTTGCAAATCAGACTAAGATATATTCATGGTGCATCTAAAAATTTCCAATAGCCAAATTTGCCGAGCTCATTTCCCTCTTCTGGCATCTAGCTCAATATCTAAAAAATCCCATCGGTCACACGTCGCCCGGTTTCTGTCAATCAATAGTCCAGTTCCGTTGAACACAAACGTGATTCTCATCGTTTCCCAGAACTCAAATCTCTTCCCCGTTCAATAGCCTGACCCTGAATTAATTCTATCACCGATTGGGAATCCTTTCCAATGGCAATGGTGTGGATTACCTTACTCAGAATAACGGTGGTTGACCATCACCGCAACCAGCCGAAAAAAGCAAAACGAAGGAAATTGAAGCCAACTCATAAACAGCCGCCGCCAGTTGGCGCCCAATGGTTTTCCGCTCAATTTGTGCCGAAGCCCACCACGACGGCAACTACGATGACAACGTATGTATAAAATCTCTCACGACTGACCAGCACAGTCAACCCCCCCCCATCCATATCCACATCATCATCACCATCACCATCGTCATCAACTTCTTTACAAGTGACAAGAACGACAGCAACTGTGGCAGCAGGCTGACACTGAGTGCCAACGACAACGAGACCAACTATCAAATTTCTTTCCACCACAGGAGCAGTGTCCGTTCAGCAGAGGGAGCAAGGAGCAGATAAAACACTTGTTATCGTCTTGTGCCCGACGCTTGCCGGCCCTTGCTTTTCAAACACTTTCCGTGGTTTCCATGGCCTTTGCCATGAATTTGTGTCTGGCGGCTACCAACCAACAACTGACCAACGGCCTGTCGCTGTATCAAGTATCGTGTGAAGACCGAAAGGGTTCCCCACTTGGCCTCGATAAATCATAAAACGGTTATTAGCTCCCTCGACAACGTGTTAGTGTGTGTAATTGTTGGAATCAAGGCAAATGCTTGAAGTAGGCTGACATGTCGAAATGGAATTCGCCTAAAGGACGATGACGTGTTATCTCGGAAATTAGGTCGTGTCAACAGCCGACTAAACAACAGAGTTCGTCGTGCGGCACAATGGGTGGTGGTTCTTTAATGGATGCGTGCACATGGAATGGGATTCAGGAGGCATGCCGTTAAGGATTCCATTATTTATCCTCGTAAGTGCCTTTCTATTCTTGAAGTTCATGTAATTGAAGAAAAGACAGATTTTTCGGTTCACCACTGTGACAGGGATTTACTAATCCCCGAATCCTTACATCTTGAGAATCACTGTCCTTCGCATTCGATTTCGGAGGCTTTTCTTGGGCCAGCAACATGCCATTTAATCACGCTTCGTTTAGTATTCGGGTGTGAATTATTGTCAAAGGATGAATAAGATGGGGCAGGAGTGCAACAAGGAAAGAAAGGACAAGGATTTGATGGTTGAATGATGCGATTGTGTCATTGATATTTGCAGGGATGTTGTAAAGGAATAGAAGAGACAATCTAGGATTGTGTTGACTTGGACAAAAGATGTTTTGTGCGATTTGTGAATGATATTAAGGACACATTCAAGGATTTTAAGATGACGTTTTTTGAAATGGATCTGATGGAGAAAATGCAGTGACTTGTACACTTTTGATCACGAATGAGTGTAAAAGCATTCTGAGTGGTATGGTTGAGATTTTACTGCTTTTGTTTCGAGGATTATTTCAAGTTGGGAAGGCTCAGAGTTCATGAGACCTTACATTAATTTCATGTGAAGAATAACGTGGGTTTTACAAAAAAACGAGCGAGATTGAAATTATTTTCCACTAATATTGGTGGAACAAAAGAAGACCTTTAGACATACGAGGTTATACCTAATAAAACTTCTGGCATTACAAACCTAGAGAAAAAAGTGGTACGATTTCGTAATTGTGATAAAACAAAAATTTTATAAACAAAAAAGGTAAAACACTTCATATTTTAGGCGTCCACAAAAAGTTTACATTACTGAAAAAATAAAAAAATGTATTAATATCCGGTTAATTCTGTACTTTGTTTGTTTTCTTTTTGCCTTAATAACGGCTATCAACCTCCTGGGCATTGATTCTACCATTTTTTTTTGAGAAGTCGGAAGGAATTTTTCCCACTCTTCCAGCAGGTCGGCATTAGTGAGTCTTTACTTGTAATGACCCTTTTTCGAACTTGCTTGTCGAGATGTTCCCACAAATGTTCGATGGGGTTAAGGTCTGGGGATTGTGGGGGATGATCCAATAGCTTCGGCGTCCTATATAATAACCATTCTTTCACAATTTTGGCCGTGTGCTTAGGGTCATTGTCATGCTGGAATACCCATGCTTGATCCAAACCCAATTTTGCAACACTAGGGTGTAAGTTTTCTCTCAAAATATTTAAATAATCCATTTTGTTCATTGTGGACTCAATGAACACCAGGTTTCCCACACCTGCCGCCGCCATGCATCCCCAGACCATAACCGAACCTCCCCCATGCTTAACCGTGGAGGTAATGTTCTTGGCTCTCCAAAGTTTTGGTGGTTTTCTGGATTTGGAAACTTCAAATTTACTTTCGTCACTGAATACCACACTCTTCCAAAATGAAATATCTTTTTCTTCGTATTATTTTGCAAATTCTAGTCGCCGCTTTTGATTTGCTGCTGATATGAGCGATTTCTTCCGCGGTACTCTGCCATGTAGCCCATTATCGTGAAGTACTCGTCGAATAGTACTTGCACTAATGGGCATACCTGACGCCTTTCCAATGTCTCCGGATATTTTCACAGCACTAGCAGATGGATTTTTCTTCACTTCTCGCACAATGGATCTTGCTTCAGAATGGGAGAGTCGCTTAGGTCTACCAGTGCGTGGACGATCTTGAATTTGCTTAAAATTTTTATATTTATCAATAATTTTCTTAATACCTTGGTGGCTTCTGCCAATTATTTCCGCTATTTTCCTTAAAGAATTTCCTTCTTCATAAAATTTCAAAACGAGTTTCCTGGTTTCGATAGGCGTTTGCTTACCCATTGTAATAAAACTTTGATTGTACTAAGTTGACACAACTTTCTTCACAAACAAACAAACAGAAATGAAATCCAAAGATGGCCTTTATTAGAACGATCTGCAAGAGAAACAAAGAACAGCGGGGAAATGAACAAAACGGTAGTTTCCATGTTCCGCAAATCACAATTCAAATTGTGTAAACTTTCTTTTGACGCCTAAAATTTAAGTGTTTTACCTTTTTTATTTATAAAATTTTTGATTTTTTTTGTTAACTTTTTACATCGTTCGATTAAGAATTAATAGATGAATGAATATGTTAAATTAGTTATATGATAAAACTTTAATAAAATCTGTAGTTGAATTAGAAACATAAAACAGTGAAGTGTAAACTTTCTTTTGACGCTCACAGTATACTAAAACAAGTCTGGGAAAATCGCAGATGAAATTTTTATTAAAATAATAAAATGAAGGACAAAGGATTCATTGAAATCCTTTGAAACATGGGGAAGCCAGATGTGATTTTTTATAAGAGTGTGGCTGGTTAGGATGAGTTTAAGTTTGTAATTTTTTTAGTCTCTTGCAGATATCCTTAGAGAAAAGATCGTGACCACCATTAAACATTTATTAATTATTTAATTATAACCTTTCCAACAGTTCTCAGTTAGTCTCGTGATTAATACATATTGTTTTGCATTTAAAAAATGGCAGTGAAATTAAGAAGCAATGAAAAAAGTATTTTCTTAGTTGATGACGTGAACCATCAAATAACTGGAGCAAAGTTACCGTCTAACCGTCAAGTTCTTGCAGTCCTCTTTTTTAACATTCGCGAAGTTAAATTGACTGTTAATGAAAGCGCAAAGCTTGTCATTCGAGAGTGTATTATATTCTGGGAAAAAGCTAGAATCCCTATCAGAGCTGTGCCTAACTTTGTAAAGAAACTTGTGGATCTTCACCATGCTTGGAAAGAAATACAAAAAAATTCAAAAAAAACACAAGATGTTTACAAGCGCCGTGAGGAGGTCTTTCAAAACAATTTAGATAATTTATTCGATATAGTACATGCTAATGCTTTGGATTGGATGAAAATAGAAGATGATTAAATCTTTTTACAAAAACAAAGAGAACCATAGCGTCCAGGATGTTTAGCCGGTGTAGATAAAAAGTTTGCCGAGAAAGAAGAAAGAGCAAGACAGAGAAAATTAAGAGAAGAGAAAAAAAGACATGAACAAATGTGTTCCGAGAGTTTATCATCATCTCTAACTCCACAAGATTTTATTGAAACGCAAGGACATCCCGATCTACCTACCAGCTCTGATGAAAGCCTTGAAGAACCCTTGCCATCGAAATCTAAAACGGTAAGTTCTGGTACTACTAGAAAAAGAGGAAGGAAAGACTTCATCACTCTTAAGTTAATTGCGGCTTTAGATAGATGTCAATTAAGCATAAGGGATTCTGTCTATATACTTCAGGTTGTAGTAGAAGCACTAGATCTTAGCTGTGATGATTTCCCGATAAATAAATCGTCTATTCAACGAATTCGCACAGAGTAGAAAAGATAGAGCGGAATTTATAAAATCAGATTTTCAGAATAATTTCCCTGAAACGGTGACCGTTCACTGGGACGGGAAATTTTTACCTGGACTGGATGTAAGAAGTTCTAAAGAAGAACGCCTGCCAATTCTTATTTCATTTGGAGAAAAGGAACAACTTTTGGCTGTGCCCAAACTGGAGAGCTCTTCCGGTCAAGATCAAACTAAAGCTGTGTTAAACGCACTTTATGACTGGAACCTCGAGGACAAAGTACAAATAATGTGCTGTGACACAACTGCATCTAATACAGGGCCATTGAAAGGAGCTTGTGTACTTTTGTAACAAAAGCTAGACAGGGAATTATATATCTTTGCTTGCCGCCATCACGTTTACGAACTGGTTTTAAAATGTGTATTCGAAACAAAAATCCACCAAATCACAAGTAGCCCTGATATCCCGATGTTCAAAAAGTTTAGAGACAACTGGAAAACTATTAATCCTGCTGCTATTGAAACATACACCGACATCTTCACACAACATTTTTGTAATACAATGATAGAAGGATTGTTCACATTTTATAATCAAGAACTGCAAAAATCCATTGTACGTGACGATTATCGGGAACTGATTGAACTGTCTACAATTTTCTTAAGAGGAGATAATGAGAAAAAAATTTAAATAAGACCTCCTGGAGCAATGCATCAAGTAAGGTGGATGGCTCGAGCTATTTACTCTTCGAAAATATGTTTTTTGCAATCTCAGATCAACGCTAAGTATAAACGAGCATTTCAAGACGTTTGTTTATTCATTGCAGTTATATATGTGAAATCATGGCTTGGATGTAGTCTGGCGGTGAAGGCACCAAATCAAGATTTGCGTTTTTTAAAGAGGCTTAAGAAATATGAAACTGTTGACAAAGATATATCCAAAGCAGCCCTGAGCAAGTTTAGTCAACATCTTTGGTACTTGTCAGAAGAAATTACTGTTTTATCACTCTTTGATGATGAAGTTGATGAACAAACCAAGGGAAATATGAACAAGGGAAATGTGAACTTACAAAGAGAGAGTTTGTATGATTCTGGGAAGAGATACATTCCATCGAAAGAAGATATGTCTGATTTTTTGTATGGTAAGTGGGAATACATAGTTTTATGTTTTACACCGTTTTTAATAAACTGATAATAATACTGTCTTGTCTATTGTTGCAGGAAAATCATTAAATGATTTTGTGTCTTCCAAGAGCACAAATTTATTTTCTCGTTTAAAAATTGATGAAAACTTCCAAGGAAAGGCACTGCACTGGAAGTATATACAGATGGATCGAGGACAGGCAATGTTGTGCATAAAATTCAGCCAATCCTTTAGATTACCGAACCACAGTAGCATATTCCAAGCTTGTGAGTTGTGAGATCGATGAATAGATAGTCAAACGGCAATAAAAACACCCGAATCACCAATAATAAGATCAAAATTAATCAGGCACTGCCGCACGTGTCTAAATTTGTCTATCTAATATGGAGCAGATGCACTGTGCTGGGTACCTGGGCATAGTGATATACCAGGTAATTTGGAAGCAGATGAACTAGCCAAAATAGGCATCATACTGGAGCTCTCGACTGTTAAAGGCGAAATCCACCCACCAACGCAAACGCAAAAATATAAGATCTTCCAAGCAATGCAACAGGCAAATGAGAGATGACGTGACCTTGAAATATGCAACTACGCGAGACAAACATGGCTCAGGTATTGTCAACGTAAAACCACAAGCCTGCTCAAAATACGCGGGCAGTTTATGAGCAGTCTAATCGGATTCCAAACAGGACATTGCGCTTTAGGAAAACATGCCTACGACTACTGCAGTAGTTGTTATGATGAGAAAGAGGAAGATTCTCCATCCCATCTCCTATGTATTTGCCCTGCCCTAGCCTCCTCTAGAAGAAGGAGAAGTTTTTTTTAATGAAATAAAGGATCTATCCGAAACGGAGATCTACATGTTTCCAAGAGTAGCGGTGACCAAGCCGACTCAAGTGGTAGCACAATGGACTGGTCTGATCTAAGTGAGCCCCAGCGCTTTTTACGGAGGGAAGCCACCTAACCTAAATTAACCTTTATCCCTTGCCAATGCTTTGATTTGGATGTTCTATTTAACAACTCAAAAGGAGTAAAGGAATAAAGACTAAATCTGATTGGATAGAAACTTTTAAATACATTAAAGAACAAATAACTTCATGAAAAGAAATAATTTAATTTCTTTACCACTCACTCCATTATCAACTTTAGTACATTTAATACCTAAATCGGCAGGAGTTGAGATATGCGTACTTTGGTTATGATAAAAACTTTCTAGTACTCTTTGTGCATAAACACCTTGGTGTATTTATATTTTACCCTACCCTCTATTTCTGATCTGAAGCCCACAAAGAACTCCGATTCTTTAAATGTTACCTTGAATTGATTATGTAACTAGTTTAAGTTGTTGAATGACCGTCATATCATCTCCGCAAACAAGTCCATCGTCTACATATAACGCAAGATAAAACGCATTCAACACATCGTAAAAAAGGCATGAACCCATATTTGACTATTTAAGTCCACCTTGCAATTAAAGTTGTACTAACTCTTTGTTTTCTTGACATGATGCCTGCTTCAATCGGTAAAAAACTTCCTTTCATTTAACAAAAATTATCATTCTCTGCAAAGTAAGACGGTTGTCTCATAAAACATTTTGATTCTAACTGTAGCTACTGCCAAAAATTTCATACTGAATCGTGTTTTGTAACTATCGTCACTAATTCGACAGCAACTCCGTTTTGGGTATAGGACCCTTTGAATTGGTAACCTTGGATTTCTTCACATTGATTGACTATTGTTATTTTGATCTCAATCTTTTGCGCCTACTGATCCTTCTGCTGATCATGATAAAACTGATATCGTTTTCAATCACAATGTGAGACATATCTTCTTGATGCGTTATTTACAATATACTCGTATACATATCTCATTTTCCTCGCTATATCATGCAATTGGATATTGAACTGTTACTCTTTTAGTATATAGACATAGCACTGGTTTCCAAAAACTCTAAGATGTCCAATTGTCAGTTTAACTTCAATCCATTTCGCCTTGGGGCACTCCCATTAAGAGTAGGGGAAGCCGTTCTATTCCTTAAATAAACAAAAGTAATAAAGCCTCATCACTCCCTCTAATCGTAAGAATTAGGAGTAATTGGATTGAGCAGCTGAACGGGTCTTTGAGTTCTTGTACCATCAGAGTATCGTATTCCGCAAGCACGGACTTTGCCATCTCGACCTGTGAAAACATCTTCTACAACAGCTAGTTTCCAAGCTATTCGAGGCTTTATAGAGTCGAACACTAGAACAACATCATTTTTCGTTAGTTATAACGAAGAATTACCTCGACTATGTTGATACGAGCGCAAAAGTTATATGTACTCGATGCGCCATCGAACTCATAGCATACTTGTATATTTGAGTCGAATTTCACCTGACTCATTTACAGCTTGTTGAATGTTGCAAATTCCCCGTGACCGAACAGGAAATGAGGGGGGTAAGAGGAGCGATTTCTGAAGAAGCGCTGGTCACATATGTAAGAGAACGGATCTTCACTAAGCTTTCTGCTTCAATCACTGTTCGAAGCTGCTGGTACGTAAGTTTTGCCTTCCCTATGACGACCTTCAAAACGTTCTTTATCGTACGAATAAGCCTCTCCCAAAAACCTCCCCACTATGGGGCTCGTTAAACGATGAACTTCCACCTGATTCGTTTATTTGCCAAAAACTCTTGGAGAGCCTCATCCTCAAGCATTCGATCAATGCCAGCCACCTTATAAGCAGCTCTGCGGAATGTCCAAGCGTTATCGGAGTAGAATCTAGATGGAGCGCCTCTTCGAGCTATAGATGGCCTAAATCCCATAAGGCAGCTGTCGGTTGACAAACTCGTGACCAGCTCCAGGTGCACAGAACGAACGGCAGCGCACTTAAAAATCATAAAAAAAAAACTCTTGCTCATCTCACACGTTGAACTATCCAGATAGTAAAGCGAGCCGGCAAAGTCAACGCCAACACAATCGAAGGGCCTTGATGTCAATGTCAATCTTTCGGCTGGTAGAGGCCTAAATGGTTGAGAGACTGGCTTGCCCCACAACTTTTTGCGAACGATGCACCTTTTAAGACGCTTTTTCACTAGCTGTCGTCCTTTAATAATCCAGAAACGCTCTCGGAGCTGTGGTAAGACGACATTGACACCTCCATGTAAAGCTCTTTTATGGTAGTCGTCCACGAGATGCTCAACGAGATACGAATTTGGTGGCAATATCACCGGATGCTTAAAATCTGGTGAATCGGGTAAAGATTGAAGACGACCACCAAGGCGCATAAGTTCATTCAGGCGCATTTTCATCCAAAAAAGGGGATAGTTGAAAGATCTTTGAAATTGTAGGAATTTTGGTAACATTCTGTAAAATACAAACTTCGTTACAAAATTGATCATATTGTATGTACCTTAGCCAATATGATTCGGCGATCTCGAGCTTCGCAGCGGATAGTCTATTGGGGAAAATTGGCGCACCCTCTCGTTTACATAGCTCGATGAAGCGGAAGACAAAAGTTGTCACTCGCAAACGCCGCATCCAAGAACTGAAGTTTGTGTAAAACAATAGTGGATTGGGGCGTACTCCAGTTGGTCCGAGAGTTGGTAATAACAAGGCCAATCACACTACGCAGTCGAAGAAACATTCACCTCTGAATAGTTTTTACTCGTTCGAGCCAAGACGGTCCGTGAATCCACACAGAAGATTTGAAGTTTTGATCGCCGACTCCTCTGGTAAGAAGATCAGCCGGATTCTCCTTGCCACGGCAATGTCTCCAATCCGCAACTGATGTAAGACGGCGTATCTCCGCAACTCGACTTTGCACATAGGGTTTCCACCGGGGAGCCTCTCCTTGAATTCATCTTAGCGCGATCTTTGAATCGGCCCATCGTATCGTGGTCCTTTTCTTGAAATGCATTTGGCGATCAAATCTTCAACGAGGTATTCATTTTCTGTTTCTTCGCTTCTAATCTCTATAGCTTCTAAAGACTAAAAGGACTTTATGATGTCTTCGTTTAGAGCTGATAAATGCAGGGTAGTGCTACGAGTAGAAGGAAAGCATGAATGTTCGTTTGTAACGATATTCTTACCAATCGAATGTGTTCCTTGCAGCCTCCAGCCGAAGATCGTTTCTACAGCTCTCAGATTGTGAGATATTCGTCTTTGTTTGCCTGTCACTGCTGACCAATAGAAGTCCGACCCAATTACAATTGGAAAAGACCCTGGTGATTTGTCATCTGCACATCTACACCCACCACGAAATCGTTTGTTGTTAAATGCGACGAAATTTTTAAGCATGTGGTCTGTGGCACTATTAAATATTGTTGACAAATTGTTAGCCTTCTAGACAACCGGTCCAGTGACCCGAGCAGAGGGACCAATAACCTTGGGCAGACTGATCAGGAAGACTGAACGGGCGATCGAACATTAATGGGCAGGCGGTCTCAATGTGCGAGGCATCCAGAATGGATGATTCCGTCTTATCTCATTACAAAAACATCCGGGTTCAACAAATAAATAGTTGTGCCCTTTGTATTGTGTATTGTCAGTCATGCTTTTTGGTGCGAATGTTTGCATCCTAGTTATATAAAACAACGACTGTCCTTCGGGGCCTATATGCCTTCTGTCAAGCGTACAGGTCTCTTTTCTCCCAAATCAATATGAAGTACTTGGTTGGTTACATGAGTTCACACACTATTTCCAAAGTGGTAACAAATTCAAGCATATCTTGAACCGCAGCTTGGCATTTCCAACTTCTTAACTCTGCTTAAAAAACAATGTTTATGTGTCTAGAGAAAAATGCAGCCTCATAAAAGAATTAAATCGAATGTTACTGTCACAACTCAGAGCAAAAAAGCTTTCTCATGATATCAAAGTCGAATGTATTGTAATAGAATACTCCCATATACAGGGATACAAACACACTAACGGCCGAGTAGTCACTTAATGTCCTTTCAATGGGAAACACAACTTATTTAAAGGGCTCCAACAGCAAGGTGGATAAAACACACTTACTTCTGGTCATATTCTTATACGTATATTCTCATTTAACCTTTCTCTACCGATAAGAGCCGCAATCTGATATGTAGCCTTGGAACGCCGATCGCATGCAGTAAAAAGGCTTTAATGAAGCTGATCCTATCGTCACCACTCTTTTCTTGCTCCTTAACCTTGCTTGTGCCCAATTGAATTCATATGATATCCACCTTTGCCAACTTATCCACTTATCCAATCCTACAACCCATCTATAGCCAATATCGACTATAAATGGTCTGCCGAAACAAAGGAAAGTTCCCGCGCACGATTGTGTTCGATACTGCAAACGCACAGTTTCACGTCCTTATCGTAATGAGATAGTGGACTAAACAGTAATCGAACCGTCATCTCGATAGATATGCGACTGCATTACTCGCACCGTCGTCTTCAGCACCACTCAAGTTCATGTGTTGTCGCCAGTCCCTGCAAACGCATAAGCACCACGCATTGCAAGGCCTCTTATGGCTTAATCCATTTCATTATTTACAGACTCGAAGACAATCTCGCATTTTGAACATTCCAGTCGCGGTATGGCGGACCAACTCCATGTGGCACGACAACGATGACGACGATTCCACTTAATTAGGAAGGCGACAATGCAACATACCAGAACACGACACATAGAGACACGACTCCGACTCAGAGTTCAACTTGGACTCCCTGGAGTATTGTTCATCTGTCTCGATCGAAATAATCATTGCGCCTAATGCCATCCTTTTGCGAAACAACTTAACATCTTGTTACATCTTGCTCATCGATGGCTACCACCAGCCCAGCGCAATGCCGTATTATCACCAGCTCCAGAGGCAGCGTCGTACACATGTACAAGTATACAATTGTATTTCCTTAACAAGATCACGATTTGGATAACAAATTTACATGCAGGGGACAAGAGAATAGAGTCGAAACCAAAGCCGGAGCTGTAGCTGAAGCTGGTGCTAGTACTAATGCTTATGCCAAGGCCCAAAGGCACAGCCCGTTCGGAACGAACAAATGTTTGTGGCAATTTCCGCATAAGTCGCTCGCAGAGAAGTTGTTCGCAAAAACAACAACCGAAAAGAGATTGGGAGAGAGAATTGCCTCAGATACATCGCTGATTACGATCCAGCCCCATTAGACCTGAAGCTGATCTGAAAAGGGACGTGCGCAAGCGCGTTAACCAACCGGATAACTTAATTTAGTCGCCTTTGTTTTCGGGGTTTGCTTGGAATGTTTAGGTTTTGTTTTGTCGTCTATCTCTTGCGCGGACTGCCGTCGCAACCGCTTCCAGATTATATCTCGGAGCACCGACGGTAGCGATTGTTGGTCAAGTTGTTTGTTTATTGTCTTTCGGGGTTTTTATTTGTCCCCGCTTAGGAGTTGCAATTAACGAAGTGAATCCGATGAGAAGTACGAACGTGTGGTGCCGAGATATATGGAAGCTGATAGGGGGCAACCAGGCGACCGACTCCACGGTCGTCTGTGGGAATGGATCGATGTAGTAAATTATTTTACTGCTGTTGTAACTGATTTTAATACCGGCGAGGTAATTAATTGATCATGAAATTGTGTGGCTTTGCTGTCATTGAAATTGGCGTGCAACGAGGAGTACAGAACTCGTACAATGTGGTGGTTGGATTTTTTGATTTTTTTTGTTTTTGCATTTTTTTACTCCAGGCCATGTTGTGGGAGATTATTTTATGGACGTTTAAGTTATGAATATTGAAATCGAATCTGGAGCACTAAACGGGATGTGTAGTTCAGGGCCAACAGCTTAAATACAAAAGCGCATACGCCACACTATAGCTGGGGAAAGCCCTCTACAGCTGAGACAAACCGCTCTTTGGAGTTTGGTGAAAGAGGCCACGATGTGTTTGCATGTTAGTCTGTTCCACCAGACAACCGATGCATATGAGATTATCGATCTTACCGTGTAGATCCAGGGGACCTTTCCGGCGATAAGCCCCATGTTTTGCCAAAAACACCTTTACATTATTAAAAAGCGTTCTGGTGGTTTTTAAACTCAAGCTTGCTATCTAAGATTACTCCCAGGTACTCAGCTTCCTTGGATACTCAGATGAGAATGTCTTTTAGCACCATCTGAGACATGCCAGTATTTTTCCTTCTTTTCGTGAAGAGTCAGCCTATTACTCGTGCATCAGTTATCGACCACATTTAGCGCCGCCTGTGCTTTGAGGCAGACAGTTTCAAAGTTCATTATCCTTCATGTATCAGTGCTTCATCTACGCCATGCCTTCTAGCAGAGTTACACTTGTTGTCGAAAGTTGCGTTATCAAAAGCTCGTCCCTGTCGATGAAAATGCACCTACTCTTTCCTTCCGAGAGCGAATTCAATTCTCCAAACAAGGTTTTGAAGCGCAATCTCGTCGGATTTCCGCTGATATGCATGTTGCATCTCCGAAAGAAGATGCATTCGAAGGACAACTTTGCGCACATGAAACTCTACTAGTCTCTTCATGCTTTTCAGCAAGAAGGATGTTAGACTGATCGTTCTAAAACTTTTATACAGTGGGTAATCCTCTATTTTGGGAATAAGGACCACTTTCACCGCATGCCAAAGAATATGTACATATGTAAGCAGGTGCCTAGCTACAAATGAAAATTCTTTCCAAAGTAAGAAGTAGCTGTCCTATACCTTTTTTCAGTATGACATGGTATATCCCATTAGTCCCTGGCGACTTAAAGCCATCAAAAGATGCCACAGCGAATTCAATGGCTTTAATCGTTGCCACGCGAAACGCAATCTTTCAGCTATGCCGAGTTGTTTTCATAATTTCATTCGCAGGTACAGTTGAAAGAGTATGCAACGAGCCGATCATAGTCTGGTTTACCGGGAAATGGGTCTGAAATAGTATAGTAAGGTGAGTGTTTCCGTTTTAGACTCAGTAAATGTAACATCAGATCGTTGGAGGATTTTAACCAACTTGCTGGTTGCGCTCAGAGATTTGATCTCTTCGCAGAAAGACTTATATTCCTTTTGCTTCGATCGATACTTATTCCAGTCATCTTCCGAGTTCGATTTAAGCGATCTATTAAGGAGACTTCTGGCTTCCATGCATTTGAGCTGAGCGTTCCACCAGGGAACCAATTTCCTGCAGGGGTGTTTTTTGAGAGGACATTCGGGTTCAAAACACGCTGAATTGTTTCGTTTTGGGTTTAGATAGGGCTTGAGTGGATTTCGCAATCCACACACTTCAATTAGAATTCGATATATGGTCTGACAACGTAACATCTGATAAGACTCTCCAGTTAGTAATGGCATTCATATGCCTATTAGACAGGGTTAGATCAATCACTTCCTGTTGTCTCGCCGTCACAAAGGTTGGTTGAGAGCTAATATTGTTGATGATAAGGTAAAACGAAAGAGTGAAGTTTAAAAGACGATGGCCTCTTAGATTACATTTTCTGCTGCCCCAAACAGTGTTTTGACAATAAGCATTGCGAAAAATTATGAGACCAATCTTTCTGATTTCACAGTATTCTACGAGTTTAGAAACTGCCTTGGGTGGCGGAGGCATTACCGAGTCGTAGGGGAAGTAAGCAGACGCAACGACGAATCCTTCCATTTCTCCGTGCGATCTGTAGCTCACTTTGACAGCTATCAAATACTGTCCACAGAATTGTACAAGTCTGGTTGACGATAGTGAGTTCGGCAGTTCAGTTAGTGAGTGATAGTGATGATGAAGCAGACCCTAAACCTTTCAGATTGCTTATCATAAAGAATCATCGCATCACGTATATCACCAAGACCACACAGGCGTTTATTCTACACCCATGGTTTTAGAATGGACTCAACGTGATGATTTGCGCTGCTGTATGCAATTCTGCTACTTAGAAGAGCAGAGATTTAAACTGCGCCGTAACGCTGTCCTTGGCGGCCGTCCTCCGTTTGCGAGCGCTCTTACCTTTTTCAGTTCGAACTCCTGCTTCCTTCGAACGCTGCTCTGTGACAGTTTTACCAGTTTGAGAGTTGAAGGCAGTTTCTGCCTACAGAGTCTGCCTGTCAGCATTATCATCTTTTTCGGCGGCAACATCGATCATAGCAGGAACCGGAACGCTTCTAGTTCCGTCAGTTTGGGAAGATAGGGAGGTATTTTCGTAATTTTTACTTACTTTTTTAATAAACTACCTGAATCAATTCGGCTGGGAATCTTGGGAAGTTTGTAAGATGTTGCTTGTAAATCTTGAATATGCAAGTATAGAATCTATTTTTGACATTAAAAAAAAATTAATTTCTGCATCTATTATTTTATATTTTTTATTCCTATACTATTACTTATGTTATCTTTAATTTCTTCCCTAATTTAAGGTTGCCTCTTAAGTTTCACCCTAGCCTTACCTTACTTACAACCATTGACTGTATAATAGTTTAATAGAGCAATCGACATTTCTTAATATTTGAGGTATTAAAATTAAAAAAAGTTTCACTCAAATATTTTCTAGAATTATTTTTATTTGAAATGTAAAAATCTAATGTATATAATCGCGAACCAATAATTCTATTTGAAAAACTTTGAATAAAATAATCGCTTTACGAAAAAAAAAAACTTAAAAACTTTTTGTTCGAACTTTTGAATTTCTTCTTGTAGATAAAGCTTCTGTGAGCTCCTCTCATAACCTTTTTCTTAGTCAATAAAACATTCACAAGGGGGTGGTCGTGGTGTAATGGTAATCATCACCGACTGTTGAGCCTAAGGTCAGCAGTTCAAGTCCGTCCATAGTCAAGAACAATTCCTATACCGAAAAACTGTGCAACAATATCAGTTGTGAATGAGAGGTGATCAAAAAAGTGCTGACGAAGGCATAACACTCGCAGCATAAGATCACTTCAAAATTCATACTCCGTGTGTACATTTCCAATATAACACATTAATGACATGGAAATAAAAGAGTTACTGTGAACTCAGTCGAATTTCTCAAATCCTATCTAGGACAACCACCCCCGGAGAGTAGTGAACGAACAACTTCGACACAAACCATCTGCGAGCCGACGCAGTTGTTTAGTAATGAGTTTAATTTTTAAGATTCGGTTCTGTTAATAATTTTCTAGTATTATATTATATATTTATTATTACCATTAATGGCCATTCAGAAGTTTAGAGCCTTTCTCGTTAACGGCCTTTCGCCAACCCTATTTAGTATGAATATGGATTTTGACATTGCGGGCTAAAAGATTTGTTTTAAATATTTTTTCGTTATGTTTGGCTTAAGATCCATAAGAGACATTCGACTTCCTTTGAGCTCCCCTTATGAATTTGTCCTTGTAAACCATAAAATAATATTTTTATCAGCCACCTAGACTTAACCCCATACCCGCATAAAGATCCGAATTAACATATAAAGTTTAAGCTCAGTCTTCTAGACTTTCTCTCTCTCTCTCTCTCTGTCATCACTCCTCCTCACATTTAATCTGAAAAGGTTATTTGTATGCGGTCTTTTATCTCTATCTAGTATGTTAAAAAGATACATCTTGTTTTGTAATTGGAGGAATGACCCCGATTCATATAACTCACGAAACCATATCTTAAATTCAAGGAAGATTGCACAGAACTACAATAAATGGGGGTATACCATACATAGTATCGTATCGAATTTGATTTCTGAAACGTTACCGCACGTGGCCCATCCACTAGCTTAGCATCGATTTCTCTGTGCATTAACATCAGTATACCATGTTGAACTCTGTTGAAACGTTCAAAAAGGAAAGCGAGAGAACAGCAACGGACAGATATCCGGACCAATTCCTCGATTTCCGAATCAATTTAACCATTAAGTTGTCATTACAAATCATATTCCTAATGATACGTTCCACAAGTCGTCATAGTCAGCCCCATTGCCAGACTCATGAAGGCAGTATTTCATCTCGCCGATAATGGTAATGTTGATAGTTGGCAACGATTGTGAGGAGATGCCATTTACGTGCCCGGAGCCCCGCCAACACATACCGCGTCTATTTAGTGATGCAATAAATTTCGCGGCCTTCACTCGGACGAAGAACTTTTTCTTTAATAACCTGTGAAAATGACAAAGCCAGATGAGGAATATTCGAATCCGAATCCAAGGCAGTAGGTAATTAAATTGAAAAACCATTCAGAGATAATCCTTTGGATCAAGAGGCCGTGAAGGAAATCGCCGGGTTCAGGTGGTTTTCCTTCTAATTGGGTTTTTATGTCTTCTTTTAATTCTAATTCTGAGACATTGACTTGATGTGTCCAATGTCTTCAGAGAAACAGCTTTCCCGGCACGTGGTAGACAGCATGATAATAATCATGAACTACTGTAACTTCCACTTTGACTTGGCTTCGCGGGTATTAATGAAGACCGCGTCACCTCTCCAGCCACCGTGTCTACTTGAATTAGCCAAACCAAATATTTTCCTTCATTAAAAAGACGTAAAAAAAGAAATCAAATTCCACACCTAATGAGATCAAAATAATCCCATTTGGTGCATTGCTCGGTGGAACGCATTCACGTTGAGGGATGAAGTAAAAGCGTTTCCGTTTACGGTAATTTCTATAATTTTTTTTCTAAAAGGGATCTTTTTTCTGAGGGCTTGCTGTTTCATAGAATGTATTTTTTCTTTAATTACATAAAAGAAAAGAAACACGGAAGAAAAATTTATTTACCCACGGGAGGGGGATAAAATTAATAACGTCCTGGGAGATAGAAATAAGATCAAAGAGGCTTTGGTGCTGTCCGAATGGACCGTCAGAAACTGCAGAGAAGTCACTTTAAAGGTATATTATTGTAGTATTTATTAATAAATTAATAAAACATGTTACTATCGGCTTTACGATTTTATAATTAAGTATCGAGTCATATACTTAAACTAAGGCTTAGAGAGAAAAAAAAGTAATGTGCTCTAACAATCAAAAGGGCTTTCAATTAGCGCGGGTAGATTTTAGCGGCCTGTGACAGCCACGTTGTTTTGGTGATATCTGTCAAAGCTGTTGTTTTTTATTCAGTTAAACTTAATATATAATAATAAAAAAATTATTACAAAATTAGTGTTTGTTAGCGCAAACGTTTGCGCCCATTGTCGTGGTCCTTCGCAATCGACTCTTTAGTAATCAATTAGTCAAGGAACGCAAATTCGGCGCCGTCCGTGAAAGTGTGCAGCAAAACCCGACTGATTCTTCGCCTTGCACAGAAACTCAGCCTTTTGCAGACTTCAACTTGGCAAGGGGACTTGGGTCTTCACCCGTACAAGATCCAACTGACTTAAGGGCTCAAAGCTCATGACCATAGACAACGCCATTTGTTCTCCAACTGAGCTTCGGAGCATTTGGAAGAGGACCCCAATTTTGGCCAAATCACCTGGCATACAATGTAATGTAAATCAAGGTTTATACCAACACAAGTATTAGGTGAAATATTCGCGAAGCGAGCAAAAACATTATCTGTACAGACTTCAGAACAGAGCCGCGTGATACTTTTACATGAGAAAACAAACCATATTCAGCTAAAACTGTGCATTACGAATCGGTAATGTCATTGTGTGAAGTCAAATCGAAATTGAAAACTTCTAGCTATGTATATAAGATCCGCAGCCTTATCATTGTTTAAAAAACTTGAAAATTCTTGAGATATAAAAAAATTCTAAGGTATGAAAATGTAACCTGTACAAACACACTATCTATATCTACAAGTATATCACTATCTGGCTACGCTGTCAATACTACACCATATTTTCAAAACATCTGCACTTTCAAAATTGCAATTTATGAAATTCAAATTGAATGCATCTTTATCAAATACTCCTACGCCACATGCAGCATAAGACTCACTAAGAATTGCAAAGAAATTATAACCAAGAATAATAAAATCGTCAATTTCAGAAGCAAAAATCAAAATTTACGGAAACAAATACTAAATCAGGCTTTCTGTTAAGAGATTCAAGATTAGCGACTAGGGAATCCAAATTTCTTCTGAGGCTCCAGATGTTTTGATGATCATGGAACTAGTATCAAAGTTAAAACCAAGAAAAGAATAAAAAAAATATACACCACTTCCTTATTGTGTAATACTTTTAGGTTAAATTAGACCAAAATAAATAAACACAAATGGACAAAATTATTTTACTGTCTTGGAATAGTTAAAAACATGTAAGGTTAAGACCAGTGTCCTCGTTGCCCTTTACTTTAAAAAAAGGGTATCTGCCTGATACGCGAAGGCTTTGCTGGCTGGTGTTGCCCTTCTGCTCGCAAAGGGTAGGATTGTGCGACCGATGTTCTTGCATGCTCGGCGATCGTAACTTCGATGATTTTAGAACATTGCAGGCATTTTGTTCGTAGGAATTTTACTATTAAAAACAAATTCCTATGCTTATGGTCATGCTAGTTTGATGGTCGGATTCCAAAAGCTCGATATTTTCTGTATTATTAAATAGCCGAAATCCGAAGAGAACTCGCTGACAAGGGACACAGAGTGACTAACATCTACAACCTAACAAAAAGACACCCTAAAGAATCTTCTTCGATGTTCTCAATCGAATTAGAAACAAACAAATACAAGAAAGAGATCTATGACATACATACACTATTACATTGTAAAATCACTTTTGGGCCTCCTCATATGTAACGGGATATACCGCAATGCAATAATTGTCAAAAGTACGGCCACACATGAAACTACTGCACAGACTTGCCGGTATGTGAAATATGCCAATAATCATAAGACAATCGACTGTCTATTAAAAGAAAGTACTACTAGTATAAAATGTAGGTACCCTTTGCACAACTACAAAAGTAGTGATATATATTAGAACCTAAGACTACAAAGATTCCCAACTTTAAGAAATAAAAAAATCCCAAACGTTCCAGAACCAACTACTTCAACGACTACTATAAATGCAATTAAAACAATCGCCTCATATGCTAAAGCTGCAAAATCTCCCTCTTAGATAACAAAAACTCAAAAATAGGAAACTCAAAAGCAAGGCACAGCTGCTCCAACAACCACCCCCCATATCATTATCCCAGCAACCATTCCCGATCCTCCGATAATCCCTACGACACCTCAAGAACCTCAGCAAACACAACCCCCAAATGACCTTTTGGAATTAAAATCCATGATACAATAACTTGTAACACAAATTGCAGATATGATGAATGTGCTCACAATTCTCATAACGAAAAACAGAACACGGACGTAATGAAAATTGTTATATGGAACGCAAACGGCCTACAAAAGCAGTCTAATGAACTCAATGGACATTTTACTAATATCAGAAACACACTTTACTGACAAAAATTACTTCACGATACCTGACTATAATGTGTATCATACAAACCGTATTGATAACAACGCCCACGGCGGGTCGGAAATCTTAATAAGACAAAAAATCAAAACCATTGAACTCGAAAACTAAAAGACTCAACACATTCAAGTAACGACAATAGAAATTGAAGACCATTACGGACCACTCACAATCTCAACACTTTACTGTCCTCCAAAACACAACATATCGACAGAACAATACAAATAGTGCCTAGATACATTAGTACAAGATTTATTGCAGGACGCGACTTTAACGCAAAAAGTACAGACTGAGCCCCAGTCTAACAAACAGAATAACAAACAAAAGAGCTCTACACTACTAGGGGTACCTAATTCGCTTAATGCGAATTTTCTAAGCACTACAGAACCCACATACTGGCCCACAGACATGAACAAAATACCCAACCTAATAGACTTCTGCATTTATAAAAACATATCAAGAAAAAACTTAACAACAAAAACATGCCTCGACCCTTCATCTGACCATTCCCCCATTATTATTACTTACGATAGAAAAGCTACTCTTGCTGTCAAAAATACAAAACTCTGTAATAAAAAAATAAAAAAAAACTGATTTGAAATTGAAAGATATTATCACCTCAGATCTCCAACTCAACATCCCCCCCAAATCACATAACAACATAGAAAATGCAATAGTGCACCTAACCGACACTATCCTTAATGCAGGGTATAGATCCACACCCAAATTATAACCTAAAGAAAGCTCATCTTCTATTCTCCAATACATTTTAAAGAAAATTAAAAAGAAGCGAAAATTGAGAAAACTGTGGCAAGCTAACAGATGTCCAGAATCAAAAGCCAAATTAACAACATTACAAACGAAGAATATAAAAATAACAATCTTACATCAACCACTTATTCTAAATGACACGAATACCTGGTTTAGAACAAATCTAGAAAAAGCCACAACACTAGCAAACTTTTTTGCCAAAAGTTTTACAAACAAAAGAGATGATAACCCCCATCTCCTAATCTTTGAAAATACAAACGAGAATATCTAAATAAAACCGGCCACTAAAGAAGAAATTAAGTATATATGTAGTATAATAAAACACAAAACAAAGAAAACTCCTGGCTATGATCTAATAACAGGAAAAAATCTTTAAAAAACTACCTGACCATGGATTAGTATTTATTAGAAATATTTTCAACGCCCTCTTCCGACACAAGAACTTTCCAAAGACTTGGAAAGTAGCTGAAGTGAAAGCCATACCCAAGCTAGGGAAGGAGGCAACAATAACTAATAATTATGGACCTATTTGCTTACTACCGATTATACCAAAATTACCAGAAAAAGTTATTCAAGCCAAACTTCAATCAATACTTGACCAAAATAGAATTATACCCAACCACCAATTCGGTTTTGGACAACAAAGCTCAACAATACAGCAGACACACAAAGTTATAAACAACATTTGGAATTATTTAACAAAAAAAAAAAAGATATTGTTTTGCCGCTTTCCTTGACGTATCTGAAGCTTTCGACAAGGTATGGCACGCGGGACTACTCTATAAGCTAAACAAAACACTACCACTGGACATGTACTTATTACTTAAAAGCTATCTGAATGGCGACTTTTTTATGTTAGCTACAAGGACGAATGTTTCAAGCTGCTACAAGTCCTGGCAGACGTTCCCCAGAGCAGAGCCCACTACTCTACCTACTATACATACAGATATACCAAACCCGACTTTACAGCATACCATGCTAGCTACATTCGCTGATGATACTTTTATTCTTCAAGACAGTAAAAACCTTACAAACGCAAATTATAAACTTCAAAGACAATACTATCGAGTGGTTTACAAAATGGGGCATCCAAATAAAGGAAAAGAAGACTGTATAGGTGATCTATACTACAAAAAGGATTGACAATACAGCCGCTTTAACAATTAATGGCAAACCCATACAAACTAGTGACTGTGCCAAATACTTCGGAATGTTTATTGACAGTTAATTGACGTGAAAAGGGCACATAATACAAAAAAGAAACCAAATAAAAGATAAATTTCGCAAATGTTCCTGGATGCTCAGCAGAAACTCAAGACTATCAGTCAATGATAAAACCAATATATACGGGTTACATGGGGTACAGTAAATATCACTAATACCCAAATAATACAGAAAAAAATACTACGAATTCCAAATGACGAAATTCACAACGATCTTCATCTAGCAACCGTTGCAGAAGAAGCAGAAAATTGTTGCAAAAAACACCGACTTAAAATCCTACATCACACAAACGATGAAATACGAACAATCCCAGGTGACGATCAAACACTGACCAGACGATTAAAGCGATTTCGACCAGCTGACTTAGTTCATATATTTTCTTAAAATCTATTGATACTGGTAGGTCTCAAAAGAAATATTCTTAACAGAAGAAGGAAACAAAAAATAGGCGACAACAACGAGTGACAAGGGGGGCTAGGAGTCAATATAACCCTCTGCTCTGCTATCACTAGAAAACAAAAAAAATTATTCACAAAGTCATATTTCAATAACCTTCCCACTTAACTGCATTCCTACTGGTCCGCTTGTGGGGTCCGCCGGTTTGACCTCAGAAAGTAGCGGCAGGCTTCCCGGTTTGGGATTACTTCATCG
This sequence comes from Merodon equestris, assembly GCA_958301585.1. Lineage (NCBI taxonomy): Eukaryota > Metazoa > Arthropoda > Insecta > Diptera > Syrphidae > Merodon > Merodon equestris. Next base: position 52,156,889 of record OY284416.1, read on the forward strand.
CTGAGGCCAATCAAATGCTGGTGTTTTTGCATTTGTTTGCACCAATTGTTTTTCGGCCTGCCGTTTTTTTTTTTTTTTTTTTGTGACACGGGCATGCTCCAGATTTTTTTGTTTGATCTTACTCTTACAACACCGGTGATCTCCAGTCGTGTCAACCCACTGATTTGCATGTACACTTGTGGGACAGTTTAATGGTGTCCCTAGGCTCACCTTGGTGTTTTCTAAATTGCCTAGATGTGATTTTTGTTTACCTTTGTTTTAGTCGCCTTTTACGACAAGCGAGAGGTATCGCTGCAGGGATATTCTTAACCCGTCCCTGCACGGAACAAGTTTTTCCTTCCATTACATTCTTTGTAAGCAAATGAAATCATAATTTCAGTAGCAAGGTACAGTTAGGTATCAAATCTCTGTGTAAAATACTGTGCAGTACCTCATACCATATAAATTGTTAACAAAAATCTGAATAAAATATATTACTACTAAGTAATGCTTTCCCAAAAAAACTTTAAAAAGTAAAGAAATAACATTTTTCTCTCGGCCTACTGCCTTCATTAAAAGAACCTATTAATATTTTTAAGATAAGCGTCGTTTTTTAATGATGCGTAGGGCGAGAGAAAAATTTAATTTTTTTTTTCTTTTTACTTCAAATTTTTAATTTTAACTTTTTTTTATTAAAACACTAGCTAGATGTCAAAAAGACAGATGTTAAATAAATGTTATAAAAGAAAAATTAATATGGAGTTCTTTTAACATTTCGAGTGATAGGAATTCCTCAACATTTTCAGTAACCGTTGCCTTGGAGCTAAAGGTTTATATCTGGATTTATGATTGTTGTACCACGGTTACGTTAGACGCGCGTTTCCGCTTTTCTTCAATATTAGGGATGTGGACAGGATGTGTATGCTTATAACTTCTTCTTTAATCAACTATGTTCAATATCTGATACAATGTTATATGTTTTCATTAAGTCCAAAAATCTCTTCTTTTTCAGGGGTGTGAGTTTGATGCTCGTAATAAAGTCTTAGAGTTGGGTTGTTTCGTGAATGAGTTCAGTCGCTTGTACGATGCAATCCTTTAATGCTTAAAATACTTCCTGATCTATTTCATGGATTAATTTAATATTGCCTATGTGTATTTTTGCTAATCAGGTTTTGAGGGTGATTAGTTGGGATTGGGTGTAATCTATTGTATGATTTGGATCGAGCCGTAGCTGGCGGTAATGCGGAGTCTGCTACAATGAGTTTAGCTTTCTATTTAATTGCGTTAGTATGGTGGTATTAAGGTATTCCGTGACTATTTATTTGATATAGACTTTTAAATCATTAATTTCTTTTTGTTCAAGTTTTTCAATATTTTCCTGTCTAAGCATTTCCAATTTTGATGGATGAGTGGTAATGGTTTCGCCTAGGAATACTTCAATAGGCTTTTTCCCAGCAGAAGAATGCACTAAGAGATTGTATTCATACATAGATGCTGCATTCCAGAACTTCCGTGAAAGTCTCTTCTGTGCGATCGGCTTTTATGCGGCGCATTATCTCCGTAAGGGTGGAATGGAGACGTTTGATTCAGCTGTTAACCCTGCTAGCATAAGGTAGGGTTGTGAAAATTTGAATACGAGTACCTAATTGGTCCTGTATTTATTATTAATTATACGGATTTTGAATTTAGAAATTTCTCGTTGTCTATTACTATTACTTCGTGTAATCCGAAAGTGAAAAAAAGTTTTCTGACAGGTAGTTCACCACTTTTCTATAGCTCAAGATTTTAAAATGTTGACCTGGCCATATTTCGAGAAGTTGTCCAGGGCTGTGAGTACTAAGTGTCGTTCGGTTGTGTAAATGTCAATATGCAAAATTTTACCAGGGCGTAGCTTGCAATTTTGGTTTATTTGGGTGTCCATCGTAGTATTTTTCCAGCATCAGTATGTTTTTGGGTTTTTAGAATTTGTTCGTCGTGGTCTATTTTACTGATTAGGAATTCGACTTTGGATTGGGTGGAATGCAGTTTGTATCGGGTTAAATACCTATGAAGCGTCGATCTCCTGTATTTTTCACATGATTTCTTCTTCTTCTTGTCATAATCCCATTTATAACTTGTGGGTTCAGTTACTTTTAGAAAATTGAGACGATGTTCTCATTTCTGTAAGTGGGTTGAATAAAGGTGTGTCTTAAATATGTCGGAAATGGTCTTTCGAATTTGTAACTGGTTTCGTCGCAAATAGAGAGGATTATTTGAGTATTGAAGACGTTAATAGGGGCTTCGACAGAAGGAATAAGGTCGTGTGCTGAAATGACGTAGTCCGTCGGCTACAACGTTCGTCCTGCCTGGCTAACAGCTCACCTCATAGTTGTATTCCTATAGAAACGCTTTCCAGCGTTTCATTTTGCTGTTGTGGTTTTTGTAGCTCAGGGCGAAAGTTAATTGCCCTTGATCCATATCCTTACCTTGGCTAAAATTTATAGGTAGCTTCGAAGGGAGCCAAGTGCCATACTAAAGTGTGGGCCAAATACAAATGCAATAAAATGAACAAAATTAAATTCTTTTTTAATCTCCCATTAATTGTGAAATACAAGGTCATTCAAGTGGCTGCCTCAATTTTGATGAGCTTGTTGATGGTTTCGGGCTGTAGCTCACGGATTGCTATTATGATATTGACCTTAAGTGTTTAAATCGTTTCCGTATTGTTGGCATCGGTCCTTCACGGTTCCCCACAAAAAAAAGTCCAAAGAGGTCAAATCGCATCTCCGAGGCGGCCAATTGACATCGCAAAGACGGCTGATAACACGATTTGGGAATTTGGTTCGCAAAAGATAAATTGTGGCATAGGCTGTGTGCTGCACACGCTTCATAGGCCTGTGCCATCAGCCTGAACGACATCCTGCATGAACCAGAGGTCGTCCAAATCTATGTCTTCAATTTTAGTGAAAAAAAATTCGGCTAACATGACACTGTAACGTTCACCGAAACGTTGTTCCCATCCTTATATTCAAAGAATGTCCAATGATGCCACCACTCCACAATGCGCACCAAACTGTCAATCTCTGTGCATGCATTGGCTTCTCGATAATAACGTGCGGTTTTCCGAGCCAGATGCGTCAATTTTGTTTGTTAACGTTGCCGCCGAGATGCAAATACGCCTCGTCAGAAGAGATGATTTTTCGCCCAAAATCGTTGTCCAATCCAAGCACCCCTAAAGCCCAAACTGCGAAGCGATAACGAAGCGGATGGTCGCGCGCCTTCAATTGCTGAGTCAATTCGACCTTCTTCGACTTCTTTTTAAAAACGCACTCTTTGGGCTACACAGCTCTCACTTTGGAAAAAAGTTTTCAATATTTCCCAATATTGTTCAAGCATAAAGCGACTCATTTCGTTCCGAAGGTATGATACAGACTTTCTGTCAAGATTTCGAGCGGGAAACAGCTGTCAGTGTCAAAATAACCTATGATTTAAAAAAATACCACTGGATGGCCTAATTTTTTCAGCTGAATTTAAAAGTAATCGCAGGAGGAGCGGCTTAAAACCGCAATTACACCGGAAACCATCGACAAAGCGCATGATATCGTATTTAACGACAGGTAAGTGAAGGTGAGTGAAATAATTGAAGCTGCGGGGATATTTGAATGAAGGGGTGCGAAACAGCTTGTACAAAAAATTAGTGATTTGATCTGCGCAAGATCAAATAACATTTGCCGAATGCCGATCAATAGAAAATATATTCATGTAGTCGATTGCACTATTTTCGCAGCAATATTTGGACCGATGCAATAGGGATCCGAACGATTTTTTTGCGGGTATTTATCACTATAGAGAGACAGACACTATAGATATTTTATAGGCCTAACTTCATAGGACTAAAAAGTAGACTCCTATAAACAGACGCCCGAATAGACAGTTCAAAACTGTAAATGTAAACCGCAGCAATAGGCTGCTAATCAACTTCAAAACTTAATTTGATACATTGTTGCGCTTATTGAATTTATGCATACATTTCTAAGGCCCTCAGCTAAACCTCTACCCACCAGCTATCATCATCTACTGTCTACCATTCACATCACACGCATCATCCACCACTCAACACCTAAACATGTGTTAACCCATCAAAAGGAAACCGCATCGACTTTATTACACAATGCCGCCATCATTAAGCAAAAGGAGTAGTTAAACGTTTCCAAAGAAATCACAGCATTCTTCACAAAAAACAAATAAACACGTCCACACGTCCACACGCCCCTAAGCGCCACCTGACGGCATTTGTGTAAGAAACTATTTTCAAAATCCATATAAACACCCAACTGTTACCCGAGGAGTTAGTCCGTCTGATCATACGGACACTGTGTCAGAGACCCCACAACGAGGTCTTGAAATACTCGCGCTCGTAAAGCAATTTCTCAGATCAAAACGAAATGAATCCTCCTCAAGACCATTCCTATCCATCTACTCCTACGGATGCACTTACAAGTCATTTGGAATAAACAGACAGCCCCGGTTATTGGCCCGTTTTCTTATGCTTGTGGTCAAAAACGAATGGATCCGGAACGTTGGTCGTACGGTACGATTTTATCTATACCCATGTTTTCTTGACTTACTGATAGATACCAATTTGAGGATGACGATGATGACGACGACGGCGACGAGACATAAGCAAACAAATAATGCTTGTTCGTATCCGAGGACCGTTTAATTAAGTCGTCAATAAAAATTCGCCTTAATCCCCACCCGAACACAACGACAGCCTGTTCGGATGTATAGATACACAGATACAATTGCATTCAATCATTTTGACGGTGTTTAATGGTCCGTCGCGCGTTTCGCTGTTTATTTATCAGTTTTACACGCGAGATTTTATTGCTTTTAATCGAATGCGTGTGGGAGTGTTATTTTTATCGCTCCGATACTATTCTCATCTGGATTTGATTTACCATAGTCGCTTGGATGTTGTTGCGCGTTAGAAATTAGTGATTTCAGTCGCTTCGGGTCGCATCGGTTTGTTTGCTTTGTGTTTATTGTTCTGGTCAGGTCGTTAAAATTCATTCACATCCAATGTTGCCGGGATTGATTGAATGTCTTGGGTGGCAGTTGCCCTATTGTTGGCGCTGGAAATTTTATTTGTTTTCTTTACTTTGATCGTATATTTTGGACGAAGAGACACATCTATTAATCGTATGTAATGACTTTTGTTGCGGGATTGCATAAGTTGTAATTTGCTGAGTCATGTCTGGGTATTTCGGAACGAGATGTCAGTTTAATGTGGCTGGCGATCGTTTCCTAAGGTATGAAAGGGTGACAGTTGTTTCAATACTCCAGTCGAATTCCCGTCGCGTCGATGAGGAAGAAAGTGATCTCAGGAGATCACGATGGAGAAAATCATAAAAATTAACTAGTTGTCGATTAACATGCCTATATTTGAGTTGTTACAAGTTTCATCATGTTACAATCTTCATCAAAGTTTTAGTCTACTTTCTTGCAAAGCTGGGGTAGACTTATGCCACAGAATAAATAGTATACAGAAGTTGCATCTCATACAAAGCAAATTTCGTTCTAGCGTTCCAATATTGGCACCCTATTGAACAGAGAGTACAAGCATGAGAACATGCAAGAGAGTATACAAAAAATTGAGAAGGATGTGCGTTTTCGGTAATTTTGTTTTTACGAGAGCAAAGTAGCTCACGATGTGTAAGCAAGTGTGTGTGCGTGTGTATGCATTGATAGCTTCTTCTATCGTAAGCTTGCATGGTGTTGTATTGCTTCTCTTGTTTTCGATTGTGTGGATTGGATTCGAAATCACTTGGGAATTGTACTTTCATGCGAATGGTTGTGTTTTCCTGCGCTTATATATCGACTCCATTTTTACTTTGTATTTTGATATTTAACTCTACTTTTGATTTTGAATTGTTGCTTTTATAATTGTTGACAACTTTGCATACGATTTGGATTATTCTTTGGACTTATTATTATACAGGGTGTCCCACGAGCAGTGTGCCAAAAATCTAGAGCGTGTAGGTCTGGTCAAGACAAGAAAAAAATCGTATGGGAGGGGGGGGTCTATTCCCCCCCGTTTAGCCGGGAGGGGCAATTTTCTAAAAAAATTACTTAATTTGGAAAAAAAAATATTAAAAATCAACAGTTAAAATGGGGATCATATTGAAAATTGATTATAATAAAACTCCAATTTTTTTAAAAATAATAAAAAAGATGTCAATGTTTCATACATTAATTTGCCTACAAGTCCAGCCGCGTTAAAACCAAAAAAAAAAGGTTTTTCTTAGAAAAAAATGGTACGGGTTTTTTTTAATTTCTCAAAAACTACAAAACATTTTTGCATCCGGTTTTCTGTTTTTAACTAAAAACTAATAAGAGAATTGAATTTTGGACAAAAAATTAGTACTTAATTACATACAATTTTGAAAACAAAATAGTTCGAAATTTTTTTTTTCATTTTTTTTCCAAAATTTTGAGTTTGAAAATTAGTTTCTCAAAAACTATTCCTTAAAACAGCTTCGTTTAGAAACAAGATGAAAGAAGAGGTTTCTGCCTTTACAAAAAAGTATATCACGGCATTGTGGATGTAACTGTTGATTTTTAATAATTTTTTTTCCAAATTAAGTAAATTTTTTAGAAAATTGCCCCTCCCGGCTAAACGGGGGGGAATAGACCCCCCCCTCCCATACGATTTTTTTCTTGTCTTGACCAGACCTACACGCTCTAGCTTTTTGGCACACTGCTCGTGGGACACCCTGCATATTGATTGTTGAGGGGTTGTCATACGATTTTGAATAGGAAAAATGGATTCTGTACCGGCTGTTGGTAAAATTTTCCAAAAGTCTGGCATTCAATATTGCATAAAAACATGCGGTAAATCTAGGCGATATGGTGAAAAGATAAGAATGTTTAAGTTTCCTCCCTATGACTCAGCTATTTGGCGAGAAAAATGTAATATTCCAACAAAAGATTACACAAAAAAATTGTTGATTTGCGCCAATCACTTCTCAAGTTCTGACATTGGTAAAAAAAAGTTGAAATTCGGAGCTGTTCCGGTATTTAACTTAGAAGTTATTGAGGAAGATTACAAGTCGTTGGAGCTAGATTGTCCAGCTAAAAAGAGCCGAGCAAGTGACTCCGTAGATGGATGTTGTAATGACTGTGAAAAATATCTGAAATCAGCTAATTTATAAATCATCAAAATATAAAAATCTCCAAAGCCGCAAACAAATACCAACAAAATCAAGCGTATTCATCAAACCATCGACTCTTTTCAAATAAGCAAGGAGTCAAAAACATTTTACAAACTTCTTCTTAGTCCACGACCTAAAGAATATAAGCAAGATGTAAAAGATTTGGTTCAAAACATTTATTATGTCTCACAGTCAACGTACCAATTTTTGAAGAATAAATTGCATTTAAATTTGCCACATATCTCTACTGTTTATCGATGGGCCCCTGTAAATTCCCTACAACCCGGTTTTAAAAATAACGGTTTAGAGTTAATAAAAAAGAAGTGCTTAGATTTGAACCAGTACGAAAAGAATAATATGATTCTGCTGATGGATGAAATGGCGATTAGAAGGGAATTGCGATACAATTCCAAATTAGATTTAGTGGATGGATTTGAGGAAAATGGGGTTGAAAGAACGAACCAGATTGGTAAACAATTGTGCGTTTTTATGATTAAATCAATGTTTTCCAACTGGGCGCTTACATTTAATTACTTTGTTTCAAAAAATGGACTTTCTGCCGATTTACTAAAAAAGATAATATTACGAAATTTAGCAATTTTGAACAGTTTTGGCATCATAGGAAGTGTTTCTTGGAATTGTGAGCTACTTTAGAAAAACCCTATTTTATGTATAATGGTAGTAAAACTTTCTGTGTATATGATTTTCCACATCTAATCAAATCATTAAGAAATGGTTGGCTTCAATGTGACCTTACAACACCAAATGGAGTTGCTAGTTTTAAAGTAGTTAAGGAACTATGGGAAATGGAGTGCAAATCTAATACAAAAATGTGTCTCAAACTTACAAGCCAGCACATATTTCCGAACTCTTTCGAAAAAATGAAAGTAAAACTAGCCACCCAAATTTTTAGTAGGACTGTTCAAGCAGCAATTAAAACTGTTATTGAGACAGTAGGCTTTAAAAGTTGCTCAAAAGAAGTTTGTTTATCTACGGCATGCTTCATAGGAAATATTGACAAAATATTTGACTGCCTAAATAGTGGTTCGCTATCTTCAAAGAATTGTTATAAGTCTGCAGTTCAACTTAACAGTCCATCACATGAATATATAAAATTCTTTCTTGAATACCTCAATGAAATCTCATTTGTTGACAAAAAGAAAAAAGTATTTTTTTTAGATGGAATGAAATTTACCTCAAACGCTGTATTACAATTAGTAGACGAGCTATTTAAAAAAAAATGCCAAATATTTTTTTTAATGACAAGAGCATTAAACCAAGATAAGCTCGAAAATATGTTCTCGGTTCTAAGACAAAAGGGTGGAAATAATAAAAAGGCAATATTTTTGACACACAACCACAAACTGTTGGTATAAAGAACTTGATAAAATCCAAATGCAAAAATGCCACACCGCAATGGTTTTCCACATGTTCTGATCATAAGGAAATAATATTGGACTTCATGATCTTAGTAGAGCAAAAAAAAACTATGGTCTACAATTGACGCGAATGGCATATAAAGGTGTATCATCGCCAGCTAATATGAGGCCATATAGGTGTGAAGTAGACTTTGAGCTTGATACAAATCAAGGTGGCGATCCTCATAACAATACAAATATATAATGCAAATTTGAATTTTCTATAGGGTCCGCCAAATAACTTTTTTTTTTTTTGAAAATGCTATAAAAAAAACTACTGAATATTTTCTCAAATTTCTCTTTTTATTTGAAAGTACAAGCCTTCCGGTTAATAATGGAAAATAATTTCATTCAAATGGCTGCCTTGGCTGGCCATGCAGCAGCCTACACGATCGGTCCAATTTTTAAGCACATTATCGATTGTGTGCAGCTGTATTTCACCAATGGCCTTTAAAGCGTCAATTGTCTCTGGCTTGTCGGCGTAACACTTATCTTTGACGGCACCCCACAAATAATAGTCCAACGGTGTCAAATCGCAGCTCCGAGGTGGCCAAACGACATCAGCTCTGCGACTGATAATGCGATCTTCAAAAACAGGGCGCAAAACATCGAGAGTAGCTTCGGCTGTGTGGCACGTAGCGCCGTCCTCTTGAAACCAAATGTTGCCAATATCCTCCTCTTCAATTTTTGTGAACAAAAATTCGTTCAACATGGCCCGATAACGATCGCCATTGACTGTAACGGCCACTCCTTGCTCATTTTCGAAGAAAAATGGCCCAATTATGCCTCTGGACCAAAATCCGCACCAAACAGTGGCTCGTTTTGGGTGCACCGGCTTTTCAATGTATGCGTGCGGGTTTTCTGTGCCCCAAATGCGACAATTTTGCTTGGTTACATACCCGCCAAGATCAAAAAGCTTCATCTGAAAAGATGATTTTTTTGGCAAAATCGGCATCTTCTGTAAGTCGATGATTTTCAAAGTAATGTCGCAATATTTCCCAGCGTAGTTCAAACGTATACACAACCATATTCGTTCAGCGGAAGGATAAGACTAATTATTTGTCAAATCAGACATGAGCTAAGTGTTACCATTCACGAAATAAGCACTACTTGAAAAAAAAAACGTTAGATGGCGGACCCTTTATTTTCATATTTTCATTTTGTGGACTTAAACCCAAACCATTTTTGTGAAGGATAATCGGAAATAAACGGAGAAGCTTACCATGTATTTATTTTTTGCTGAATTCTTGATACTACTAAAATATATTTTTTTTTTTCACTACATACATATACATAACAGTTACATCCACAATGCCGTGATATACTTTATGTAAAGCCAGAAACCTCTTCTTTTATCTTGTTTTTAAACAAAGCTGTTTTAAGGAATAGTTTTTGAGAAATTAATTTTCAAACTCAAAATTTTCCAAAAAAAAATTTCGAATTATTTTTTTTCAAAATTGTATGTAATTATGTACTAATTTTTTTTTCAAAAATTTAATTCTCTTATTAGTTTTTAGTTAAAAACAGAAACCGGATGCAAAAATGTCTTGTAGTTTTTGAGAAATTAAAAAAAAACCCAAACCATTTTTTTCTAAGAAGAACCTTTTTTTTTGGTTTTAACGCGGCTGGAGTTGTAGACAAATTAATTTTAAAAAATTCGGAGTTTTATGAGGATACAATAAAGAGACACAGTATTGGAATAACCCTGGATTAATCCTTTTTTCTCATTGATAACGCCTGAAAACTGACCTGCCAATTTCGTCTCGGTCCGCCCGCCGCCAATGGGTTCTACCCGCTAGGACCTTAAGACAATAAAACCGCAATTTTTCTTTATGAAAAACAAAATATTTGCAACTAAAATGTATGTAAATAAAAGGCATCGCATTTTTAATAAAAAACCATTTCCAAATTTCCATTTCATCAACACATTATGATGTCAAACTCATACTCTCGAGAAGAATTAACGGACATGCACTTCTGCTACGGTTTAGCTAATGGTCGAGATCGTGAAGCCGAAAGACTCTACGCTGAAAGATATCCCAATCGGAGGTGTCCCAGTCGTAGCATGTTTTCAAGAATCCACCGACGTCTGCGAGAGCACGGAGTGCTAGCGCATCGAAGAAGCAAAAGATCAGTTACAGATGGATCAGGAATCTTAGATGAAAGAATTTTGGATTTGGTTCGACGTAATACCTCCCTTAGTACAAGGAGGATAGCTATTATGCTTGGAGTGCCCAAACCTAGAGTATGGAGAGTGCTTCATACCGAAAACTTACACCCGTACCATTTTAGGTCAGTTCAGGAACTCACTTCAAACGACAAGTTTTTGAGAGCAGAATTTTGTCGATCATTACTGCTACTATTTTGCAAGGATATTCTGGACGGATAAAGCACAGTTTACCAGAGATGGGGTTACTAACTTCCACAATTTACATCATTGGAGTAGCACCAATCCACACAACAAAAAACAAAATAAATGACAACACCGCTTTAGCTGTAATGTTTGGCTTGGTATTGTTGGACAAACTGTAATCGGGCCCCGGTTTTTGAATGCCGTTATTAATGGAGAGTCATATCTGCGTTTCCTACGAGACCTTTTGCCCGATTTGATGGACAACGTTCCTTTGGCTATAGCAGATAATTTAATCTACCAGCAAGATGGAGCACCAGCACACTACAGCTTACATGTTACAAACTGGCTGGATGATCATTTTAGTGACCGTTGGATCGGAAGAAGGGGCCCCACGGTATGGCCACCTAGATCACCAGATTTAACTCCTCTAGATTTTTATGTGTGGGGATTCATGAAGAATTATGTTTACGAAGTGGAAATAGTATCTTTGGAACAACTGAAAGAACGGATTGAAGTCGCTGGAGTCAAATTGCAGGAAAATTTGTCAAGCATAGATATGTGCAGCCATTAGGAGAAGAAGGAGATATAATCTTTGCCTTCTAAAAAATGGGAATCATATTGAAAATTTATTATAATAAAACTCCGAAGTTTTTAAAAATAATAAAAAAGAGGTCAATGTTTCACACATTAATTTGCCTACAAGTCCAGTCGCGTTAAAACCAAAAAAAATGTTCTTCTTAGAAAAAAATGGTTTGGGTTTTTTTTTAATTTCTTAAAAACTACAAGACATTTTTGCATCCGGTTTTCTGTTTTTAAATAAAAACTAACAAGAGAATTGAATTTTTGAAAAAAATTAGTACTTAATTACATACAATTTTGAAAAAAAATAGTTCGAAATTTTTTTTTTAAATTTTTTTTGCAAAATTTTGAGTTTGAAAATTAATTTCTCAAAAACTATTCCTTAAAACAGATTTGTTTAAAAACAAGATGAAAGAAGAGGTTTCTGGCTTTACAAAAAAGTACATTACGGCATTGTGGATGTAACTGTTGATTTTTAATAATTTTTTTTCCAAATTAGGTCAGTTTTTTTAGAAAATTGCCCCTTCCGGCTAAACGGGGGGAATAGACCCCCCCCTCCCATACGATTTTTTTCTTGTCTTGACCAGACCTACACGCTCTAGCTTTTTGGCACACTGCTCGTGGGACACCCTGTATACATATGTATGTATGTATATTACGTAAGATAATCCCACATTGTTCGACACAATTTTATAAACAAACATTTATCTGTATAAACTGTATAAATAATGAATTAAAACTTAGATTTATTATATGTATATACATATATCCATATGTGCCTAAACGCATTACCAGTAAAGTAATTATAATTGCATCATAACTATTGTAAGTAAAATAGTACGGATGTTTAACGTAGAGTTTTCACTGTAATGATGATTTTGCCCCTAGCAAGAGTTTTGCCCGCTGATTGATAATCGGGTCGATTACCTGGTCAGGTTGGCCGAATTGTAGGCTAATAAAAACATCGTGGCTTCACTTATTGACACCACCGTATTTTACACCCAATCCATAAAGAAATCCGTTTCTGTATATCGAACGATCAAGGCAAAACTCTACACTAGCGCAAAGTCCATCACCCCATCCTCTATAAATGTTAAGCGAATATCATAAAGAGTTGAGTTGAAAAATGTACTACAAACTGTACTGAGATATCGTCTGTTTTTTTATCCTCTCTTGCCCGGTTCTTTTTCCACCGTTAATTACCACCATTGCCATCGGCTTCATTGCCATCCATGTACAATCCCCATCCGCACAAGCCTCAGCTAAACCATCACTAGCACCACATAAGCATCAATAGAATATATGTCTGTCGCCATCATTGTTGGCACTACCATAAGTGACAGCATCATTGCCAAAATCACCATCATCACCATCATCATCGCCAAAATCACCATCATCACCATCATCATTGCCAAAATCACCATCATCACCATCATCACCATCATCACCATCATCACCATCATCACCATCATCACCATCATCACCATCATCACCATCATCACCATCATCACCATCATCACCATCATCACCATCATCACCATCATCACCATCATCACCATCATCACCATCATCACCATCATCACCATCATCACCATCATCACCATCATCACCATCATCACCATCATCACCATCATCACCATCATCACCATCATCACCATCATCACCATCATCACCATCATCACCATCATCACCATCATCACCATCATCACCATCATCACCATCATCACCATCATCACCATCATCACCATCATCACCATCATCACCATCATCACCATCATCACCATCATCACCATCATCACCATCATCACCATCATCACCATCATCACCATCATCACCATCATCACCATCATCACCATCATCACCATCATCACCATCATCACCATCATCACCATCATCACCATCATCACCATCATCACCATCATCACCATCATCACCATCATCACCATCATCACCATCATCACCATCATCACCGTCATCGCCATCATCATCATCACCACCATCATCACCATCGTCACCCTCATCACCATCATCACCATCATCACCATCATCACCATCATCACCATCACCACCATCACCACCATCATCACCATCAGCATCAGCATCACCATCATCACCATCATCACCATCATCACCATCATCACCATCATCACCATCATCACCATCATCACCATCATCACCGTCATCGCCATCATCACCATTATCACCATCATCACCATCGTCACAATCATCACCATCATCACCATCTTCACCATCATCACCATCATCACCATCATCACCGTCATCGCCATCATCATCATCATCACCATCATCACCATCGTCACCCTCATCACCATCATCACCCTCATCACCGTCATCGCCATCATCATCATCATCACCATCATCACCATCGTCACCCTCATCACCATCATCACCCTCATCACCATCATTATGATAATCGAAATCATCATCACCATCATCACCATCATCACCATCATCACCATCTTCACCATCATCACCATCTTCACCATCATCACCATCATCACCATCATCACCGTCATCGCCATCATCATCATCATCACCATCATCACCATCGTCACCCTCATCACCATCATCACCCTCATCACCGTCATCGCCATCATCATCATCATCACCATCATCACCATCGTCACCCTCATCACCATCATCACCCTCATCACCATCATTATGATAATCGAAATCATCATCACCATCGTCACCATCATCACCATCATCACCATCATCACCATCATCACCATCATCACCATCATCACCATCATCACCATCATCACCATCATCACCATCATCACCATCATCACCATCATCACCATCATCACCATCATCACCATCATCACCATCATCACCGTCATCGCCATCATCACCATTATCACCATCATCACCATCGTCACCCTCATCACCATCATCACCATCTTCACCATCATCACCATCATCACCATCATCACCGTCATCGCCATCATCATCATCATCACCATCATCACCATCGTCACCCTCATCACCATCATCACCCTCATCACCGTCATCGCCATCATCATCATCATCACAATCATCACCATCGTCACCCTCATCACCATCATCACCCTCATCACCATCATTATGATAATCGAAATCATCATCACCATCATCACCATCATCACCATCATCACCATCTTCACCATCATCACCATCTTCACCATCATCACCATCATCACCATCATCACCATCATCACCGTCATCGCCATCATCATCATCATCACCATCATCACCATCGTCACCCTCATCACCATCATCACCCTCATCACCGTCATCGCCATCATCATCATCATCACCATCATCACCATCGTCACCCTCATCACCATCATCACCCTCATCACCATCTTATGATAATCGAAATCATCATCACCATCATCACCATCATCACCATCTTCACCATCATCACCATCATCACCGTCATCGCCATCATCATCATCACCACCATCATCACCATCGTCACCCTCATCACCATCATCACCCTCATCACCATCATCATCATAATCGAAATCATCATCATAATCGCCATCATCACCATCCTCACCATCATCACCATCATCACCACCATCACCACCATCACCATCTTCGCCATCATCACCATCATCACCGTCATCGCCACATCATCACCATCATCACCATCATCACCATCATCACCATCGTCACCATCATCACCATCATCACCATCATCACCATCATCACCATCATCACCATCATCACCATCATCACCATCATCACCATCATCACCATCATCACCATCATCACCATCATCACCATCATCACCATCATCACCATCATCACCATCATCACCATCACCACCATCACCACAATCATCACCATCAGCATCAGCATCACCATCATCACCATCATCACCATCATCACCATCATCACCATCATCACCATCATCACCATCATCACCATCATCACCGTCATCGCCATCATCACCATCATCACCATCATCACCATCGTCACCCTCATCACCATCATCACCATCATCACCATCATCACCATCATCACCATCATCACCATCTTCACCATCATCACCATCATCACCATCATCACCATCATCACCGTCATCGCCATCATCATCATCATCACCATCATCAGCATCGTCACCCTCATCACCATCATCACCCTCATCACCGTCATCGCCATCATCATCATCATCACCATCATCACCATCGTCACCCTCATCACCATCATCACCCTCATCACCCTCATCACCATCATTATGATAATCGAAATCATCATCATAATCGCCATCATCACCATCCATTGACCCCTCAAGGTCATTACCCATCAAGGTCATTGACCTCATCAAGGTCATTGACCTCATCACGGTCATTGACCTCATCAAGGTCATTGACCTCATCAAGGTCATTGACCTCATCAAGGTCATTGACCTCATCAAGGTCATTGACCTCATCAAGGTCATTGACCTCATCAAGGTCATTGACCTCATCAAGGTCGTTGACCCCTCTAGGTCATTGACCCCTCAAGGTCATTGACCACTCAATGTCATTGACGTCAGCAGGGTCATTGACCCTCAAGGTCACTGATGAGGTCAATGACCTTGATGGGTCAATGACCTTGATGAGGTCAATGACCTTGATGAGGTCAATTACCTTGAGGGGTCAATGACCTTGATGAGGTCAATGACCTTGAGGGGTTAACGACCTTGATGAGGTCAATGACCTTGATGGGTCAATGACCTTGAGGGGTCAATGACCTTGAGGGGTCAATGACCTTGATGAGGTCAATGACCTTGATGAGGTCAATGACCTTGATGAGGTCAATGACCCTCAAGGTCATTGAGGGGTCAATGACCTTGATGAGGTCAATTACCTTGAGGGGTCAATGACCTTGAGGGGTCAATGACCTTGATGAGGTCAATGACCTTGATGAGGTCAATGACCTTGATGAGGTCAATGACCTTGATGATGGTGATGATGGTGATGATGGTGATGATGGTGATGATGGTGATGATGGTGATGATGGTGATGATGGTGATGATGGTGATGATGGTGATGATGGTGATGATGGTGATGATGGTGATGATGGTGATGATGGTGATGATGGTGATGATGGTGATGATGGTGATGATGGTGATGATGGTGATGATGGTGATGATGGTGATGATGGTGATGATGGTGATGATGGTGATGATGGTGATGATGGTGATGATGGTGATGATGGTGATGATGGTGATGATGGTGATGATGGTGATGATGGTGATGATGGTGATGATGGTGATGATGGTGATGATGGTGATGATGGTGATGATGGTGATGATGGTGATGATGGTGATGATGGTGATGATGGCGATGATGGTGATGATAGTGATGATGGTGATGATGGTGATGATGGTGATGATGGTGATGATGATGATCATGGTGATGAGTGCGGTGATGGTGACGGTGGAGATTATGGTGATGATGGTAATGATGGTGAGGATGGTGATTATGGCGACTATGATGATGCTGATGATGCTGATGATGCTGATGATGCTGATGATGCTGATGATGGTTATGATGGTGATGATGGTGATGATGGTGATGATGGTGATGATGGTGATAATGGTGATGATGATGATGATGGTGATGATGTTGATGAGGGTGATGATTTTGATGATGGTGATGATGCTGGTGAAACTGATGATGGTGATGATGGTGATGATGGTGATGATGGTGATGATGCTGATGATGCTGATGATGCTGATGATGCTGATGATGCTGATGATGCTGATGATGCTGATGATGCTGATGATGCTGATGATGCTGATGATGGTGATGAGTGCGGTGATGGTGATGATGGTGACGGTGGAGATTTTGGTGATGATGGTAATGATGGTGAGGATGGTGAGGATGGTGATGATGGTGACGATGGTGATGATGGTGATGATGGTGATGACGGTGATGATGGTGCTGATGGTGATGATGCTGATGATGCTGACGATGGTGATGGTGATGGTGATGCTGATGGTGACAGTGATAGTGGCGGTGATGATTGTGACGATGGTGACAGTGATAATGATGATGATTGTGATAATGGTGACGGTGGAGATGATGATGACGATAATGATAGTGATGGTGATGATGGTGATGATGGTGATGATGGTGATGATGGTGATGATGGTGATGATGGTGATGATGGTGATGATGGTGATGATGGTGATGATGGTGATGATGGTGATGATGGTGATGATGGTGATGATGGTGATGATGGTGATGATGGTGATGATGGTGATGATGGTGATGATGGTGATGATGGTGATGATGGTGATGATGGTGATGATGGTGATGATGGTGATGATGGTGATGATGGTGATGATGGTGATGATGGTGATGATGGTGATGATGGTGATGATGGTGATGATGGTGATGATGGTGATGATGGTGATGATGGTGATGATGGTGATGATGGTGATGATGGTGATGATGGTGATGATGGTGATGATGGTGATGATGGTGATGATGGTGATGATGGTGATGATGGTGATGATGGTGATGATGGTGATGATGGTGATGATGGCGATGATGGTGATGATAGTGATGATGGTGATGATGGTGATGATGGTGATGATGGTGATGATGGTGATGATGATGATCATGGTGATGAGTGCGGTGATGGTGACGGTGGAGATTATGGTGATGATGGTAATGATGGTGAGGATGGTGATTATGGCGACTATGATGATGCTGATGATGCTGATGATGCTGATGATGCTGATGATGCTGATGATGGTTATGATGGTGATGATGGTGATGATGGTGATGATGGTGATGATGGTGATAATGGTGATGATGATGATGATGGTGATGATGTTGATGAGGGTGATGATTTTGATGATGGTGATGATGCTGGTGAAACTGATGATGGTGATGATGGTGATGATGGTGATGATGGTGATGATGCTGATGATGCTGATGATGCTGATGATGCTGATGATGCTGATGATGCTGATGATGCTGATGATGCTGATGATGCTGATGATGCTGATGATGCTGATGATGCTGATGATGCTGATGATGGTGATGAGTGCGGTGATGGTGATGATGGTGACGGTGGAGATTTTGGTGATGATGGTAATGATGGTGAGGATGGTGAGGATGGTGATGATGGTGACGATGGTGATGATGGTGATGATGGTGATGACGGTGATGATGGTGCTGATGGTGATGATGCTGATGATGCTGACGATGGTGATGGTGATGGTGATGCTGATGGTGACAGTGATAGTGGCGGTGATGATTGTGACGATGGTGACAGTGATAATGATGATGATTGTGATAATGGTGACGGTGGAGATGATGATGACGATAATGATAGTGATGGTGATGATGGTGATGATGGTGATGATGGTGATGATGGTGATGATGGTGATGATGGTGATGATGGTGATGATGGTGATGATGGTGATGATGGTGATGATGGTGATGATGGTGATGATGGTGATGATGGTGATGATGGTGATGATGGTGATGATGGTGATGATGGTGATGATGGTGATGATGGTGATGATGGTGATGATGGTGATGATGGTGATGATGGTGATGATGGTGATGATGGTGATGATGGTGATGATGGTGATGATGGTGATGATGGTGATGATGGTGATGATGGTGATGATGGTGATGATGGTGTTGATGGTGATGATGATGATGATGGTGATGAGGGTGATGATTTTGATGATGACGATGATGGTGATGATGGTGATGATGGTGATGATGCTGATGATGCTGGTGAAGCTGATGATTGTGATGATGGCGATTATGATGATGATGGTGATAATAGTTATGACGGTGGCGGTAATTGTGAGGGTAATGGTGATGAGGGCAATAGTGGTGATGATATTAATGAAGGTGACGATAGTGATTTTGGCAATGATGCTGTCACTTATGGTAGTGCCGACAATGATGGCGATAGATATAGATTCTATTGATGCTTATACGGTGCTGGTGATGGTCTAACTGAAGCTGGTGCGGATAGGGATTGAACATGGATGGCAATGAATCCGATGGCAATGGTGGTGACAATTCTGTTACTAATTTTAATGGTACTGGCAACTCTGTCAAGTGCGATAAAAGAGTAATACCACAGAATAAATAGTATACAGAAGTAGCATCTCATACAAAGCAAATTTCGTTCTAGGGTTCCAATATTGGCACCCTATTGAACAGAGAGTACAAGCATGAGAACATGCAAGAGAGTATACAAAAAATTGAGAAGCTGGTGCGAGCGAAAGAGAGTAGCATGTGCGTTTTCGGTAATTTTGTTTTTACGAGAGCAAAGTAGCTTACGATGTGTAAGCAAGTGTGTGTGCGTGTGTATGCATTGATAGCTTCTTCTATCGTAAGCTTGCATGGTGTTGTATTGCTTCTCTTGTTTTCGATTGTGTGGATTGGATTCGAAATCACTTGGGAATTGTACTTTCATGCGAATGGTTGTGTTTTCCTACGCTTATATATCGAGTCCATTTTTACTTTGTATTTTGATATTTAACTTTTAGCTTTTATAATTGTTGACAACTTTGCATACGATTTGGATTATTCTTTGGACTTATTATTATATATTGATTGTTGAGGGGTTGTCATACGATTTTGAATAGGAAAAATGGATTCTGTACCGGCTGTTGGTAAATTTTTCCAAAAGTCCGGCATTCGATGCTGCATAAAAACATGCGGTAAATCTAGGCGATATGGTGAAAAGATAAGAATGTTTAAGTTTCCTCCCTATGACTCAGCTATGGGTCAAATTTGGCGAGAAAAATGTAATATTCCAACAAAAGATTACACAAAAAAATTGTTGATTTGCGCCAACCACTTCTCAAGTTCTGACATTGGTAAAAAAAAGTTGAAATTCGGAGCTGTTCCGGTATTTAACTTAGAAGTTATTGAGGAAGATTACAAGTCGTTGGAGCTAGATTGTCCAGCTAAAAAGAGCCGAGCAAGTGACTCCGTAGATGGATGTTGTAATGACTGTGAAAAATATCTGAAATCAGCTAATTTATAAATCATCAAAATATAAAAATCTCCAAAGCCGCAAACAAATAGCAACAAAATCAAGCGTATTCATCAAACCATCGACTCTTTTCAAATAAGCAAGGAGTCAAAAACATTTTACAAACTTCTTCTTAGTCCACGACCTAAAGAATATAAGCAAGATGTAAAAGATTTGGTTCAAAACATTTATTATGTCTCACAGTCAACGTACCAATTTTTGAAGAATAAATTGCATCTAAATTTGCCACATATCTCTACTGTTTATCGATGGGCCCCTGTAAATTCCCTACAACCCGGTTTTAAAAATAACGGTTTAGAGTTAATAAAAAAGAAGTGCTTAGATTTGAACCAGTACGAAAAGAATAATATGATTCTGCTGATGGATGAAATGGCGATTAGAAGGGAATTGCGATACAATTCCAAATTAGATTTAGTGGATGGATTTGAGGAAAATGGGGTTGAAAGAACGAACCAGATTGGTAAACAATTGTGCGTTTTTATGATTAAATCAATGTTTTCCAACTGGGCGCTTACATTTAATTACTTTGTTTCAAAAAATGGACTTTCTGCCGATTTACTAAAAAAGATAATATTACGAAATTTAGCAATTTTGAACAGTTTTGGCATCATAGGAAGTGTTTCTTGGAATTGTGAGCTACTTTAGAAAAACCCTATTTTATGTATAATGGTAGTAAAACTTTCTGTGTATATGATTTTCCACATCTAATCAAATCATTAAGAAATGGTTGGCTTCAATGTGACCTTACAACACCAAATGGAGTTGCTAGTTTTAAAGTAGTTAAGGAACTATGGGAAATGGAGTGCAAATCTAATACAAAAATGTGTCTTAAACTTACAAGCCAGCACATATTTCCCAACTCTTTCGAAAAAATGAAAGTAAAACTAGCCACCCAAATTTTTAGTAGGACTGTTCAAGCAGCAATTAAAACTGTTATTGAGACAGTAGGATTTAAAAGTTGCTCAGAAGAAGTTTGTTTATCTACGGCATGCTTCATAGGAAATATTGACAAAATATTTGACTGCCTCAATAGTGGTTCGCTATCTTCAAAGAATTGTTATAAGTCTGCAGTTCAACTTAACAGTCCATCACACGAATATATAAAATTCTTTCTTGAATACCTCAATGAAATCTCATTTGTTGACAAAAAGAAAAAAGTATTTTTTTAGATGGAATGAAATTTACCTCAAACGCTGTATTACAATTAGTAGACGAGCTATTTCAAAAAAAATGCCAAATATTTTTTTTAATGACAAGAGCATTAAACCAAGATAAGCTCGAAAATATGTTCTCGGTTCTAAGACAAAAGGGTGGAAATAATAAAAAGGCAATATTTTTGACACACAACCACAAACTGTGGGTATAAAGAACTTGATAAAATCCAAATGCAAAAATGCCACACCGCAATGGTTTTCCACATGTTCTGATCATAAGGAAATAATATTGGACTTCATGATCTTAGTACTCTTGAGGAAGCATTGCTCGTGGGCTTCAGAGAAAAAAAATGTTACTAAAGCCCGCAAACTTAAAATCCTGTCGCACTAAAGTTTTTGGGTTATTCTTCCCTACATATATCAGATTGAAATTTGCACAAAAATCCCAAATAATGGAATAACGTTAATTGGTGTTACCCGGCCCTTTTAGTTTACATCGAAAAGCGCAACTTTCAACTGAAGAAAACTAAATATGTATAGAAATCTAAAACTTGAAACAAAATTTTGTCAACACCACGTGCATTCACGACGTTGGATAGCAACACAATACACACACACACATAAACATTTTAAGATTGCTCTCTCGTTGATTCTCTCTGATCGTGGCTGCTCTCTGGTTGTTACTCTCTGATCATGCTTGCTCTCTCGTTGCTTGATCTTCCCTTCAGTTGTTCCGCCCGCACCATAAAGTGAAAAATCATCGCAGGCCGAGATGCGACTTCTGTATACTATTTATTCTGTGCTTATGCAAAGGCTTTCCTCTGTCCGTCTGTCCGTACGCATACATGTATCAAACCAAAGTTGCCAAGTAGCTATGAGTCTAACACTTGGCTGTGTTAAGGGCTAACCATAATAGACAGGAGCAAGCAGAAGCTTATGTCAGAACCAAACGAAATTCTCCCCTCTGTCTGAACGAACCGTCACAATACCCATGATGAACAGGTGCAAGCAGAAGGAAAGGAACTGTCAAATTGTTTTTATTCGATTTGTTTATTTTCGGTGTGGCTTTGGCTTTTTCCTTTTTATTGAAATAAAAGCCATCTGCTTTATCATAGAGACACTTATTGTCCTGCACAAGTGAAATCAACTTGTTAACAAGCTCGTATTCCATATTTATTTTATCTTTTTTCTCTTTCCTAACCTCAAATGTCACTTGTCAAATATTCCTTCCGTCATGTCTTCTTTCAAGAAGACCTTCCTTCTGCTCGCATCAGTTAACGAACATTTAACGAAACGTCACATCTGTCCATTGTGGGCATATCATATGCTTTGCATGTAAGAAGACATTCCCCTCTGCTTGCTTCTGCTTGCAATTATGGTTGGGCCTTTATAAAGTATATGATTCTGAGCTCATAGCTACCGATTTTAGAACCCTAGCTAATGTGGTTTCTGAGATCCAGGTAAGCGTTTACAAAATTCAAGGTAGAAGACTTGGAAATGTAGCTTGGCTCCTGGCGAGCTGATCCCATCTTATTTATTACTTTTTCTCTAAATTAGAAAGAAAGTCATGCCTTTATCAATTTTTTTCTGGCAAATAAATTTTTTTTATGTTTAGGAGCGCTTAAGGGAGTAAGTAATGGCTTGACATTTAGTGACATTGAGCTCGAAATGGTTTTTTTGACACCTAGTAGTGAACCTGTTAAGGTCTGATTGAGGAGAGCACGAGTCCACAAGGGAAGATATGTGATTAAATATTTTCTTATCATCGGCAAATATGGAGAGCTGAGAGTTCAGAATAACGCTGTCAACACCATTAATTGTTAGAATAAATATCAATGGACCGAGATGACTACCTTGTGGGATACCGAAAGTAGCACTAATTGGACAAAGATATTATAGAAGATCTGAAAATAACCTTATACATATTTACGATCTTCTGGATAAAATTTGATCCATGAGATAAAACCGGGAAAGAAACCGAGGGCAGTAAGCTTGAGGAGAATAATTTGGTGAGACATTTTGTCAAAGGCTTTGCTGAAGTCAGTGGCGACAACGTCTACTTCTTTGCCAGCTTCGAGTGCATCACAAACATTGTGAAACAAACTCGACTAGATTAGTGGTTGTCGATCGACCTTTTAGGAACCCATGTTGGATATGCATGAGAGCTTGGCAATGGGACGATAATTGGACACATCATTTTTCAGTCCTTTTTTTGTGGACTGGAATGATATAAGCATATTTCCAAAGCTGAGGAAAGAGTTCCTGAGAGATTGAGCTTTGAAATAAAGTGGTAAGGGGTAAAATAAAATTGTTCGCGCACTTTCTTAAAACTTAAAAGCAGACGGTCGGGACCGGGAGAGTAGTCATCTTTTAGGTGGCGTATTTTTTCGGCAATTATCATAGGTCGGGAGTTATGTTATGATTGAAGATCCTAGTCCTTGAATGATTGGCTGAAGAAATGAGCAAAGATGTTGGCGATGTAGCGAGGTAGTTCGGTGTTTATTTTATTTTTGTATTAATGAAGTGGAAGAAACACTTGGGGTCGAATGTAAAGGAGAATTGCATTCGGTGCAGGTATCGGAGATAGAGTGATTCACATAGCTGTGCAAATTTAGTGTAGGACTTTATATAAAGTTGGATTCACTTTTTGTTTCTTTTATTGCGCAAAGAGCGTAGTTCCTTGGTGTACCAGGACGAAGATGAAGTGTAATTCTTTTTTGGTGAGTATTGAAAGAATGAAGCAGATGAGAATTTCGGAGTAAAATAGCGCAAGGATTTCGTTTAAGGATATGTGTGGGTTAGGGTGAAGAAGGAAGTTAAAATTAACATTGTTGAGCAGATTATTTAGTTTCCGAAGTCAGTTTTCCGGAAATTGAAACAGCACGAATTTTCGGAGGGAAGAACAGTGAATTGAGTCTCGAGTGAAAGAATTACGGATAAAGGTGGATGAAGGGAGTCTAAGGTAGAGACGAAATGGTTACTTGGGGCAACAACGCCGTTAACGTCATCAGATGAAAAAGTTGGGTCGAGTTGTTCGTCCATGTTATTGATAATATTACTTAGTTGTAGAAGGCCGGAATCAGAAAGATGATCTCTACAAATTATTTCTTTGCCTGAGGAGGGGTTAGCAGCGATATAATGGTTCTCATCATCGGATTAAACCCATTTCAGGTGTGGAAGTTTGAAATCGCCACAGATGATGATAATGTTATGGGTTCAGCGATATCAGTGTTGGCTGTGAGGCGCTAGTTAAGTTAAAGTCAGCGGAATTCGACGGTTTGAAGAGCAAGGGATCAAGCGGTTGTGGATTGCTAAGAGAACTGAGATGTGAGATTGCTAAGAGACCATCCGGATCGGCAGAGTTGTCGTGTCCATCGGCCCGAAATAGAATGAAATCTGAGGTGAATAACTCGCTATCTTCAATGCTGGAGCATAAATTCGTTTCAGTTAAGTCAAATATGTCTATCGCAGGTTTTGGGAATTAAGGAGTACTGTGGAGGTTTTGGTGCATAATCGTCTAACGTTCTGATAGTACAAGGATATGTTTTTATTAGAAATATTCGATGGGTGGGAGGATGTAGTGGTGCTTAGGTTAGGATTTAAAATAGTTTTCGAAATTAGAGCGGAAACTTTGCAAGTGGGCGATGCGAACTCTAATGGGGGGCGAAAGTAGAGAGGTTGTTAGAAGCAGTATCGTCAGAAATAAAAAGTGTAGTAAAGAGAACGGGGAAAAACAAGCTAGGCTATGGGAAAGCTCCCGAAGAAAAGCCTCAGATCGACGAAAAATGCGAGGGAAAAGCAAAAGCTCTTAATTTTATAAGACCTCCAGCCTTGTAAAATACCGATATCAATCCTTTCCAACAAGAAGTCAGCCATTTCATTGGAAATACAAACGATAATGGCAAAGAAAAAAAACGCAAAAATTCAGGAATAATGTACGACACGACAGCAATGTGTGTATGTATAAACGAAAAGGATACAAGACCAAATCAGGATTTATAAACAATGATAATGAGAAACTCATTTCGGACAACGAAAGAGTTCAAGCAAAATGGAAGTAATATTTCCATAGACTCCTTAATGTGCGGGAAACTATGTTATCCACACAGAAAATCAAGTAGAACGGCCGACCAACAAGACAGTAAAAGAAGGCACAACTATATGAAACTATCCCCAAAAATGGGAAAATTTACTCATCATTCCTGTAATTAGAGTAACCGAAAACAAGAAACAATTCTTGTAATCAGGTTTTGTCAAAAAAAGAGATTGACGTAATACGCCGAAGAAAGAATCTAAGACTACCAGTGTGGCTTCAGGGGGAACCGCTCGACGATTTTCGCTATACGGCAGCTTTTAGAAATGAAATAGGAATTCTACGACACGGTTCACCAACTATTCGTATATTTAAAAATGCGTTCGAGTTTGAGAGAATCCCGAAAAAGTTAATAAAACTAATATAAGAATACCTAAAGGAAACAAAGGACAAATTCAAGTACGATATGCTTTATCTAAAACATTGGAAACAAGTGAAAGCTTAAAAGAAGGCAAGGATACAAACTGTCACCAGTAGTCTTGAATTTGGTGCTGGACTGGGTAGTGGGATCCTCTCAGTAAAATGTTATAGGAAAAGCCCTTACTGGAATTACACTCGTTGTAGCTCACTCTGAAGATCTGGACCTTTTGGGATATGGAGTAGGAGTATAATTATGTCAGAAAATGAATAAAACGAAATGAAAATTTAAATGAAGGGAAAACAAAAAATACACACCTGACAGCTAACTTTACTAAATAATCGCTGAAGAAAATGGACCAAAAATGAGATAAAGATCGAAATAAATAAAAGCCTGTGTGTGGGCATGTGTTTCCTCACGGATCTATCCAAAACAACTCCTTTGTCCCACAATGTCAAAATCCATATTTATACAACTTTAATAACAACAGTGACACAGATGTAAAACTTATGGTCTTTGAATCAGAGTGAGGGAAATAGATTTCGGGTCTTGAAATCATACTCTAAGGGAAAATCTATGTATAATGGAAAACAGGAGGCAGGAAAAAGGAAAGGCAGGAGGAAAGGAAAACCCGAATTAAAAAACCGCCAGGAAGGCCCCGTCATAGATACGAGGACAATATAAAAGTTGGCTACATGGGATGAAACAGAACAGCAAATAATGTTAATCCCAAAATTGCCTACGAGACTCTGAACTTCCGAGTTCCAAATGGCTGGTTATAAAATACCCAACCGACCTACATTGATACTCTAAAGTAGATACAATGACTTTTATTATGTCTTTTGATCTTATGATTAACTTATAATAATTAAAACCTAGCATCAGATTAATTATTTTCGTTTTATGATTAGCTAAATATAACTTACCCCTTTCGGACACAGATCTTAGAATTTATGAGAGCTACGGGGTTTTTTTTGCACTAGATAGGAAAATGTCGTTCAAACAGTGGATACAAGTCGATGTTATTATGAATAAGAGGTGCATTTAGCTCGTGATAACAATCCGAAACGAACCGAAGTAATTTAGTATAATTATTATAATTATATATATATAATTTAGTAAATTATAATTTATAATAATTAGTGTGCATCAGCGTCTGTTTCTGACAACAACATTGTTTTTTGCCTCTTCGAAAATGTCCGGATTTGTCTTAAATAAACAGCATTTGCGGGAAGTTTTGATTTTCTTTGTTAATTGGAAGAAAAGTGCAGCTGAAGCCCATCGAATGCTTGTGGAAGTTTATGGTGAATCTGCTCTGACCGATAAATCATGGAGAGAGTGGTTTCGACAGACAAAGAGCTTCTTGGCCAGCCCAAAAAGTTTGAAGATGAGGAATTGGAGGCTTTACTGGATCAAGATCCGTGCCAAACGCAAAGTGAACTCGCAGAATCGTTGGGAGTGACTCAGAAATTTGGATTTATTCAAAAGCAAGGAAATTGCGTGCCGTACGAGTTGAAGCCGAGAGATGTCGAAAGGCGATTTTTCACCTCAGAACTGCTTCTTGAAAGACATCAAAGGAAGGGATTTTTGCACTGGATCGTGACTTGAGATTAAAAGTGGATATACTACGATAACCCCAAGAAGAAAAAATACTATGCAAAGCCTGGTGTACGATCCATCATCGTCTACATCGACGCCAAAGAAAAACATCCACGGTTCAAAGGTCATGCTCTGCATATGGTGGGACCAGACGGGTGTGGTGTACTATGAGCTGCTAAAACCAGGCGAAACCATTGATGGGAAACGTTATCGACTACAACTAATGCGTTTGAGCCGTGCATTGCGTGAAAAACGGCCAGAAACGATCGAAAGGCATGACAAGGTGATTTTGCAACATGATAACGCTCGGCCCCACGTGGCTGTAGCGGTCAAAAACTACCTGGAAACGCTGAAATGGGAGGTCTTACCCCATCCGCCGTATTCTCCAGACCTTGCTCCTTCCGACTACTGGCTTTTTCGATGGATGCAAAACGATTTGGGGGGTCACCGGTTCGGGTCTTTTGAAGAAATCGAAGAATGGCTCAATGATTGGATCGATGCCAGAGAGGACTCATTTTTTAGAGATGGTATTCGAAAATTACTAGAGAGATGGGAAAAAGTAGTCGCTTCCGACGGACAATACTTTGAGTGATGTATTTCTTACGTTTTTTCAATAAAAAAATATTTTTGACACAAAAAAACGGACCGAATTAATTTGTACTCCCAATATTTTGATGAACCATCGCAGAATTTGCATAAATACGTTCTAAGGGGTGAAACTATGCCAACACGCAGCATAGCATTTTGTTAACGTCATTTAACTTAAAATAACCAAAACATATTGTCTATCATTTCTTTAAGTAAGTTAAATCGTGGTGGGTTTCGCGTAGATTTATCCTGGTTTGTATTACAGCGTTAACTATTACATATTTAATCTGATTGCTTATCTTAAACAGATAATATTGCCATAAAAATATGGAAAACCAATATTATTTCTACTGCACTGGACACAATTCCCTATTTATTCTGCTATATGTGTACTATCGCCCGCTTCAATCAACAAATGTAAAATCGCGCATCAGTCACAATCAATTCCACCCCCAAAATCGAAATATCATAAAAATCCTTTTTGCTTTATGTGGATCAAGTGAATTCTAAACACCATAAGTGCTTTGTATCTGTTTGAGTGAATTCAAATAAACATAAACGAAACGTCCTGCGCGTGGCCCGACCATAACCGAAAACCAAACCCTGTTATCTCGATGTTCCACCCATTCGCTGACAATATGGTAAATCGAATCTAAAGGACATAAATCGATTAAACGTCCTGTCATTTCATTTTCACTCACGCAGCTATTGTATGTGTAGATGCCGGGAATGTGGTCGAAACAGTGTCGAAACGTAATGATGACAGACGAATCCTTCAATAGGGGATGGAAAGTGGGTTCATTCAACACCACTGTCCAATTCTATGGATTTACTGCATTTCGAGCACAAAAGACAGAGAAACCCGAAGGAATAGGAGGAGAGCAATAACAACACATCCCTCGCATTAAATGACAGATTATTATGATTTTTATTGGAGGAACATCATTTTCAGTTTAAATACTTTCAATGAATACTAAATAGGTTGTCGCCTGTCGCCTTTTTATTTTTTTTGGTATTCGTATCTGACTTTGTAAAATCGCTTGTGTATTGATGTAGATACCCACGCTTTTTTTGTTGTTGCTTTTGTGACGCGGTATTATTGTTGTCACAGGGTCGTTGTCGTCATCTTTGCCGCGCCACAACACATTTATGCAAATTTTTACATTCGGTTATTACAGATTGTCTCTTCATACACCTCCGCACTGTTAGCGTTCTCGCTGATATGACAGTTTTATTCACAAAAATTTTAATACAATTTAACGCCTCTGTGACGCTACAGATACGTGAATGCACGGACGGAATGTTTGACAATGAATGGGAAAAAACGTTTGTCATTCTATTCCGTTTTACTTTCATATTTGCCTCATGAATTTGCATAAATATTGGATTTGTAAAAAAAAAAATACATATTTCTGCATCGCATCACCTTGCATCCAGATTCATAACTCATCCCCTTCCGATGGCGTAAGCAAAGTATCCGACTGTATCTTAACACAATTAATGCGGCTAAATTACCACAACCCAAAACTCGGAACATACAACAAGTAAGATACGAGCATGCAGAGAGTAAGAGAGAGGGAGATTCAATTACGAAAAGGCTTTTAAATCATTTGAGTCTGGTTGCCATTGTTTCGAAGTATCTGAGGGGTTGATTTGGGCTGACGAATTACACCTGTAATTTAATTCGACATGCTCCTCGGATGGTAATTGACATGAAGCTTAATTTGGTTAAACTCGCTAGCCCGCTCACTCTTAAACTCACATGTGCCTGGAGCTGAAGGATGAGGTTTGGCGTCAAACTAATGCTGCTTCGTTGGTCGGATTAATGGCAAGGACGAGTAATTATTAATTAAGTTTCGTCAGTTTTTATGCGCCACTACATTATTCACTAGCCTAGAACTAAAGTAGTCTGCAGATAATTTTAAGTTTCCGTAGAAACACGTTAATGCGTATCTTCATTTCGTCTAGTCACATCCATTTATCTACGATTTTAGTTTTTTTTGGAATTCAAAGTGGAAAAGTTCCACAAGCCCTTTTATCATTATCAAGCGCTCCCCAAAACACGAGCCCACAACTCAGAGTTAAATGGAAAAGATTAAGGAATCGGAATTGCGTAACAAGCTGATGGATTGTTAATTGAATGCAAATGAAATCAAATGGATATTGTTGGGAATTAGATTTTTGCAACCCTTTTCCGGAACCGAAAGATGTGGAACGTTTGTTATGTCAAAAATCCGAGGGGTGCTCGTTATGACTTATTTACTTTTTCCCTAATGGAGTGGAAATGAAATGGAAAAGTTTACATCGTCTTAAGTGTGGCACGGAGTTGGGATAAAAGGTTTCTGGACTAAAGTATTTTTTGAGCATATTTCGATCAGAATTCATTTTCATCCATTTTTGCATTCGGAAATTGATGTTGAATTGTGTTGTTTTAAACATAGTAATAAAACACGACACAATTCTGGGCTAGAACAATTTATTATTCCCTTTTTTTTGTTGATCTGATGAGAAAAAAAAAAGGTGACGATCTCGTACTAGACGTTTGCACTTCGAGAACAAATAGTCAACTGATCATGGGATCTTCCGAAGAAGATAGAAAGTGAGCTTTGCTTACGCACCAATATGATGATTGTGATGGCTTGTCAACAAGGTGCAGTTGGATAAGCTAAAGCATAATATGTAACAATATCAACGATAAGACGCAATCTAATGGTTTTTTTTTTTTAAGTTTAAAGTTCGAAGTCCAACGTCAAGCATAGGTCCATCACGGTCTGATGTGATGAGTGTCATCCGAAAGACGAAGTTTTCAATCAACTTTACTAGCATTTGGGATCACACGTCCTCAATAAAACAAATAAGAAACTAAACAAAAGCCTTCAAATTAGAGATGCATTCCTCGAAATTATGCACTCACCGCCAGTAGATTGATTGCTTCGTTTACTGAATGACACGTAGCGCAATCCCGTCCATACTCTCGCCATTCAATAAGGAACGAAAAACTCAAGCTAAAAATCATGGCATCATAGCCAATATCGTTGACTGTCACTCATTTAGCCTAATTTTTTAAGAAATTTTATTCCACCTGCCCTCAGATCGCACGAGACTATGCATTTTTCGGTATATAAGTAATATTTCGATAATCTCATAAGGATTTTTTTACACCTATCTCTATCTTTGCTTCAAATGGAACAATGCTGTTCCTTGACATACCGAATCAGGGTCATCACTGATCACAAGTTGTTGTAAAAACAGCAGATCTTCCCGAATCTGAGTACACGAAATTTTACCCGAACGAGGTCCTATACAATAGGGCCAGGATTGTACGGATAGATAATTTTCTGATCAAACTGATTCGAAGCCACGTTGCAAGAGCAATGACTTCGGTCAATAGCCTGATCTTCGGGGCTTACTACCCCAATGATCTATATCATGAGAGAGTGCGCCTTAACGGCTTTGTCCCGCCAGAAGCATTCCTCTATCTAGATAGATGTGGGCTGATCCAGGACAGATTGGCGTTACCGCTAATCTTCCACGTGGGTCGCAATTCCGTGGAGCGGCGATTCCTCTACGAACCCGATGTCGCGCTCCGTGAGCCCGAGCGCCTCAGGTTCTGTAGATCGGTCTCACGCCGGGATCGAGGAGACGTAGTCCGCCAGCATCAACGCTTTTGGTGGCTGGAGAGAACTCCGTCAACGGACACCTTGATAGGAGCAGCCTCTTCAAGGCAAGGCCTGCCTAACACCAATGGCAGGCTTACATAGGCTAGGGTAGGGTAAGGTAGGGTAGGGTAGGTTAGGGTAGGCTAGGGCAAAAACGACAAAAAAAAAAAAAAAAAAAAAAAAATACAAAATGAAAAATCACAAAAAAAAAGAATAAAACTTAAAACAAAAAAAAATTAAAAATAAAAACATAAAAAAAAAGATATATATATAAAATATATATAATGTATATATTTGTGTATATATATTTTAGTTAAGTTAGAATAAGATAGGTTTAGTTAGGTTTAATTAGTTTAAGGTAGTTTTAAGTTTTATATAAAATATTTAAAAAAACAAATGATCATATGCTAAGTTTTTTAATAAAAAAAAACCTTTTTCTTAGCTTAAGTTAGTTAATTATAATAATGTTAATAGTAAATTCATGTAGACGTCGAAAGACATAAGTATGTTTCAATTGTTCTGTTTGTTTTAGAGTGTCCGCCTAGGGCCAGTAAGATAGTTACATTTGTTAAGATAGTTAAGCTAGTTTTAAGCATTTTTGACTAGGGTAAGATAGATATAAGTTAATATGAAATAAAAATGAAAAAAAAAAAAAAAAAAAAAAAAAAAAAAAAAAAAACAGCAGATCCAATGCCAGTTGGTTTTAGGCCCATTCACCGAAATTTCGACCCAAAGGCTAGAGATGGAACTTGTTTCCAAGCCAAAACTTCTGCGAAAGATCAAGCAATCTTCAGCCACAGACTCAATTCACGAACATCAACTCGCCATCGATCTCAACAGCTCAACATTTCACGCACTAGCCTGAGGAGAATTCTGCAAAAAGATCTCGGATTATTCAACAAGGTCCCATTGACTCAGCAATTGAAGGCGCGCGACCATCCACATCGTTATTGCTCCGCAGTTTGGGCCTTAAAAAAACTTGAATTGGACAGTGATTTTGGGCGAAAAATCATCTTTTTTGACGAAGCGTATTTTCATCTTGTTCATCTCGGTGGCTACGGAAAATTCGCACGTTATTGTCGGGAAGCCAATGCATCTACAGAGAGTGACAGTTTGTTGCGGATTGTGGAGTGGCGGCATCATCGGACCATATTTCCTCGAAAATGAGGTTCGGAACAACGTTTCTGTCAACGATGGCGCGCCATACCACACTGCCCATGCCATAACTCATCTTTTGCGCACCAAATTCCCAAATCATGTTATCAGCCGTCTTGGCGATGTCAATTTGCCGCCTCGGAGCTACGATTTAACCCCTTTGGACTTTCTTTTGTGGGGAACCGTGAAGGACTATGAAGAAGGATGTTATATCAACAATCCGGAAACGATTCAAGCACTTAAGCAATTTGTAGCACATAGAGATGCTTGGCAAAACTGTAATGGCCCGTAATGATGCCCACAAGTCTTCTGCAATCATTTCTCCTAAAGTATAAGAAAAATGTTGCGGACTTCTTGCAGACATCAGGGCGTACGCACTTAGTCATCCTGCATCCTCCCTCCATCTACGACTGCGTGCATTAAAGACCCAATCGTTCATGGTAGCTTTGATCGCGGAAGCAGGTATACCTAAGGCGGGTTCAGGTCCTGAGGAACTCTCTGAGCTCTCTTTAGCGAGCTCATCGGAGATCTCATTTCATGGAATACCAGAGTGACCTGGGGACCCATTCAAGCCTTAGTGAATTTAGTCTTTCAACTTTGTTCAAAAAGGCCTTGTTTGTGCACTAATTTGAGCTCGGTAGAGGCTTGGACACAGCTTTGAGTGGAGCTTGGCTGTCACTGCAGACGCATATGCTTTTTCCCTTCCACTAGTGCCTCAGAACATAATGCATGGCCTGCGTATATCTCCGATTGAAAGACAGGCGCATATTTTCCTAACGAGAAGTGCAGTCGAATGTTTTCTCACTCAAAGAGACCACCCAGTCCTGGAGCCATTTGAAAAAATGCGACACGACAGTCCATACCAGGTTCAGTGTCTGGTCAAAGCCAGTCCTGACGCCAGTCGTGACTGTGAAAATACAGCGCAGTAGAATGGTAGGTGTCATTGCGTCGCAAGGCATATCCATGAGACACTGTCACTCCAATGCGAGTTGTACCAAAAACCATTTCTCATGAGGCGAGACATGGCTTTCAGCTCGCACCCTCTGATATATACGTATATCAAGGGATGGAAGATTCGTCATAGCATCTAGAACAGCTCCCGGTGTGCTGGGGAGAGCCCCGTACAGCTGAGACAAACTGCTACTTGGAGTTTGGTGAAAGAGATCAACATATGTTTGCGTGTTAGCCTGTTCCTCCAGACAACTGAGGCCTATTAGACAAGGTTAGGTCAATCACTTCCTGCCGTCTCGCCGCCACAAAGGTTGGTTAAGAGCTAACATTGTTGGTGATAAGGTCAGACGAAAGAGTGAGCTACAAATGATGAGTCCAATCTTTCTGGCTTCACAGTGCTCTACGAGTTTAGAAACTGCCTTCCATGGCGGACGCACTACGGAGTCGTAGGGGAGGTAAGCGGATGCAACAACGAAGTGTTTAATTTATCCGTGCGCTTTGCTGACTCTAGCAGCCACCAGGTCTTGTCCACAGAATTGACAAAGTTTGGTTGCCGATAGTGTGATCGATATGATGAGGCAGACCCTAGACCTTTCAGATCACTCATTATAAAGAATGGAATCACGGTGTTTATTCCACACCCATGGCTCCTGAACGGACACAATGTGATTATTTGTACTACTGCATGCAATTCTGCTACTGAGAAGAGTAGTGGCAGCCTTGCAATGCTGTAGCTTAATCTGAGCAAAAATCTTAGACTTAGACTGCGGAGCACGTTCATCTTTCGACTACTTGTCAAGTATTACTTGACATCAAAGTGGAATAAAATCCTACCAAGGCCGAAATAGGGATGAATCGTACGCGGATTTCAGGTTCTCGACAGAGCCACTATCCATTCCCACAACCAGAGTGAAGCCCTTTTTTTACAGAGAGCCCTTACTCTCCTTGTAGAACCAGACATTCCAGTCCCTAGTGTCAAGTCCCGGATCACGTTAGCACATCCAGCTTGTTTCCAGGTTTCCCAGGAATCCAGCAGATGGCGCGCGCTATTCAATGAATTACTCTTTTACTCCCTCGATAACTTGCAGTTCTACATGAATTTCAACTGTTTTGATAGCACCGTTTGCCATTGCTACTTACTCTCCGTGTATATAAAGTAGTTCATCGGAATATCTACTCCATATCCGCTTCGTACAGTGTTTATTGGTGCATACTCTCGTTTTTTGCTGTATATTCCACTCAACTTTCGAATACTTTTTTGCCATTATATTAACGGCAGAGCCGTCTCATCTTCTTATTCTTCGACTTCTTTTAGTAGGGTCTAATATCCTGTAAGTGTAATCTCTTCACTATTTTCCAGGGTTTTTTAGTCTCACATCATTAAGGACTTTTTTACCTCTGCGCGCCATCTTAGATGCGGTCGTAATCTGCTGCGTCGTCCCTCGGGATTGGAGTCGAAGACTCTTCGGGCCGGAGTGTTGATGTCCATTCGCTCTACATGGCCCATCCATCTTAGACGTTGGATCCGTCGACGTCTAACTAGGCCGATGTCGCTGTACAGCCCGTAGAGTTCTTGGTTGAATCTTCTCCTCCACTCTCCATTTACTCTAACGGGACCAAAGATTGCACGCAAAATGTTCATTTCGACGTCAGTGTTGCGCGTCTTTCTTTGCTGATAGCGTATATTTGGTCTTTTCGCCATTTGCCCTTAGGCCCACTTTAGCCGCTTCTGCTTCAATGCATGCAAACGTCTCATTGACGTCTCGCTTTATCCGTCCAATAACATCTGTCAACATCATCTGCATAGGCAAGCAATTGTGTAAACTTGAAGTAGATCGTACCTCTTATATTGGCCGCAGAGTCCCGCACGATATTTTCAAGTATGATATTAAGGAAATCACATGACAATGCGTCACCCTGTCTAAATCCTTTTTTAACATCGAAGGTCTCGGTTAGTTCACATCCGATCTTAATGTAGCAGCGAGAGTTCTCCATAATCATCCTGAACAGTCCCGAACAGTCTGACGAGTTTGGCAGGGATGTTAAAACATGGCATGGCTCTGTATAGCTCGTCTCTATAAACACTGTCATATGCGGCTTTAAAGTCGACAAAGACGTGGTGCATGTCAACCTGAAATTCATGGGTCTTGCCCAAGATCTGCCGCAGTGTACCAGACTGTCCACGAACGGTTTCGGGAGCTTACACGGTACAGCAGAGAGCATCTTGTACGCAATGTTCAGGGGACTTATCCCTCTGTAATTGACGCAGTTTTAGGGATCTCCTTTCTTATGGACCGGGCAAACGATGCTGAGATTCCATTCATCGGACATGCTTTTTTCCGACCATATCTTGCAGATGATTTAGTGAAGATCCTGGTGAAGGTCCTGGCGGCCTCTTGCGATTGCAGCTTTCCGACGTTAAATAATACTCGACTCCGTTGAGCAGTCGCATCCGTACCTTGGCTGCAACAAGGTAGTGATCCGAGTCAATGTCGGCTCCTCGAAAGTTTCGGACATCTAAGATGCTAGAGGAGTGTCTGCCGTCGATCGCAATGTGATCAATTTGATTGATTGTCTAGTGATCGGGAGCCCGCCAGATCACCTTATGGATGTTGAGGTGTAGGAATCGTGTACTTGCTACTACGAGATTACGTCACGCCATAAAGTACACTAGCCTTAGTGCGTTTTCTGACATGGTGTTATGTACGCTGTGCTTTCCTACGACTCGTTCATGTATCTCCTAGAACGATTTTATTGTCATAGCTGGGACATTGGGAATATGTTCTGGAAAAAAAGGAAATCATAGAAGTCAGCTTTATGTCGGAAGTCTTTCTCCTCGGCATGGACACATATTAAGCTTATATTGCCGAAATTGGCCTTAATGCGGATAGTTATGAGGCGTTCACTTACATGCCGGAAGCTCAAGACTTTTTGCCTGGGTCTGCCTCGAATAACAAATTCGCATCCGAATTGACGTTGTTTATTTTCTTTGTAGCAGTTTTAGTAGATATCACAGTTTTTCGTCCGCTTTTTACCTGTCCCATGCCATCGCACTTCTCGGAGTGCGGTAATGTCTGCCTTATAGCAGCCTAGAGATTTGATCAGTTGTCCGGCCGCATCTGGTCTGTTAAGGGACCTAACGTTCCAGGTGCAGATCTGGAATTCGTTTCCTTTTGGACGTTTGCGGGGTCGTCAACATGTAATCCGTCCTGGAGGACCAGGTTCTTACTTACTCTAAGAACAAAGGGCCGGCTGTGCCGTTCCTTATCGGCCTGTGCTCCAAATGTTGTAGTAGCCCGAAATAAGGTTCTCACCAGGTAATTCTTCTCGCTCGAACCGTTGGTGTCGCCGCACCGTTGACTCTATCTTGGGAATTCTTCCGCCGCCGTCCCGAGGGAGGAGCTGAGCCCTGGTGGTGGCTCAGACCCCCCCCCCCCTCTCTGCTTTTTTTGCTGCCCCAACAACCTTATAAAGAGGTCTACAGACGGTTGAGGTACTAGGCACCCAGGAGCCACCGCGTGGAGGTGAGAGTTGGAGGGAGTTGGTAGACACAGGCTGGGGTGTCGGCGCTTGTGCCTTCATATATTCGCGTAGTCTACCCCTTTAGCATTTCATCCTAAAATGTTGCCCTTTAACTTCACAACATTGAATTGTTTTATATATTCCAGTGTTGTGCTCCTACGGATTTGGTTTCGGCCTTTGATTTTGGTGATGACTATAATGTGGTCAGAACCGCAACTCGCTCCTCTGTACACTTTAATCAAACGCAGGTATGGTCTTCTATCGTCTCTATCTAACCTAGATCTAATGTATATCGGCCTTCGTCGGTGCTCCATCCAGTGATATGTAGGTAGCCTTGTGCTTTCTCTTGTGGATGTTATGGTTTTGGCGAACATATTTTTAGAACTAACGAGACCTTTTTTCTTAAGGCCATTATCGTAGGCTGAGACTTGAAGACCTTTTTTTCTTTTTATGTTTTATTTTAAAGTTCAAGTAAATATATACATTTTAGAAAGTTTTCATTCTTCTTAAAAAAACCCTCAAAACAAACGTTTTAGCATAAAATAGATGATAGTAAGGTGCTAAGTGGCTTTGATAAGTTTGAACCACTTCTCAAAATTGTCTTTAATTTAGAAATAGCATAAGTCGGATTTCTGCCGATTGTCAGCACTTTGTGGATCTATTGTTGTATTACTTTTAACGGTACATGCACAATTTGGTCGATCCTTGGCTTAGTTTTCTACGAGATATCTTATCAATCGATCTCCTATGCATCAGCATCACCTTCCTTTAAAGACATACCTTAGTTTATCGAACGATATCATAGCCCCTGTAACTATGTACTATGAATTCCAAAGTAATAGGAAATTCCGTCTCTTTCTCTTCCTCCATTCCATTTTTTCCTCTTCATCGGCTTAGGACACACAAAGGATATCCGAGCTTGTGTTTGTCCGCTCTCTCAAGTTGCATTGTGCTTGTTCGAGAGCACTCTGTTACTGCTGCAACAGCAGAAGACTAACAACAGAGAAGTCAGGATGCTGGGACCAAGAAGGAGAACAGACCAAGTGGATGCGATTGTCATTTGATTGAAATGCCCCTTGTAACCGATTTAATTTTTGCAGAGATACAGATTTCATCAATCAATTCAAAAGGTGGGTGGCATCATTGCACCCATAATTCACGAATATATATGTAGATGCGTAAGGGTATATGCAGTGCAATCCATCAGAAAGACGAAGGGAATCGTTGGCACATGCTCGTACGTCACACTTTTTTTTTTTTTTCTTTTACGTTTACTCGTACTTTGATTAACTCGAGAGCCCTCTTGGATCTTGTCATCCGACTCAGACAGAGATACATTCGATACACGACGTCAAGGGGAACTTCCTTGAAATGCAGATTTTCCCCTTGTGCCTCCTCTGTCCCAGTCGATTGAGAATCGTGTGAATGATTCATTGTGTTGTCATTGGGAGGACAATGAATCCCGTGCGATTCTGGAGAGCATCTCGGAGATACGATTATTAGAACTGGCTACATACTCATATTATAACCACGCGGTAAGCGTGCCAAGTGGCCTCTCGATGATGTTATGAAATGTATCTGCACTCCGAGTTCGTGTTAATGCCTCGTAAATCCGTGGAATCTCGACTTCCACGATTTCGGCGCCCAATGCGGTACATTCCATAAGGAGTTCATGCGAACGCATTATGTTTCTACCCGCACAGTTGGCTATGATTTCTGGACAATCACGACGAATTAGTCCCACCAGTCGATGATGTTTTAATAGAGGCTCCTCCAGTGCCTTGTCGTTCGGCCTCTTGTTCTGACTTTTATCTCTTCGTTCTGATCATGTTGCATGAGAATCGTAAAACAATCCCAAGGATTGCGTTCTGTTCGGTGCTTAGGCGAGGCTCTAAATGTGTCTATTGGTCGATTGCTTTGATCCTATCGAGTTTGGAGTAATTATTTGTAGTCGTGCAAATGCTTACATCTGCCATATGAGCTCAGACAATTAACCAGCGGGACATGTGCAATTAAAGAAAGAAACAATTTGAATCGGCAAATTGGCAAATGTTGCACAAATTCTCATGATGATGGCCTGTCCATCATGGTCCTCGTCATCACATCATGCCCATCGCAGTCATACCGCACGAAAGGCTTTGTAAACGGTGCTGACGGAATCCCCTCACCAGACGCAGAATGTACTGAACGACCTACAATGTCCGCTAATAGCCTGCAGGGGTCTAATTAGCGCGGTCATTGCAGATTGTCGACAAGAGGAGCGAGTGCCCGTATTGTTCGAGTGGACGTGTTCTGCGCGAGGTTCCGATTGATTTTTCCTGGTCCTTATAATCGATTAATTTACGTGGATCGTAAATTTCGGCGCATCACGGTTTTAACTGCTAGTGATGTAACGCCGCATGTTGTATCATGAAACCCTTGTTAAACGCGAAGTTGTTCTGTGCGCACGGTTATGTCGCGGCTTAAGGTCTTGAATGAATGATGTTGTTGCCTGATTGGGACTTGTTGTCGTTTGTTGGATTGCTTGCATGTGTTTATTTGCGTCGGTCGGCGTAGATGTTTCTCTGCAGAGGTCGATGCTTAAGCTATTGACCTTTAGAAAAGCGTTTATTTGCTTAACGAAAAGGAATGATGAGAAGGTGCCCTGAGCCGGGATCGTATGAATAATGATGAATTTCTTGAATCTGACGATTTATAGACTTGTTGTGAGATATCATGGGGATTAATTGCTAACTGGGAATGATGTGTAATATTTTAGTTGCCGAGTTGCTTGTGAGATATTTTTCTACATTTGAGTGCCGTATTGGACTTGAAGTGATTTTTTTCAGTTACCTGGTAGGAAGGCGATTTGGATTTATGCGAAGTAGTTGTTCGATCTTTCGTGGCATTCGTTGTTTGTCATTAATAATAGGATACATAAATAAGTACTTCGAGTAATATTTAGAATGATGCTTATAGAGATTTGTTATTATTTATGGGAAGAAGTAAGTTCCACGTACATGTAGATTATATATAAAAATATTGTATTCAAGGTGATCTCTTAATTAAATAAACTTCAATTTTCGTCTTTTTTTTTTTCTTTCCTTGATTCTCGTCGAGAGAAATTAATATTTATTCCATTGAGGCTCTTATTACGACTTCGACGGTTGCAAGATAATGATACTTTTAAACATCTGTCTCCTTAATTAACAAAAAGTTTATGTTTTTATGGTGCATATATACGGGTGCCTTTGAGGTGTTGGACTAGTGTGCCTTACGTCGGGTGCTTTCAATTGCGATACAAACATACAATAGTTGGCATAAGTGGCTATTTTTGTCGCTCGTTGTTGTCGCCATATATTTTTTTTTTTTTTATTATAAGGGTCCGCCATCTAACGTTTTTTTTTTCAAGTAGTGCTTATTTCGTGAATGGTAACACTTAGCTCATGTCTGATTTGACAGATAATTAGTTTTATCCTTCCGCTGAACGAATATGGTTGTGTATACGCTTGAACAACGCTGGGAAATATTGCGACATTACTTTGAAAATCATGGTAATGTTGCAGAATGTGTGCGAAAATTGCGTACGGATTTTGGAAGAAGAGAAGCACCGTCAGCTCCGTATGTTCGTTATCTTGTGAAAAAAGTGAAAGAAACTGGCATCCTCATCGATAAACCAAAGCGTGAAAAGCCAAAAACAGTGCGTACACCCGAGAATATTGCTGCTGCGGCAGAAAGTGTGCGTGAAGCGCCATCAACATCAATTCACCGTCGTTCTCAACAATTGAACATTTCGGAGACATCATTGAGACGAATTTTGCATAAAGACCTTGGTATGACGCCATACAAAGTCCAATTGGTTCAGGAGTTGAAGCCAACTGACCATCCAATGCGTTTTCGCTTCGCTAAGTGGGCCTGCGATCGACTTACAGAAGATGCCGATTTTGCCAAAAAAATCATCTTTTCAGATGAAGCTCATTTTGATCTTGGCGGGTATGTAAACAAGCAAAATTGTCGCATTTGGGGCACAGAAAACCCGCACGCATACATTGAAAAGCAGATTTTGGTCCAGAGGCATAATTGGGCCATTTTTCTTAGAAAATGAGCAAGGAGTGGCCGTTACAGTCAATGGCGATCGTTATCGGGCCATGTTGAACGAATTTTTGTTCACAAAAATTGAAGAGGAGGATATTGGCAACATTTGGTTTCAACAGGAAGGCGCTACGTGCCACACAGCCGAAGCTACACTCGATGTTTTGCGCCCTGTTTTTGAAGATCGCATTATCAGCCGCAGAGCTGATGTCGTTTGGCCACCTCGGAGCTGCGATTTGACACCGTTGGACTATTATTTGTGGGGTGCCGTCAAAGATAAGTGTTACGCCGATAAGCCAGAGACAATTGACGCTTTAAAGGACAATATTCGTGAAGCCATTGGTGAAATACAGCTGCACACAATCGATAATGTGCTTAAAAATTGGACCGATCGTGTAGGCTACTGCATGGCCAGCCGAGGCAGCCATTTGAATGAAATTATTTTCCATTATTAACCGGAAGGATTGTACTTTCAAACAAAAAAAGAAATTTGAGAAAATATTCAGTAGTTTTTTTTATAGCATTTTCAAAAAAAAAAAGTTATTTGGCGGACCCTATATTTTGTTGATGTAATCAACATTTTCCCTCCTCCGACGTTGTTGCCCAATTGATTTCAAAATTACTACTCCGAATGTGGTTTTGATCTTCCAGTTCGATGTTGGTAGAGTTTTTAGTTGGACACTTGCCGTACTTAAGGACCACAGCCAATAGGCAAATGATAACAGTGGCCGCTGCAAACATTGAACAAAGCCCAATTGTCCAATACCGATGCTCTTTGATGGTCTTCTAGTTGTGGTCGTGTAGTCGGTTGAGTGCCTCGACTGCTTCTTGATAATTGAAATTGGAAATTTCAGTCACATCTTTGTTAATTGGGATGACGGTCTCATTTGTAAAATAAACCGGAATTTGAGGTGATACGGATGTGTTTATAGTAGTAATTGATTTGCTAAAGTGCATCATTATTCTCCTTTCCTTGATTAATTTCGCTTCCAATCGTATAAGTTTGGATTGGATGACGCACTCCGGAGTGATGGAAATAGTTCCCGTGTTATTAACAAACACTTCTTCTCGAGTAGGTCCACAGTTTACAAAAACAGTAGTTGCTTCGGGTGTAATGAACATCCAGGTATTGCGTGTCCACAATTCTTTCCATACAGTGTGTGTTATTCTTAGCGTCCTAGATGAACATTGCTTGAAAGCTAGTTTCTTATACAGTTGCTGGACAATACAATCCTCACTCTGCTCAATACTGTGAAATATCGATGGCCGGAGGATGTATGTTGTTTCATTGAGAGTTGATGCCTTGCTTATATCTTCCAGTGGTATTTCGAAATACCTCTGTAGATTGTAGTTGACTCCAAGCACCGACTGCTGTAATTGTACTTCTCGAAATATCTGCTCCTCGATCTTTCAGGAACAGTGTTAGGTTTAATCAGGTCATATTCATTGGAATCACTGATCATGAAGTATCCAGTTATTAAAATCTCTGTTGAAGTCGAGGACATCTCTAGTTTGTCCATTGGATCTGGTAATACCTCCATCTCTGGGCCAAGTCTCTCCGCGCACTTCTTAATGATTTTCTCCATGCTCTTGTGTGATAAGAACTCGAACAAATGACTACGTTTAAGATATGCATTTAGCAACTTATTGTATTTCGTTTCGATTTCTCGCATGTAGCTAAGTGCAATTAGATATGCGTTCATCACATGTATATTTATTTTATTCTCGTCAACAATGCTGTACCAAGATTCCATCTTGTTAATCTCCTCTAGACATTCAGCTTTTTTGTAAAGCTGTTGATTTTACTGTTGATTCTAGCTTCCGTCTCGTTCACACTGGATATTGTAGACAACATGATTTTACTGTTTGTTTTGCTACCTTTTATCAGTGCCTTCTGGTTGTTATCTAGGTCCTCGATGTCATGGTATACTTCATCGTTTACTCCGAATATTGAGGTGAGAATGGTTCCTAGTAGTCCTCGTTTTTGCCTTCTCAAAGGTGTTACTTGGAGTCTATTAAAAATTGAAGTACGTTCTTCCATTCTTCTTTCATGTGATGAATCAATTCATCGCATTGACTCTCCTTTGTTAATGATTTTGCCTTGTTGCACAACTCAGCCATTTGATCTCTCGTCTTGTTCATATTAACTTGATCCCGTAAGATGTCTGTGATTGGAAATCGAACGCTTGTACGTAGCTCTCCTCGTTGAATTTTGACTGTTCCAATTTGTTCCACAAATAATCCAGTCCCTGGATGTGTTATTGTATAATTTGTAGACCCCGGCATGACGGATGCGAATAACGACAGAATCACAAGAGCAGTAGAGAAGCTTGATGTTTGGGTTTTATCTCTCAGCTTCCTCTTGGGCCTGCTGGATGAATGATTCGAGGAATGTAATATGTTACTCAGACTTCATTCTATTTTCTTCGTTTGGCAGTAAACACACCTTGGCCGCTTGAATGTCTCCTTCTCTGTTTTTACTGTTACTACTCTGACAAGCCCATCAATTCCGCTGTGCACTTCAATTATTCTGCCTAGAGGCCATTTCGTTGGTGTGAGAAGCTCATTTTTCAACAGCACCATTTGCCCAGGCTCCAAATTCCTTGCGGGTTGCTTCCACTTGTATCGCTGTTGCATCTCGTTTATGTATTCCTCGTACCAACGTTTGCAAACATCTTGTTTAAGTTTTTGAATTAACTTCCACCTTTTTAAACTACTCTCTGCCATGTCCAGAATGACTTCATGCTGTGGTGCTATCAATGGTGATCCAATAATGAAATGACCCGGTGTTAACGCATCTAGATCTTCAATGTTATCTGTTAGTGGACAGAGTGGTCTTGAGTTCAAGCATCCTTCTATTTGCACCAGAATGGTATTCATCTCTTCGTATGTTAATTTTTGCTCTCCTATGATGCGATTCAGGTGGTATTTAACTGATTTAACTCC
The DNA here is from genome assembly GCA_958301585.1 of Merodon equestris. Classification (NCBI taxonomy): domain Eukaryota; kingdom Metazoa; phylum Arthropoda; class Insecta; order Diptera; family Syrphidae; genus Merodon; species Merodon equestris. The sequence continues at coordinate 52,201,546 of OY284416.1, forward strand.
TGCTTCCCAGAGTCCACCAAAATGTGGAGCTCCCGGTGGAATGAGATGCCACTCGATCGCATTTTCGGCTAGCGTGGATTGTAGTGCATCAATAATATTTTTTGCCCCAATAAAATTTGTTCCATTATCGCTGTATAGACGGTTTATAGATCCTCTTCTGCTGATCATACGTCGCAATGCTGCCATAAACCCATCCGTAGTTAAATCTGAAGTGAGTTCGATATGCACTGCCTTTGTTGCCATGCAGACAAACCGCGCTATGTAGGTTTTGTGCGATTTAACACCTCGAGTTTGTGAGCATCGTATGCTGATTGGCCCTGCGTAATCTATCCCACAATGTGTAAATGGCGGTGAAAACCTTACTCGAGCCTCCGGAAGCTGTCCCATAAGTTGATTTGATTCCTTAGCCTTGAATCGACAACACTTCATGCATTGATTTATTGTTGCCTTGACAGTGTTTGTTCCTCGGATTATCCAAAATTTTCTCCGAATGTGGTTCAGAGTTAGTTTCATTCCACCGTGAAGTGTATCGATATGGGTCTTGTTTATGATTAATTTTGCCAGCGGGTGTGATGATGACAAAATCATAGGGTGCTTCTGATCAACTGATAAGTGAGCATGTTTCAACCGACCTCCCACTCGCAATATCCCACTGGCGTCGATGAACGGATTCAGTGAAGATATCTTGCTGTTCGATTTGATTGCCTTATTTGCAATAAGGCTCTTTATGTCTTCAAAAAAACTTCGTTGAGCACCCTTAACAAGCGCTCTTTCTGCTTCCAGTAGTTCTTTTATGGTTAACCTGCCATAAAGTAGTGGTTCATGTCTCTTGCTCCGTTGGCAATTGGATTTAAACCGCAGACAGTATGCACTTTTGCGTTGAAGTTTTGATAATGATGAAAACATTAGATAAATGTCGTCCTTGTGTGAAGGATTGCTGGGATGCATCGCTAGACAAGCGTGAGATTTTCGAATCTCAGGCATTTCTTGCACTTCAACTATGGAATTGACAGCTGGCCAATATTGTTGATCCTTCTTCAACCACCCTGGACCGGTCCACCATGTTGAATTTTCAGCTAAGGTATCTCCAAATGATCCTCTGGACGGAATGTCCGCAGGATTCTCTTTTCCGGGTATAAACCTCCATTGTCCCTTAAACTGTTGTTGCACATATGATACTCGGTTGGCGACAAATGTGTTCCATTTCACTGGATGTTGTTTTAACCAACTATGGTAGAGTCGGACCATGCGAAAACCTTGGTATAATTGATGTCCAATTGCTCTCTGATGTACCTCATTAGTTTCGTAAGTAACGCTGCTGCACATAATTCCAGTCTTGCCAATGAAACTTGCTTCACAGGTGCCACCCTTGTTTTGGATGCAATGAGGCTTATTGTTGCAGAACCACGATAAATAACCTTCTGATACACCACCGCTGCAAACGCTGATTCTGGCGCATCTGCAAATCCATGTAACTCTATGTGGACGCCTTCCATTTGCTGCGTCCATCGTGGAACTCTCACCTTTTGAAGTGATGATAGTCTTGTCTTGAATTCATTCCATTCATTTTTAATCTTCATTGGAACATCCTCGTCCCAATCGATGCCCAAAAGCCAGAGATTTTGAATAAGAATCTTTGCCTTGATAGTTACTGGCGATAACCAACCGAAAGGATCGAAGATTTTGCCAGCGTCATTCAGTATAGCTCGTTTGGTACCCTTTGTGCTGAATGATGAGACATTGATCTTAAATTGGAAGTCGTCTGTGTTTGGGCACCATTTTATTCCCAAAATCTTAACCGTTGTATCACTATCAAAGTTATAGTCTGGCTCAAATTCAGTTCCTTCCCTTGGCAATGCCTTTATGAATGCTGCATTATTTGATGTCCACTTCCGTAAGTTGAAACCACCCTTCCGAAGTAGTTGCGTCAATTCCCTTTGCAGATCTTGACATTCTCTTAAGGAATTTGCACCTCCCAAACAATCGTCTACATAGAATCCTTCAAGCAATGTTTTGCTTGCTAGTGGATACTCTTGCTTTTCATCTTCAGCTATGTAGCTAACATAGAGTTTTAATTGCCAAGTATAGTGCGGATGATGTGCCATATGTGACGGTTTTGAGAACGTATTCCTTGATTGGATCCTTGGAGTTTTCTCTCCACAAAATACGTTGTAAGTTTTGATCCGCCTGGTCGAGTAAAATCTGACGATACATTTTTTCGATGTCAGCTGTGAAGACGATTGGAAACGACCTCCATCGGAGAACTAAGGAAAATAAATCCCTTTGAATCGTGGGGCCTGTCATCATGATGCTATTTAGCGACTCCCCAGATGTTGTTTTTGCCGAGGCATCGAAAACCACCCTCAGTTTGGTAGTAGTGCTGTCATTTTTTATCACCGCATGGTGTGGAAGATAATACGTTTTTTCTGAGGAATCTCCTTGTACTTCCTCCATGTGTCCAAGAGCAAGATATTCCTGCATGAAATTGCAATAGTCATGCCGAAGCTTGTCATTTCTTGCTAATCTCTGCTCCAACAAAAAGAATCGCTTCAACGCCATTTTGCGTGAATCACCTAAGACTATGCGATCCTTTAGCAGTGGTAACTTGACGATATATCGTCCTGTTTTATCCCTTTTGTGTGTCAATAGGTAGTGAATTTCGCATTTCTCATCTTCTGCAGACCTGACCCTTGCGACGGGTATTTCTTCTAGCTCCCAAAATTTCTTTAATCCTTCATCTTCGCTGCACACACTGATACATGAAGTAAGGACTTTGGTTTGTGCTTGCGGTTTTGATGTTAATTTGGTCACTACCGGTCCAGACAATATCCAGCCAAACCTTGTATTTTGTGCCATTGGAGTATTAGGTGGACCTTTGATCAATCCATGGGTCAGGAAATGTGGTAAAATGTCTGATCCTATCAGCAATTCGATATCCTTTGGTTGTCCGTACCATGGATCCGCCAACTTCAAGCCTTGAATATGTGGCCAATCGTTGGGTGAAAATTGTTGTAATGGCAATCTTGATGTGATAACAGGCATTACCAGAGCGTTCACCTCCATGTTGACTCCTTCATCATGAATTGATTGAATGATAAGGCGGCATGCTGCGATAACTTGTGTGGCCTGACCATTGATTCCATTTATCCTTGACTCATACTTATCCAACGGTGCCCTTAACTGATGCGCTAACTTTTCTGTCACGAAGCATGATTGAGATCCTTGATCAATCAGAGCTGGTATCAGTTTCACTTGTCGTCCAACGCACACATTTACCATGGCTGTGGCTAGTAGTACCGTGCTGTTAGCTTGACATGCAGCGACGATTCGCGTTGTCGATGGTGATTCTTCACCTGATCCCTTGCTTGTTACTAAGACGGCTGCCTTTTCACTTTGAGAGAAATGAAGAAGAGAATTATGCTGTTGTGCGCATATCTTGCAACCCTTCTTTGACAAACATTCTTTAGCGGCATGTCCATCTCGCAAACAGTTGAAACACAACCTTGACTTCTGGATCACTTCCCGTCGGGTTTTTGGTTTCATAGTTAAAAATCTCTTACAGTTGAATACCTGATGATTCTCGCCACAAACAGCGCATTTTGGCTGCGTAACTGTAGTCAAATGGTTTTTTGTAGAGTTGGGTTTTACCGCTTGCGATTGGTGTTCTCTGCTGAATTCGCGACTGCCCTCCAATCCCCTGAATCTGCCCTCAATAAAGTCAAAAAATGTATTTAACTTTGGAATTTCTGTTGATGTTCCTTTTGATTGTTGATTCTTGATTCATTGTCTAGCCTTCTTGATTCATTGTCTAGTTTTGGATATAGGATTTGTATCACCAATGGATCCCAGGAACTGACATCCACTCCCAAGTTGCTGATTCCGTACAGGATTTCCCTTGATGTATCCATCATAGTTTTTAGATCCAGAGCATTTTCATTTCGAACTGGTTGCAAAGTAAGCAGTTTTTGAATAAAGTTGTTGACCAACGCTGCTGGATTTTGAAATCATTTGGTTAGCAATTCTATTGCTGTTGCATAATTGCTTGCAGTAGGTGATAGATGTTTACCCTTCAAATACTGCATTCATTGCTTAAGGTTCTGTTTTGGTGTATTAAACCATCGAACAGTTCCCAAAATTGTGTCCACTCTTCATACTTTCCACTGAATGTTGGTATTGTTATAGGTGGAAGTTTAATTTCCCGATGCCTCTCAGACTGTGTTACTACAGCTTCCCTCTGGTACTGTGTCTGTTCTGTCTCCTTAATATGAATATATGCATCTTGATACATCTGCTCCAACTCAATGAATTCCTCGTCATAATCCGCTTTCTCCATTGACACCATAATTTCCTCATTAACTGTTCGTACCGTTGTCCAGCATTCCTGTAATTGACTCAGCTTGAACTTGAGATAGACGGAATTCTGGCTGAAATCCAGACTGGCAATTAGGCGTAAAAATCTCCCTTTGACGAGTGCACTGAATTGAGGACTTCGTCTTTCCAATTGAATCTTCCGTTCTATCTGATGATGTGCTCCTTGGTGGCTGAACTACTGTAGCTGGATTTGAACTGGCTGGTAATTCTGGAATATCGGCTCGCCTGTTCGTTGACCACTGATCCAGTTTTGACTTCAAGGCACCTTTAATGTCATGATACCTTGATTCGAACTGGCTAAAATACTTTTTGGCAAAGTATTCATGATGCGGATTCGTCTTCCTTAAGTCTTCTAGGTACCCATTGTTTAGTTGGAAGTTAATCCAGTGCTGCTCCAGTTTCTCGAGCCGTGTCTTGAAATACTCCACAGAGTACCGTGATTCTCCATCCTTTTTGAAGTTTGTCCACAATCGATGCACTTCTTCCGTGATTCTCGTCTGATTTAGTGCAATTTCTTCGATGTCGCTCATGTTTACTGCGTAATGGAGTACGAGCTATCTTCTATTTCCACTGTTTGAATATATTGATCTAGTACCACTTTTAACTAATAACTTTCCACTATTCCGGCTAATCCGGCTCGAAGGACCATGTAAAAAATTCAAAATGCTTGATTTCTTGAATGGCAAATGGCATGGACTGATGCCATGAACATTTTATTCTTGTACTTTATACCAAAAAAATGCCCGCCTCAGCACAACAAAATAACAAATATTGCTAACCGAAAAACGTTGACCTAAGCATTGTAGCAATAAGTGTGTTGATGTCATCGACGAAGGCAAACAACAGCAAAAATAACAAACTACGAGTAAGCAATAAAATAATCAATACAAAATAAATTTGTATTTTGTTGATGTAATGAACAGGTATTACATGCCAAGTAGCGTCCATAAGATCTTGATTCATGGTTGTGTCATCGATTCTTTCGACTTACCTATAGGTCTTCTGTCAGAAGAGGCTTCAGAGGCTGGACATAATGAAATAAGGAAAAATCGATTGAATCACACGCGTAAGGTGAGTAGAGATCAGACAATAACGCATCTTATGGACGTTTTATTACTTACTTCCGATCCTTTTAATATCGACACATAGAAATATTTCTTCAAGGTAATCAAATAGGGATATCTCAGAAATAAGTATGTACCTACTTACAAATTGAAGATTTGTAAAAAAAATTCACAAAATATATGTAAGTAATAAGTATAAATCTTTTGATGAAATTGATTCAAGTTTTACAGAGCTTGAAGATAGCTTAACTCAATTATAGCTTAACTCAATTGTTTTCTTGATTTCATATTTTATATTAAAGGAAAAATATGTAACTTATGTATAATATTTAACAGAAAAATAAAATGAACATATGAATTTAAATAAAGAATTTTTGTCCAAATTTCCATTTCCGGAAAAATATGAAATCCAATACTTAGGTCGCATTGAAATTCCAAAGGTCATCACATTTGACAAAAAGTCAGATCGAAGCCAGATCAAAGCAAAGCTATTGGGACTGCGAGGGTAGATAATGCACTTTGTTCGAAAATTGATGCTAAAATCCAGTATTGGAAAAATGTTTTAAAACGAGTTTTGGCTTGCTTTCAATGGACATGATGAACCATTTGCATCGCTCCATAACGGCAGCTACGTGTCTGGAATTACTGGCAGAATTTGAACCATTTTTATCCTGGTAAGAGTAATACGACAGACTTATGATCAACAATTTGCGATGAATTTATCAACTTGACGGCTACTTGATTCTACTCCTGATATTAGTCACGTCGATCAATTGGTCTGAAAACGTGGAGGACGCAGTTCTCTTATTTTTGGTAAATCTTGGAATTGACATGAACAACTGTAGAAAACAATCGTTCGATAATAATGCGAGTAGCATGTGCGGTGCGTATACTGGCTACAAGCACGAATAGTCAAACACAATTCCCGGGCCATGTATTTTCCGTGTTCAGCTCATTCTCTAAATTTGGTTCGTTCATGCACTGCTGAGTGTGTTCCTGAAGCTTCAGCATTTTTCAATACCATTCAGACCATATTCACATTTCGTGCCGCTTCTACTAACAGGTATTTTTATGCCTCAACTTTCATTTACGCTATTATGATGCGAGTATTCTTCTTTATGATTTTTCCAGATGGGAAATATTTACAGGTAACTTGAAAAATTGGCAAACAGTGCTGAAACGGGCAAATGGCACTAGATGGTTTAGTAAGCACGACGCTTGTAAAAGTTTAGAGCTACATGTCGGGCTGAAGCTATACAGTCTTTGAGTAAAATGCGAGACGATATGATGGAGAAAACTACGACTCGGAGTGAAGCAAAAAATTACATCTAGATCAAATAAACACATCCGAATTTGTTTTTATGATATTTTTTTTGAACTCAATATTTGAACGTTTTAACGCGACAAGTGAATCGTTACAATCGATTACAAGAAATTTAGAAACCGTTGCCCACCTTTATAGATCCTTGACATATTTGTAACTCAATTACGAAATGAAGTGATGTTTGAAGAATTCATAATTAAAGCCAAGAAATCATCACGGAAGGATATAAATTTGATATGTAATGGGCCAAAGCTAAATCATTTTTACCGGGTCAAACACGAAAAAATGAAACGAAACTGCAAAACGGAAAAGTAGCTTACGTATGTATAAATGTATATTACCCAATACTCGATTGCATTCACGTTGAACTGAAGTAAAGTCTTATATTGAAGTTCCGATTTTTTATCACATTTGAAAAATAAAAAGCGCAACATTCACAGACTGTATAAATATGATTTGCATGACAATTTTCCAACTGAGGTACTACACTACAAAGAGTATGAAGTTTCCAACTTCAAGCAGTCCATTAGAATGTTTGTTTCCATGGCAGTATCCAACTGCACCGCTGAAGGGACATTTTCCGCGCTTAAAAGAACAAAAATATATTTACGAGTCAGCTTACTCGGAGAGAAGCTTTGTCCATACTGTGTATTGAGAATTGCATCACAAAGGAATTAGAATTTGATTACTTAGTAAATGATTTTTCCCAATTAAAAGCTCGAAAAAAACTGCATTAAATAATTCGTACTCTTTATTCAATTTATAGATTGTAACTTGTAAGATTTTATGTAATACAATACTTGAATTAAAGTGTAAATTATCCATCCATAAAGGTTCCCCGGCGGTCACCAAATCACTCGACCATCAACCAGATTGATCACGTTGCGATCGATGCCAGACACTCTTCAGCATCGTATAAGTACAAACTTTCCGAGAAGGCTCGACTAGGATCACTACCTTGTTGTAGCCAAGGTACGAATGAGGATATCAAGGATGCTACGGAGTCGAGCAAGACAACAAGAGTTTGACGTCGAAAAGCTACAATCGCAGGATACCGATAGGATCTTCGCCGTTCGAGTTTCCCTCAACTCCTCGTAGAGTCCCGCGACACTGGCACAATCCACAGAACAAGAGTGAAAGCATTACCAGCGCGCCATCAGAGACGCTGCCTTTGTTGTGCTGGGTTTCAAACCGCCACCAGCTCGAAGCCCCTGGTTTGATGAGTAATGCAAACAAGCGCATGTAGCAAGACAAACTGCCCACAAAACCATGCTATATAGATGGACGAGAGCCGCTCGTGAGCTCTACGAGTAGAATAGGAGGGAGGAACACACGCTTTTAAGGAAAAAAAAAAAGAGCACAAAAAGCATGAGTTCGAGGAAATGGAGAGATACTGGAGAGGGTTGAAGACGGACGGAAGGAGGTGGTCGTGGTGCAATGGTTATCATCACCGGGTGTTGAGCCGAAGGTCTGTAATTCAAGTCGGTGCATAGTCAATAACAATTCCTATACGGAAAAACTGTGCAACAACATCAGTCGTGAATGAGAGGTGATCAAAAAAGTACTGACGAAGGCGTAATACTCGCAGTATATATGCCCTTCAATATTCATACTTTGTGTGTGCATTTCCAATATAACACCTCAATGACATGGAAACAAAAATGTTACTGTGAACTATAACCAACGCAAATTAAGTCGAATCTCTTAAATCCTATCTAGGACAACCATCCCCGGAGAGTAGTGAAGGAACATCTTCGACACAAACCATCTGCAGACCGTCTAAGTTGTGTGACAAATACCATAAGAGCGTACACTCTTGAACCTGCACGAATTATAAAAAAAAACAAAAACAAAAAAATCGAGGAGATGGAGAGATGCCACCACAGGAATGACGTTTGCAAGTTTTAGGAAAAAGTAAAACGAACATGCCAGGACTATAAAGCCTGTAGCGATGAAAACGGACAACTAGTAGTTGAGCTGCCGTCGATGCTGAGAATATGACAAAACCACTTCTGTAGACTGTATAGCGGTGATGATAGATCTGATACCGCTGTCAGGCAAAATGATCCATTCGTAACGGACAAAGATACAAGAGAATTCCGTCCACCCGACCTAGAAGAAATTGAGTTTGTTTGCAGACGGCCTGACTGCTGAGCTATTTAAAGCGGCTGGAGATGATTTGGTAGGGCGCATGCACCCTATGCCCGACAAATGGAATCTCAGCATCGTTTGCTTAGTCCATTAGAAAGGAGACCCCTATAACAGCGCCAACTGTAGAGGAATAAGTCTCCTAAATTTCACCGACATGATCTTTCTGCCGCACTGTGTGAACGCTTGAAAGCCTTTGTAGATTCTGATAGAGTCTTATCAGTGGGGTTTCAGGCCAGGTAAATCCACAATAGACCAAATTTTCACACTGCGGCAGATCTTGGAAAAGACCCGAGAATTCCAAATCGACACACACCATCCCTTTGTCGATTTTAAAGCTGTATATGACAGTGTACATAAGGATGAGCTATACCGAGCCATGTCTAATTTTAACATTCCTGCAAAACTGGTCCGATTGTGCAGGATGTCAATGGAGAATTCTCGCTGCTCCATTAAGGTCGGTAGCGAACTAACTGAGGCCTTTGAACCACGAACTGTACGAGCTGTACAGCAACATCGACCTAGTACGACGTTTCCGGATGCAACGTCTAAGATGGGTAGGCCATGTAGAGCGAATGGACAGCACAGCTCTGGCCCGCAGGGTCTTTGAATGCAACCCTGAGGGACGACGCAGCAGAGGACGACCGAATCTAACGTGGCGCACATACATAAGTGGAAGGGAACCTTAGCCAACTGTAAGTGCGGCACTGGAAACAACTCGCAAAATATCGTGCCAGCTGGAGACGCTTGTTGGTTGAGGCCCAGGTTCACATCGGACTGTAGCGCCATCTTAGATAAAGAAGAGGCATGGCGAATAGTTACCATCCACCTCAACATCAACACCAAAGCAAATTTGAGTTCGATGGTCATGCTGCATATGTGGGGAGACCAAAAGATTGTTCTGTTCTATGAGATGCTACAACCTGGCAAATCTATAACGTGCGGTCGGTATAGGTATAGAATTTTCGATAAATGCTCTTCTGGAACTCCGAATTCAAAGAATGATAGCAAGGCTCCACCGCAATTGAACATATCATTACTTCGAATCCTTGCCATTTCACTATCATATCCTCGTCCCATATCAAAAAAGGAACGTGCCTGAGCCCAAAGCAAAATTGCTTTAATAATGCAAATCTGATTGAAACATTTGTACATCACGTCGTCACCACCGATCTATCCATCTCTCCCTCTTGCCATCTGACATCTTAAGTGATTTTCCTATTTTTCAACGCACCAATCACTACGTGGGCTTCTGTTACTCTATTTATTCAGTTTTCGTCCTTTTTTATTTTTTTTTTTCTTATTATGAAGAGGAAATAAAAAAATACACAGCAAATCGGAATTTCATGATGACGAATCACTTTTTTGTTGTCTCACTTGCCAGCAATCAGTCAGAAGAACTCAATCCTCGCGACGGCCGTCACTCACTCACCGCCATTCAATTCCTTGGAAGTTGAATGGGAAAAAAGGGTTTCCCTCATCCAGATTTCGCAACAAAATTGATTATATTCGTACAACTGACAGTAAATGTCGATCCTTGGGAAGCTGCTGAACCAACACAAAAATTAAAATGAGTCCTCGAACAAAAGGAACACCCAGAAAAAGCGGACGTACATGCTCGTATTTGGTACACAGTATATAGAAAAAACAGCATTTAAGTTGAAGGAACTCAGAATCAAGATGGATCACTTTCGATGACTTTTTATTCTCACAGCCGCATTCACTCGTCCTCATTTTCAAACGCTTGAATAACCAATTTGGGGATTGAACAACAAAACCTTCAATAGGTCCTCGGAATAGGCATAGAAATAGAAGAAAATATAAAGAACCCTAAGTAGGAAGACCGAATTTGCCATGTCATGGCGCCACAATCAGTCTTGATTTCCTCACCTAACTGACAGTTGGATTGCCTAACGTATGCGTGTTTGGGATTTTAAAAAACTTAGAAATATATTCAAACTGGTGTGCATGAACAGAGTACGAATATAATGTGAATCCGGGTTATCCTTTCTATTTTTTTTAAATCTTCCCAGTAAACCGATTTCATTAGATGTTGATCGAATGCCATTCCGAGTATGACGAGGCATCATTTTAATTGTTATAAATGAATTTTTTACTCATTTTTTTTTTTAACATTAACATTAGCATGCGAGGCCGTGGAGGAAAGGCCGAGAAGGAAAGATTAATTTGCTCGTGGGCAGGGGATATCCTTCAGCGGCGGATGGGATGTTCGGTGATTGATGGTCGGTGTTTAGAACGCGGCAAATGTGTAATGATTGGGAAATGGTAACCTATTGACATTTCAAATTAATTCGTTATTTTTTTAATAGCACGCTGACGGTTATTTCTTTTTAAGATGCTATTCTCTCTGGGGAAAATAGTTTGCATCATTTAGATATTTCGTAAATATTGATTAAATTGACAGTTACACATGATTTACTTGCTCTTGCAATATATTTTTTATTATTTATTTATTTATCAATCTATTTATATACATTTATTTACTTATTTTTATTTATATATATTTTTTTTTTTTTTCTTTTTTTTCTAATTTTGGTTTTTTTTCCGTTATTTCCCTAGTTTTGTTTTTATTATTGCCATCTCTAACACACGAAAGTACTGCACATTGTCGCCATTGTGCGCCTAATATGCTAAAGACCACAAAACCATTGACTTCCAATAAAAGAGTGAACAAACGATATACGATGAGCCCTTTGTGGAAAAAAATCACACAGGAAATTACAAAGGCTGTGAAATTTGCAAGGCACTTAAACTACAAAGTTTTTTGAGAAGTAAAGGGATCCCAACCTTCTCCTTCTTAATCACTTACTTAGGTGACGCTACAGTCCGGTTTAAGTCTGGACTCAACCAATAAGCGCCTCCAGCTGGCACGATATTTTATTTTAAGTACCGCACTCCCAGTTGGCTAAGTTTTACTTCCACTTATGTGCGCCACGTTAGATTCCGTCGTCCTCTGCTGCGTTGTCCCTTCGAAGACTCTCCGGGCCGAAGCTCTGGTATCCATTCGCTCTACATGGCTTAGCCGTCTTAAACGACGTTGGATCCGAAGACGTCGGATTGGGCCGAAGTCGCTGTAGAGTTCGTACAATTTGCCGTTGTATCTTCTCCTCCACTTCACAAAAGGGGACGCAGAATTTTTATATAGTGTTTGGTTTGGTTTTTCGAGAGAGGGTTCTACATCTCAATTGCTCTTGAGCCCAAAGAAGCAGCGGTTGGCACATTGTGTATTTGGCTACCCTTAAGATACTTAGGTTTACATGAGCAGTATTGTAGAGAATTGTCTAAAATTTCAGAACTTATATTTACTGGAAGCCGTATAGTAAACAAATGGAACGAGGCTAAATTTGTTTACTGTCTCTACACTAAGTCGTTGAAATTCAGTACTCGATCCATAACTGAAAGTCATAACCAGTGATGGAAAATGAGTTGAAAGAACCAAATGGCGTAGAGGAAAAGTGGTGAGCATTTGTAAAAATGAATTAACAACCCAAAGTTGAAGGCGTGCCTATGGTGGAGCTAGAAGGAGTTGTTGTCTTCAATAACCAAAACAGCCGGCCAAATGTTTCTGATACCCCGTCAATGAATTTGTTTTTTGAATACCGATGCGCTCACCTATGTTGTCCCGACATAGCATTCTCTGAGCATAACTTATTTCCTATCAAGTCAGAGATGATCTTGACGCCATGGAAAACTGAATATGTAATTCTGTTGCAACTGGATGATACTTGGCATATCCATAAGATAGAGGTCGTAAGATAATTTTCGCGTAGCCATCTCCATAGGGTCTAAAATAAAACTCGGCGTACTAGTAAAGGTCCTGTCCAACCGAGACAAATAATACGAAAACAGGTATAACGTACTTATCACTGGTATCGTGATAATTAAATTTGTGATATTCCTGTCGCCAACTATTGGTTCTATGTAAGATGATCACAAAAAAAATGGTAGCACTTGCTGTTTTGACATGACTGAAGACATGAAAGCATGTCAAGTAACAAAAAATTTGAAGGATTCCATTCCCCTATTCAATGTGGACGGTTAAGTCTCTAAGTGGGGAATGGACGGAGTATGTGTTTATCTTATTCCATCATCTTGAAACGGACAAAGCATATAAAAGTGATAGCTATCACATCAAAACTACCACAACAATGTGACAATCAGACCAATTATAATAAGGCCCGATCTAAGGAGGGGCAAGCCGGGCAAATGCCCAGAGCGGCAAAAATGAGGGGCGGCCAATTTGAGGGTGCCAGGCTGTGCACGTAGAAGTCAAAAATCTTATAAAAATTAGCATGCCTAGCAGCCCGACAAAATAGTATTTTTTAGGTTTTCCTTCAAAAAAAACAGCGAATCCTTAGACGGACAAGCATATTTTAAAGTGTTGTCTTGATTTATTATTTTCTCAATGCTGTCCCCTAAGAAAATTATAAGACAGCACTTAAGCAAGCCAAGCCGAGAGAAAGAAAAAGAAATACCTAAATAGGAAATAAGGAACCAACTTTTTCGATATGTAATGATAAAATTGAATAAAATATTGGAGTCCGCCTGTGATAGTAAGTAAATACCTAACTTTAAAAAATACGTAATTTTTAACACACCTTGCTAAAAACTGTACGTTTCGTCCTTGTTAGTTAATAGTTTTAATCTGATATTGTCCCCAAGGTGTCTTAATAAAGGTTTTAAGTAAATACATTACTCGTGCCAAGGCTTTACTCCTGTTTTGTGACTGGTTAATTCTGTATTTTTTTGACCTAAATTAACACGTTCTTAAATATGTCCGTTGCCGACGCGTATAACTGACTATTCTGAAGTAAATCAAAATTTATAAAAATTAATTCAGCGGTTTAAGGGAAAAAGGTAACATATAGACGGACAAACATAATTACTTTGGAATTTATAATATTATTAATTTTATTACATATATTTAAATTTAATTAATATATTTAGAATGGCTGACGGTAGATCACGCTTGTCGGGATACAATGTAAAAAACGAAGACTCGAAAAAGATGCAGAGCGACAAAAGCAAGCAGGGGCATGAGAATCCTTTTTGAAGAAAGATGAGCTTAAGAAACCGTCGTCACCCCTACGAGAAACAAATGCTTCTACTTCAAGCACTATTGCAGGTGAAGGTGGTGTTTCTATTACAAGTGTTTCTGCAGGATCAACGTCTTTTTTAGATGTCGACCCAGCCACGAGGTCCAATATGTTTGGTAAATAGAGGCCTTCCTGACCCACTGTATAAGGAATTTCCACGAGATAACAATGGTCGAGGCTTACCTCGAGATATTATAAGGGAAAGCTGAATAACGGTGAAGAAATTTTGAAATTTGGCTTGTAAATATATTCTGTGGCAAAAAATTCAGTGTACTGCAACTGCCGGTCTATCTGGAGGTGGCTACAATAATTGGAAGCATGTAGGTAATGTGCTTAAGGGGGGAAATAGGTGTAGGACAGCGTATTTAGAGTAATTTTCAGGAATTATTTTAACATATAAAGAATAAATATACTTTATTGAGATTTTGAGGATATTTTATAGACATATATTGATGAACATTTACTGAGAATTTTTTTCAGAAATTAATTAAAAAATTAAAAAATACATTTTTCTCAAATGTGTCTTCTATTGAACTACAACTATCACAAAAAATAAAAAAAATTCCATTTTGTTAGAATGTGAAAATAAAGTACGATTTTCGATTTCCGTTTTTTTTGTTCTTTTTTGCAATAAAAAATAAGTAAAAATAAAGATATTATTTATGACTGAAGTACAAGTAGAGCGTATATACATATGTATATAAGGAAAATGTGTCTAAGTTTCGCAAGGATTGATCTAAAACTCTGCGTGCTAGAGTATACACAAATTCGAAAAAAGTAGCTTTGAGAGACTGATTTTAAAATGTGAACGTCATCACAGGGTCACTAATACTTATATAAATTTCTATCCGAGGTCTCAATTGATAGAAGATACAAAAGAACATCTGCTAACGGACTTCTGTATCTCTTATACTATATAGCTAACAATGACTATAGTCATTATAGTCATTCATGAATAACTATAGCTCCGAAAGGACGCTCGCTCAAATGCTTATAACTTTTAAGCGGCTTGGAATTTTGCTTTGAAATTTTCAGGATATGTTACTAAATAGTTGTATAATCGATATATGAAACAAAACAATTATTTTTTTGAGACCTCTACACCTTTTTTCCCACTTTATATCTCATGAGACATCATAAAACCAGAAGCTGCAAAATCTTGGATCGAACTTTCGCAAGTAAAACTATTCAGAATGAGTTCATTAATACAATTTCAGATAGCATTAAAAAAACATATTCTGGAAGCTATCATTTGATCGAAATATTATTCTGTTATCTTAGATTGTACCCCGGACGCGGACGCTTGCAAAACTGAGCAGATGACACTGAGGTATATTTCTATTAACCAAACCGAACACTATCCAAGAACATCAGAAATTATAATAAATGTGAGATTTTAAGGATTTATACCGATCGAAAAATCGGTCCGGAACTAACAGAAATTATCTTAAAACAATTATCAGCACTTGGATTGTCTTTAGAAAATATAAGAAAATATCATACAAGGGTATGATAATCGATCTAAAATGAAAGGTATTCAAAGTGGCGTCCAAGACAGGAAAAAAAACATCAATCCACGAAATCGATCAACTGAGTATTGATTTTGCATGGGAGGTCCGGTTTTTTTTTTCATATTTCGACCCATGTTCCTTGGAGAAAGTTGTTCAATTTCACGGCTACTATCACCTTGAAAGATTTGGACGGTCATCAAAAAAATCACCCATGTACATACATACATACATATACAAACATATTCTTATGAATTTTTGTATACTTGTTCAGGAGCCTTAGTCTTTTTCTTTCTTCTTCTTTTCCTTTTTTTTCCGGCGTCGTTATGGTCAGAAGTGTAGGACCATAACCTTCCCACTTAACTGCCTTCCTACTGGTCCGCTTGTGGGGTCCGCCGGTTTGACCTCAGGAAGTAGCGGTAGGCTTCCCGGTTTGGGATTACTTCATCGCTGAGGCCAATCAAATGCTGGTG
Organism: Merodon equestris; assembly: GCA_958301585.1. Taxonomy (NCBI): domain Eukaryota; kingdom Metazoa; phylum Arthropoda; class Insecta; order Diptera; family Syrphidae; genus Merodon; species Merodon equestris. The sequence continues at coordinate 52,217,551 of OY284416.1, forward strand.
TTTTTGCATTTGTTTGCACCAATTGTTTTTCGGCCTGCCTTTTTTGCGTGTTGAAATTGGAACGTTGATTGATATTGCCTTTTGGACGGGGTTCAAAGGATCTCTCCTTTGAACATGGCAATACCAACTGAGTCGGTCGCGCTCTATCTTTCTTGCGATGGTTTCTTTTACGTGGAGGCTTCCTCGGATCTTTGAACTTCTAATTCTGTCGCGCTTTGTTACTCCCGCTGTCATGCGAAGCATCTTCATCTCACCTGCCGTTAATTTGCTCTCATACTTTCTGTGCATTGTCCAGCATTGTGAATCGTATGTGAGCGGCGGACGTACTACTGAAGTGCAGAGCCTTCCTTACAGCTTAGGGGGCATTTTTCGATCACAGAAGATGGCGGAGTTTTCCCGCCACTTCATCCACCCTACGCTTACGCGATGTTTGATGTCGTCATCACAAGTTGCTTCTTTATTAATCATAGATCCCAGATATTTAAACTTTTCACACTTGGGAAGCACTCTTCCATTCAAGTAAATGTCTGGAATAGGCTGATGAGGGTCAGAGAACGGGCAGCACAGATACTCTGTCTTCTTTGAACTAATACGATACCCGTGTCCCTCAAAAATGTCCACCCACACATCAAGTGCTCGTTGTAGGGACGCCTGATCATCACTTATAATGGCTCCATCGTCAGCAAAGAATAGCTGGTGCACATTGGGGTCCGTCACTTTTCCTTCAAGCAAGCAATCAAGGACTGCTATAAAGAGCAGTGGACTGAGGACGCTCCCTTGGTGTACACCGACTTTGATTGCGAACTCTTCGGTGACTCCTGCGGTGCATCTTACTCTTGTCGTTGCTCTCTTGTACATGTCCATGATCACTCGCACGTAGGTTTCTGGAACTCCTTTTTGTCTTAGCGCTACCCATAAAAGATCTCTTGGTTGCCGGTCAAATGCCTTCTCGAAATCAACCAACACCATATGCAAGTCCTTTGAAGAATCACGATGCCTTTCCATCATGATCCTTATACTTTGGATTGCATCTGTCGTTGATTTACCCGAGACAAACCCGCACTGGTCATCAGATAGTCGTATTATTTTCCGCAGTCGGCTATCTAATACCCGTTCAATGATCTTCATGGTGTGCGACATCAGCTTGACAGAACGGTAGTTATCACAATTTCGCGTATCACCCTTTCCTTTGTGCAAAGGAAGAAGATAGCTTTCCCTCTTAGTTTGGAGATAAGAACCATGAGCCATCTAGACCCGATGTCTCCCATCTTTTTCCAGAACTCAGAGGGTATCCCGTCCGGCCCAACAGCTTTTCTTTTCTTGGAGTTTTTAACCGCGTACCGAACTTGTTCGACTGTGATGTCGGATATTTCGGCATGATTCGGGGCGGCTCTTGGAAAGTACACTCGGGGAAACTGTTCGTTGAGAAGTTCCTCGCAATACTGTCGCCATCTGTGGAGAATTTTTTCGTCTTCCACAAGGAGTTGGCCTTCAGCATTGTTAATAAACTTTGGGAAACGAATCTCCTGAGCATTTCTTCTTCTCTGGGCGGCTATCTTAAAGATATTTGCTCCTTTGTTCAAATTGCTTTGTCGAAGCTCCTGGGTAGCCTGGTTCCTGTCAGACGCGGAAGACGATATTTCTTCCAACTCCTGATAGAGGCCTTCCATGCTTTTCGCATTGAATTCGGCGCACTTTTTCTTTGCGATACCTTTGCAATATCTATATACCTTTTCACGGCGAGCTTTTTCCTCTCTATTAGTAGAAAAGCACTTTGACCAAACTTGGAAAGCCATTTTCTTTTCGTGTATCACTGCTTTGGCTTCGTCTGTCCACCACCAGGTTTCTTTTGCGTGTTGGCAGGGGCCTTTAGATGTTCCGAGCAGTGATTTGGCTTTCTCCAGGCCAGATTGTTGTAGGGAATCCCACATGTCTTGTGCTCTGTACTCCTCATTACCGACAATGGAAGAGAGGTAGTAGTTGGTAATAAAAGCTTAGCCTTTTCCTTTATCCAGCTTATACCACTTGATTCTCTCAGACACCTTCATTTGCTACTTTGACTTCTTACTCGCCTCCATAAAAAATTCAGTCAGGAGGAGACGGTGTTGAGGGGCGATCGCGTCTCCCAGGATCACTTTGCCATCTTTAACTCGTGGCTTCGTGAAACTGGATACCAAATGATAGTCTATTTGAGTTTCATTTCCGCCGCTTCTATAAGTGATCAGGTGCCGGCTTTGTTTGACGAACATGGTATTTAGCACTATAAGACCGTACGACTTGCACATGTTTAGGATATCTTCACCTGAAGAGTTCCTGGTGCCGTATCCCAGCCCTCCGTGGTAGTATTCATAGTCTTCGCTAGTCTTCTTCCCGACATGTCCGTTTAAATCAAACCCCCCAACAAACAAAAGCTCTTCCTTTGGGATAATTTTGACAAGGTTGTGGAAATCTAGCCAGAATGCATCTTTTTCTTTTTGTTCGCATCCTACTTGAGGGGCATATGCGCTTACGATGTTCCACACCTCACCATGCATCACCAATTTGAGAGCCATCAAACAGTCACTGGACTTTGAAATGGTTAAGACGTTGCCAAGTAGCTCTGCCGCAAGGATGATGGCGATTCCGTTTTTTCCTTGTTCCAATCCATAGTAAAACATCTTGTAGGCTTTTGTTTTAACATCGAAGAAACGTCCCCGATTATCGGTGTTTCGCCATTTCATCTCTTGTACGCATAGGATGTCTACTCGACTTCTAACCGTCATTTCTTCAAGCTAATAGCTGCGACCACTCATGCTTTCAACGTTCCAACTCGCGACTCTTAACTGTGACTTACGCCGTTGCATTACTTTGCTATCCCCCGGAAATCCTATAGCTCTGACCCGAGAATTGCTGCTCGTCGCAGGATCACGACAATTAGTAGTGCCTGGCGGGGTAGTGCTTTTCCTTTTAGCGTTCTTTTCCATAATGCTACGGTTTGACCGTTTTCTTTCTTCCCCTCCTTTTTTTGACATGGGCATGCTCCAGATTTTTATTTTTTTTGTTTGATCTTACTCTTACAACACCGGTGATCTTCAGTCGTGTCTGATTTGCATGCACACTTGTGAGGCAGTTTAATGGTGGTATATGTGTCCCTAGGCTCACCTTGGTGTTTTCTAAATTGCCTAGATGTGATTTTTGTTTACCTTTGTTTTAGTCGCCTTTTACGCCAAGCGAGAGGTATCGCTGCAGGGATATTCTTCAGGAGCCTTAGTAGACTAGCGTATGTGAATATTATCGCATATATATCATCTCATCTTTGGAATATCAAGCTCATGACGTATGTATACGGTGTTGTTATAAAGGGCGGCCCTGGATCATATCAATTCAAAATGTGATTTTCACTTATTACAAGTCACCACTTATCACTAATACCAACTCTGATCCACCATTCCACCAGACAAGTGGTTGATATGGGATTATAAAGGCTTGGCCCAGCCTTAGTGTTTTTTTAGTGTTTTTTTTTTAAATCATAGGATATTTTGACACAGCTGTTTCCCACTCGAAATTTTGACAGAAAGTCAGTATCAAACCTCCGCGGAACAAAATGAGTCACTTTGCGTTTGAACACCGTTGGAAAATATTGAAAACTTATTTCCCAAATGGGTGCTGTGTAGCCCAAACAGTGCGTTTTTTAAAAAGAAATTTGGGCCGACAGTAGCAGTCTTTGTGCAAGAAGTTCGTGAGACTGGTATGCTAGTGGACGACACTTATGGTCCCAGTCGTCGTACGGTGCGCACAGATGAGAATGTGGCTGCTGTGGCCGATAGTATGAGACTCAATTCACGAACATCAACTTACCATCGATCTCAGCAGCTCAATATTTCACGCACGCCTAAGGAGAATTCTGCACAGAGATCTCGGATTATTCCCTTACAAGATCCAATTGACTCACCAATTGAAGGCGCTCGTTATCGCTTCGCAGTTTGGTCCTTAGAGCAGCTTGAATGGGACAACAATTTTGGGCGATAAATCATCTTTTCTGACGAAGCGCATTTTCATCTCGGCGGCTCGGAAAACCCGCACGTTATTGTCGATTGTGGAGCGGTGGCATCATTGGACCTGTTTTCTTTGAAAATTAGGCTGGGAACAGTATTTCGGTCAACGGTAGGCGTTACAGAGCCATGTTAAAATTGAAGACATGGATTTGGACGACCTCTGGTTCATGCAGGATGGCGCGCCATGTCACATCCCCATGCCACAATAGAGATTTTGCACACAAAATCCCCAAATCGATGTCAATTGGCCGCCTCGGAGCTGCGGGCCTTTTCGACTTTTTTTTATGGGGAACTTTGATGTTATGCCAACAATCCGGAAACGATTTAAGCACTTAAGGCCAGTATCATCCGGTGTGATGGCCAGTATCATCGGTGAGCTTCAGCCCGAAACCATCAACAAGGTCTTGGAAAATTGGGGTGACAGAATGCACTACTATGAAGCCAGCCGAGGCAGCCACTGTTGTATTTTGTAGTTAATGGGAATGTTTATTCTTACTAATAAAGCCATAATGCATGGATGCAAAAATGTTGTTCATTTTATTGCATTTTTAAAGAGAAACTGGTATTTGGCCACCCTGTAAGTCTCGTCAGAACTATGCAGATATAGAAGATCCTTGCCCCAAGCTTGCATTGCCAGGCGACCGTAAAAGCGCATAGGCTGGTGCATTTGGAATATTGAGCAGATAGCAGGTTACGACCCAAGTCAGTGAAGAAAATCCTATGAGTTAGCATTACCATGAATTAAAAAACGCATTATCTCTCTCGAATTATCCACTTTCGAAGAACAACTTTACGCACATACAGTTTGACTAGTCATTTCTAGAGAACTCTAAATAAAACTTTTAACAAATGAGAAACTTTGCTTACCAATCTTGGGAATAAAGACCAGTTTCACCATAGGCCGAGGAAAACCATTTGTACTGGCGAGAGAGACTTATTTATTTTCAATGTAGCGACATAAGGGTGTTGCACTCGTTACATTATCTAGGGAAAGAACAGTCTGCAGATAAAAATCCGAATCGCTTAAATTGAGCTTAATAAAGTGTCAATCTTGATGAGAAACGAATACCAAATATTCGAAAACTAGGCGACAGTAGATGGCATTCGTTAATTCCGATCAGTAATCGTATATTTGTGGAATCTCTAATTATTATCAAATTATCATCAAACTAAACAACGTATATTCCTTCGCATAATCCATGTATCCCATATGGCCCAATTGATTTGTATTTCATCCCAAATTTCACATTTTGATTCACTAATTCACACCACGAATGTCCCACGCATATCCAGTCCCCTTCAGCAATATTTAGTTAACAAGTTCCTTTTAATATCTTACAGCCCACACATGCACAACTACGGGCAAAACAAATTGTTATACAATATCATCGCGTCACCTGTCACTCTGTTCTGAAGCTACGCAATTCACATTGGGTGGCCGCCACTGTAGACACTAGTACGCACTATGGTTACGCAAAAGATATTATCGTATAACGGTATTCCTTTAAATAAAAATATAAACAGAACCATACAAATCATACGTAACAAAGAACGAACACGATATCGGAACCGGCCTCGCATATCGAATTGCAAATGCAATTTTATCGAAATCGAGAGCAATCCACCACGTCAAGGATCGAAACCGTGGAGCGGGAGGAGCTCCATCAGCTATTTTTCTTATGAAATTTCCAATAAATCATGCAAAAACCAAGAAACAACGAGGCCAGTGATGTAGTAGACAAAAAAACTGAAAAAAGTATCGAATTAACGAAATAATATCGAATATCGTTGGATGGTTTGGATGTACATATTCGAATTAGGCAGCAGCAGGAGCAGCAACAGCACCATTCAGGATAATTTTATTGTCCAGCCACCAGCAGACACATGTATGGTTGTGTGTATCTCGTATCTCACACATATGTATGTCCCAGTCGTCCGTTATGTGGCTAACTGTACATTGAGAAATCCCCACGAAGCAGAAAAGAAATGCAAATCGAAATCTTTAGACAAAAACGAGGACCACTCACCACCGATCTTGGGCCAATTGTTTGCGAGTGGACCTCCTATGACGACCAAGGCGGGCTTGACAACTCGATGATGGTAGCTGCGATGACATGAAATTTTCCCAAATTCATTTCATAACATGACATTCTTCTTAATCTTTCCAAGATACAGATACAGAATACTTGTGGTTGAATGAAAATGAATAGATGGATGGATAGATGGTGGATGGATGAGTAAAGTTCTTTTGTTGCTTGGTATACTCGACGATGCAGGAAGTTCACTTGACATCCTGTGTGAAATTACATTCTGATGAATTTGCGTAAAAATTCTACCAAGGATATGAGATACACTCATACACAGTCTTCATGTATGAGATATGAAGATACGAAGCATGAAAGCAAAACAAAGTGGAGAAAAGAATATTTGAGATACTTTTCGCGCTCAACATTATGTTTCGTTAACCGCAACAGACGGAAATTTAATTATGAAAGAATGCAACTGCTCCTTGTTCCCGTTTTCATGTGTTATCCTTAAGTATACGCTGGAGGGACGTAGCGTAGGAACGTGCATAAGTTCAGATACTTCACTTCCATATTTCCACAATATATCCTGATACAATACCGGAGCAGTGGGCTTCCGGATGAATGGATGCAGGTGCGGAAATGCTAACCTAAAATTGTTACATGCACCGTATACAAGTATCGTATTGCATTCCGTTCAATATTTTTGTTAATATCAAGCACTTACTTTTTTAGATTGCAGACACGATCGATATACGATAGAATGTATAAGTTAGAGCAGCGAAAATAAGGCCTTTGTTGATTTAATTCAGGATCGCTCCTTAACCATCACCTATTCGTCACTGCTTATGTTTGGTCGTTCTTAGAATTTTTAAATGCTTAGCAAAGTTCAAAAATAACAACTTAATATCAATGGTTTTACAGCCATCGGATAAGCTGATATAACCACAATCATAAAAGAAAAACATGAGGAAATCATAGGAAATCTCATGCAAATAGCCCTAGATATAACCTGGAACTGGTGCGGGAAAGAAGAACTCTCCAAGGATTTCAGCAAAACACACATAATTCGATTCACTCACAGAAGAACAAATAATCTTCAAACTTTAAAAATCAAAGAAACCCGCATTCCATCAAGGCAGTGGTAAAGTTTTTAGGAATGATACTGGACCAAACTCGTAGGCAAAACATGGGGGCTAAACTGAAAAATGAGTCTTTGGATATACATACAATCAAATGATTAAACCAACCATACTATATGGCGCTGTTGTTTGGTGGGAAAAATGTGAACAAAGATCCCACTTACACACTGCCATACAGGCTGAAGCTGCCAAACAAGACTTAACCTTATAGAGAACCTATAAGTACAACGAGGGATACGTGTTGGACATCTAGAAATTCTCAAAAAAGTGAATAACTGATGTCCCCTAATAGTAACTCATAAGATTTTCTTTTAAGCTTTAAAAAATATTAAGAAGTACTCATACCAAGTAGAGAGGATCGGAACAACAACCCCTCTTGGATGAAGGATGGTACAGAAATGGTACGCAGATAGGTCAAAATCTGGAAACAAGGTAGGGGCTGGTGTGATAGGAACAACATGTAGCCTACACATTCCCCTCTGCAATGAGTCAGCTATATTTCAGGCCGAGCTATTTGCAATCAATGAAGCAGCACAAAGCATCAGCGACATAAAACCCACTAACATAAGGATAACTATACGAGGGTGATCCGATAAGTACTTAGCCCACAAAAGAAAAACAAACGTTTTGGAGAAATGGTGGCGAGGGCGGAGGTGTAAGCCGGTGAGTTATCATGGTGGAAGAGCACTTTTTTCTTCGCCAAGTGGGGCGGTTTTTTCTTCAATTCGGCGTCGAATCGGCCCAATAATTTGGCATAGTACAGCCCTGTGACCGTTTTGCCCTTCTCCAGGTAGTCGATGTGGATCACACCTTGTGAATCTCAGAAAACGGTGGCCATCACCTTTCCGGCCGATGGGACAGTCTTCGCCTTCTTCGGAGCACGTTCGCCGGGTGAAATCCACTGTTCCTTGGTCTCTGGTGTGTACCAGTGGATCTATGTTTCGTCGACTAGTCACAAAACGACGCAGAAACTCCTTCGGATTGCGCTTAAACAGCGTCAAACACTGCTCTGAAGTGGTCTCACGGTTGCGCTTGTTGTCCGGAGTGAGCAAATGCAAAATTTCATGCAGGATATGACCCACGCGATCTCTTGAAATGCCTACTGTCTCAGCTATCTCGCGCACCTTCAATCGGCGGTCTGCCAATACGAGATCGTGGATTTTTGTCACGTTATCCTCCGTGGTAGCCGTTTTCGGGGCACCTGGACGTGGCTCATCAAAAACCGACGTGCGACCACGTTGAAACTCGTTAAACCAATTTTTGATGGTCGCCATCGAAGGAGAAGAGTCACCGTACACAGCATCCAAACGCTCTTTGATTTCGCTGCGCGATTTCCCTTCCAAAAACAAGAATCGAATTACCGACCGATATTGCTCTTTTTCCATTTTTATAAAATCCGCGGACACTCCCGCTTCCACACGCGATCAAAACAAAACTACGATTCCGATCCGGTTGAAATTTCGACAGTAGCCGTCTACCAGAATGTACTACATGATAGTAAGTTGCTGTTGCTATGTTGCCATCTGGCGGTGAAGCTATCGGACCACCCTCGTATTTTGGACAAGATAGATAGCAAGCTAATGGGTCTATAAGAAGTCGGGTTGTTTGCGTCTTTACCAGATTTAAGTATGGCCATTATTTGGGCTACTTTCCAGGTTTTAGGGTTGTTTTTTAGTCTTATCATAGTAGATAGGTAGATTGATATTTATTTCGTATGTAAAATTTACAATGGTTTGCTACCGCACATTTTACAACACAGGGATTTGATAATTAGGTTATATCTTTCCACTGAAAATGTTTGATATTTTGAATAAAGGAAAAAACGAAAGACAAAATAACAATATGCTTTAGAAGTAAAATACGACAAAAACCTTCAATACAAGCAAAAAAAAAAATAATAAATCAAATAATAAATAAATAAAAAAAAAAAAGAATAATAAATAAATAAATAAATAATTAAATAAATAAATAATTAAATAAATAAATAAAATAAATGAAAATAATTAATTAAATAAATAAAATAAATGAAAATAAATAATTAAATAAATAAATAATAATATAAGTTTAAATAAATAAATAGGTACTTAACTAAATAAATAAATAAACTAAATAAACAAAAAGTAACAAAAATATAAATAAACTTAACAAAGTAACCAAGTAAGAATATAAATAAATAAATATTTCTTAGCATAGTATTATATATATGTATATATTTCTTATATATAAGACTGCTTTCGTAATTCGTCTATAATCTTTCCCGTCACTAAGTCATAACCTGGACTTTTCATTGTGGTTAATCCTTTTTGCAATGGTGTGCCCTTATTCTTTTGCAGTTATGGTCTTAATGCATATGTTGGGGGCTATTCCATTGTCTATTGTCGGTAAAGAGTCTGCATTTCCGTCATTTGTGAACACTTCCTCAATGTGCTTAGCTAGAGTTCCAACTTTGTCGTGGTTTGTCCTAGCCCAGGTGTCAGCAGTCTTTTTTATAGGTGATTGGTATAACATTTTAGTTCTTATATTTTTCATGACCTTCCATATGGAGTGGTTAGTTTTAAGACTAGGTGTTAGTTTTCTTAAGTAGATGCTTCTAAGCTCGTCGAAAGGGATTTTGTCGAATCTTTTTCAGCTGCTATGCTTCGAGTTTCTACGGGGGACTAAGAGTTCTATTTAGAGGCTGATTTGGAACGGTATCCAGAAGGGTTGTAAGTTGGTAACATTTTGATTGCAAATAGTGTAGTCGTCGGTGTTGGTAACTACTGCAACCACCCAGCCGTTGCCACATTAAAAGTTTCTGTGTTTGGAAAGGTAAAGGTGGAAACTTTGCCCTAATTGGCTTACTCTGCTTAGGTGCTTAGGTGAAGTAGAATATTCTTTCTTGTCGAGTGTATGACAGCAAACTGTCACCATTTGCTATATGTTCTTATAAGTCGCCAGGACCCCTTGGTCGGAGGATCTTGAGCTTAGCAAGCCTAATGGCAAACCGCAGTTTATTTTCTGTTTATTTGAGGGCTGACAATGATTCCCTGTTTATGGAAAGCACAAAGGAAAAACTATTTTCCTGCAGATCCACCAATGTAATAGTATGCCAGTCGTTCATCAGGATCGCAGGGTCCTGGGGTCTCAGGCAATGGACAACATTCCGCCTTCAATCGTCATTTTTGGAATCCAAATGAATGCTTCAGGCCTGTTGTAGGGGTTTGGGTCTCGTAATATCCAAGTCATGGAAACTCTGTATTTTGCGGTATCTTCCCTCAACAAAATTTCCCATAGAGTCAAAGCTATACCAACGGGCTTACACAGTTCATCATACTCCCAAGAGGAAGCAACAAAATGCCCAAAGCACTCTACACCGATGGACAGCTGCAGGCTCACCAGACAGTAAGCTGACATCCCCTTTGGTAATACGAACGCGATGATTAGCTTAGAATAAGTTAGGTGTAAAGTAGAAATATTGTAAGAGCTTGTCGTGAGTTATTCGTATTTTGGTTTCGAAATAATAACGTTTATTTTTTTTTTAAATAAACTCTACCGAATTTACTAATTTACTCAATGATCGGAGGGGGTAATAAAAGCCTCCGTCTCTTATGAAACAACAAATCACAGACAACTTAAAAAAACTTTACCCTCGCGCTCGTTATCTATGGGCTCAGACAGCCGTTATATACAATCGTTGGGGATTAGTTCCATTGAATTGTGACCAAACAAAAGCACAACACCCCAACCGTGGACTTTGAATTAATTGCACGTCTATTTGCCTCCACTTTAACCCAAACGAAAAGCTGAAAACCGACCTTTGGTTAACTCTTGTTTACAATCTCGGTTAGAACTTTCAGCTACTCTCCTCTCCGTCGACTAATTTTTCTTTCTAGGCAGAGGGAAAAAAAAAACGCAATACCAGTTCACCATTGAAACCACTTCCGTGATCCGAAAACCAATTTGGCCGAATACACAAGTGCCATCACTAATGCACTCCTTTGCTATCCATAGCCACCCATCTGCAACCACTATCTCATGTACCTGTTGGATCTAGTTTATCAACTAACTCTAATAATTACTACAACTACCGCTGATTCCATACCAGATTCCAATGCCTCATCTCCTCGCTTATGCCCTGAAATCAATCGAAACCTTTGGATACAACTACCTACGTCCGTTGCTTGGTCGAGAGACAGCCCAAGTAGGCTTGCCTAAGACAATGTTCGCGATGAATTGAATGTTTACGATTTCAGATTGGCAACGCAATTGTTCCAGCCCGCAGTTGCTAGATCGTAATATATTGCTCACAATAATTATTTGCCCATTCTATCTTAGGGTTACCCCTCACCCCGGGTCGGTCGTCTCTCACCTAGCGCAATCTGTTCCTTGGCGAAAATTCATTACTTTATCCATTTCGGGGGGGCCACAGCATACATCGTCCTAACGTTGCCTCGCATGAGCCCTCTCAGGCTGCAAGAATTAATTTGCGGTCGATGATTTCGACCACTCCCCAGCGAACAGCATACGGTCAGTTCGCATTGACTTAGTTCGCAGATAGATATCCATAGACACACTCGTTTAATTGATAGTTTAATGTATCAGATTCCTGGTTTGTTGCGCACAATCACCGGGATATGACTACAGATACAGATATGATTTGAACGCAATATCGAAGCGCTGCAAAGCTACTCGTACATACGCTGGCCAGGTGCGTGCGTGCCGCCGAATAATTGCCAGAGAATAACAAATCGAAACTTTTAATTGAGTTTCGTGAATTATACGATTCGAGCAATTGCCGATCAGATACTTTTCAATAATTTTGATCGTTTATCCTGCAGTCGATTATGCCTTTTCATTCCTACTCCACTCGTCTGCTCTATGTTTGTCTATCGAGCCGTTTGTTGTGTGGCCAGTTCCAGTGTGAGTACAGAGTGTAGTGCACTCAATCTACGAGTAGTTCAAGATCGAAAGTATGTTATCCACTTTAAATGCGTGCGCCTTGTTGTACCATATGGCGTGCCACAGCAAATTCTTTCTCTGTGTATTTTATTTATTTTTTGTTCTCGATTAAATAACAAAAAAAAATTGCAAAATCGTTGCAAGGAATTTGTGCAACCGCCGAAAAAGATTATTCGTTTGACAAAGGAAAAAGAAAAACGATAGTACTTAGGTCCTTCAGATGTAACAACAGCAGTGGGATTTCTGCTCTGTTCGGTTGCGAAAAAAAACCACAACTCAGGGACAATAGATACGAGATTCATGTTTCGCTTGTTCCTTTCCTTTCGTTCTTTTTGTATTTAATTTATTATTTATTTCCATTCCACATGGCATCTCAATTCTAATTTACAGATTGTTAGGGTTACGCAGGAGATACAATGCAAACAAGAGGGCAATGTGGAATGGGAATCGTATTGTTACTTGTTGTTTTGGATTGCTCGTATTATTATTAATAAGCGGGATGAGGCAACTCTTGCTGGTTGGTCAAAAGGATTTAGAGATACATACTTCTAATCGTGACGATAATAGTTATTTTTTAGATCACATTATGTGTAGGTATCGCATATTGTTGTTGGCATTATGTTTTGGTGTTTGATCGACAGCTGTGACGGTATTTGCGGTTGAGCGGTTTTTGATTGGAGTCTTTTTAAGAAGAAGGTACTCGCACACTTAGGAAACTAGCATTTCTTTTGCTTTACCATTACCCAAAAATATGGTGTCCTTATGCGTTGTTCGCAAATAATTATATGGCACTGATTGGCGGATGTGTTTTCCATGCGGTGAAATAATTATTGCAAACAATCTTTCTAAGGCTTTATGAGACTTTTTAACCTTATACCAGAGAGACTAATTGCTATAATCATGACCGCATACATTCAATGGGGAAGCCGACGTACTGGCCGTCAGCTGTCGCAAAAACTCCCGATCTCATTGACTTCTTTGCCACGAAGGGAATCAGTGTAAACTACCTAAAAGTCGAAGAAAGCTTTGACCTTTCCTCAGACCGATCTCTAGTTATATTAACGATGATAAGTTGAAGTTTATCGTTTTGTCCGAGCAGTACAATACACGTCGAACAGTACTCCACACCAAGCTCAAATTCCGGTCAGTCTAAACGTATCGTATCCGCCGGAAATACGACAAATGGTGAACGAAAAACACGCCACTGGATAAAATCCATTTAATCATTTAAGTAATTCGCTCAAAAGGGCAGTTAAGACTACAAGAATGAGCGTATCGGCATTTACCTACAAAACTTGACTTCAGAGAAAGAATCAAATTACTCGCTTTGGAGAGCTGTAAGAGTAAGCCGCAAATCCAGACACCACCAATAAGAAAAGGTCAGGGCCAATGGGCGAAGGGAGATAAGGAAAAAGCAGACATTTTCGCCGGTTACCTTGAAAATACTTTCAGGGCCAACCGGTGTAGGACAACGACAATCGCTTGAATACAGAAATGAATATAATCGAAGAACAGATGTAAAATCCTGATGAATCAGCCGCCTTTTGGAAAGTTCTCCCAAGAACAACATGGGTTCATGCAAATAAAATATCGTTTTTTTTCTAATTCGTGCAAGTTCAAGAGTGTACGCTCTTATGGTCTTTGTCACACAACCGGTACGGGGAGCAGATGGTTTGTGTCGAAGATGTTTGTTCACTACTCTCCGGGGGTGGTTGTCCTAGATAAAATTTGAGAGATTCAACTGAATTTGCGTTGAAACTCTTTTGTTTCCATGTCATTAAGGTGTTATATTGGAAATGCACCCACAGAGTATTAATTTTTGAAGTGACCTGCAAGTGTTATGCCTTCGCCAGCACTTTTTGATCATCTTTCATTCACAACTGATGTTGTTGCACAGTTTTTCCGTATAGGAATTGTTCTTGACTATGGACGGACTACAAACCTTCGGCTCAACAGTCGGTGATGATTACCATTGCATCAAGCCCACCCCTAATATACAGGGTGTCCCACGAGCAGTGTGCCAAAAGGCTGGAGCGTGTAGGTCTGGTCAAGACAAGAAAAAAATCGTACGAGAGGGGGGGGCCTCTTCCCCCCCGTTTAGACGGGAGGGGCAATTTTCTAAAAAATTGACTTAATTTGGAAAAAAAATTATTAAAAATCAACAGTTACATTCACAATGCCGTAATATACTTTTTTGTAAAGCCAGAAACCTCTTCTTTCATCTTGTTTTTAAACGAAGCTGTTTAAAGGAATAGTTTTTGTGAAATTAATTTTCAAACTCAAAATTTTGAAAAAAAAAAATTCGAACTATTTTTTTTCAAAATTGTATGTAATTAAGTACTAATTTTTTTTTCAAAAATTCAATTCTCTTATTAGCTTTTAGTTAAAAACAGAAAACCGGATGCAAAAAAGTGTTGTAGTTTTTGAGAAATTAAAAAAAAACCCGAACCATTTTTTTCTAAGAAAAATCTTTTTTTTGGTTTTAACGCGGCTGGACTTGTAGGCAAATTAATGTATGAAACATTGACCTCTTTTTTATTATTTTTAAAAAAATCGGAGTTTTATTATAATAAATTTTCAATATAATCCCCATTTTTTAGAAGGCAAAGATTATATCTCCTTCTAATGGCTGCACATAAGTCTATGCAAAATTTCCTGCAATTTGACTCCAGCGACTTCAATCCGTTCTTTCAGTTGCTCCAAAGATACTATTTCCACTTCGTAAACATAATTCTTCATGAATCCCCACACATAAAAATCCAGAGGAGTTAAATCTGGTGATCTAGGTGGCCATTCCGTGGGGCCCCTTCTTCCGATCCAACGGTCACTAAAATTATCATCCAGCCAATTTCTAACCGAAAGCTGTAGTGTGCTGGTGCTTCATCTTGCTGGTAGATTAAATTATCTGCTAGGGTCAAAGGAACGTTGTCCATCAAATCGGGCAAAAGGTCTCGTAGGAACTGCAGGTATGATTCTCCATTAATAACGGCATTCAAAAACCGGGGCATGATTACAGTTTGTCCAACAATACCAAGCAAAACATTACAGCTAAAGCGATGTTGTGATTTATTTTGTTTTCTGTTGTGTGGATTGGTACTACTCCAATGATGCAAATTGTGGAAGTTAGTAACCCCATCTCTGGTAAACTGTGCTTCATCCGTCTAGAATATCCTTGCAAAATAGTTTCGTTCAGTTTCATCTCGAAGCAGTAATGAAACTTGTCGTTTGAGGTGAGTTCGTGAACTGGCCTAAATGGTACGGGTGTACGTTTTCGGTATGAAGCACTCTCCATACTCTAGATTTAGGCACTCCAAGCATAATAGCTAGCCTCCTTGTACTAATGGAGGGATTACGTGGGACCAAATCCAAAATTCTTTCATCTAAGATTCCTGATCCATCTGTAACTGATCTTTCGCTTCTCCGATGCTCTCGCAGACGTCGGTGGATTCTTGAAAACATGCTACGACTGGGACACCTCCGATTGGGATATCTTTCGGCGTAGAGTCTTTCGGCTTCACGATCTCGACCATTAGCTAAACCGTAGCAGAAGTGCATGTCCGTTAATTCTTCTCGAGAGGATGAGTTTGACATCGTAATGTGTTGATGAGTTAACATCCAATTTGGAAATGGTTTTCTATTAAAAATGCGATGCCTTTTATTTGGGTTGCAAATATTTTGTTTTTCAATAAAGAAAAATTGCGGTTTTATTGTCTTAAGGTCCTAGCGGGTAGAACCCATCGGCAGCGGGCGGACCCAGACGAAATTGGCAGGTCAGTTTTCAGGCGTTATCAATGAAAAAAAAGGATTAATCCAAGGTTATTCCAAGACTGTGTCACTCTATTGTATCCTCATAAAACTCAGATTTTTTTAAAAATAATAAAAAAGAGGTCAATGTTTCATACATTAATTTGCCTACAAGTCCAGCCGCGTTAAAACCAAAAAAAAAGGTTTTTCTTAGAAAAAAATGGTTCGGGTTTTTTTTTAATTTCTCAAAAACCACAAGACTTTTTTGCATCCGGTTTTCTGTTTTTAACTAAAAGCTAATAAGAGAATTGAATTTTTGAAAAAAAAAAATTAGTACTTAATTACATACAATTTTGAAAAAAAATAGTTCGAAATTTTTTTTTTTAATTTTTTTTTCAAAATTTTGAGTTTGAAAATTAATTTCTCAAAAACTCTTCCTTAAAACAGCTTCGTTTAAAAACAAGATGAAAGAAGAGGTTTCTGGCTTTACAAAAAAGTATATCACGTAATTGTGGATGTAACTGTTGATTTTTAGTAATTTTTTTTAGAAAATTGCCCCTCCCGACTAAACGGGGGGGAATAGACCATCCCTCCCGTACGAGTTTTTTCTTATCTTGACCAGACCTACACGCTCTAGCTTTTTGGCACACTGCTCGTGGGACACCCTGTATATTATAGGTATACCTGCTCCTGCCAGAAAAATATCGAAAGATCGCGTTACTTTTATGTCATGCTGTAATACTGCAGGAACTCATAAGTTGCCCCTTTTAGCGGTCGAAATGATTTTCCAAGGGCATATAAGAATGTTGCTCTTCCAGTAGTACATAAAGCTACTAAAAAAAGCTGGATGTCGACAACGATTTTTTTGGAATGGTTCAGGAATTTTTTTATTCCAAATGTGAAAACGAATTTCACAGACATTAATGTGCCATTAAAACCGCTTTAGGTTTTAGACAATGCCCTATCTCATTTTTAAAAGGTGGAAACAAACTTTGATCTCAACTTCAGAGTTTTATTTCTACCACCTCATTGTACGGCATTATTGCAACCGACGGATCATAATGTAATTCAAAATACAGTGAACTCTCGATGATTCGAATTTCATCGGACCAGGGGAAAATTTCGAATTAAAGGGGTATTCGATTTATGGAGGTTTCAGAAAAAAATGTTTCTGGCAAACGAAATATAAAACAAGCTCGGTCCAGAGAGTTTTCGATTGTGTTTAAAGCTGAAAAAAACGTTATGGTCGACATCTGTCCTCTCTAATAATTGACGTAGTTTTGTAAGTGATAATTTCGCTTCTTTTGAAGTTACGGACAGAACTGGTTTCCCGTCCGATCGTAGTATGTCTGCATCCGTTGGGGCTCCAGTGACTGCTAAGTTGTCACCAAAGTAGACAAACTCGGAAATGAGACTGAGATTTCTTCGGAATGAGACAGGAGATTCCATCCAACCTGTATATCAATTTCCTGTTCTCCTTCATCTTGAGCCTCATGTGATTCTCCCCGGAGAAAGCCACAAGTTCTAAAACAATTGCAGATTGTAGTTTTGGTAAATAACATTCTTCCAAGCTTTATCAGCCATTTTCATTGCAAGCGGGATTGTTATGTTAAACTCATTCCCTTCTTCTATACAGTCTAACTTTCTTGTAACTACTTCCTTACGGTACAACATCTTGAAGTTATTGATAATACCTTAGTCAAGGGGTTGAAGCTTGAAAGTCGTATTCCCTGGCAAAAATTGTATTTTGACGTTGCGTTGGTAAGGGATGGCATGTCACTATGAGCAGTGCAGTTATCAATGAATAATAGAATTTTCCGCTTTTGCTTTTTCATTTCCACATCGAGAATAGTTAGCCACTTTCTAAATAGCTCAATTGTCATCAACGCTTTTTTATTTGAACGATAAGACATCGGAAATGATTTTATGTTCTTAAAGCATCGCGGTTTTGCATATTTTCCTGTCATCAATTCCTGTAAATTTTTGTGACTCATCCATATTCGCAGCTAGCAATAGTGTGATTTGCTCTTTGCTATTTTTTCCCCGTGACATTTTTGATTTTTAAACGGCATTGTACAGTCTAAAAGACATTTAAAAAACAATCCTGTCTCATCAGCGTTAAAAAATATTTTCCGGTTCATAATCTTCCAACAGTCCTTCTAGTTCATTTTTCAATCTGAACACATGCCGCCATCAACGCTTGCACTCTCACCGTAGATTTTCCGAAACACTATGTTATGACTTTTTTTACATTTTTCCAACCACCCCTCACTAGCTTTGAAATCCATTAGGCCCAAAAGGAGTGAAAAAGATCTCCAACAGGAAAAATATTCCTACATTGAATTGTCTACATTGCGTAAACCATTTAAGCGAGCTTTCTTCAAGCTGAGGGAACTCACCTGACCTACTTCTTTTTCTTGCCTTATATGACATGTCTGCGACAATTCTATCTTTTTGCTTTAAAATCGTTGACAGATATGTACCTCCAATACGATTGCGTCTTTAAGAATGGAAAAATTGTATTTTTCGAATTTTTGGGGTCTTGAAAAAATTTAATTTGCGAAATGCAGTTTTCCCTTTAGATTCTACTTGCAGAGGTATTGGAGAGAAAAATATTCAAAAGAATTGGTCAATATTATGGGCTGAATTGAGATCCCAATGGGATGATGAGACCTAATATCATTGCTCACTTACGCTAAAAATTTACTGTGATTCATCGCTTGATGATTTAAAAGAAATTCGGGGCTAAATTAATATTAATATCACCATGACCATGACCCGAATGGTAGCACATCTACGGATGAAATAAGTAAATCGGCAACTGGTAAAAATGAGTTCTTTTACGATTTGTCCGATGAAGACATTATCCAGTCCGCTTTAGTAATCCAAAAAAATGTTGGAGAAGATGACGAAGAAGACAGTGAAGATCAAAATAAAAATAAAAAAGTTTTAAAAGTTTCACATAGTGAAGCAAGGAAAATATTCGGAAAAGGATATACTAAAGCTAAAGTATTCCAGCCAAAAACAAACACGTTCTTTGGTACTCCTTAAATACGTACTCTTTTCTCTGTAAACTTAAACTATATGTAATATACTCGTATATGCATGTACATACAAATATAAAATTTATTTTTTTAATAAAAGGTGTTTGTTTCCGGTTGCCCACTTTATTTTAGTTTTTCTTTATAGTCTGGACATTGCGCTAGTCCGGACATAGCCGAAATTTCATGTGTCCGGACCAGCGATGCTATGCTGTATAAACACTTAGATAACACACCCAATGGCGTAAAATGATAATGTGTATCTACTTACAATGCTTCAAGTAGCTTCAAATGATTGGATTTAACCCTTACCTTTCTTCGAATAAGTGTCTGGCAAGGTTTCCTAATTTTCTCGTGCATATGTCACATAAGTCAGTCACAAATTTGATTATCACATACCGTTTTGATCCATACTAACCCCGTATTTCAGCTTAGGATATTGGTCGAGTCATCACGAATTGACAAAGAAATCATTTGGATCTAGAAGAACTTTAATCCTACGTCGGGCTCCGTGTAGATCATTTAATCAGCGTGCGGGCCTTCTTCTCCTCTCTGGATGGTCAAAAGCATTGGATCGTGCTGTGGAAATCAAAACTCGGGACTGTCAGATTTGCGGGAAGGAGTAGGAGAACTCTTATACCAGGCTTATATCTTACCTCAGGCTTTTCCCGAGCTATCTCAGGCTGACCTGTTTTTGATGTGAAGGTCCAAGAGTAGGATGTGCATCATTATATTCGTGCATCGATTTCTGCCGATCTTTGAACGATTGAGTGTGTCATCTGAAGACACTAGTACTGCGACCATGAAGATCTATTGTACCCCCTTCTTTGATCTATAATTTGAGTGCTGCCTTCAAGAATTTGACAACTTCTCTAGATGGAATTTCTTCGAAGTCTTTCTATGTTATGGTTGTGTTACTTGTCACTTTATTTCTTTTCGGTCAAGGTTTGGGCATGTGGTCATATGTGTTCAATGGTTTCCTTGGCCTGCCCATACATCGCCTGCATATTTCTGTGTTACTAAGAACCATTTTAGAAAGGTGGTAGTTGCGTGCTCCGTGACCTGTTAGTTCTTCACATAGCACTCTTAGGTCGACTTTATTTAGTTCTAGAGCTTCTTTGGCACGTTTGGGATTGTGATTCTGTTCCATGAATGTTCTGGAGTGTTATACCCTCCTGTCTGTTGTAGAATTGGTTCTTTTGTTTAATGATTAGTGAATCGAATTATGTGTGCTTTTCTGAGATTGGTGGAGAGTCCTTCTTTCCCGCACCAGTTTCAGGTTATATCTAGGGCTCTTTGCATGAGGTTTCCTATGATTTCCTCATTTTCCACGATTTCCTGATTTTTTTTGTAAATGGTTAGTGCTTCCTTGTATGGCTGCCAGTGACCCTGTGGCACTCTCGTCTTGCTGATTCCCTTAATCGGCTCAATCTCAAGTTCCACCAGGGTGCAGCCTTTCGCTGTTCTTTTCTTTCAATGGGCAGCTTTCATGGTAGGAAGATATCATCGTTTCCGTTATGAATTCAACAGAGTTGTCAAGTTCCCCAAGAATATTTGTATTTAGGTGTATTCCTAGTAATTTATTGTTGAGTAGGGTTTTGTACGTATCCCAGTTTGTCGCTTTAAGTGATCTATAGCTCACTAGGGTTTCTACTCGGGTACCCATTTTCATTTGAATTTTATGAAGCTATGGTCTGAGAAGAGAGCTTCTTTAGAGACCTGCCATTCTTTAATCGTGTGAGATGCTTTGTTAGTAACTAGTGTAAGGTCTAGAACGTCCCTTCTTATGGAGTTTTGGAAGGTTGGTTCTTTACCTTTGTTCGCAATCTCCAGGATAGTATCTACAAGAAATTCTAAAAGGGACTTACCTCTTGCGTTGTTATCGCTACTTCCCCATAGTGTGCTGCGGGCATTCACATCGCAGCCTATGATAACCTTTCCCTTGACAGAATTTCACCAGGTCCTTTACTTAGACCTGCGGCTTCAGTACATCTTACATGGAAAAATCAAGCGGGCTCAAATAGCATGAGCTTGGTGGTCACCTCTACGAGAGATAACCTTACCCTCAAATCGTTCATGCAGAATGTCAATCGTGGCGTCCGCTGTGTGGCACGTACAGCCATCCTGCTGGTACTACATATCATCCAGGTTCCATATGGTCCATATGGTTCGATTTGGGCCATAAGAAAGTGGTTATCATCATTCCTCAGAGTTTGCCACTTACAGGATCGCTTCACCAACGTCGTTTTCGAAAAAGTACAGACCAATGATGCTGCCGGCCCAAAATCCAGTCCAAACGGTAACTGTTTGAGGATGGTGTCGGCCCATATATGAACATACATATGTGACTTGTTAACACAGCCATTCATCCCAAAATGCGCCCCGTCGCTAAAGATGATTTTTCAGCCAAAATTTGAGTCCTCTTCCAAAAGCTCCGAAGCCCAGTCAGCGAACAAACGGTGTTGTCTATGATCATGGGCTTTGAACTCTTGGCTCAGCTGGATATTGTGCGTGTGAAGATCCAAGTCCCCTCGCCAAGTTGAAGTCTGCGAAAGGCCTAGTTCTTGTGCGAGAAATCAACTGCATGGGTCCTGCTGTAGGCTTTTACAAACTGCCGCGATGGTCTCGGCCGATCTTGCGTTCCCTTGACGTACGAGTGTTGGCTGATGGATTATCGAAACGGTCGTCTCAAATTTGGCCACCAAACGATGAAGGGTCGATTGCAAAAGGGCACCACGTCCAACGTAAAATGGGCGCAAAGCGTGGAAAGTTTGCACTAACGAATTCTCGTTTTAAAAATAAAGTTTAATCATTTGGACGTGCTGTTCATCTGTGTATCTTGCCATGGTGATTTGCCATCAGAAACTGAATAGTAAACAAATGTGATAAAACGAGAAAAACGAGTCATTTGTAAGCATAGCTTAATTTGTAAATGATTTTGTAGACGATTGCTAACATCATATTCAAAATAAGAAACACTTCTTGGAAACAATTTGTATTATGTTATTGGCTCAAAATGACACCCCTTATTGAATGACTGTATGTGAAGCGCATAATTTGTTGAATTTCCGTTCCGAGGTATGATTACAGAACACTGATTCGGACAAGTTTGTACCCACTGTTGATGGTCATATTGTTTATCCACATACATACGTAGCAAAAGATCACCATTTAAACAAGAGTCAATACGTGTCTTAGAAAGATCTTGTTCAGATATCAGTAATCAATTTATGTTCAGTGTCAAATTTACCCATTTCCCATTTCTGGACTTGACCCAATCATTACATTCCCAGAGACATTCCCGCTTTGATTGTTTCTCCTAAACCATGTTCAGAATTCCATTTCGAATTTTGTATCACTTCACTGCCGCGTGCTTTCTACAATCAAAGATTCCACACCAATCACCATCACCAATTAATTAACCCAAAGACCCGAAATAAAATGAAATCAAATCGCAAAACTACAGTTATTTTTGTTCGCCATTCAACGACCCAATGATTAAATGATTCCAATCCATTAGAATGCCCCATAATCAGCTAAACGTTTCGCTCCAATTTACCGGACCAAACAATTTACTCTGCCTATAGCTCGCGCTCAAGCCTCTTTCCTCGCGGTCCCCATAATCACAGTCGGATCAATTCAACCAAATAACAAATCCAAAAAACATAGACTGACTTTCAAAAAAATCCAAAGTCACTCTCGCTTTCTTTGAATTCCAATGAGACTCGGTCCAAACTACATCAGCACAGTGTCCTTCCACTCCACGTCACTGATATACGAAAGGAGTTACTGCGAAATGAAGATGAAATTATAGACCAGTCTGGCGCTGTTGTGAATTTCGAGGTTGGGTGTCACACCTACCTACCTGCGCTACCCCCCGGCCACGACGGTTGAAATGAAGGAATCTAAAATTCGGGATCAGAACCAATAATATAGTTTAATCGATAATTGAGGTAATTTTCGAGATGAATTCGTATCGCGCAATGGGAACTTGCCCCTTGAGAGGACATATGTGCTACATGCATTTATCCACCTCCGCGTGACTTTGAAAATTGTTGGATGAGGGCGAAACGCCTTGTTTTTCGAAAAGGGTTCCTAGCCTAATCATCATAATCATACAACAGTAATGGGCGCCCAATTCATTGCAGCCTATTCGGACATAGATGATTCCATGCGTCTGTGCGTCCGCCAGATTTATGAGTTAAACGGTGAGCTTATTCGATATCTGATGGAATTCAATCGTAGACGGATCGACGGTGATCGATCGCGTCGATCGCATAATTTATGACCACTCGAGATGAACATTAGATGTTTGATTGATTCCCGCCGGTCAAGGGGATGCGAAATCCAAATTTTACGAATCCAAACGACCGGACATGCAATGTCTGGCAATAGTGCAACAATAAATCACAATTTCATTTCACAATAATAAATATAATTACCGGCCGGGAGATAGATCCGAAGGAAAGGAGTGAAACCAAAAGCAATTAACGGACGAACGGATGAAAAAGTATGTGTAATGGCGTCAGGTGCATGTTTGCGAAAAGCAAACCAAATGCAAGGTGTAATCGTCGTCATCGTTGTTCAAAATCACGGCTAAAAAGCTGTGGTGGTTGCTTATTATCATCGACTTGTAATCGACATCGTCATGGGATCTTAACGCGCTCATTTAAGCGATTCCAGCGCACTAGTTAGTGCTACTTAACGTGCTTCTGCATATGTCAGTTTGGGTATCTATATATTAATCTACTCTTGGTGTATGATGCTTCAAATAGTACGCCGAGGTTTGGTTTGGTTTATCTGATGAGAGACAATCAGTGCAGTAAATGATTCATGCAGTTTCATACTGTTTTCAATTAATATTCGGGACAACTTCAAATATCCAGAAAACGAAATGGAAACAGCACCTGCCACAATGCCGTGAACCCTAACCTACTGAACGATTATAAATGAATAAATTCACATCGAAATGTCATGTCTGCGCCCTATTTACTGAACGACATGTTCTTCAAAGGGAGAGTGAGGCTTGTTGGAGGGAAGGAAAAGTTTTCGATGCGTGACCTTACACAACAAGCTATTGATGGAAACCTAACACCCTTTCGTGACCTTTTTAAATGCAAACAATCTACAATTATAAAGGGTCAAACAAGTTTCTTGAAGGATTCCAAGAGTGAAACTAAACTAACTTAATTATCCTTTTACTTTCGATTAACTTAAAAATGATTGCAGATGTCAAATGTGACCCATACAAGCCTTAGTGAATTTAATCTTCGACTTTGTTCAAAAAGGTCTTGAGTTCCTGCACTAATTTGGAGCTGGATAGAAGGTTGGATACAGCTTTGAGTGCAGCTTGGCTGTCACTGCAGACGCATATGCTTTTTCCCTCTCATCTGTGCTTTACAACATAGTGCATGGCCATTAGGATTGCGTATATCTCTGCTTGAAAGACAGACGCAAATTTTCCTAACTAGAAATGCAGTCGAATGTTTTCGTGCCCGGTGTGCTGGGGAAAGCCCCCGTATGGCTGAGACAAACTGCTCTTTGGAATTTGGTGAAAGAGGTCACGATGTGCTTGCGTTTTAGCCTGTTCCACCCAATTGGAATTGTTCCAATTAATGCATATGAGATTATCGGTCTTATCATTGCCGTGTAGATCCAGAGGACCTTCTCCGTCGATAAGCCCCATGTTTTGCCAAAGGCACTTTTGCATTGCCAAAAATCTGACAGCGCTTTGTGGTTTTCGACTCAACACGCTTTATCCAAAGAAGTTACAAATCTGCAACGAAATCTGGTAGAGGCGGAAGTGTTGGCGGGCTCTGGAGTCGGCGAACATGTATTCATCCTATACATGCCATAGGGGGTGGGTAGATATAAGAGACGGGGCTTTCGTACATTGCGGGGGTTAGTGTTGATAGAGACAGAGCACCTGAAAGGAGCCGATGGATGAAAAGAATGTCAGATACAATTCTTCTTTCTTCCAACGTGTTCATATTGATTAGTTTAAGGCGGTCTTTGTAGGGTGGTAAAATTAAAGGATTGCACCAGGGGAGACCTCGAAGAGCAAAACATAGGAATCGGCGTTGGATGCTCTTGATTCTAGAAATGTGGGGAGAGGCGTATTCAAGAAGGGGCCGGACAAAGGTTATGTAAAGAGATCGGGTAACGTAGGGGTCCGAGAATTCTTTAGACCAGCGCTTCACGAAACCGAGTGCAGAATTAGCTTTAAGGATTATCTCATCGATGTGTGCGCGAAAATTTAGCTCCTGGTCACATAATATGCCAAGATCGCGAATGACTTGAAACGTGGACATGGGTTAATTATTGAGGAAGGAAGAAGGTTTGAAGGTTTACGTGAAAAGGTAATTTATTGGCATTTGGAAATATTAAGCTCTAAGCAATTTTTGGAACACCAGATGGAAAAACTATTGAGATCAGATTGAATAAGGGAAGAGTCATGACTGGAGGAAATGGTCTTGAAGAACTTGGTGTCGTCGGCATATAATGAGATGTGGGAATGTTTGATCACCATTTCAAGATCGTTTATGGTAAGAACGAAAAGAAGAGGACCTAAGTGGCTGCCTTGGGGGACGCCGGAGGAAACTAAAAAGGGGTTAGAGAAGGCAGATCTAAAACGAACACTGTAATAGCGATTTTCCAGGTAAGAAGATATCCACTTCAAAGAAATGGGGTCGAAGCCAAGGGAGGACAATTTGAAGAGTATCAGTCTGTGGCAGATTTTATCGAAAACTTTACTGAAATCGGTTGAGATAACGTCAACTTCTTTGCCGTTCTCTAAGGCTGATAGGGTAAAGGACACAAATTCAACAAGGTTAGTGGTTGTGGATCTGCATTTGAGGAAACCGTATTGTCTATGGGAGATTAAAGACTTGCAGCGAAAACTTAGAGTTTCGTACAAAATACTCTCCAAGAGTTTGGGTATATGTGACAGTTTGGCAATGGGACGATAGTTGTTAACAACGTTTTTCGAACCTTTTTTTGTGTATAGGGGTGATAAATGAGGTTCTCCTTATCGGGGGAATTCACCCTGGGATAGGGATAGAGTGAAGATTTTGGAGAGAGGGAGAGAGATGGTTAAGGAGCATTTTTTAAGAAATATGGCAGGGAGACTGTCGGGTCCAGGAGTGAATTCATCATTAAGTAGATTTAATTTGTTTTCGATGACATGAGAATCGACTGTGCGTGGAAGAAATGGTCCAAGGGAAAAATTCGGTAGATAATCGAAGTATGAGAGGTCTGGAACAACGAGTCGTCGGCGAAAGAATGTTTAAAAAAGGTGGCGAAAAAGTTGGCGATAATATTGGGGTCATTCGAGGTTTGATCGAGGAAGGAGAGGGAGGTAGAATAGCCATAAGATTTTCTTTAGTAGTTAACAAACTTAAAGAAGGACTTAGGATCGTTTATAAGATTAGCTTGCGTTTCAGTTAAATAGCGTTGATAGAGGAAGTTGTGAAGGGCGGTAAAGTGGAGATAGCTGCCCAGGTAGTTAAGAAAATCATTAGGGGATTAAGTACAAAGGAAGATTGTCCACTGCTTATTTCTTTTGTTTCTTACAGAACGGAGCCTGCGATTGTACCAGGGTGGGGAGGTGGACAAAGTTTTGCGTTGTGAAACGGGAACGTAAAGAGAGATAGAGTAAAATGCTTCGCGATGACAATAAATAAGGCGCAGGGTCAAACATTATGTACCGCCGGCGTGGACCTCACCACCGACTGCTTCTCACACGGTCAATTATACGTGTCTCTTTCCCGTGTCAGCGGCGGTAGAAATGCATTTGTTTATGCTCCAGGCAACACAACCTAAAATATTATTTGAAAAGAAGCTTTATAAAATATGAACCATAACAAAATACGATTGTCAATTATTTATAGTAGATACAATTAGTGTAAAATATCTGCGTACATTAAAACCTGTTTTAGAAAATAGCATGCTGCGCTCATGTTTTTGTCGGAAATTAGAATTAATAAAAAAAATTATGTTTACCGTAGATGCCTTTATCATTGAATCATTACTGTTTTCTCATCGCATGCTCTGAACTTTTTAGTTCATAATAATAAAACTACGTTCAGGTAGTAAAAGTTTATGGGCAATCGGTCAAATATAACATATAGTAAAAAAAAAACATTTTACGAGTGCGAGTACAATATACGAGTATGGGAAAGATATATTGAATTTTAGAACTATGAAATCCGCAATTAGGCGAATTCATTACCCATTGTAATGAAAATTATAAAATGCAATTAATCAATAAAATTTATTGTACACAATTTCATGGATTTAGACAAGTACTTTAATGTCTCTTTAGCCGCGTTGATATCACATACATATGTATGGATTTGTATGAATGAGGAAGTATTTTGAGGGCGAAGCAAGACGAGCACGGGTCAAGCTAGTATTAATCTATAGCTCGGAGTCTGAGGTTAGCTATGGAGTGCAATATATGCCAAAGTTCCGCTTCGTCCACCTACCGCGGTCCGAAGAGTCTTCGATTCCAGTCCACAAGGACAACAAGAGATCGCCGCAGCTGAGGTGGCGCACACAGGTAGAGATATCAAGCAATTGGCCGTGTAGCAAGGAAGCAGCTAGTTAAAGATCGAAACGGCGGGAGACAATATACATACAGATTAGGGATGCAGTTTCAACAGATCAGAGCTATTTAACCGTCATGACAAAACCGACAAAAACGTAAAATCAATCGCGTCATGCAAATTGCAATAAACAATTCAATAAAAATTAAACCTTCTAAAAGTCGGATATGTCTGAGGCCCTGAAATTGTAGGCTGTTGAAGGTAGGTGGAGCGTCTTTTCAGGCAGAGTAGACAACTATTCTGTTTCACAGCATTTGGGGGACTCAAACACAACTAGAGTGATGACCAAAAGGGTAAACAATATTTCATTCTATCAAATTAATATATAATAACTGAAATAATACATAACTTGCGCCCGAGAAAAGCTGACGACTTTGACCTAACAAAGAATCTAAATATCAAGCATTTACCTAATGTTGGTATTGAAGCACTATGCTTTATTTTTAATGCCAAGGTAAAGGTAATCTCTATTCTGAAACCTGGGAGCCCAAAGACCTATTATCCTTCTAAATAGTGTTATTAAAACCATAATTGCTCGCATCATGCCTCTAAGATATGTAACTGCATCGAAAGCAATCGCGAAATTGGTAAATCCATTGGATTACTACCGTTAGTTATCGAAAAGGCATTCGACTCATTTTGGTATGACTATATAAAATGATAAAAATGATAAATTTTGAGTTTCCCCTACATCTTGTCCGAGTCATTCAGAGTTTTTTGTCTAACCGCGTATTTAAAGTCTTTGTAGATGGTAGTGTATCCTCTTCCCAAACGATTCTGGCTGGAGTCCCACAAGGTTCTGTTCTCGATCCAGTCTTGTACAATGTATGTATATACGTCAGAGCTCCCTAATTTTCCTGAGAGTGAAATAGCGTCCTATGCCGACGTCACTGTAACTTTTTCATCACACCAAATTAGTCTTAATATTAAGACAAATATTCGGAGTGCGTTCGAAATACTTTTCAAATATTTCACTTAATGGAAAATTAAATTGAACACTGAGAAGATCTAAGCTATCGTTTTTACTCAAAAGAGTAAACCTTGCCATCTTATATTATATTAAATGGAAGCAACATCGAATGGACAAAAAGTGCTAAGTATCTCGAATTTTATTTAGATTCAAAACTAGTTTTTGTGGAACACGTGTCTAAAACTATTAACAAAGTAAATATTGCCACCAGGATCCTCTACACCTTTTTCAGCCGAAAATCCCTGCACAATCATCAAAATAAAATTAGAATATATAAAGTTATCTTTCAGGCAATTTTATTATGAGGTTACCCAATATGGGGAAACTGCACTAATTATCACTTAAAACGCCTGCAGGTGGCATCAAACAAGGTGTTAAAAACAATGACCAAAACGCGGACAACCTTCTATTGAATCAATTTGAATCAATTATCTATGCAATTATACGCTTTAATTATTTATTTATTTAGTTGAATGTTTATCTGCTTATTTTTATACATATTTATTTATTTATCTATTCATATAAACACTTTTGTAGATATTTATATTTTTTTTTCTGTTTTTTCCGTCTTGTCCTTGAAATTATGAACCATTTAAAACATTTTTTAAAACCTAAAAATAAATGCTTCAGTTGAAAGATAAACATTAATTATCAATCTGTATTTGTAAATTGTACGATAGAAAAGTAAAACTGTTCTGTACAACTATACATATATTCAGGCAGATTAGATTATTTAACTTCCCGCATCTGACAAGCCTGTAGTTTACAATAGTTTTCATTCGGCTTATGAGAACCCGCGTTGAGAGCGTCAGCGGATTTAAGTCATGTCAGTAAACAACCCGATACAGCCTTATAAAGAGTGGGCCAAATACAAGTTTCTTTTTAAAAATTCAATAAAATGAACAAAATTAAGTTTTTTCCATGTATTATGGCCTTATTAGTAAAAACGAACATTCCCATTAATTACGAAATACAACGTCGTTCAAGTGGCTGCCTCGGCTGGCTTCGCAGTAGCGCGTTCTGTCATCCTAATTTTCCAAAACCTTGTTGATGGTTTCTCACGGATTGGTTGGACGATATTGGCCTTAAGTGCTTGAATCGTTTCCGGATTATCGGCATAACAGCGGTCCTTCACGGTTCCCCACAAAAAAAAGTCCAAAGGCGTCAAATCGCAGCTCAGAGACGGCCCACTGACATCGCCACGATAACATGATTTGGGAATTTGGTGCGCAAAAGATGGATTGTGGCATGAGCTGTGTGGCATGACGCGCCATCCTGCATGAACCAGAGGTCGTCCAAATCCATGTCTTCAATTTCAATAAAAAAAAACAGTCTGTTAACATAGATCTGTAACGCCCACCGTTGACCGAAACGTTGTTCCCAGCCACATATTCGAAGAAAAGTGGTCCAATGATGCTACCACTCTACAACTCTACAATTTGCACCAAACTGTCACTCTTTGTAGATACATTGGCTTCTCGACAATAACGTTCGAATTTTCCGTAGCCACCGAGATGAACGAGATGATTTTTCGCCCAAAATCGTTGTCCAATTAAAGCTGCTCTAAGGCCCAAACTGCGCAGTGATAACGAAGCGGATGGTTGCGCGCCTTCAATCGCTGAGTCAATTGGACCTTGTAACCGAACAATCCGAGATCTTTATGCAGAATTCTCCTCAGACTAGTGCGTGAAATGTTGGGCTGTCGAGTTCGATGGCGAGTTGATGATCGTGAATTGAGTCTCACACTCTCATCTGTGCGCACCGTACGACGACGGAGACCATGAGTGTTGGCTATTAGCATACCAGTATCACGAACTTTTTGCACAAATTTGTGTACAGCAGTTGAAGTGGGTTCTTCATTTCGGTCAACCCACTGTTTGGGCTACACACCACTTACTTTGGAAATAAGTTTTCAATATTTCCCAACGTTGTTCAAGCGGAGGTATGATACTTACTTTCTGTCAAGATTTCGAGCGGGAAACAGCTGTCAGTGTCATAACCTATGATTTAAAACAAAAACACTAGATGGTCCAACCTTTATTTAAAATATCTTCTTAATTATCAAAACCCGATATTTATGTGCTGAACTCCTTTTTCATCACTCATGGCTGCGTTTCGCAGTTGAGCATCTCTCGAACATTTCTCCGGAGTATTATTTGAGTTGATTTTTTCCGTACTAAATTCTAAGTTAAGGGCAGTGCACTTTGCTTGTTTGACGCGAATTTCGTGGTGAAGATGGCACAAGCACAATATTTTTTTTTGAAATTACCAGGAGCGATGAGGCACATTTTTCTTTAAATAGGACAGTGAATAAGCAAAATTTTCGATCAATGTAAATTCTCAGGTAATCCCCTACGACCAACGCGTTCGAACCACAATTTGTGCAGAAAGAATCATTGAATTGTTTCTTCGAAAATTCCATAACAGTCTATGGAGAGCGTTATCGGGTCATGATAACAGTATTTTTTATCCAATTCAGACTGATAAGTTTCGCTTCCAACAAGATCACGCCACAGCTCACATAACCCGAATTACAGTAGCTGTAAGGCGTCCTTTGTTTCTTGGTCGCCTTGTTTCGGAAAATTCTTATTTTCAATGACTAGCACAACCTTCGGGCCCAGCGCCTTCAGACAGTGCAGTTATTTGATTATTCCGAAATTCCCTGTATAACAAATACGGGGTGTCCTAAAAAAAGTTGTTTGAAAATGATATCGGCCATGTGCTCACCGTCATTGTTGATGTGCAAGTCGTAGCTCGTAATGAATTATGACAGAAAATCGTCCCCATCGAAATGGGCGGTAACTAATGGACTATCCGCACTTTGAAAGGGAAGATGTTCAAGTCTTTCATCAATGGTCATCAATGGCTTTTCTGGAGCCTCTTCTTGCACATGCTATTCCAGTCACTTTGAGGCAAAGGGCTAAATGTGTTATTTTTGACTAGTAAGATACTAGGAAAATCTGCACTGAAATTCACGTATTATTCCGTAGGAAAATGGTTATCAGTATTCTGTGATCTATAGGAATACAGCGTTCCAGGTCTTGTCGACGTGTTATGCATCTTTTTATTTAACAAAAGTCAAAATAAAACTGACAGCTGCCGCTTTTTGCAAAAGTTACGAAATTCCCAAATAGTAATTCTCACGTTCTCAAAAAACATTAAAAATATTTAAATGATCCACCCGTTAAAAACATTTTTATATCTGCTTATGATCATGTGTGGTTTTCAATTACATGTTTTTTGGAATTTGGAAAATTTTAAATGTCAAAAGTGGGGTGGTCGTGGTGCAATGATAATCATCACCGACTGTTGAGCCGAAGGTCTATAGTTTAAGTCCGTCCATAGTCAAGAACAATTCCTATACGGAAAAATTGTGCAACAACATCAGTCGTGAATGAGAGGTGATCAAAAAAGTACTGACGAAGGCGTAATACTCGCAGTATATATGCCCTTCAATATTCATACTTTGTGTGTGCATTTCCAATATAACACCTCAATGACATGGAAACAAAAATGTTACTGTGAACTATAACCAACGCAAATTCAGTCGAATCTCGAAAATCATATCTGGGACAACCACCCCCGGAGAGTAGCAAACGAACAGCTTCGACACAAACCATCTGCACCCAGTCCAGGTTGTGTGACAAACACCATAAAAGCATACACTCTTGAACTTGCACGAATTATAAAGAAAAAAAAACCTAACGACTGCATTCTGTGATATAACTCTGTTTATAGATCTTGTATGCATTCAAAGACAAGCGGCGATAGCTGTGATTCTGACTTACCCAAATGATAATAGCGCATGCAACGCCATCGAATTTAAGTCCGTTAATAGTGATCGAAAATACTTACTGCCTACGTTTCCACTTAGCATATAACCAAAAGATCCATTCAACTTAAACTCAAAAATGAAAATTTGCGTGTTCCCAGAAGACAAAAAAAATTTCCAAATAAAGACAAACTCTCGTAATTGTTTTAAAATTAAATAATAATTTAATTCGGTATCATTGTTATTACTCCTTACAATCAAAATTATTTATACATACTAATATAGTTTTCATAATATTTTTAATTTGTGTTTATATGTATTCAGCATATTAATTTATTAACTAAATGTTAATATATATAACGTGTTTTTGCTTTGCTCATAAAATACAATACTTATTGTTTTGTCGTTTGTTTATTTTTTTTTTGTTTTAGTGATTATTCGAATATTAAATATTTTTTTATCAACTTAAACTACTACGTACGTTAGTCAATGCCTAAATTGTTATTAATAATAATAATTGTTTAATGAATTTACTTAAAGTTAAATGCGATTATTACACAATAAAATGAATTTAATAAATTTTAAATACAATATTTTTTTATGCTGTTTAATACTTACTGTATCCATTCATACAATACTTAGTGATTATATAAATTTAATTTTTTTTTTTCGAAAACACTCTCACGCTCAGAGATTGAACTAGGGGTTGTTTGAAAGGGTTTACGTTATGTTTCTGTTATTTATGTACAATATTTAACATAATTTTGAACGAGATAAAAGAGATACATTATGTAAGTTACGGAAACTTGAAATTAATTTGGAAACAATAATTTATCTAACAACTTTTATGTATAAATTAACCCTGGAAATAAATAAATAAATGTATAAGTATCTAGGATCCTAATCT
Source organism: Merodon equestris (assembly GCA_958301585.1). Lineage (NCBI taxonomy): Eukaryota > Metazoa > Arthropoda > Insecta > Diptera > Syrphidae > Merodon > Merodon equestris. Next base: position 52,250,729 of record OY284416.1, read on the forward strand.
GTTGACTATTTACAAAATACTTAAGTAACATATTTTATATAATTTTCCTCGCAGGTGCATATAATTAGCAACTACGTAGCAGTAATTAACTTGTATGCCTTTAACTACAATTCGTATACTACAAAATACTGGAGTTAAAACGTACATACAGCTGTTTGCAAGCATTCAACGACGGCGAGATGCTACCTACATACATACAGGTAGGGAAGCAGCAGTTATTTATGAATGTTTTTCAGATTCAGGCACGAGGCCAAAGGCTTTCATTTTTTCTATTGGAGATTGCACTTGAGATCAGTTGGTAGTTGTAGTGTTTTAATGATTGTAAATTAAGGACTGGACTTACGATGGATTAAGTTGCACTGCCAAATAGAACCGAGTTTTTGTAATATGACTGCTGACGATCCTGTAGGGGGCTCTTAACATCACGATCAGCGTTTGCTGATCGCGATTTTCGCTCCATTTCAATCTCTTGAGCTAGGGTTTCTAGAGATTTTAAAAGATAAAGACAAAAATGGAAGAAGAGGCTTTAGAAATAGTATTCCATATCGTTTGAAAGGTTTAACCACTAACATATGTGGATCTCGTATAGACGGACTTACCGGAGTAGTTTTGCCAGAAGGCTCCAGTAGCCATTAAATCAATGCCAGGATAGCTCCACGGGGCTTTACCGCCTCCAGGTGCCATAAGTCCGCTCTCGGCTTGCGACGTAGGCGGCAGAAGTGGTGAGACTTGATTAACCGAACACTCACGATCACTGCTGCGATCATGTTCACGATCGCGTTCACGCTCACGTTCTCTCTCTCGTTCTCGCTCCCGTTCGCGATCCATACGATCGGCACTACTGCGCGTATCGCGATCTAAGGGCTCGCGTTTTAAGGTAGGACTTTCGGAACCCCTGTGGCGATCGTTAGTCGAAGATTTATCAGACTTTTCGCTAGATTTGCAATCGATATCTATCAAATGAAGGAATTAACGTCATTTTCATGATCCTAATTATCATTTGATGGCATTTTAACAGAAGGTTCAAGAAATTAAAAAAGAATTTTCACTCACCTTGGCCATTCTTGCCCGAATCTGATAGGTTCTTTAAACCATCCCGGTCGTCTACATGCGTAGATTGTCCTTTTCGCTTCCCGTCAATTTGCTGCTGATACCGTATACGCAATTTCCTCTCACGTCGATACCGTTTTTGATACAACACTGCAGCGAATACAAGTGGTTCAACTCCATTAGATACATTTTAATATTAGTTCAACTCAACTGACAATTTCAGTATCTTTTTATATAAATGAGTTAACTTGTACCGTGAAATTCGATATCACTAAGCACACATACACATCGCCGTAAATACGCACCGCATCGATTTGACAAGTAGGTAAAAAGGAAATCAGTCAACTGCGAATCCGTTTTGCGGGTGGGCCCACTAATTCAATTATTAATCCCGACTTTAAGATCCAAAGAGGAATAAATCAACACAACAATCGCTCCTTTAAGCTTCGAAATGAGTTCAGTCAAGTGAAATCGATGCATTGGCAGACCCTGCAGATACTAAAGTATCTGTATGCAAATTATTTTGTTCAGTTATTTGCTTCTGCTCCGCGTATGACACCTGATATCGCTCGGTTATTGTATCGCGTTTGTTTTTCGAATTCTCTGAAGTCACAGATACAGATATGAATTTAGGGTTCGACTTCAAAAGAACAAGATACGGAATTATTTTCTTTTTGTATCACGGACTAATACGATTAAGTAACGTGAATAAGAATGGGAAAAATACCATCGGGCAGGGGGTTGAGAGGTTGCGTGTGCAACAGGCGTCGGACAAAAGGCAATTCGAGACTTGGCAACGAAGAAATAGGATTTTAGTTCCGGATGAATTACTTTCTGTCGCTGCTTCTCGATTACTTTTCGGATTTGTTTTTATAATTTTATTTTGAATTCGAATGACTTATCCAATTCACTGATTCAATTATACGCAGTGAAACGTGAATGTCTTAAAACAAAATTTTGTTTTTTCATCTTTTTTGCTCACTTTGATGTAACTCCAAGGCTATTTCATGCAATGGAATATAATATAGCAAAATCTAATTGTATTTAAGGATAAAAGAGCATCAGGATTATCTTTAAATTCCGAATTTTATTAGTCACAAATCGGACAAAGGGAAGAAATGCCAATAAACGCATCTTCAATTCGCATTGCATCTATTCCGCAAAACCACAACTTGAGCTATTTGACGAGAACACGCCGACAGTGGCTGTCGATCGAACTGACAGCAGCAGCAAGCACGAAAGGTAAATGCATTGGCGCAATTCAGCACGACTTTAAACAGAACAAAAGAGAAGCATTCATTCTAACAGATACTTCACACAACCAAAGCCAAGTAGCCTGACCGGAGGAGGAACCCTTTTCTTGCCAAGGGAGACGACGGCTGCCAGGATGATCGTCTTCACAATCTCCCTTCACATGTATTGTTGTTTGGAGGATTTACCAAAGGTGTGTCAAAATGAATTAAATGCAGCCGCGGTAAGCACTTTGAGGAACATCCGAGCGTCCTTCTCGCATCTACATATACACATCTAAGCTGCACCGGCAACAAAGCAAATTGATCTAAATGACGGTAGTCATGAAAGTTGACTGCCCCCATTGGAGTTGTGGTGAATGTGTCTGGTACGATTTGGTGCGCACTCTTTTCCTACTGTAATTTGCATAAAGAACCGTAAAGGAGAACAAAAGGAACATACAATAAAAACTATAATACACCGATACAAAAATGTGTATTAAAAAGGTTGAGAGATCCACGGGGTTTGTGCGCATGTGTTCTTAATTGCACATAGGTAAGTTGAGCTCTTTTTAGCAGACACATGCAGTACAGTAAATGGAAGTCGTAACTTACCTCTTAGTTTCCGTTCGTCGGTTAACTGCCTTTCTAATGAGTCTTTGACTTCTCGTTCGCGCATCACGTCCATTTTCAGTTCAGCTGTTAGGGTGAGAAGAAAGTTTAAAAAAAATCGTTGTTATACAGGCTCGTCCAATTTATGGTTCCAAAAGTAAATTTAAATAAAACATATTTATGATCTAGACTTCGATCAAATTTTTAAACTACAGGGTCTGTCGAAATAGTACCTGGGAAGGGGCGAAAAAAACAGTTGGAGACTCCACAAGTTCAACCTAAAATATAGCGAGTAATAAAAAAAAATCCAAAACGAATGCTACAGAAAAAAGTACAATGCTTAAAGAAGACTGCAATATTGATGTCAACCCACAAACAGTCAGAAATTTCTTACATTCACATAACTTCAAGGCCTGTGCACCTCGTAATCAACCCTTGTTATCCAAACGAAATATTCCAAAGAGATTACAGTACGCTAAACCTTTATCGATAAGTCTCCTTAGTTTTGGAAAATTGTCATCTTCTCATCTTGAAATTTATATTTTTGGCTCTGAGAGGAACAGCAGGGATATATCAAATCTGAACCACGAATTCGATTACCTTGTATAAGACAGCACATCGGAAGCTTTTTGAGCACCTCTATAAAAGGCCTGACCACACATTTTGAAATACAAAGGCAATGCTAAATGCGAACAGCTAATGTGAAAGTTTTAAGTTCATGAAGATCGGTCTATGGCAATTATGAATGAAATACAACATTATTCATGTCCCTCACGTCTTCTGCTGCGAAAAAACATCCATAGATCAAAACCAACGAAGTTAATATTCGAATTAGCACTTGCCAGCATACGGGAACGAGAGCCGTGGCGCAGTGGGTAGTGAGTCGGCCTCTGACGCACGATGAGCGAGTTCGGATCCCGATAACACCAACGCCATCGAATGTACATTACGCGGCTTCTCTCCTCGGCGGGGAAGTGGCAAAACCCCCCGTAGTACACTTGCCTCGAAAAAACTTCTCGACTCTCGCCGTTCGGAATCGGCATTAAACTGTAGGTCCCGTTCACTTGTGTGAAAAACAAATCGCACACAACATGAGTGAATTAGAGAAGCTAAGCTCTGGCTCTCCATGAGCTGTAACGCCATCTAAGAAGAAGAAGCATACGGGAAATAGTTCATAGGATTGCGTGTATTACGAGGGTTAGTGTTAAGAGAGATTGGAGAATTTTTTAGACCAACGCTTTACGAAACCGAGTGCAGAGTTAGCTTCAAAAATTATATCGTCGATATGTGCACGAAAATTGAGCTTTTGGTCACATAGTATGCCAAGATTGGGGATAACCTGAACGGTGGTGATGGGCTGATTATTGGGGAACTAGAAACGAGGAGGAAGTTTAATTCGTTTTCGTGAAAAGGTGATTGATTGGCATTTGGAAATGTTAAGCTCCAAGCAATTTTTGGAGCACCAGACGAAAAAGCTGTTGACATCCGATTGAATAAGGGAAGAATCTTGTTGCGAGGAAATTGTCTTGAGGAACTGGGTGTCGTCGGCGTATATGTTTAATGACAAGCTCAATGTCGGTAATGGTAAGATTGAAAAAAAAAACTGGACCTAGGTGGCTGCCTTGGGCGACGCCGAATTTTTTAGCAGGGAGACCATCGGGCTCCGGAGTGAATTCATTATTAATAGTCAATAGTCAATAATAGGTGGGAGAAATCGTCCAAGGGAGAAATTTTGGTAAGTAATCGAAGTAAGTAGTGTCCGGTACAAAACGGTCATCAGCGAAAGATTATTTGAAAAAATTGGCAAGAAAGTTGGCGATAGTTTTGGGATCATTCGAGGTTTCTCGAAGGAGAGTGAAGTTGGATAGCACTCAGATTAACTTTTGTAGTTGACAAACTAAGACAAGGACTTATGACGTTTTATAAGATTGATTTGATTGGGGGATGGAGTACGAAGGAAAATTGCCCACAGTTTGTTTCTTTTGTTCCTTAGAGAACGGAGCCTGCGATTGTACCAAGGAGAGGAGGTGGAAAGACGAACGTAAAGAGAAACAGAAATCAATATTTCTCTGTAGAAAATGGATATGGCGTCATTTATTGTAAGGCTGTCAAATTAAAGAGGAGCTATTGAGATATCCATTGATTAGGTTGAAATTTGCTTTATGAAATTCGTTAAGACTTAAACGCTGGAGTGGAAGTGTTCTGTGGTGGAGAGTCGTGAAAAAATTAGAGAAGAAGGGGAGGATGATATAGTTGTCGATGGTTGATAAGGAAAGGTAAATAACAAAATGAAACAGGGGAAGCATCGTGAAAATCAGGTCTAGCTGTCTAGTGTCTACCCATGTAATTTGAGATGCCACTAACTTGGCTGGGAGGTTGAATCAGCTAAGCGATCTCAGAAAAGACATTTTTTCCCAACAGAGGAATTAGTAATGTAAAATACGGGGCAATGGTGACACAAATCCATAATCCCCACCCCACAATAAGCTTTTTTGAATCTCTGGCTTTTCGTGAATCTCTTGTGAGTTTTCCATTCCACAGATTTATTCGTTTACATACCGATCCATCCAAAAATGTGATTTATTGAATAAGATAAAATTTTATGACAAAGTGCCGTGGTAATCCAACACCCTTTAAATGCATCGGTGATGTCTTAAATGTTCTAAAGGCTTGAATTGTTGTAAATTTTAGATTTTTTAGGGGTGTAATAAAGACCAAACTTTAAAATTAACCGTTGAGTACCATAAGTAAACCAGAATGAATAGAGCAATTACACTGACCCAACCTTATTCTGGGTGGGCTGCGGTCGATGGCGGAAACTCGTTATATATAATATTTTACCTCTGCAGAAAGTAGGGAAAGTTAAGAAAGCATAGTTGCATGCCCAATTGGGAAGCCCTTAATATGTACCAGACTTTATTGATGTCGTGCTTGGGTATGCCCACATCAGGGCGGTTTCATAGTAGCATCAGTTTTCCGACGTTACGGAAGGAGGTCTAGAGTACTTACTGTATAGCCATTAGCATTATCTATGTGATATAGAAAAGTGATGCCAGACAAAATCGAGTACCTAATTATGCTGCCACTGGAAGACTAGTTTAATCGCGTCAGGTAGTATATTCATGCGATAATAGAATAACTGTAACGCAAATTCATCAGAATTCCAGTCTCATTTGGCAATAGCTCGGTTGATAGCCTATTCCATAAGACATTTGATGCATAAGAGGCAGTAGATAAGCTCATTGTCTTGCCAAGAGCGTTGCCATAAAACAAATATATTTGGCAGTGTTTTGAAGCAAGCACTTAACCTCAACGTCGGAAACTCTTTTCTACTGGCATCTGCATTAATCCAATTCACAATAATGTTGCATTTACATTGTATGATAGCATCACGGTACCTACTTACAGTGCTGGCACGCTAATTAGCACACCCCCACGAAGAATTAAACCTATGCCTCACTTCAAAATATAACATATCTACTAGCTATTATTTGTCATATTTTAAAAAAAAATACATTTTAGTCATTTTTTGAAAATTTCAAATTTTGAAATTTTAGTAGGGTTTGCTTTAACGTCCGTTTCACTCTCGCATTTTAATTACGAGTATCACATCCAAGGGTTAGGTTGAGTTTAATTTGAATTTTTTATTTGTTGCCCATAGTAGGTACTGTTGTGACGGGTTGTAAAGTGATTTTTTCAAGTGATTAAGTGCGCTTAAAAATAATTATGGCACGTGATAAAAGTTCTGCGGCAGGAGAGAGGAGGATAATATGGCAAATGCTTCAGAAGGAATAAAACGTTAGTCAAATTGCACGAAATATGAATTGTTCCCGAAAGAAAGTGCAAAAATCCTTAAAGCACTATAAAAACTTCGGTACATTTGAGAATAAAAGCCGATGCAGGCCTAGAAAAACCAGCAAAAGGGAGGGTTCCATTTTAATTAGGTATGCTCTTAAAGACAATTTTACCACTTCCTTCGAAATTCGAGCACACATGGATGAAGAATGTGGCGTTAACATCTTAGCCAAAACGGTGTGATAACGGCTGTTGAAAAACAATCTGTGAGGATGCTAGAGCCTAAACCGAAGGTAACAGATGGTAATAAGAATAAAACAATTACATTCGCAAAAAATCATCTTGATTCTTCCTCATCTTTCTAGAATTCGGTCATATGGAGCGAGGAATCGAAGTTCAACCTCTCTGGTTCTGATGGAAGAGCTTTTGTACGACGGCCACCAAACAAACAGCTTGACCCCCGGTATACAAAAAGACGGTGAGGTCTCTTTGTGGAGGTAGCGTAATGGTATGGGGTTGTTTAAGCTCTCATGGTGTTGGTCCTCTGGTACTTATAAAGTCAAATTAGATGCGCTAGCATACAAGGACATGTTTTCGAAACACTTCATACCATATCTGGAGGATTTACCACTTTCGATTTACAGGCAAGCTGTTTTCCAGCAGGACAATGCGCCTTGTCATAAGGCCAGGCATGTAAAAGAGTGGTTTGAAAAACACCAGATATCGGTAATGGATTGGCTCCCTCAGAGCCCAAATCTGAACCTCATTGAGAATTTACGGGTCATTATTAAGAGACATGTCATGGCTCTAAAACAAAAAAATTTGATTCATCTACCAAGAATGGCCCTTCGGAAATTTCCCAACACTTTTAAGGAGTGATCCTAATTTATCCTTTTTACCAAAAAAAAAACAGTCACATTTTCTTCTTTTTCCTCATCAGAAAGCTGCAAGGTTACAATTTTCTAAAATTCATCAAAACTGGAGCGAACATCGCTGGAAAGCTATTGTCTTCATTGATCAGAGCAAATGTTATTTCAATTCAAATATGTTATTATATGATGATAATATGAAATTATATGTACGTATGCGCCGAGAAAATGTTTAAAAAAAAAAAAGAAATAAACTTTCTTTAAGTTTTATGATATGGGGCCGCATTTTAAATTTCAGTAAAGGCGAATTAGTATGAACGGAGACGGCTACATCAAGGTCATAAGGAAACTTCCCGGGCACTATTGATCCAACATCTCAGGAATGAATAAAAAAATAAAAAAAAAATAATAAAAATCTGTAGAGAGGTAAAAATTAAATGGCGAAGCTTATTCATAATTTTGAACCTTATGTGCCTTTAGGTTCGACAAGCATAGCTCTAGAAACAGTAAATTGTTTTGGATGGTTGTAACATTTATTTATCCATTGCGATATTTTAATCCCGTGAATTTTTATTGCCAATTGCAGTATTGATACCTAATTTAAGATTGTCGTCTCAAATCGTTTTTATCTAACAATAAACCATTTGATACTTGAGTAAAATTACATTAATATTGTACATAGTAACTGACGCAACACAATTCGACATGAAAAACTTATTTCAGTTGAGGTGGCGATAATGAATACAACGCTTTTTTTCCATTCTCTCACTAAGCCTTGTACACATAAGGTATACACATGGGAATCCGCCATATTCCAATATACCACACTGGCGATACACGCTGATTAGAAATGTCATGTACGCCAGTGACAAGCCTTGGTATTTGCATATGCGAAATTTCACTGGCGTCAAATATTTTTTGTGTAGATTACGAAAAACAAAATGAGAAGTTGGTTTGGTAGCATAAAAGAGCTGTAGTATTTTTTTTCAGCATTCAAAGCTAAAAAACTGTTATAAATACTGATTTTTAAAAATCTTTGTATTTTTTTATAAGAAATCGAACCGAAGACGATCATTTAAAAAAAATCACGAGGATCGGTTGAATTTTGAATTTTTTATCGCCAAAAAACCAGGTGACCGCGAAAGTGTATAATTACCGGCGTTTTCCCATAAGAGAACGATTGTTCCCAGAAAAATTTTCAGCATCGTATCTTGAATGGCGATAAATCGTGGATGAATTACTATAATTTAAAAGGCAATCATCAACATCGACGACCAAGTCAAACATAATCCAACGAAGTTCATGCTGTGTATTTCGTGGCATATTGCAACCAGGTAAAACCATGATAAGAGCTGCCGAAAACACAATACGAGCAACAATGCGAAACAGTGAATTTGCATCATGACAACGCTCGCTCTCATTTTGCCTATCTCGACATACTGAAACGGGCCATTCCTCCACCCATAGTTTTCTTATATTTCTTCAAAAATATTTATTTATTCATCAATATACATATGTATATGTATTTGTTACCTTAGCTTTGTTTCCTTCAAAGTAATCCACCTCAGAAAAAGCGCTTCCGATCCCCGAAGCATTTGCGGTATGTGCTTTTTAGTATACGCATCTCTTCCAGCTATACGGTTTTTGTCTTGTTGTGACAAATCGCAGACATGAATACGGTATTGTTATTGGCTAAGGAAATTACGCACAATTTGCGTACGTTCCACAACACCACTTCCGACAACGGATTCAGGCCAATTGACTCCACAGCAGGGCGAAATCTCCTTGTAACAAGCACACGATTCCCATATCTCAGCATCCATAAAGGTACCAGATCAGTCGACCATCAACCAGATTGATCAAGTTGCGATCGACGCCCGACACTCCTCCAGCATCCTAGATGTACGAACCTTCCGAGGAGCCACCATCCACTCGGATCACCACCTTGTTGTAGCCAAGTACGACTGAGGATATGAAGGATGCTACGGAGTCGAGCAGGATAACAAGGGTTTGAGGTTGAAAAGCTACAATCGCCGGCAAAATCCACCGACACAATCCACAGAACAACAGTGGAAGCATTGCCAGCACGCCATCAAAGACGCTGCCTCTGATGTGCTGGGTTTCAAATCGCCACCAGCTAGAAACCCCTGATTTGATGAACAATGCAAACAAGCCCATGTAGCAAAGCAAACCGCCTACAAAGACGGACGGACGGCTACATAGACGGACGAGTTATGAATGAGAGATGATCAAAAAGTGCTGGTGAAGCCATAACACTTGCAGCATAAGATCACTTCAAAATTCATACTCTGTGTGTGCATTTCCAATATAATACCTAAATGAAATGGAAACAAAAGTGTTACTGTGAATTGCAACCAACGCAAATTAAGTCGAATCTCTCAAATCCTATATAGGACAACCACCCCCGAAGCGAACACCTTCGACACAAATCATCTGCACCGTCCAGGTTGTGTAACAAACACCACGAGAGCGTACGAGTGTAGGAATTATGAAAACAGAAAAATCGAGGAGATGGAGAGATGCTACCACAGGAATGACGCTCGCCAGTTTTAGGAAAAAGTAAAACGAACATGCCAAGGCTATAAAACCAGAGCGGAAGCCTGTAGGGATGAAAACGGACAACTAGTAGTAGAGTCACAGTCGATGCTGAGAATTTGGGAAAACCACTTCTGTAGACTGTAAAACGGCGATGATAGATCTGATACCGCTGTCGAGCAGAATGATCCATTCGTAACAGACGAAGATACAGGAGAATTCCGTTCACCTTACCTAGATGAGCTCGTTACTTCGAAGCTTAAAACTAACAAAGCCCCGGGCGTCGGCGGCCTGACTGCTAAGCTTTTTAAAGCGGAGATGAGTTAGTAGGGCGCATGCACCAACTCTTCTGTAAAATATGGTCGGAGGAAAGCATGCCCAACGAATGGAATCTCAGCATCGGTTGCCCAGTCCATAAGAAAGGACACGTCTATAACTGCGTCAAATAAAGAGGAATAAGTCTCTTCAATACCGCGTACAAGATCTTCTCTGCCGCAATGTATGAACGCCTGACAGCCTTTGTGGATAATCTGATAGGTTCCTATCGGTGTGGTTTCAGGCCAGGTAAGTCCACAATATACCACATTTTCACACTGCGGCAACTTTTGGAAAAAACCCAACCATTCCAAATCGACACATGACATTTTTTGTCCATTTTAAGGACTCGAATTCTCGCTGCTCCATTAAGGTCGGCAGCGAACTAACTGAGGCCTTTGATGTTAAAAAGAGATTTAGACAACGCATTGTCCTGTAACTTCTTCAACATCGTGCTTGAAAAGATGATACGAAACTCACTGGCCAACACTAGGGGTACGATCTATTTCAAGTCTGTGCAATTGCTTGCGTGCGCGGATGACATTGACGTAATTGGGCGAGCACAGCGAGACGTCTTTCGGTGAACTAGAGTAAAACCAAATATACATATGCTGTCATCTAAAAAAGACGTACAACATCGACGTCTTGGCCGGTACGAAACAATTGACAGCTACAAATTTCAAATGGTCAAGGACTTCGTTTACCTTGGCTCACTAGTGACCACCGACAACAACACCAGCGCTGAGATCAAACGCAAAATTACTCTTTCCAACCGCTGCTTCTTTTGGCCCAAGAGGCAATTGAGAAATAGATCTCTCTCTCGAAAAACCAAGGTAGGAATAATCATCCCTGTCCTCCTTTACACCGCAGAGGCCTGGACCTTAACGAAAACGGATGGGGATGCTCTTGGTCGAGAGGAAAATTCTGTGTTCGGAGACGTGGAGGAGAAGATACAACGACGAACTATACGCGCAGTACAGCGACATCGGCTTCGTACGACGTCTCCGGATCCAACGTCTAAGATGGCTAGGCCATGTAGAGCTAATGGACAGCACAGTTCCGGCCCGAAGAGTTTTCGAATCCAACCCTGAGGGACGACGCAGCAGAGGACGACCGAATCTGGCGCACACAGTTGGAAGGGGACCTTAACCAACTGGGAGTGCGGCACTGGAAACAACCAGCAAATAGTCGTGCCAACTGGTTGAGGTTCAGGTTCACGTCGAACTGGATCGTCGTCTAAGAAGAAATTTTGTTATTTCTGAACAAATTTCTCTGACACTATACATATGCTGCCCAAAATATATGAAAACACTTCATGGCATGAGCCAACTGATGTGCCAATATCTTCAGCATATTTTCAAATAGTCATTCCTTAACAATTTTCTTCATTGCATTAACGCTTTCATTCTATGTTCAACTAATCGTCATTGACATACTAAAACACGTCAAACTTATATACATTTATATCTATATAAAACTAACCAAATGCCCAAAATGGCTGACAATGTCAACGATGTTAGGGGACATGTGCACCAAAAAAACCAAAAAAAAAATCGATTGCACATAGCTCGTGAAATTCAAAAAGTCTTATTTTTTAACAGACTTCGGATATTCGTCCTTCAAGAAGGTCATTGTTTTCGGGGATGATTGGAGGCATATGTGGTGCCTTTGTATATGAAAGAGATAATGGAGGTATACATATACAAGAATCCACGGATCCACCCAAATTAAGCTGAGAATCTAAACTACACAGGCATATGGGACCCTATTTCTGATCCTGATCCAAAAGAACAAAATAATAAAAACTAATTAGGAACCAGGTTCTTGTCCGTAATTCTTATTTCATGATCCCCAATCATATACACACTCAATTAAGTACAGAGCTCTTGCATGACTTTCATGCAACCATCACCACATGCATTGAATATGCCAAAACGCTATTGCCCTCACTAGATAGTCGCTCGCACCCGTGACCTATAAAACCTATAAATTGACGCCATTATCTAATCAGTCTCTGTTCTCATGCGACATAGATTTATTCCAGTCCCTCCCAATCCGTGATACAAAACACAACCGCTATCCACTTCACTTAGCATGTATCTTACTACCATACTCCGTGGGATCCAAAATGTCAAACAGTTAATTAACATGAAAAAAAATCAACAAAAATAAAACCTAAACGGAAAGTGAAACTTTGTTTACCAGCAGCGCTTATATGTACATATATATGTACGAAGGAATTCCCCTCGAGACATTTTCGGCACTCGATACACCTCAAACCTGCCTGCCTCGAACAGGTTTCTGACTGTGTTAAATGTCGCCCATTCTGCATGCAGTATGGAGCAGAAGGAAGAACAAAAGGAAGAGAAAAAAAAAACTTACCTTTCTCATAGCTGATCTGTCGCTCCTGCTGTCGGGCATTGTCGGCGGCCACTTTCAGCAAACTCTGAATATTCCGTAACAGAGTTTCGGTGGATGAAGTTGTCTGTTGTTCGAGTCCGACAATACCATCATTTGGCGGCAGTCCATCACTGAGTGTGACGCCACCACTTCCACCGCCTCCATTGCCACTGCCTATGCCGCCGCCATTACCCATACTGACCGTACTACCGGTCGCGCTGCCAGCACCGCTACTGACACTACCGCTAACACCGGCGCCGCTTGCAGCTACCGCAGCAACAGCAGCTGTTGCAGCCAGTGTTGAATAATTCAACGCCCGCTGATGATGATGGTGATGATGCTGCGCGGACGACTGTTGATGCGGTTGATGATGTGAATGCGCCGAGTGATGGGAGTGAAGGAGATCACGATCGCCCGAATTTGGCGTTACGGAAATCGCTTGATGTTGCGCCGATGAGATGTCACGCTCGCTATCGCTCAAATCTGCAATAAAACAAGTACAAGCGAAGGTGTGGAAATTAGGAAACAATTTTTGCATTTGTTTATGATGATGACAATTATTTAAAGGGAGGTTATAAACGAAATCTACAATAAACATAAAACTTACCTTCCTCCTTAGCTAATTGGTCGTCAACTTCTGAGCCATTATCGTCGCTCAGATTCTCGTCATCGCCTCGCACTGATGTCGGCGGCGAGTGCACCTCGTCACTACGATCGCTTCGATCATCACAGTTGCTACCATGATCAGTGGCGCCTCCCGATTTCGACAAATTCAGCACCGGACTCTGCCGATTCGGCGAACCTAAAACGACAGGCCATATCCTATACCACTGTCTATGGTCACACAGCAAACAATTTGACTTACAATTTCTGGAACTCAAATCTCTGGGCTTCTGATCGTTCATCTGCTGCCGATCGTCGGTCCGTTCCTCACGGAGTCTGAAATTGAAATTCCTTCTATATTAGAGCGTGAATATCTCTCACCCACTGTCGGGCACTTACCTCTCCAAATGCTTGACAATGTCCTCGTATGCAGCCCGACAATTCTCCCAGATACCAGATCGTGCGATAGCGTCCATACTAGCTGCCGACATGCCACTTTGCGCAGCCGCTTTCAGCATTTGACTGTCAGGTCGGCCATGCAGTCCGTGTGGTGGCATTCCCGGACTCATGAGGGCCGATCCGGGATGATGGTTCATCTGCATAAATGCCATGTGATTGATCGGTGGCGGGTTGTATCCATTCGCCAGCAGTGGCGATTTCTCCAATCGAGACATGTCTGAAGAAAGACAAAGAGCAAAATTATATTTGTGTGATTACACGGCGATAGCTTCAAGCGAATCAACGAAAGCAACTCAGACAATAAACGAGATAAAAAGTACGAGATTGTAGCCATAAAGTGTTCATCGCCAGCAATCAATCCGATGCACGAACCGTTCAATCGATGAAAAATCCTACAATTAGGCATCGATCTATTGGATACCTTTCTTTCGATTCAATTCGATTCGACTCCATTTCGAATGCATCCACAACCACACCGAGGGCAGTTGCTGATCTCTTTCTCGATCGAAAAAAAAAAAATGAAAGGGAATTGCCACTCAACCAGGTACATACATACATATGTACGTTATTATGCATTCAAATCGACGAACGACACGAAACAAGTCGTTGTTGATACTTTATCTTGTGTACGCGCGCGTTTAACGCTGCACTCAAGGATGAGAGATGAGATGCCCGACGCCCCCAAGCGAAGTCACTGTGGCGTCTCACAATTTTCTTTCGTTTTTCTCCTTCTCTTCCCGCATACATACAATTATTGTAAATTCTAACGATTGTACTGTTGCCTCCCAACTCCCAATGGAATCGAGGGAAGAGGCAAAGTAAAATTAAAAAAAAAAAAGGGATGAACCCGCTTCGAGATGGATGCAGACAAACAAGTGTTGGCGGCATTCAGAGACTGCCGCAGATGGATGGAACACAATCATGCGATGACTAAGCATGATGCTAAGTTCTTCTGACTGAAGACGTGGGACCATGTGGCAACCTTTATGAATTTCTAATGGATGTATCTGTAGCCGAGGAAATGGATCAATCGATCGTAATGAATTTTAATGGCGATAAGCGATCCATATTTTCCTCTGACGGATGTCTACTGGATTGGATGAATTTAGGTTGCGACTTGACAAGCCAGAGATGCATACTTTGTTGCGGTGATTGCTTAGGAGCTATAGTTGTTAACTTGGAGATGTAATTCCCTTTAGCGTCATGCCTGTGGTCGATATGATCGCAAAGTCTAGCTCAACAGAATTACACCAATTGAAAATGCCTCAGTGTATTTTATGCTAGAAACAGAAACTACTGATCTATCAGCAAACGCTTATTAGCCCGTAATTTAATAAGTATCGTTGTAGGATATGAATACAATCGGCCTGACCTGACCTATATAAGGACACTTTCTTAGGACGAAGAATGATTTTTTTATTAATTCATCGTACGACTATGACAATCACTGTGCGCTGTGAAAGCGGCGCGAACAAGCATCGTCGCACGGCAACTGCATCGGTCGCCAAGTCGTCCGTCTAAGCAAACCCTGTGACTCGTTAATAACAGTGAAAAGTTCATTTTTAAAAAGTAGTTAGTAGTTAAAATAAAAAAAATTAAGTTAAATAAACAGAAAAGGCAAAATATCAGTTGCTTGAGTACAGGAGTAGTAGAGTAGAGCAGGAAGCAAAAGAGTTTTTGCCAGCATAAAGGGTACCATAAACCCTTCCTATTGCACTACTAAGACGATCATTCCAAGTAAGTTTACGTAAGTGTATAACATAAGCAATGGTTTGGTCCTCTATCTGAAATGGGCATAAGGTCGATTCATTGCATGTTTTACGACAGAAGGGCAGTGCCTTTGACTTGATGGGATTTATGTAAAGATTGTTTAGTTTAGACCAGTGGAGCAAGTCCTCAATCATCAAGGCAACTGTTTCGTCCTTCACCGACAAGGGTCGGCTGATCAAAAGTTGCACATCATCCGCATACAAATGAATCAGACAATTATTAAGAATATGTGGAAAGTCATTTATGCATATTGAAAAGAGAAGAGGTCCGAGTATGGATCCTTGTGGGACACCATGGAGAACATTTACTGAGGTGGACGATCTACCATTTGTGACAACACATTGTGGTCTTTTAATGTCACGACTCTGCTGGGAAACCAAATCTAGGTTGCAGTCTCCTACAAAGTATCGATTAATTAGCGGTGTCAAAGGCCTTAGAAAAATCTAAGAGAGTCAATAGTACAATATGATCTTTTTCCAAGGCAACTCTAATTTCTTCGACAACGAGAAGTAATGCGCTCGAAAACCAGACTGGATGAAGCTTGGTAGGTTTTTAGAAGAGAGATAACTTTGTATGTGTTTGAAAACTGCCTTTTCAAATGCTTTCGAGAGAAACTATTCCATACTCTAGCAACTCATTATTGAATCAATAGTTATCAGATCAGGCTGCTGCAGAAAGAGGAAGAAGAACGGCAATACAAACGGTTATTACAAGATTTTTTAAATTTTTGGCATCCCGGAGCGTGATGATACACAATTAGAATATTATTTTAGTTTTTGAACATATAATCAGACTAAGTTTTTCGAACCAGTTTCGCGATAAGTTAAGATCCCAGATTATATAGAGGACTGTCACAACTAAATATATGAAAAGCCAATAACATTCGCAAAAGGAGTAGACATACTTTGTAATTAAGCAAAAGCACTGAATTAATATAAATTAAAAATAAAACTGAACCCAAAACAAAACCTTGCGGTACACCAATTTTGGTAACCTTAGCTTCGCTTCTAACTTCGCTCGTTGGCATCTATTTTGAAGATAGGGTCTAAACCAGTTTAACATGGAACCACAAAACCCAGCTCTTTCAAGTTTTCTCAATAAGATGCTATGGTTAACCATATCAAAACCATGTCAATAAAAATACCAGCTGTACACTTTTTCTTACCGAGACCTGACATTATTTTAGAGTAAAACTCTAGTAGTGCACGTTCAGTCAATTTACCTTTCTGAAAGCCAAATTGAGATGGATATTTCTTCTTCTTCTTGAATGGCGTTACAGTCCGATGTGAACCTGGGCTTCAACCAACAAGCGTCTCCAGCTGACACGATCTTTTGCAAGTTGTTTCTATTGCCGCACTCCCAGTTGGTTAAGGTCCCCTTCCATCTGTGTGCGCCACCTTAGATTCGGTCATCCGTCGCTGCGTCGTTCCTCAGGATTGGATTTGAAGACTCTTCGGGCCGGAGCGGTGTTGTTCATTCCCTCTACATGGCCTAACCATTTTAGACGTTGGATCCGTAGACGTCGTACTAGGCTGATGTCGCTGTACAGACTGTACGGTTCGTGATAGTACCTTCTCTTTCACTCTCGGTTTATAAATATGATCGAGACCATAGATTGAACGCAGAATTTTCCTCTCGAAGCGTTAAAGTCCAGGCCTCTGCGCCGTAGAGCAGGACCGGGATAATCAGTGATTTACATCTTGCTTGGTTTGGTTTTTCGAGAGAGGGCTCTACTTCTTGAGCCCAAAGAAGCAGCGGTTGGAAAGAGTAATTCTGCGTTTGATCTCAGCGCTGGTGTTGTTGCCGGTGGTCACTAGTGAGCTAAGGTAGACGAAGTCCGTAACCACTTCAGATTTGTAGCCCTCAAATATGACGTTCTGGCCAAGACGTCGGAGTTGTGCGTCTTTCCTGGATGACAATATGTTATATATTTTTTTTTACCCTCGTTCACCGAAAGACTCATTTTAGCCGCTTCTGCTTCAATGATTTTGAACACTTCATTGACGTCTCGCTGTGCTCGCCCAATTACGTCAATGTCATCCACGTACGCAAGCAGTTACGCAAACTTAAAATATATCGTATCGCTTGTGTTGGCCACTGAGTCCAGTATGATCTTTTCAAGCACGAAATTGGAGAAGTTACAGGACAATGCGTTGTCTAAGTCTAAGTCTAAGTCTACATGTTCACACGTTTAGGAGACTTATTCCTTTATAGTTGGCATAGTTATAGGGTCTCCTTTCTTATGGACTGAGTAAACTATGCTGAGATTCCATTCGTCGGGCATGCTTTCTTCCGACCATATTTTACAGATGAGCTGGTGCATTCGCCCTAGCAACTCATCTCCAGCCGCTTTAAATAGCTCAGCAGTCAGGCCGTCTGCGCCCGCGGCTTTTTTAGTTTTAAGCTTCGAAATAACAAGTTCAATTTCATCTAGGTCAGGTCGACGGAATTCTCTTGAATCTTCGTCCATTACGAATGGATCATTCTGCCTGACAGAAGTGGTTTTTCCATATTCTCAGCATCGACTGTGACTACTACTAGTTGTCCGTTTTCATCCCTACAAGCTTCCGTTCTGGCTTTATAGCCCTGGCATGTTCGTTTTACTTTTTCGTAAAACTTGCGAGTATCATATCATGGTGGCATCTTTCCATCTCCTCCATCTCACCCTTTTCGTGCTCTCTTTTTTTTTCCTTAAAAGCGTGTGTTCCTCTCTCCTTTTCTGCTCGTAGAGCTCACGACGGGCTCATGTTCGTCTATGTAGCATTGTGCCGGTGTCAACGGACTTCCGTCGGATTTCCGAGGATGCCCTTGATGCGAATTGTTATGAGGTGTTCGCTTGTGTATATGCCGGAAGCTTAAGACTTTTTTTCGGAGTCTTCCTCGAATAAAAAATTCGCATCCGAATAGACGTTGTTTATTTTCCTTGTAGCAGTTATCGTTTTTAATCCTTTTTTGCCTGGTCCATCCCATCGCACTTCTTGGAGTCCGGTTATATCTGCTTTATAGCAGTTGAGGGTTCTTTTTCCTGTTTGTTGTCTGCACCTGGCCTGTTAAGGGACCGCACATCCCAAGTGCAGACTCGCAGATCGTTTCGTTTATATGGGTCGTCAACATTTTATCCGTCCGTATCCTAGGCTTGTTGTTGCTTCGTAACAATATTTGTTTTCCGTGAAAGGGATATCAACCCTAAGCACAATCCCCAATCTAAAGGTCCAGGTTCGCTGCACACATTGGTTCACTACTCGGCGGATGCCAGGTCAGTTATCCAGAAGAGGCCGCCACAGGCAATAGGCTGTGTGTCAGCTTGGACTGAACAGAGACAGAGATCGAAGCTGCTGTTTGCCTTGTTAAACACGATCAACTTCTTTGCTCTGTTTGCTCGCTCCTTCACTCAAAATCAAAATATCAAAATATTTAGCTGCATTTAAAAACTTACTATCCTATTTTTTATAAGTTTCACAAACATTGTACTTAATACAGGAAGAAGAGGAATTGGCCTATAATTGGAGACTTCAACAGGAGAACGTTTTCTGAATAGGGGTATGACATCTATCATTTAAGTTTATCCGGGAAAACTCCCGCAAAACTGCATTTTTTAAAAGTGTTCGCTAACACATCTATTAAAAAACAAGCAAAAAAGAAACCATCAGAAGCACACGAACTGGAGTTTAAAAACAAAACTATTAGGATGTAACATTTCAGTACTATTGGGGAGGACGAAATATACAACAATTTGACTGGACACCGCAAGGTTATAGATTAGTACAATAATTTAACAGAAACTGTCCTGTCTTCGATATGAATAAAAGTAGGTATAAACAGCACTGGTCCTAGCTATTAGCCTAGTGACACATTTCTTTTCATTGATATTATTTAAGATTTTCAGCTTTATTGTTCTTTCTTTTAGATAACTATTTAGTTCCCTTTCCTAGGGTGCCCTTCCTTCCTATTCTATTAAGAAAATATAGGAATTTATTATGACATATTGTTTCGAAGGCTCTACAGACCTACAGAAGAACTACAGACCTTCGGCTCAGTTCAAGTCGGTGATGATTACCATTGCACCACGACCACCCCCCCTCTGTGATGAAAATATTGGATTTAAGTGCCTCCGGTGCATAGGCTTCTTATGTCGAACCTTTTTTTTAGAGCGTCATGGAGCAGTGAGTAGTGTGTGGCCCCTGGCGCGAGATGAGTGAGTTCGGATCCCGATTACACCAACGTCATCGAACGTTTATTTCGCGGCTTCTGTATTCGGCGGAGTATCACTTACCTTGAAAAAGCTTATCGCGTCTCGTGGTTCGAAATCTACATTACTGGAAAACAAAAGCTCTTCATGAGCTGCAACGCCATCTAATAATAAATATTTTTTATAAAAATCCCAACTTCCCCGCCTTGAGTAGCGTTGGATCGGGCTCTTCTAATTATTTTGTAAGAAATGTACCGAATTTTATACTTCTGGTTTAGCGCTGTTTCGCTAACCAAAAGTACATCGGGGCCTTCAACAGGGTGGCTCGTCGCTCGATCCTAATCAGTGATCTTCGAGGCACTCTCCACCGGCGTACCCATTACGACCAAAGGTGCGCTAAACCCGACAGAAGCGAGAAGATACTGTCTACTCGGGTCGGATCTGTTGTTGGAGCTGCCCAATCTGCCCTTGGACTACGAGCAAGATCAAACAGACATCCACCTCGGCCTTCGGTGCCTTATAGAAAGGTACTGGGAACATTGGGCGTATGTCAACTGGGGTTTGACGGCTCGTGTTTGGAACCAACCCGAGGGACGCTTCTCCAGATTTTCCTTCTTGATGTCCTAGAACTTAGGATATCCCCGATAATTTTCAGGGTGTCCCCGGTTCTTACACAAGACAGACTGGAGCTGCTCTTGGTCGCTACCTTGTCTTTTCCAAGGTCGTACGCCTCGTTCTTCTGGCCCTTTGTGCACCTAACGCATCGAGATTGCACTTCACAGTTCAACGCGGCATGCCTCAACGTTTGGCAACGGATACATTATAAGAGGTAATTTTCCCCATTAGACAGTCTGGATCCTAAGAAAGTGATGTTCCTTAATCTCTCCAGCTTACTGGAGGATGTGAGCTGCAGCAGGAAAAAAGGTATAACCCGGTTCTTCGTCGGAGCTCACCGTAGAGAATGGCTCAACCGCCACGAACTTGGGGTCTTGAACATTTTGAGCTCTGAGAGCATTTTCTCGGGGTCTGACTGCACGCTTTCAAGATGCTTCGTCTGCAGCCTCTCAGCTTTTGGTGTGAAGCTCAGCTTTTCGGTCGAAGTAATGAGGTACGTGCGCCTAATTAAATTGATCCTTCTGCGCCTTTTCATGACCGCGGCCGATGTTGTGAAATCGATTCCGACTCTGTTAAACCTACGGATTTTCCCCCAACATCTCTTCCTGCTAGTTTTAGTTTACCTTAGAAACTAGAACACGAAAAACTATTTTCTCCCGACTGGAGATTCGACCTGCCGACTTTCGGATTACGAGTGTTACAATTACTTTCCCAAACGCGCACTTGTACTTCTTATTGTTTATTTTGTTTTCTACTGTAATCAAGCTGAAACACCATCTTCCACTACACTTGTCTGCGATAAACTGATGCATGCATACTCGTATGTACACTCACGCAGATGGCTTTAAATTGTACATTTGTCAGATCCTCAATCTAGGTTTCTGGATAGCGCCAAAATTGTCCACAAATCTCCTAGATAAGCGGCGACTACGGAATGCGTTGTTCGAAATGTTTACAAAAAGTGACAACGATAACTGCCAGATACCTAGTATAACCTCAATAAGGAAATGATGTAAGAGAATCAAAATTTAATCTTCCGTCGTATAGCTGACAAGAACTCAGAGATCCATCAGTTGTCCAGTCATCTGCCATCAGTCGTATTTATTTCAAGGAAAACAACAAAAGCAAACCTCTGATCCAAATTCGGTTTATCTCTCTAAAAAGAATCTGCCAACCCATCGGATAATGTGCGTTATATACGAATATATAGTTTTTTTTCTATTTTATGTGAACGTTTAGAGTATAAATAAATAAAGTTGCAATCAATCAAATCGTTTCGTATGTTTACAATCGCATGGAATCGTGAATGAAAGCCTCCTTGTCCTTTTGACAATTTACCATTTAATATCATTAAACAAAGCGAAGTGCATGAAGTAGTCGGTTTATAATATTATACATACTACATAGACATTGCTTCACTTAAATAAATGAACAACTAATTCCCAGAGCCCAGCCTATACTGTATGAATTGCATGACCCAAGTAGTGGGCACCTACTAAGTGCCATCAATTTAGTATCGTACTCGGTGCCCAGGTGGCACTTTAATGGCTTAAATAATTATAAGTTATACGGAAAAAATTAAAACAATATTAAAATGTCACCACAGAGCGCGCTAGGCAGCTTAACATGGGTGCAGACGAATGGATGAATGGGGGGTGGTAGGTAAGTGGTGGCATTGTGGGCTAGTGTGTGGTTTTAAATATTCAACAGGCAAATGCATAACAATGTCGTCTATGCATAATTGTTTACTTTCGAACGCAAGCAAATGAGGAATTCAATTTTAGTTTTCGGTTTTATGAACCAAAAAAATGTCCTTTATTGCCACATATATGTAGATTATAGAGTTGGGTAGTTCCTAGATTGGTACCTGTACCTGGAGTGAAATAAAAAGTAGAACTTATTGTTTGTTCCTGTTTGTTGGCAATTTTTTTAACGTACTTGGCATTTTAACCTTCACCTATTCCCTCCTTTAACGTATATCAAGCTGGTTACTCAAAAACTCAGTGAGTCTTAAAACTTCAGTCAGTCACGAAACTCTACATAAAGTCCTGAAAAATGCTAGATCAATCTTTATAGACAAAATTTCATTATTATTTATGGCTAGGCAGGGCTAACCAAGAAATGGAAGCGAAGAACCTGGGTCCTACTGTCAAGCACGGCGGTGGGCTTGTGATGGTGTGGGGGGCAATGCCACTCAGTGCCTTAATATTTTGCGTGATAATTGCATACCTATTGGAGGTGACTTAAACTGTAGACACAGAGATTGGGGATGCAGCGGAGCAAATGCGAGTGGTAATTTGCTTTCAGGTCTGTCTAATGTGTTTCCGTTTTCGGTGTTATTTCTGTGCAGTCCCACATATATTCCAGCAGGTTCGAGAGGTCTTCCATCTGAGCTTGACATTTTTATAACAAATTCACCAAGATTATTTCCTCAGCCGGTTGTAGTTCTGACCATAACCCAGATTTTTTAAAAATTCTCAAATCTAGTGTAGAAACAACACAATATTATTTTGAAATGAAAAGGAAACTTAGTAACATTCCTCCAGACTTAGAAAAAGCTTGACAGACTTGTGGAAGCTTTGTATCCCCAAACGTAATAAGGGACATTCTGAAAAGTTTACAGCTAAGGAAAATAGAAGGCCTTGATGGCATTAACAATTTGTACGTCAAGCATTTGTCGAAATCTGGAATAGTATTTCTAACTTGTCTTATTAATGCATGCCTGAAACTTCAGTACTTTTCGAATAACTGTAAAATCTCAAAAGTAGTTCCGATGTTGAAAGCTGGGAAGCAAATTCAGTACCCAGATAGCTACAGACAAATTAGTCTACTAAGTTGTCTTAGCAAAGTGAATGAAAAAGTACTTAAAACTAAACTAAGTTTTTTTGATGACATGCGTATTTTCCCAGATTAGAAATTTGGATTCAGAAGTCATCACAATACCTCGCATCAAGTGCTTAGAATATGCCAACACGTTAAAAGAAATTTCGAATTGGGCAAATCCACGGGTTTGGTTTTGCTAGATATAGAAAAGGCCTTTGATTCCGTTTGGCATAATGGTATTATTTATAAAATAATTAGGTCCAGTTTGCCCCTATATTTAGTCAAATCTATACAAAGTTATCTGACTAATAGAAGTTTTGCTGTCAATATTAATGGTAAAGCATTTTCTCTGCAAAACTTTTACGCAGGAGTACCACAAGGTTCCGTTCTAGGTCCAGTACTTTATAACATATACACCTCTGATCTACCCAGGTCTCCAGCATGTGAAATAGCTATTTACGCCAACGACACGGGTATATTCTCTTCACATGAATATAGTCTCAATGTTGAAACTAATTTTCAAAATGGGATTAGAATATTCGCTCATTATTTCGAAAAAGTGCAACCTATCTTTTTTAGTCGAAAAAGAAAAAGTTGCTGTCTACCCGATACTCCACTTAACGTGTTCGGGGTAGCTTAGGTTAGGTTAGGTTAAAGAAGGGGAGTGTGATGGTTAAGCATCACTTCCACTCGGAGGCCAAAAGGTCCATTGTGATTCCCTTCATTTGTGGGGGTACACATATAATTAACCTGTCCTATCACCTAGTGGCTGAAACCACGGCGTGCTCTTTATGAAGTTTAGAAGATCCGATATATCTGCATTAGCCACTTCCGCAATCTCTGTAAAGAATCTTTGGCCTAGCGACGGTAGGCGTCGATTCTGGAGAGCTGGGCAGTGGCAAAGCAGATGTTGGATCGTCTCAGTTTCCGGAGCATTGCTCCAATGGACAGTGTCCTGTGATCACTCCGACGAGCATATGGATCGAGTTACGGTCCAGCGCTAAGAGCTTCTTTGTTTTTCCGATATTGAGCTCTGGCCACGATGATCTTGTCGTGTAGCTGTCGTTTCTTGTAAGCCAAGACGAGTTGGCTTCTTTGATGATTGTGTCATTTATGATCCGGTATAATGCGCTGATCGACGGTTGCAATGACGTGTCCGCTTCGCTGATGTCCAGTTCAGACCCTTGCCTGACCAATTCGTCTACTCTTTCGTTCCCTGCGATGTGTGCGGGGTAAATGTCAATTGGAAATTAAGTGCGAAATATCAGGGGTTGTATCTAGATACAAGACTAACTTTCAAAGAACATATTTCAAATACAATTAATAGAACCAATATTGGCATCAAGATGCTTTACCCATTTATAAATAAGAAATCGTTGCTAAGTAAACCCAACAAAACCCAACAAAATTATCTATGAAGTAATTTTGCAGTCAATATTACTGTATGGTTGCCAGGTATGGGGAAGTTGTGCAAAATGTCACATTAAGAAATTACAAGGATATCAAGGTCCCGTAGTGGATAGATTTCTAAAAAATTGCGTTTTTTTTTGGATAATCCTCTGCTAAACCAACTAAATGTTTAATTTAATTAATGGATGTATTTGTTTATTATTATCTATTTATTATGTATTTATTACTTCTGTATGAATTAATTTATGTTCTTACTTCGTTATTTATTAATTTATGTATTTATTTATTTATTTATTATTTATTTTTATTTATTTATTATTTATTCATTATTTATTTAATATTTATTTATTACTCCTATAATTATTAATTTATTTATTCGTTTACTTTTTTATCAACCTATTTACTTATTTATGTATATATTTTTATTTTATTTTTATTTATTCTTTTTTTTTTTTTTTTTTTGTGTTGCATTAAAGGGTTTGTTGTGGTTTCCTTCAGATTCAATATTATTTAAACTAGCATTATTTCATAACCCCAAAAGATAATATTTCACTTGAAAGATATATGTACATATAACTATCGAATCGAATTACGGTATGTAAATTGTGTGGTAACCTTATTGTAAAATATCACAAAAAAAAGTGCATACATCCGCTGAGCAGTGAGTGACTGGTGTTTAGGATCCTAAAACAACTTCATCCACCTAGAGGATACCTGGGATAAATTGTAACGCAGTTTGGAATCCACTTTTAACTTCACTTAAGAATGAATGGGAGAGCATTTCTAGGGAAGTTATTGAAAATTTAATAAAGAACAACGGTTTTTGAACGAAATATTAAGTAAAATGAAAAATCCGGTATGTTTTGCACGGGCAATATAATTTTTCTGAGGACAAACTCTTCAAAAGCATCCACAAGAACTCGGCTTGGAAAGTTATGAAGCCTGAGCTTGCACGGCTGCATGCTAAGGCAAGTGATAATTAGTGAAAATTTTTCGAAAGTAAACATTTATGTACTTGAATAAAGTTTTTCTTCAAAAAAGTTAATGTTTCAATCATTCATTGTAAAATGTGTTCACTAAAATACGAGAGCAAAAAAACGCCAAATTTGCGTTAGAATGTTTCACTAATTTCAAAAAACAACAAAGGTTTTAAAAACATGTCTGAAATTTTAAACATATGCCAATATTACCTTTGAAAGAGTATCTACTTCGAGACAAAAGTCAAACAAAAAAAACAAAAATATTAGGGAAAATAGATATAATATCTTGAAGTATTGTATGTTATTTGAATAATAATAAACGAAATGAAAAATGAGAAAATGAGAAATGAGAAATTTTAAAATGATATGAAGTCGGATAACTAACTTCATGACAATCGAATCTCATGGCCACAGTGAGTTAAGAGTTTTGAAATCAACAAAAAAATATTTTAAGCAAAGAATCATTGTTGAACAAAAAATAACTAACTTGACACCATTAGTATTGACTCCACACACATTACCAAAATCAATGATGAGTTTCAATTGAGCTCGGTCAGCAGCTCAATTATTTGCAAGCCGTACATCGCCAAGTATGTTTTTAAACTCAAAATTCACACCATCAATGTAAGTCTCCACCAAAATTTCGAAGTTAGCTGCCTTGAAGTATTTATAGGTATATAAAAGTCGCTGACCGACAACATTTTACTAGTGTAGCAGTGCTAGAACCAAATTTAATCACTCTAAAATGCCTTAAAGCCTGTAGTTCAAGTCTGTCCATAGCCAAGATTCCTATACGGGAAAACTGTACAACAACATCAGTAGTGAATGAAAGATGATGAAAATACGCTAACGAAGGCATAACACTCGCAGCATAAGATCACTTCAAAATTCATACTCTGTGTGTGCATTTCCAATATAGCATATTAATGACATGGAAACAAAAGAGTTACTGTGAACTATAACCAACGCAAATTCAGTCGAGTCTCTCAAATCCTATCTAGGACAACCACCCCCGGAGAGTAGTGAACGAACATCTTCGACACAAACCATCTGCACCCCGTCCAGGTTGTGTGATCAACCATAACAGCGTACACTCTTGAACCTGCACGAACCCTATAAAAACAAAGCATCTTGAGCTTCCTCTTGTCGAGAAATAAAGGATTTCTATTACTGTGTTTAGATATGTCATCCATTGCGTCATTTAAGATTAAAAACACATAACAAATGTAAGTCGCGAGTCTCAATTTGAATAAGAATGGTCTGATGAACAACGGGGTGTCAATGCAAAATTGGAACTCAGTACGTTTTACGACTTCAAGTTGGGGAAAAAAAAACTTTCGGCAGACCTGTTTATAGTAACCGGCGTATTTTTCCACCATTGAAAGCTCTTTATCAGATAAATGGCTTCAATTTTATTCTTGATTTGTATTGACCACCGTTTGTTATAGCTTTTGCTTTGCTCAGCCAGGTAATGCGTAATTGATCAGAACATGTATTAGAAATATCAGGAGAATAGAACGCTTCCTTTCAGTTTTTCCAAGTAGGTGTTAATGACTTGAGCAACATCTGGCCGAGCGTTGTCATGCCTTAAAATTACTCTATCGTGTCTTTGCTCATATTGTGGCCTCGTTCAATGCTCCT
Source organism: Merodon equestris (assembly GCA_958301585.1). Lineage (NCBI taxonomy): Eukaryota > Metazoa > Arthropoda > Insecta > Diptera > Syrphidae > Merodon > Merodon equestris. Next base: position 52,278,045 of record OY284416.1, read on the forward strand.
AAAAGTGTTCGGTAGCGGGCTGCTGCGATGGTTTCACCCGGTTGCCACAAAGCTGTTTCCACCAAATACGCAGCATGGATCTTGATCAATTTATATTTGACGATCGATATTATTGCCATTTCTTTTGCTTTGGATCGACTCTTCATCGCCAGTAACAATACGATGCGGAAAGACCTACCTTTTTTGACTTTTTGTTAGCCAATTTCAGACCATTCCCAAGGTTTTCAATAGATTTGAAATTACTTATTGAATTGCGGTCAATGAATCAGCAAGTTCCTGTTGCGTTTGATATGGATTTCAATTCAGTAATACTTCCGATTCTGCTTCTTCGAAAAGCAAAACTTCCCGCAATTGACGATTGTTTGGCTAAAAGTTGATATTTACACCCAAAAAATAAGCCAAGCTAAAATTTTAAACTTCTACCTTGAATTTTGTAAACTTTTACCGGAGACTCTCCAGACGGACAGACAGGAAAGCCTTAACATATGTCTTGCCTACCCAGTTTTGCAAGGTAGAAGACTAAAATGTAAATGTAAAATATGGCGTCAACGAAAATTCACAAATGCAATGATGATATGTTGTTAACACGTGTCCAAGCTTACCACGCGACATTTTCGATCTGACATCTCTGACTAGAATATGCCACTAGGGGCGTCTATTAAAAACGGGGGATTTGTACTAGTTTTGCATTTCAAGAAAGCTATATATTCTTTGCCTAACCCCTAACCTAACCTGTTATGTATTCATTAGCATTTCACGCCCCACAGGAGCACTTAAATAGCTTAATGCAAGCCTTAGCATTTTTATGGATTACACAATCCATACAAAAAAAAAAAAACAAAGTTTAACGAGAGGGTGAATGACGACATTAGAAAAGATGTCTAATAGACATCACCAAAAGCAATGACCTTGAGAAAGATAGGATTTGCCGAAGTTGATGACAACCAGAGTTGGGTAGAATATGACTAAAAGACTGATGACTAAAGAAAAATGTTTAAACTAGTCATACGATTTATTCAGGACTGCAGTTTAGTTATATATTATTGTTAGTTATGCAAATGACTGAGAGCGCCGTTGGGCAGTGGGTAGTGTGACGGCCGCTGAGGCGCGATGAGCAAGTTCGGACCCGACATCACCAACGCCATCGGATGTTCATTTCATGGCTTCTCTCCACGGCAGTACCCTCGGCGGGGTACTGGCTAAAATTCTCCGCAGTATCCCTGCCTTGAAAAAGCTTCTCAGCTCTCGCCGTTCCGAATAACTGTAGGTCCTGTTCACCTGTATGGAAAACGAATCGTACATAACATAAGTGTTTAGACCTTAGTTATTTGGGTAACTTTTTTTTGAGAAACATTTTAAAGTATGCATCTGACGTTTGCTGAATACCTGTAGATTGTTTTTTTGTACTTTCCTTACCACACATCCGTATATACATAATATGGCCATTCTAGTACCTCAAGTTTGGCATATACGAGTATCAAATAGTAATCTAAATTAGTCATAAATGGTGATTCTCTGACTAAGGACTAATTTAGTCATTAGTTTTCGGATTTGAGGAAACTGATTTTGATTATATTGTCAGCTATTGCCTCCCTCACGAAGCGATATCTGGCATCTACGTGTTTGGTTCTTCCTTGATTCGCCTGATATTGTTGATATGTTTTGCACTTTGCTTATTGCAGAAGAATTAAGAGATCCGTCGTGCAACTTGAGCTCAATCATTATATTTTGGAGATATGCCGCCTCCTTTGCCACAGAGGATAGGGTAATATACTTGACCTCTGTGCTAGAGGTCGCAACGATGCGCTGCTTTTTGGATTCAGAATATACCGCTCCACCAGCATAAATAAAGATAAAGCCGGGTTAAGACTTTCTGTCGTCAATGTCTCCAGCCCAACTTGTGTGCTTGGAGCTTCAGGTTAATTTCTCTGTTTTTTTTTTTTTTTATAAATCGTGCAACCTCAAGAGCGTACGCTTTTATGGTGTTTGTCAAACAACCTGGCCGGGTTGCAGATGGTTTGTGTCGAAGATGTTCGTTCACTACTCTCCGGGGGTGGTTGTCCTAGATAGGATTTGAGAGACTCGACTGAATTTGCGTTGGTTGTAGTTCACAGTAACTCTTTTGTTTCCATGTCACTAAGGTGTTGTTGGAAATGCACACGCAGAGTAAGAATTTTGAAGTGATCTTATGCTGCCAGTGTTATGCCTTCATCAGCATTTTTTGATCATCTGTTATTCACAATTGATGTTTTTGCGTGTAGGAATTGTTCTTGACTATGGAAGGACTTGAATCTGCGGCTCAACAGTCGGGATGATAACCATTGCACCACGACCATCCTGTAAGTAATTTTAGCAGATTTAGTGCCAAGCAATTAACTTATGATAATAAGTCCTGCAGTCTAGTGCTGACATTTAGGATCCTCGACGTACTGATAAAGAGCGTTTACAATAAATGAAATATTTATTTAGTCTAATGAATGTTGAAATGTATAATGCAAGAACCGTCTGATTAGATGTCTATAGGAAGTTTTATCAACGCTTTCACGTTCGCCTTGATTGTTGGGTTTTCTGCCAGTTTCTGCTTTACTGCTGTGGGAAGACGTGATATTTTTGCTTCTTCTAGGCGTAGGTAGAATAGATTGGTTAATTATGATTTCTCCATTGCTTCGCAAAATTTACAATCCAACGCAGAACTTTGATTCTCCCAGGTCACGTGTGTCGAAATCTTTCGATAATCAAGACACATAAGTTACGACTGTTAAAGCCCGTAAATTGCCCTTTATAAAATACATACTTTGTTAGTATTTTCCTTCTGAAAACCGTCCAGCTGTTTGATGAATAAGGTGGTATCAAGTTCTCCGTTGAGGTACGTCGAAGATACGTCTAAATGCCGTAGTTTGAGGCTGTGGTCGGCAGCGACAGCCAACGTTAGTCGGATCGAATGGATGCAGGGGCATAAGTATTCGTGTAGTCAATTCCGAGAATTTAGTCATACCTCTTTCTTACCAACCTTGCTTTCCGTCGCTCCACTGAACCATCTGTATTGATTGATTGTGGTTTTAAAAACCCATTTGCATTTGATTACCTGTCTCTCCGTAGGTCAGACTCCTAAGTTTTGTTTCGCGTGAGCGAGTCGTCCCTATTTTCCAGTTACTCCAGCGGCTTTCATATTGCAAGTTTCTTCGCAATCAGTTGCTACTTGTATTGTATGGTTGCAGGCCAATTTTCTAATGTTGTGCCCTTTACCCAGAACAAATGCCCTCGTTCCAATACATTTTTGCCGGTCCACAATTCTTCTGGGGTAGTATCCCCATTTAATTTTGTAGCACATCTGTTGCGAATAATATTGTAGCTGTGCATATTAATTCCGACCATAACATCTCTGGCAAATCCGCCTCATATTTTAAGCAACTTGCCACGTCCAGTAAGGTTCTATTGGATCTGCCGTTTTGTTGTGGTGTTTGTGGCGTAGAGAATTCGCTACCGTTTGGGTACTCGGTTCCATCATCACTTCTAAATGATTCTACCTATGTATATAGTGCAAGTAGGATTTTCCATTTTTGAATTTTTCGGTAATCCGATTACCATTCCTTTCGATTTCAATTGTTTTAGTGACATTAAGTTGAGGTGGCCCATCCTTTTGTGCCAAATTTTTAGGGAATTTGTGTCGTTGGTTGCTCGATGCATTTAATTTATCAATTACTATCCGTTCTAGAGGATTCTCCAGGAGATACGTGCATAGAACGTCAACTTCCGGGTAACTGCTTTGTGCATCAAATGTCCTTGTAATCTAGAAGGAGTCCATCGAGGCGTAAGACTACCAACAAGTCCTTGTCTAAAGCTGCTTCCAGTTCTAGCAGTTTGCTCACTGCTCTTTTAAAATCTCTGATTTTAATAAGACGTCTGAATTCCTCAGCCTTTTGCCTTAATCCGTTTCTGTCGTACGTGTCTGTTAAAAAAAAAAAACCCAAATATCGTATGAAAAACGTTTATCCTTTATTGAAGAAATTATATTTGGTTCCAGCGCCAGGATTAATTCTGTTCTCGCGTCCATGTCCCACTCGTCCCAAGCTTGTTGTAGATTTCCTGCCTCCGCAGGCCTTTCTAAGATTCCTTTCACATATCCATTAAAGTTTCCACGAAGCAAAGCTATCGCCATTGAATAGTTACACGACTTATAATGCTAGGGTTCAGTAAGGGCTTTCAATTTAAAATTTTAATTTAAGAGGAACGAACTGAAAGGAAATACATTTTTAATTCAATACTTTCGCGTATTTTAAACAAACTGAGCCCGTAACCTGTTGGAATAAAAAGCGGATGTGCTGACAAAAGACGGAATTTTTTTTTCCAAACAAAGAGACCGTGTTCCAAAAGGCACATGAAAAAAGGAAAAAAGTAATAGATGCAAAATATGAGTTGCCAGCTGTGATACCACAACACGGTGTTGCCATGTTGTATGGGTATGGGTTTCCGATAAAAGCGCTGTTTTGGATTCCGTTAAAATTTCACATGGCGCTCTTCTAATTTTGACTAGTAACATCCGGAAATTTTTGAAAATAGTCTGTTGCAGCCGATCGTATATTACGATAAAACGTAACCGAAGATAAGTCAAAAGACTTTTAGAAATTTTTACTCCTAGATCACTTAAGTTCTGTTATTTGTGAGTTAAATATATTACCGTTATACAATTTTGGCATTGGATAAGCGCCCAAACTTTGGAAATTTGGAAATAGGACATAAATTATTGAATGTTATGTTTGTGAGGGATATCATTGATTACAAAATCGATTTATCTCTTTTTCCCTCCTTGTGGGGTTTGCTTTCATATAGCTTTCGATGGGCTTCGACACCATCGTCCCTTTTATGGCCTCTTTATGGAGTAAATGATAAAACTCCGTTCAAAGCAAACAAATATTGCATAAAGGTATATTATTCCTGATTTTAATACATACTTGAGATGAGATTCATTAAAGAAAAACAAAAAAATTAAAAAAAAAGTTGCCTTGTCTCTGATGAAGAAAAAATAACGGCAAGGAAGCACGGGATACACGGTGTTGAAATATGAAATTTAAAAAGGACCCTAAAGGCCCCGGCCCATAGAATCCGTTGATCCGTCACTCTGTTGATTTCAACTGAGTGCAAAGTAGAGTATACACATTCTTATGGGAGGTGGCCGATAGCCGACGGATGTATGAACTTCAACGGACAAAGTAGAGCTACTTTCTACTTTTTGATCCGTTGACAGTTCAACGGAGTGACGGATCAACGGATTCTATGGGCCGGGGCCTTTAAGTGGGGCCGTGACACGGTAGTTAACATCCAGATCAATTGCACGCATTGTACTTATCTCATATTATAACCTCAGTAGGCGAAGTATAATGTGGATCATATTGTCAGAGGTGCCCTTTCTAAGGATGACCCAAAAAACCACGCACGTCTGAATTGAGCATCAATATCGGTAGATATACCTTAAAAGAAAATAAATTTTCGAGAACTGTAATCAGATGAACTAGGCCAGCTGGTTATACAGCAAGCCAGTATTAATCATCAGGAATCCTAAATAGAGAGCGCTGTGGCGCAGTGGGTAGTGTGCCGGCCTCTGATGCAAGATGAGCGAGTTCAGATCCCGATAACACCAACGCCATCGAATGTTCATTACGCGGCACTCGCCGTTCGAAATCGGCATTAAACTGTAGATCTCGTTCACTTGTGTGAAAAACGAATCGCACACAATATGAATGAGAGAAGCTTGGCTCTGGCTCTCCGTGAGCTGTCACGCCATCTAAGAGGAAGAAGAAGAATCATTAATATATGAACGAGGGGGGGGTTTATTTGAAAACCGACGTATTTCTTATTTTTTTAGATCAAAAATGTGAAAATAGAGCAAGCTTATTTTCAAAATACTTCATCACTTAGTACCTTAATACCAAAACAAATGTTAATTATTCTACCCGCCATTAGAAGACAAGTAAATATATGTAAATGCTCCAGAGATATAGTGGGAAAACAATGTCGGATGCAGAAATCTAGACCTAAATACCAACTAGAAATACGACTCTTCAAATGATCCCAACCTATATAAAATCTAACAGAAATTGTTGATTTTTGTTTATTTTTTTTTGCTGTTTTCATGGTTTGATATATTATTAAAGAAGCTTAATGCCAATCCTTAACTTACCATTAATATGACCGTTCTCGTACGCATAGTCCCCATTGTCCAGACGATGTTTCTTCAGCTGCGGATGTTGTGACAAATGTGTTGGCGGTAACGATAAACCCACGGGTCCTCGTTTAGGCGGTCTACCGGGCCTAGAGCTGCGGAATGGCAGAGAGTTACTGTTGTTAAAAATAAAACAATCCAGTACCCCCAAAGGGCGCCTTACAATACACATGAACCTTTCATTCATTCTCATGAAAGTGAAATAACTTTTCTGAATGACTGCCATTAATAAGTTTCCATTCATGTGTAGTCTTACGACCCTTGTCAAGTACTGAACTGTATGAAAAAAATTCTACAATATTTAGGATAAGACATTCAGTTTGGAAAAAAACAGACACGTTTCCTCCTCACTCCATTTCGGATACGAACAGGAAACGCGACTTTTCATTACAGAAAAGAAAACAAAAACATAACAAAAGACAAAAACATTAAACTTTAATAAACAAAAAAACATTTGGTTTAGTCAAATATTTAAATCGCTACCGTTTGTGGTTATCATCCCAGGGTCTAGTATGTAAGTGACGTTGATGGTATGCAGAGAATGAGAAGAAACAAAATGTTTTTTTTTCTTTATGTTATTAGTCAAAACAAAAAACAAAAACAGAAAAGAAATAATAAAATAAAAAATAAACCATATATTCACCGAATCAACGACAATGGCAACACTGTGTGTGTGCACGTAAATATTTAATAGATTCATCAAATACCTCGAGTTTGCTTTTCTTACCAACAAACTGCTTTTCTTGTGTTTCTTTTTTTTTTCAAACTCAAGAGTCAGGAAGCTGCGGTTAGGGTGGGAACGAGGAGACGGGCATGTGGATGTAAATATCTATGACATCAGCTAATAAACTCAAACAGTAGATACAATTATGATAGTGGACTGTAGGAGATAAGAGGAAACTGCGGCTATCACTAGAGAGGAGGCAGTCTATAAATTTTGTAACAAACTAACTCGTAGTGTAAACATTGAGCTTAAAACATGTTTAATAATCAAACAGTAGCAGTAGCTACTGAATTCTTTGACTTGGGCAAATAGTATACGAGCAAACAATCTGTTTGTGCAGCTACGGTGCGGTGGCGCCTCTCTTTTTTTTTTTCTTCTGTAACGTAAATCGCACGGGTGACGGGATGCTGGAATAAATGGTATGGCGATTGGTTGATGGTGATTTATGACAATCCAGTGGTATTTATTTGTCTTTATAACAGTTATGACTAGGTGACATACAACGTTTTGCTAATTATGTTTTTGACGATAAACAAAAAATATTTTTCATATGTTTAATATGACTCAAATGTTAGGGTAAAGCAATGGAAGTAGAAAGTCCTGTTTAACTTAAAACCGAAAATCGACAGCAATATGTCCACTAGGTGTTACTCTAAGGCTCCTATATCACAAGGCATACGAATATGACCCTTTGGCGTTAAGGATTTACTCTATAGTCTGAAGAAAAAATATTTTACTACGTATTAATACTACATGGCTGCATTGGCTGAATTGTGAAGGGTCATCCAACATGAGGTGCTCGTCTAGATGTACATTGTTTTTAATTTTTAGTCAATTCACGCCAAAAACGAAAGGTAAATTGTTCATCGTATTCATTTCTCAACTGGTTTATCAATTTTCGTGAGGGCTAACACGAGCCCTAATTGAGCTAACATTGAGCTTAATTTAACTTAATCTAACTTAATAACCAAAGAGAATGGGTGAGGGGAGCGCGATCCTTAGAAACCAAGATTGGAAGGAGGAAGGCATGGAGTGCTGAGGTTGAAATCGAAGTTAATTTTCGAATTAGCACTTGCCAGCATACGGGAACTGGCTTCATGGAGCCGTGGTGCAATGGTAATCATAACCGACGGTTGAGGCGAAGGTCTGTAGTTCAAGCCCGTCCATAGTCAAGAACAATTCCTATACGGGAAAACTGTGCAACAACATCAATTGTGAATCAGAGATGATAAAAAAAGAGTGCTGACGAAGGCATAACATTCGCAACATGAGATCACTTCAAAATTAATACTCTGTGTGTGCACTTCCAATATGACAGCTTAATGATAGGGAAATAAAAGAGTTACTGTGAACTACAACCAACACAAATTCAGTCGAATCTCTCAAATCCTATCTAGGACAACCACCCCGGAGAGAAGTGAACGAACATCTTCGACACAAACCATCTGCACCCCGTCCAGGTTGTGTGACAAACACCATAAGCACGAATTATGAAAAAGAAAACAAAAAAAAGGGTGGCGCAGTCAATGATACCTGTTAGTAGTCGATGAATGAAGGGGATGTTAGATACTCTTCTTCTTTCCTCCAACGTACTCAAGTTGATTAGTTTAAGACGGTCTTAATTGGATGGTAAGAACAAAGGATTGTGCCAGGGCAGACCTCGAAGATCGTAACGAAAGAACCGAGGTTGGATGCTTTCGATTCTAGATATGTGGGTTTGTTGATAAGCGGACAAAACTTGTGATGCGTACTCGAGAAGGGGGCGAACAAAGGTATTATAGAGGGATCGAGTCACGTAGGGATTGGAGAATTCTTTAGACCAACGCTTCACGAAACCGAGTGCAGAGTTAGCTTTAAAAATTATATCTTCGATAGGTGCGGGAAGATTGAGCTCTGGGTCACATAGTAAGCCAAGATCGCGAATAAACTGAACGGTGGATTGAGGAAGTAGAGCCGAGGGGGAGGTTTGATTCGTTTAGGTGAGAAGGTAATTGATGTTAAGCTTGAAGCAATTTTTGGAGCACCAGACGGAAAAGCTGTTGAGATCCGAATGAATAAGAGAAGAATCTTGTTGCGAGGAAATGGTCTTGAGGAACTTTGTGTCGTTGGCGTACAGTGAAAGGCAGGAATGTTTGATGATAAACTCAATGTCGTTAGATAAGAATTAAAAGAATTAGACCTAGGTGGCTGCCTTGGGGAACGCTGGCAGAAGCTAAAACGGGTTGGAAAAGGCAGATCTAAAACGAACACTGTAGTAATGGTTTTTGAAATAAGAAGATATCCACTTCAATGCAGTGGGTTCAAAGCCAAAAGTTAGTAATAGTTATAGGATCACTCGAGGTTTCGCCATTGAAGGAGAGTGAAGTTGGGTAGCCATCAGATTTCCCTTTTGTAGTTGACAAACTCAAAGAAGGGCTTAGGATCGTTGATAAGATTGACTTGCGTTACAATCAAATTGCAGATACAGTTAGAAAAATCATTAGAGGATTGAGTACGAAGGAAATTAGTCTACAGTTTTCGAAGAAGCTGGCTGGACGAAAATGGCTAAATGGGTTTCTAAATCCTCGCAAAGATATTATTTCTCTTCGTAAGCTCATTGGAACATCAGTTTCAAGAATAAGTAGATTTAACAAGAATAATGCCACATCGTTTTTTGGCATACTGGAGAAAGAATATCAAGGTAAACACTTTTTACCGGGTAATCGTAAGTAGAAGAAACCAGATTGAACCTTGTCCAGTCAAAATTTCCACAAAAAGAAAAAAAACAGATTGGTGCTATAATATCCGCTGGAAGGGGGAGACTTTGTTCTCCCAATGATAGCCTTCCCCAGAAAAAAATGGAAAGTTTACTAATGAACGCAGAATCTATTGCAAAGTATCACCCCTCAGGCTGCATTCAGACCGAGTTTCTGAAGTTCTCAAAACTAAGAGCAGAAACCCCACTCCTACTTATTTTAGATGGACATTACTGCCACACACGGAATATAGATTTGATAGATTCTGCTCGTACTAACAATGTAACGATCGTGTGTTTGCAAACACATTCTACCCATAAAATGCAAGCCTTGGACGAAACGGAAATGGGAGAGTTGAAAAGCTACTACAGTGAAAAAATCCGTAAATGGCTCTTGCATTCGGGAAGATCTTGGAGCAATTACGACATAATGGAGCTGTTTCGTGAAGCTTACTTAGGAATTCAAAACGCTTCAGTAGCTGTTAATGCATTCAAAGCAACTGGAATCTATCCTCTCAATCGAAATATTTGTGAAGAAGCCGATTTTATAAAGGAAGAGGAAATTTTCAATGCAGAGCAGGAAAACATTCTACCGGTTCAAGATATATGTGCCTCCAGGCTAAGCCCAGAAAGCCTCTTAAGTTTCCAAAATCAAGGCCTCCAAAGCCTTCAAGGAATCCAAGACCCCCAGCCTGTCCAAAGCCCCCAATCCATCCAAAGCCCCCAGTCCATCCAAAGCCCCCAGTCCATCCAAAGCACCCAGTCCATCCAAATCCCCCAGTCCATCCAAAGCCCCCAGTCCATCCAAACCCCCCAATCCATCCAAAGCCCCCAGTCCATCCAAAGCCCTCAGTCCATCCAAAGCCCCAGCGAGTCCAATACCCTCAAACAATTCAAAGCCAATTCAAGCTTACAAGACTCGCAAAATCCTCGAAGCCAATTTGTAAATCAGGAAATTATTTCACATTATCCTACTCTCAAGAAAAGAATTTCAGATCGTTGAAAAAAATCGGCTTTTAATTGCAAGAGTGATTGCAAGAATGGATTCAATGTATATCTTGCAGAAAATGGTAACATGTAGACTACTCTGGAGCCGCATCCATTAATTTCATCTGTGATTTTTGCACATCAACATACATTTGCATGTGTTTTCTATTATAATGGTTAGTGGTCCATTTAGTCCTTTTTGAAAAGTCTTCATTTTGAGTTTTTTAACCTTTTTGTTTTTGTCATGGAATGTTTTTAATACATTCATTTACATTTTTCAATACATTCTTTTAATATTTAAGATCGAATAAAATTTTATATTTCTATGTTTAAAACGGAGTTTACGGTACACCTCCTCTATTCGTGCATCGCACATATCATGCTACAACGAAACCAGCAGCGTTTTAAAACGCTATAAAGTATGAAGGTCAGAATGGAAACAGATTATTGTAGTGGCGGAAGCAAAACGGCTACGGAGTGTATGGGCACGCATACATTGCGGAAAAGACGCTGGACACCAGAACAGGTCTCTGCACCTTCCCAAAAACTCGTGCAAATTACAAATGGTTGCAACTAGCGTTCTGTACTTAATTTTCTTGTGGCTATTAAATTCTCTTGACACGAATCCATTTGATTCTTCTGTGTGGGACATGCCAATGTGAGCACTAAAAAGTATCAATCAACGGAGGCGCTCAAATCAGTGCTTTCACAAACCCACTTGCATACAGCAATAATTTCCAACTTTTTTTTTAAAGTTCAATAAAATTCATTCACATTCCTCGTCCTTACTATCCAAAGAAATGTAGTAACATATGTCAGGACAAAGGTGATACTCTCTTAGCCCTTAAAACGTCGGTACTTTGAAACTACAATATTAAGCGAGATAAGTTATGCTCATCGTTGTGAGACACGCTCAGTCGAGAAGATTTCCTCTGTGAGTGATGATGTGTGATTGGCAGATTCGATATTAGAACAGCGAAATTTTGCACTGATTTTACAAAGAAAATTTCCAATTATCATAAGGCGTGACGCGTGGCATTCATTACACGTCCAGAAAGCAAGTCTTACTTTTTTGAAAGCTATAGCGAACAAACAATAACAGTCGACGACGAGCTCTATACGAGCACTATAACTGATTATTTTTGGCACGAAATCGAAAGTAAGGATGTGGACTATAAGTGGTTTCAACAGGACGGCGCGGCGCAAATCCCACCCATCGCGTGCAACATCAATTTTTTTTTTTTTGTAAAAAGTTTCTAGAATACATTATTTCTCTGACATTAAATGGCCGCCAATTTTATGCAACTTAATGCCGTTAGATGTTTAATTTTTTTGTGGAGTCTTTTATTAGTCTTTATGAATAGAACCAAGTAAATACCAAACGTGATTTTACGTGGATAAAGTTCCGAAAAGCACTCACCTCCGATTTTCTTAAATTTTTTTTCTTACGCAGGGAGTAAAAATCCAAAGCGGGTTTCACCGCAAACTAAAAGCAAATCAAAAGGACATTTAAAATTTTAAAATCCTAAAAAAACAAATTTGAATGCCTTCTAAACTGTAAAGCGTATGTAAATAAAGTATATCTCTTCAATTGAGATACGAATCATTGCAACCTGGTAATCGTTACAATATAATACATAATACAAGGTGGCGCAAAATTAATTATTCAATTTTATTTTTGAATTACTTTTTTTACTAAATAAAAAAAAGTGCTTTTGGTGATGGAAATCTTTACTTGGACCTTTACAATTTTTTTTGTTAAATGGAAAAGATGATATCCTTGATGTGACTGTCGCCAGTGTTGTTACACATTTGTACCCGATTTATCGCATTTTTCATGACATTCCATAAAATTTCTCCTTAAGGGTTGCGATTGTCTGAGGCATACACTCACGACTTCAAGTAGCCCCAAAGAAAGAAGTCTGGGATGGTTAAATCGGGCGATATTACTGGCCATGCCAAATCGCCGAAACGGGAGATAGCGCGACCAGAAAACGCTTCCTTTACAATATACATTGGCACTCGTGCTGTGTGTGCGGTTGCAATCCCTTGTTGAAACCACATCTTCATTGGTTTATCATGGCCCTGTAGCGTTCGCCAGTAACAGTGACCGATGGCATCCTTATAAAAATACGGCCCGCGTGAACGCCGCACCGCAAAGTGGATTTGAGTGGATGTAATGGCTCTTCGTGCATCACACGTGGATTTTCAGTATCCCAGAAACGAAGATTCTGTTTATTGACATAACTGCTTAAGTGGAAATGCGCCTCATCGCACATGATGACTTTCGGCACAAAATCGTCCTCTTCGTTGTTAAGATTAAGGATGGCTTGACAGTAATTCACATGCCACTGACGGTCAGCAGGCATTAACTGATGCACTGTTTGCATTTTGTACGGAAACATGTGTAAATCTTTCACTAAAATTCGCTGTAGGGTCTGTCTGGTGATGCCAAATTGCGCGACCCGTCGTCTCGTTCATGTTTCTACTCTGCGGCATCGGTAGCCACAGCCGCGATATTTTCGGCCGAACGACCAGTTCAGAGGCGGCTACGCCCTGCATGGTCCCCCGGGGTTCCAGTCTGTTCGTAGCTAAGTGGCGGAATGATTACTCTGCGCTTGCCTACCAGCACCAACCGATTATTGATCAAAAATATCGACAAATTATTCGACGTTCTTGCAAAGTATAGCGCTTAATTGCTTATCTGTTTATATACTGCGGCTGTCTAGTTTTCATTTACTGTGGGAATAACCGCTGTGAGCCCAATTGTCATCAAGAAACTTTATATATCCGGATATTTGCAAGTTCAGCCTGAATGAAAAGTGAAATTTGTATGGGGGGAGGGGGGGGCATGCTGTCTCTCTGCAACCCCCTTCTTGGCCAAATACAGGATTTGGAGTCCCATGTTACATCAGAAGGAACATTGCGTGTACCCTACTTCGCGCGAAAAAATATTGATCTGCGATTTTATTTGATCTTTTAAAATCATACTTAATAAAATCGAAACTGAAATCAAATCTTCTTGCTTATGTTTAATCCATTTCAATTAAAAACATAATTGGCTGAGATAACAACGCTTTACGTCGATTTACAATTGGGTAAAGGGTTCTTTGTTAAGTTTCTTTTAACGACGACATAGAAAGTCATACAAATGTTTGTCCATACAGTTGGTATCTATGCACCACAAGAGTGGTAGTGACGCCGCATCCACTGCCATGACAACTCAACATTTTGGGCATGAGCATCTGTTTCAGAGTTTATAAACACCTTAGAATTATTCACCGTGAAATGCTAGTATCCAAAAGATGTTAAATTAAGATATCCCTTCCAACAATCTGTCTGAATTATGGTTCCAGATTTTGAACCAATTTAATCAGCGTATTTAAATTCCTTTTATTTTCCGGAAAAAAGTTCAAATCTATATTGAGAAATTTCTTCACGAAGGATAATGTCTAAAATCCAATGCCAACATACAAAAAACCCTACAAAAAGAAAACCGATCCGAAACCGTCTTACGTGGAACTTTTTTAAGTGTAACGAAATAAATGGTTTGTTTTATGAATTATATTGCTTGTAAGTATACCATATTTAGTATCGTTGATAGTTGAAAAAATATAGCTCTGTTGTTCATTTTATTTTATATACATTTTTTTCAGATTCACTTTTCTTGGCTTAAGTTGTTTATTTATTTTAATGATTTTAATTATTACAAGTTAATCGTAAGGCTGACAGGCATATCCTTAAGTAGTTCTATTTGCTTTAAAGTGTTCATAAGGCTTTTTACATCAGTTGTTGTTTAAGCTAGTTTTAAGCATTTGTCTAGAATAAGTGTGTTGCAAAAAAAAAAAACTAATTTTTTTCAAAAATCAATTATAACTTTGAGACTTGTTAACGGATTGTATCTCAATTGAGAGTCTTCAATCGTAGCCTTAATTTGAGATATAGTCTATTTACATACGCTTTACAGTTTAGAAGACATTTAAATTTGCTTTTCCAAGATTTTCAAATTTTAAATGTGCTTTTGCTCCTTTCCAGTAGTTCGTGGTGAAAACCTCTTTGAATTTTTACTTCCTATGTAGGTGTTAGACAATTTCAAGAAAATCGGAGGTGAGTGCTTTTTGGAACTTCAGCCGTTTTTTTTTTTTAGAATAAAATATTTAGAATACTCGGGTTGAACCAACCTGTACACCTTAACTTCTTTCATCTGACAATAATACTAAAGTAGATGTATTTATGTATATAAGTTTCCTACTTGTCATTTAATTCTTCTGACATTACTGTGGATAACTAGTTACAATAGTAACCCGGCTTTTGTTGCCGATGACACGAGATTTATTTGCTATTGAATAATATGGAAAGCAAAGGCTGATCCATATTACAACTGGATGCATATGAATAATATTATGTGATTGCGCTTCAGCTCATGAAGAACCAGAACCAAGTTCCTCCATTCATTCGCTTATGCTGTGTGCGATTTGTTTTTCACACAAGTGAACGGGAGCTACAGTTTAATGCTGATTTTAGACGGCGAGAGCCGAGAAGCTTTTTCAAGGCAAGTCTACAGGGAGTTTTGCCAATACCTCGCCAATGAGAGAACCCGCGAAATAAATATTAGACGGCGTTGGTGTTATCAGGGTCCGAACTTATCGCGCGTCAACGGCCGACACACTACCCACTGTGCCGCGGCGCTCTCAATATCAATATAGCTGAAAATTCGAATCGATCAGTCAATTTCTGTAATAGCACCCATAGTAAAAACAGGGGGTGAACCCTAAAAACTACAATGGATATGGATGCTCAGGTTATATTGCTGGCGAAAAACGATCCATTCAGGCCGTCAAAAGCAATCACTGAAATGGACAACGTCATCAGCGCGCCTACCATCCGCAAAAGGTGACAGCAAAGCCAGATACCAGGAAGAATTGCCAGAAAAGTCCCTCTATTAAGCAGAAAAAATATTAGACATAACTAAAAAGGTCTCTGACCAAGAAAACTTTCCAAAATAAGAGTCAACTGTGGTTAACAATAGAAGAGTTTCGAGCGCGATTCCTGTTGAAACTTGCCGCAAATTAACTAACTCTATGCCTAGGCGAATATATGCCGTTATACTAAAACAACAATTAGTAATAATGTTAAATACGTTTTAGTTTTTTAGTTTTGTATATATTTTTTTAATTTAAATTTAATTTATATATTGGGAGTACAAATTAATTCGGTCCGTTTTTAGTGTTCAAAAATTTTTTTTTATTGAAAAAACGTAAAAAATACATCACTCAAAGTATTGTCCGTCGGAAGCAACTACTTTTTCCCATCTCTCTGGTAATTTTCGAATACCATCTCTAACAAATGAGTCCTCTCTGGCATCGATCCAATCATTGAGCCATTCTTCGATTTCTTCAAAAGACCCGAACCGGTGACCCCCCAAATCGTTTCGCATCCATCGAAAAAGCCAGTAGTCGGAAGGAGCAAGGTCTGGAGAATACGGCGGATGGGGTAAGATCTCCCATTTCAGCGTTTCCAGGTAGTTTTTGACCGCTACAGCCACGTGGGGCCGAGCGTTATCATGTTGCAAAATCACCTTGTGATGCCTTTCGGTCGTTTCTGGCCGTTTTTCACGCAATGCACGGCTCAAACGCATTAGTTGTAGTCGATAACGTTTCCCATCAATGGTTTCGCCTGGTTTTAGCAGCTCATAGTACACCACACCCGTCTGGTCCCACCATATGCAGAGCATGACCTTTGAACCGTGGATGTTTTTCTTTGGCGTCGATGTAGACGATGATGGATCGTACACCAGGCATTGCATAGTATTTTTTCTTCTTGGGGTTATCGTAGTATATCCACTTTTCATCTCCAGTCACGATCCGGTGCAAAAATCCCTTCCTTTGATGTCTTTCAAGAAGCAGTTCTCAGGTGAAAAATCGCCTTTCGACATCTCTCGGTTTCAACTCGTACGGCACGCAATTTCCTTGCTTTTGCATAAATCCAAATTTCTTTAACCGAACGGAAATTATTTGCTGAGTCACTCCCAACGATTCTGCGAGTTCACTTTGCGTTTGGCATGGATCTTGATCCAGTAAAGCCTCCAATTCCTCATCTTCAAACTTTTTGGGCTGGCCAAGACGCTCTTTGTCTTCGACGCTAAAATCACCGAAGCGTCGAAACCACTCTCTGCATGATTTATCGGTCGGAGCAGATTCACCATAAACTTCTACAAGCATTCGATGGGCTTCAGCTGCACTTTTCTTCCAATTAAAAAAGTAAATCAAAACTTCCCACAAATGCTGTTTTTTAAGACAAATCCGGACATTTTCGAAGAGGCAAAAAACAATGTTGTTGCCAGAAACAGACGCTGATGCACACTAATTATTGTTGAGAGATGTCACACCTTTCCAATAAAGTAGGCAATCGCTTCCAAGATCAGCCAGGTGGCGCCATCTTTTGAAAATGGACCGAATTAATTTGTACCCCCAATATTTTTTTGGATGAACCGTTTTTTTTTTCTTAAATCAAATAAATAGTTATTATGAATTCAAAAATTTATCTTTTTTAGTAATGTTCACGTTCTTCTAATTAAGTTTAAAATAAGTCTACAATAAACAAAGGCTTTTCTGATTCATAGCCCAAATTACAGAGTTATTTACGATTTACCTATTATTTTGATTGGCACTGTATTTTACTATTATTATTATATTATTTTTGCATAGAATGTACTGTTCTATGAAAACCGCTATTTACTAATTGAAAATGTTACTCAAAATGAAAACGCAAAAAATAACTTTCAGAAGGAAAAAATGTTCAATTCATAAAACATGGAAATAACACTAAACAAATACAAATTGTGTTATTTTTATTTTCTCCACTTTAGGCTGATTGAAGGAATTAAATTGAATAACTATTAATAAAGGGTTATCGAGCAAGCGGTGGTATTTTAAATATCGCGCGATCGTTGACTAGCTGAAAACTAGCAGATTGTAAAATACGGAAGTGGGAAAAATAATAGAAACAAATGTTTACATAATACTCAGCAATCAGTAATCTCATACAATTTGGGTTTTGTTCGACACCAATTATATACCCGAATACTAATTAACAGTATGTACTTTGAAATGGTGCAGCAATTTGCCCTTATCAGTTTTTTTTTTTGTTTTTGCCTAGCAGTAAACAAGCAAACGAAATGGATATGGATTTCGATAATAGATTGCCTGGGAAAACTAATAGAAACAAACAAACAAACAAAAGTAGTTCAACATATGTTTTGGTGTTTGTTAGAAAAAAAATTAAAGCAGTAACATCAAAATTTTGTTATGATGGGTCGTGGAGATCATTGCACCAGTCCCGATCGGGAGTTAATAAAAAAAATAAAATTAAAAAAAGTAAAAAATAGTTAAAATAGCTGAGGTAATAGACTGCTTTACAAAAAAAGTGTTCACAACTCTTCATTCAAGTCCAAAATGAAAACCAGGGGCAGAAAAAGAATAACATCTCCACGATTCGACAAAGTATACTGATCTGACTATCCAAGAATAAGCCGTTTTTTTTTTCATCAATAGAATAAATTTAAAAATGAGTAAACGCACCGGTTTGAAGTCGTACAATTAGAAATAGATTAATGGTAGCAGGTCTTCCTGGAAGAAGTCCCAGAAAAGTTCCTTTTTCCCCAAGAATCGAGACTCGTTTTCGCCAAAAAAAAAGCACTTCACCGTGCTAACTGAAATAACGTCTTATGGGGTCGGATGAAACCAAGACCAATTTGTTTGGTTCTGATGGAAGAATGTACGTCAGACGACCAAAGAACTCCGAATTCGATCCAAAATATGCAAAAAAAAACTGTTAAACGTGATAAAGGCAACTTAATGTTTTGGGATTGCCTTTCAGCTTCTGGCGTTGGTCCAGTTTTCTTAATAAAGGATAGAATGTGCTAGAGACTACGTGGAAATCTTAAGCTCGATTATGCTGACATTTGCTGAATAGGACTTCTTCTTCTTTTCCTTTTTCCGGCGTTGTTATGGTCAGAAATGTAGGACCATAACCTTCCCACTTAACTGCATTCCTACTGGTCCGCTTGTGGGGTCCGTCGGTTTGACCTCAGAAAGTAGCGGCAGGCTTCCCGGTTGGGATTACTTCATCGCTGAGGCCAATCAAATGCTGGTGTTTTCTTTTTTTTTTTTTTTTTGTGACACGGACATGCTCCAGATTTTTTGTTTGATCTTACTCTTACAACACCGGTGATCTCCAGTCGTGTCAACCCACTGATTTGCATGTACACTTGTGGGGCAGTTTAATGGTGGTATATGTGTCCCTAGGCTCACCTTGGTGTTTTCTAAATTGCCTAGATGTGATTTTTGCTTACCTTTGTTTTAGTCGCCTTTTACGACAAGCGAGAGGTATCGCTGCAGGGATATTCTTAACCCGTCCCTGAACGGGTTGACCCGAAGCACACATCAAAGTTGGCTCGAGAATGGTTCCATGAAAATCAAATCGATGTTATGGAGTGACCATCGCAGTCCCCCGATCTTAACCCAATAGAACACCTATGGGGCCTTCTTAAACGTAAGATCGGGAATTGCAGAGCCAAAAATAAGTAAAAATGTTGGTCCAAGAAAAAAGATGCTTGGTACTCTATACCAGCTGAGACTTGTGCCAAATTGGTTCATTCCATGTAACGAAGTTTTGAAGCAGTTATTAGAAATAAGAGTGCAACAGCCAATTAAAAGGAAACATTGGACACATTTTTACTGTAAATTAATTCTTCGGTTTCCAGGTAGAACAGAGCAGAAATCTAATACATACACAACTCTTTATTTTTGGAGACTGCACGTTTTTCGTTTGGTGTTGCATTTCAATCGAAATTCGTCACTTACAGAATGAAACGAGGTTCACATATACAATTCTTTCTGCCGGAGTAATTCGTCCCGTGTAAATCGAGCAGAGCATTACACCAGTTTTCCTCCTGGTAGAATTACTCCCGTGTGCGCTGGCCCATTGAATGCCTCTGGAGTTTATTTTGTTTAATACATTTTTGGGTCTATTGTGCTAATTTTACATTGAAAAGTTTTGAACACAAGCAAAGCGCCCAGAGTTTCGTTTTCCAAGTTTATTTGAGGTACGAAAAAGATTTATTCTTCAGTGTGTTTTATTCTGTAGAGTGGAATCTAAAAAAAAGAAACCTTGCAAAATAATTCAATCGTTCGCATTCTACAATCAGTCAATCAGAAATGAGGAAAAATAAAGAAGCTATTCAAAAAAGAATTGAAGCGAAATCAATAAAAGTGAAAAAGACTCGTTCTTCAAAACATGCGCACATTGAAGAATCATTATTAAAATGGTTTAAGACTCAGAGGAGCAATAATGTGCCCATCACAGGGCCATTACTGCGAACGAAAGCAAAGGAAATTGGTCAATTGCTTGGAAAGGATTTTCAATGTACTGAAAGTTGGATCTACCGTTTTCGCATGCGAAAGAACATTGTGTTTGGAAAAATGTTAGGAAGAAGCTAACAGCGTTCAGCCAGGGCAATACGATACGAGGAGAGTACCAACCCTGTGAACTTTTAAATGTGGACGAAGCCGGCCTTTTTTACAAGTAAAGACCTGACAAAACGTTGAAATTTAAAGGAGAGAAAAGAAAAGGAGGAAAACTGTGAAAAATAAGAATAACCGTGCGCGTTGCTGCAAATATTGACGGATCGGAAAAACCAAAATTGCTTGTAATAGACTAATCAAAAAATCCAAGATGCTTTAAATACACAGCAAACAAAAAGGCTTGGATGATCTCCGACATTTTCGAGGGAGTTTTACGAAAACTCGTTGATAACTATCCTTCACATCCTAGCACTCAAAACCTTTCTTCAATAAAACTGACTTTCCTTCCGCCCAATCGATATTGCAACCAATGGACCGGGGTGTTATAAGGGTGTTGTTAAAAGAAATTTTCGAAAAAATGTTGTGCTCAAAATGAGTCGGGACTTAGAATAAAGAATGTACCAATAGCATATTAGACGCTTTCAGCATTATGGCCACAGCTTGGGATCGTGTCATTAGTAACACAATTGCTAACTGTTTTAAACATGCTGGCTTGAAGACTCTCGAAAATGAAGAACAATTTGATGAAGAATATTTGGCCCCTTTCTGAATGGGTTGCACTGATGAACAATTCAATCATCTGCGCTTCAGAAATGGCATGGAAGTGTAGGTAACCGTTGATAACAATATTTTAACCTCAGATGATCCCAGGTGAGTGCTGCTGCTGCTGTAGAAAATTGTTTTCTTTATTTTGATGACGATGGAGATCATGTAAACAAAACAAGTCCTTCAATAGCTGAAGCATTAAATGCAGTAGGTCTTGTTAAGAATTTTGTTTTTTTGCGAACACAGCACCAGAATTAGCCAATAATGTAATTGAAATAGCAAAAAAAAAATTGAAGTTCTTTACCTTCAAAATAAAAAACAATCAAATATAACAGACTTTTTCAAAAAACTGAATCCTAATTTGAAATTTAAAAAAAAAATGAATTTGTGCAAGTATGCACTTGTAAGAATTGAATTACTTTTTTTTTTTAATGAAATAAAAATATGACATAAAATAGATACTTAAAAAAATTGATTTTTTTTTCATTCGGATATACAGTGATGGAAAAAATAATAAGGACAAAACATCGGAAAACATATTTTTTTATTGTTTGTAAAATATCTTCGATTTAGAATCCAAAAATTTTATTGTATATTGATCGTATATTTATATTGATCGCTTGCTAAGGCTGGAAAAAATAATAGCGACAGTTGAAATATTTTCAGTTTATTTAAATTACTTTATGTGCACTAAATCGTTGTTTCTTTAATATTTAGAGACTACTTCTCTGTTTTTCGGCACAGTAACACATTTACGTGGCATAGATTCAACTAGTTCTCCGTGTGCTTCGGTAGAAATAGCATTCAAGTTTCTTGGATCACCTGCCACAAGTGATCGCGAATTTTTATATTGGTCTTTGAAACTCCCTTTTTTAAGAAACCCCAAAGATGTTCAATTAGGTTCAGATCTAGTGAATGCGATGGCCAGTTAATTACTTTAACCCCATTTCCCTGGAACCATGTCTTTACAAGCTTTGAGTAATATTTGGGGTGATATTTTCATAAAGGCGGCATGTTGTCCTCCGCAAATGGTAGCATGATGTTTTGCATTATATCTCTGTTATACAAAATACCATGTTAAACGCCATACCATGAGAAACAACCCTAAATCATGACACTGCCACCACCATGTTTTACCGTTTTCCAAATGTACATATGAAGCCTTAAGTTCCTGGTTTTTGAGACATCGTCCATAAATTTTGCCATCAGACCCTAAAAGATTTATTTTTGTTTCAGTGGTCCAATGAATATAAGAGGTTTTTCCCAATACAGTCGAGGCTGATTTAATTCTGCAAATTCTTCCTTTTCTTGATGTTCGCTGTGCTGAGCTGAGGATCTTTTCTTACATATATCCCTTCCATGTAAGCCACATTCTATAAGCCTGTTTCCTATGGTTCGACTACAAACTGGAGCTTTTAACTCAATTTCCAAACCGTTGGAGGAGGCGAAAGGAACTTTTTTGTATGCCCTTACTACAGTGGTGTTCACATAAATAACACACTCTTATTCAAATGTGTTTGTTTGCAATAAACACTGTACTTATTGTACAAACCATCCCAATCCCAAGATAGTACCCTTATGGATATGAAAGCATACGTCAAATAAGTTCCCGTTAAGTTTTCCTTGTTTTGCAATCGTTAGAGTTGGTGATCATTACAAATTGTGTGTTCATATAAATAGCACATATCTGGTGTGCCAGTAAAAAAATAATTTTTCAGTGATTTAAATAAAGTGATAAAAATAAATTTATTGTGAATGTTTTTAATGATAGCCATAATTACACTCATTTCTTACCCAAATAGGAGTATTTAAAATGGACAGGAAAAGGAGGCAAATAATTGGTACCATGATACAGTACGGAAAGACTATTTCAGAGGGACAAGGACATTAAGGTGCTCTAGGAAGCTTGTTCAAAATTCTATGAAGGTCATATGGTGCAGCCAATCTACCGCGAATCCCGTAAGAAAAAACAGAAAGAGAAAAACCTCAGAATTGACTGACAGAATTATCCATAAAATAAGTGGCAGTAACCCTTTCTTAACTTCCCGGAAGATAAAACAAAAATTAGCTGACCAACACAATGTCCAAATATCAGCCGTACCTGTACTTATACATCGCCGCTTAATAGAATTCCAGCTTCATGGAAGGATCGCCAGAAAAAAACTGCTTGTCTTCCAAAAAAGACCGAAAGAGAAGACTTACTTTCGCAAACGCTCATAAAGACATGCCCTTGTCCTTTTGGAAAAATATCTTGTGGAGCAACGAAAGTAAGTTCAACAGGTTGGGGTCAGATGGGAAAAAGTATGTGCGGACGCCAACGAACCAAGAATACAATCCCAGAAACACCTGTCAAGCATGGCGGTGAGAGCATAATGCTGTGGGCGGTGATATCATATCACGGCGTTGGACCAATTGTGATAATAAATGTCATTATGGACCAACATCAGTATAAGCTAATCCTGGAGAACCACATGGAGCCATATAGTGACGAATCTATGCCTGTATCATGGATTTTTATGCATGACAATGATCCAAAGCATACTTCGCGGATAGTGAAGAATTGGCTTTCGGAGCGACAAATTTCCGTGCTTGATTAGCCGGCCCAAAGTCCCGATCGAGAACCTTTGGAATGACACCCTCTGTTAAGGACTCCAGACCAAAAAATTGGAAGAACTTTGGCAAACCATAAAGGCTGCTTGGAAAGCTTTACCATCCCAGAGATGTAAGCGCTTAATAGAGAACTTGCCAAAACGTTGTCAGGAAGTGATAAAAAATAAGGGATATCCTACAAAATATTAATAAAATATTTACTTGTACATTCGTTTTTTTTGTATTACCTATTTATTAGTTTTCTTAAGCATACCGTTCGTTGACTGTGCTCTTTAAATGAACAACAACTTTTTTCATTTTTCTTCCTTTTGAATTGTTAGTTTTAAGTTATTAAATTGAATTGAAAACACAAATACACAACAGTTATAAAACAAAAGAAGCTGAACCTCTTTTTAGACTTTTGGCACAACATATGAGAATTTAAGGGTGTGCTATTTATCTGGACACCACTGTAGCTGTCGATCGAAGATTGCCGTGGTTTTCCTTGGCCGTCCCCGTGTTCCTAGCCTATTTTGTGTCTTGATAGCATTGTGAATTTTTTGTTTTCGAACAATTTAAAAGTTCTGCTATTTTTCACACAGGTAGCCTTTTTCCATGCAGCTGTTTAACTTTTGAATGGTCTTCAATCGAGCAATGCTTAATTATCCATGGTAATATATACAGTTGAAATCTTTAAATCAAAATAAAGTCACTAAACGTGTGATCACTATTGCGAAGAATATTCATATTCGACAGTTGTCCCATTTAAATGTACAAATGAGTGCGATGATAAAATATAAAATGTTTGGATTCTAAATCGAAGATATTTTAAAATATGTTTTGCGGTGTTTTGTCCCTATTATTTTTTCCATCACTGTAGCAACATTCGCTGATAACGACGGAAAATTTGTCTCAAATGATCAGTCGTTATAACCGAATTCCACTGTATGCCTATATTTCTAAATAATTTTAAATCACTTAACCAGACAAATGACAGGATTTCATGAATGAGTCTTAGCATTTGGGTTACCTCTTTATGACGAAATCACAATTGCTGAAAAATAAATTTAAGATCCCGAGCGACTACTGTTAATTCTCACACCGAATAACGAGTTTGCATTTTGTGCTAGTGATCGCATTAATTAATTGAGTTTTTTTCTGAAATTAACTGCAGACAGGTATACAGGTATGCATACATCTACGAGAACTATTCCTATTTCCACCTGGTTATACAAATACTATCAACAACCGGTAAGTAATTGCGTATCTAGTGCAAACTAGTGCGATACAAAGTAAAAAAAGCAATTTTTTGCACATCACTGCCACCGGCACTTAGGAAACATTTGCATGCCACCAAATTACTGCTGTGCAAGTTGTAATTGACCCAACAACACTCCAACACCTCTGTGTTATGGGTAATTGTTTCTGCTCTTCAATTTCGCTTTGTTTTTCTCTGTTGTTTTCCTACTTCCATTCACAGCCACTGTATGTGCGTGTGTATGTGGATTCCCCGACTTATGAAGAAAAATAAATTTCAATTGAATTTAATGCGCAATGTAAGTTTAATACCGACGTCTTCGTATATGAATAGTATCTCCTGCAGTTATGCCTGACAAGTGTTGAGCTCTCAATTAAATTGTGCAAAATTCTTAATAGTTTAGCGTGATAAGCAGCCATCATCCGTCATACGCCCGACAAGCATGTAGGTATGTATGTACATCTGCATTTCGAATTCTTGTTTTTCGTCTCTGCCCCACGGTGTGTTGGGACGGGAACATGGATACTACGGATACACGCCGAAAACTCAGTGTACAATGAATAATTACAGAAACAAATAACGAGCGAACAATACTCGTACATATATCACACATTGTTGGCATGCAAATAATCAGAGTGTAAATCAGGTAAAACCTTATTAAAAACAATAATCCGTCAAATGTAGTTCGCTGTTTTGGCAAGCACATATGTATGTATAGGTATGTATCTCTCAGTCCGCACTTGACTATGTAGCGTTACAAATCGCTATTAACTGCTTAACCGCACATTGTGTCGAACAGATACGAGCACCGTGGATGGGCCTCAACGTCCCACAAGATAAAAATCTAATAAAATATATTTAATTGCAAAATTATAGAATGCATTTTGTTCGGTCGAAAGATTTACGAACATGGATACAGATCCCATGCGTACGTTCCATGTCCCACAGATACATGCAACCTCTAGACTGTATCTGTATGTTTTATGTATTCGCATGGGTTTTTGCACCTGTTCGTGTCACGGGAATGTAGTGGAAAGTCAACAGGCGAATATCTCGTTTTGTAGCTTTGGTATCAACCCACAGCGTACATAGAATACAACCATCCACCCGTCCGCTTGCAATGGAATAAATATATATTTTTCTTGAATTCAACTAACAAGTGGGTATTTCAGTTTCTAAATTGGCAATTAATTAATCGACCAAGGAGATGATTGTCTTACTGGCCAACTGGACTGGTTATCGTTCGCGGTTGTTGGATAAGATTTTGTGGTTTGTAATTGAAATTGGTGCGGAGAGTTGTAGTTTGCTAAATTGCTACCGCAATACAAACTGGTCCTTGCTACGATAAGCACGTTTCAATAAGCATTCGATTTTATTGATTATGATTCCAAGGAACACAACTAGATTAAGTAGGTATAGCACACTGGTTCAATACGGCCGGCCGGTGTTTGTTATTTAATCGTGTCTTTTGGATGTGCTTTCCATGAATTTCCACTTCAAGGCAAATTTTCTTCGAATGGACATTTGAAATTATAATCAAACAAAGTACAGTTTTAAATCCGATTAGGACTCTTTCACCTTACGAGCAATTGTCGAGGCGGATGGCCAGGTTGAGGGCCATTTACATAGACCGGATTCGATTTCAGAGGACGGTGCGAGTCTTTGTGGTTGTAATCGGTTGACAGGTTGTCTGTTTGTTGCGATAAGCAGAAACAAAGGGTGTCATTCTTTTGCTTTCACGGCTTCGAAGTCAACTTAGCCGCGTTCAAAGGGGTGCGACCTGATTTAGTCGTATATTAGTAATCACTATACGAACTTATTTTTCAACCAATTAAAGGAAATAACGCCCAGTCAATAAACAGCAAACTAAATTATCTACTGAACTAATGGTTCTATTTTTCCATCAATTAACTCAATTTAAGATCTACAGATAAAACTACGACTACAACCGATCGCAATAGATTACTGTCGCACACTGATCGGCAATCAGCAGTAAAACGAAACACCAAACCGATCGATCAGTTGATCAATTTTGATCGTCACCGATCGTACTCGCCGTAATCGCACGACGCACGATCATGGCGTTTAAAACGATCAAGAGTGAATTCACCGCATTTAGAGTCAGTTAACTGCTGTGGTAGTTAAACTGCACAGCCACATCTACTACTCACTTACTTATTAGTAAGCAGTACACATGTACATCAATATGTGTATGCCTTGCCCGATCACTTCTGCGGTTTTGTGCACCCTGTGAGCACTCGATCGAAATTATTATCCCCGATGATCAATCTGGTTGCGGTGTTGCCCTGGCTGCCAAGTGTGTATCTGTACAGCGGTAAATGTGAAGCGCGGCACACACCAAAGCCACTAATCAAGTCACATAGAATTTTCAATATGTTGTGGTCAAAGAAATTATTGTTTAAATATTATCCATCAGAAGGGAATGATTTTGTCTTGTGTCCTTTTGTATTTGTTTTCATTTTGACAGTTTTGTATTTCGAACCACCCAAAAAATTGAATACTAGGCTTTTAGGGATGGATGCACAATATCACACTCGGGTAATTAACCAGCAGGACTGAAAGGATAAAAGCGGATTTTTATGCGAGAGACATTCACTCTAGGTATGTATCTGGGAAAGGGATGAAAGGGTTTCGGAAATCGGTTATGATATATTTTTTTGTAGATTATCAGTGATAATTATGATCCCAGGATGGAAATTAATACAGTGCTAATCCATAGAGGATGAAAATTAGAGAGCGGAAAATCGGAGGATTATATGAAAATATTTTAGGGATGAAAGGAAATGTCACGGAATGGGTAAGAATGAACCCTTTCTATTTTTTCACAAGATTTTGTATAAATTTATAATACCCCTTTCTGATATACGAGTATGTATGTTAATACATCATCACTTTGATGTGTTATATCACTTATATGGTACATGTTCAAAATCTTTATCCGAAGATAAAGTAAATGAATCCAAATTACTTGCATGAATATAATACGCATCGCTGCATTCATTCCTAACCAGACTCATGGGGAAAAAAGCTGATAATTCTAACTTTGTTTGATAAAAGCTCTGGAAACACTTTTTAAGATCAAATAACAATTTGCAGGAAAGGTAATTTCTCTTAGAATGAAAGTTATTCGAGATCAGCTAAGACCCATAGAAAGGTATTGTCTTTAGACTCTGAACAACAAACCTGCCTTTTAGTTCATCGAGAACGAAGAAATAATAATTAAAAATGATTGCCCTCCGAAACAAAAACCACCCATAAGCCGGTGGTTTTTTTTAAGTAATTTTCGAAACAGTTGTTAAGCTCAATTTCCGAAATAGCTCTCATTTCACACGGTGATCTTTCTAAATCTGTGGACTCGAAAAGGTGTCCTCACTTATTGAGTCGGTTATTCATAATGAACTAAATACATTGATTGTGAAGTTATGTGGGTCGAGTTTTTACCCTGATTGCCACGAACAATCATTGTTAACGCGACACTCTTTTCAAAACAGTTTAGTGTTTTTGGAGCACAGCGGGATGAGACGCGTCTGAGTCCCAAATGATCTTTCAAAATTGTTAGTTATTCTAATGGTCAATCGATGAATTATGAACTTGCCTGTTGATTACCAGTTGAAGTTTTTGGGCCATAAGACCAAAACTCTATTTTCAACATCTTCAAATATTTCAACACTTCTTTGCTCAATAAAATCGGACATTCTAAGAAGATCCAAGATCCAATAAAAAATATATTTCTGAATCGATACATTCGATAAATTATTTGCGCGTTGCCATCGTTGATTCGTTCAAAATAGGTAACCAGTATTGGATCTAGTGTCGAACCCTGGGGCATCAAATGAATCGATTTATACTTAAACGATGAAGGTAAATACTAAACAGTGCAAATTTAGGTCGAAATATTGCACCAACCACGCCTGCTGTATACAAGTTTGTGAAGAAAATGTGTAAGATGAGCACTTTTATCCAGCGGGCTTAGTCAATATATAAATGTTGTTGCTTTGAGGTGGAGACATTTGCGTAAAAAAGAATTTAGGGTCCTAATTAAGTGCTCAAGTAAAATGACCTTCCAGCAAAATAGCGGTGCGTCACACACAAGCCGTATCAAAATCGATATTTTGCGTACTGAGTTCAATAATCGTATAATCAATGACAATCCAGAAACGATTCAGACACTTAGCGCACTATTGGACTTCAAAACCATTAAAACTGTACTCTAAAATTGGATAGATAGCTGCAAAACCAACCGAGGTAGCCATTTGAATGAAGTTATATTTCGCAAGCTCAGAACATTACATTTTAAAAAACATTGATAGGTGTTTCCCTATAGCAATTGAAAATTTACACTTTTCAACCCTTCATATCCTAGCCTTAAGCCTAAATGATTCTCGAATATTTTGATGCAAAGTGGTTTAAAGAAGATTATATCTCTGAGGTAAACGCTCAGAAAACGGGCAATAAGTCGGTAATCCTTCAATCAACTGTTCAAATTACTGACGTGAAATTTTCTTTTTACAGCGATTTTTCAGGAAGGCCGCCACGGATGGTCTTGCAGGTTCACAAAAACATTTTGTTAACACTCAAACATGAATGCGACTTGTCTTAAATTCGCAGACCACCCCAAATACATTGTCGTGATACTCGACAGGAAGTTCAACGCGAAATTGAATGCAGAAGAACGCATCAAGAAAGCAACAAATATGCTATCACCTGCAAAAAACTTTGGGCCCCAGATGGGCTATCAAGCCCCTTATTACCCACTGATTGTATACCGCGGGTATACTAATGTATGGATGTGCAGATCTAACTATTGCACACTCCTAAGCAGAGTAATCATCACCGGCTGTTCAGCCGAAGGTGTTAGTTCACGTCCATCAAGAACAATTCCCATACGCGAAAACAGTGCAACAACATCCGTTGGGAATGAGAGATGATCAAAAAAGTGCTGACGACGGCATAACACTCACAGTACAAGATCATTTTAAAATTCATACTCTGTGTGTGCATTTCCAATACAACACCATAATGACATGGAAACGAAAGTGCTATTGTGAACTACAACCAACTCAAATTCAGTCGAATTTCTCAAATCATATCCAGGACGACCACCTCCGGAGAGTAGTAAACGAACATCTTCGACACAAACCATCTGCACCCCGTCCAGGTTGTATGACAAACACCATAAGAGTGTACATTCTTGAACCTGCACGAATTTTACAAAAAAAATTAAAAACAACTCCCACTGCAGCTCTCGAGACGATGCTTCACCTACTCCCCTTGGATCTTGGATGAAAAAGGCAAAGAAATCGGCGCTGCGACTTAAGGAATCCGCTCACTGGAAATTCTCCGAACTAGGCCACGCTGGTATTCT
Organism: Merodon equestris; assembly: GCA_958301585.1. Classification (NCBI taxonomy): domain Eukaryota; kingdom Metazoa; phylum Arthropoda; class Insecta; order Diptera; family Syrphidae; genus Merodon; species Merodon equestris. Next base: position 52,308,073 of record OY284416.1, read on the forward strand.
TCGCCAAAGCAATGATCTAAATGAAGTCACGCACTACTTAATCCCGACCCTTGACTTCAAAATTCTCTATAAAATAACAATTCCCAACGGACAACAATGGGAAAGAATGAATTTCCAAGAAAAGGCACTGCACTGAAAATATACACAGACGGGTCTAGGACAGGCAATGGTGTGGGCGACGGTTTCTATGCACCGACCCTAAATCAGCCAATCCTTTAGACTACCGAACCACTGCAACATATTCCAAGATGAATTAACGTCAATTAGTCAGGCCGCAGACTGGCTGTATGTGTGTTCGATTAACAACAGAGACATCGTCATCTACACAGTAACCAAGCTGCAATAAAAGGACTCGAATCACCAATGATAAGATCAAAAATTGGTCAGGCACTGCAGCAAGTCTCTACATGAGATATCGAGCAGATGAGCTGTAACGTTGTGCTGAACTAGCCAAAATAGGCACCACACTGGAGCTCCCGACTGTTAAAGGAGAAATCCACCCACCAATGGAAACGCCAAAAGTATAAAATCTGGAAACAAGCACTGCAACAGGCAAATGAGAGATGCCATGACCTTGAAACATGTAACTATGCGAGACAAACCTGGCCCAGGTTTTGTCTACGTAAAACCACAAGCCTGTTAAAAGTACGCAGGCAAAATATAAGCAGCCTAATAGGAGTCCTAACAGGACATTGCGCTTTAGGGAAACGTGCCGCAAGAATAGGACTGACTAGACTATTGCAGTAGGTGTCATAATGAGGAGGAAGAAGAATCTCCATCTCATCTCCTATGTATTTGCCCTGCCCTAACCTCCTCTAGAAGACGGAGAGGATTTCTTTAATGAAATAAAGGATCTATCTGAAACGGAGATCTACAAAATATCGAACTATATACACCCCTCAAAATGGTTCCAAAGGTAACGGTGACCAAGCCGACTCAAGTGGAGCACAATGGACCGTTATTGGTCTAAGTGATCCCCACTGCTTTTTACGGAGGGAAGCCACCTAACCTAACCTAACCTATCACTGAAACAAGATGCTTGGCTATGTTGTAATCACTACGCTAGAATGTCTGTCAGAGTTGAAGTTCACAATATGATTTAAGACACTGATTTGACCACTTTTGGTTATCCACTGAAAGATGGCCCAAAATGTAAGACTCTAAATATGGCGGCAACTGTCAATTGCTCGTCGACCTTCTATGCTCGTCAGGATCGCGAAATACTCCTGACTATTTATTTTACGGAACAGACCTACCACGTAGACCATTGGGTCACATGTCCATTCTGCAATACCTTCCTAAGCTGGATTTGATTACCACAGATACACAAGTTCACTTTTTACAAAAGATTTGAAATACTGATCCCAAACCGCACAGCTTGGAAAATCGGCGATCCCTTGCTAAATGTCAGGCGCCTCAGGTGGATTCAGGTCTTGAGTCTGGCATCTTTGGACCAAACCGGCAAATCTCGAAGGCTCTGGGAATGAGTCCTAGTATTTTTGCGATAACGTCAATCTAAATTTAGAGACTGGCATAAAAAGTATCACTATCAATATACTCTGAGACAGTCAAGCAGCACTCAAAGCGTTAAGCTCCAGGAATGCCACGATGTCCTGCAGGAACTAGCCGAAAGAAACAAGGTCAAACTATGGTGGGTACCAGGGCATCAAGAGCATTAAGGGCAATGAAATCGACGAGCAACTCGTTAGGAAAGGTTACAGCAAAGGGTACTTCTGCGGAGTCTCACAGTTGAAGATTAATTTTCTCTTAGACAAGCGTCCAAGGATTTATGAAGCCACTGACCAAACACTTTATTAACATTCTTAAATATATTTAATAGAGTCGATATCAGAAGACTGGACAGCTAACTTTCGGGACATTGTAGTCTGAGATATCATCTCAACAAAATCAGCCCCTCGTCTCAAACCGGGTGTCGACTCTGTCTTGAGGATGAGGAAATTCTAGAGTGAATGTGCTGCCCTCTACTACCTCAGGAAGCCTACTCAGAGAAGCTATGACAGCTGAAGTTATCATCTCAGCTCCTACGAGAGACATCCTTAGCTTCATTGAGAAAGTAGAGGAATGTTATATGTTAGCACTAGCCTCTTTAGAAAAAAAAAATATTTTACGGAATAATTCCAATGACCGTCGGTAACTAGTCAGGGAGAAAGAGACACTGAAACCAATAGAAGAAGGCGACGCAAGGTCTTGAACCTGAAGTGATCGATCCGATAAAAACATCATATGACTGAAGGTGTGGGTATGTGGGTGAGCCGTCAACCAGATTATGTACGGCAATTGGCCGTCTAAACAACACATTTTGACGAAGTGCTTGGAAATGTTCCCTTTAAGATGCAGACGTCAATCACGTCTAAACTACATCACGCTCTCCTGAACCTCAATGGCGTAGTTTATGATTTTCGCCCAAAATTCCTCATTTACATCTGAAAGGAAATTGTAACTAAAGGAAATCTGCGTGACTGGAGCTGGACATTTTAAAAATACGCTTAAAGCAAAATTGTCCTATTTCAGACTTTCTTAAGGGGTCTTTGAAGTCCCGGGCTATCAGTATAAGCCACAGACTCTGGAAACTTGCAAAATGGATATCTGAAAACGGTGCGAGAACTTATAGACCAAAACTCTCCCAGAAACAATTGAAAATGCGATACAAAGAGCTCCAATTGTCGACGACCACTTATCTACTTCAAAAGGCTCAAACAGTAAGAACGAATTATGAAAATATAATGTTTTTGGGCCACTCTATATATAGTTATATTGCCAATACATCCTTTTTTTCGTTTTGAGTAAATCTCTAAAACTTTTCGATGATAGCTTGATAGAGATTGTTGGACCAAGAAAGCTCTCTAAAATATTAGGTTGAAAATAGTCGGTAAAAACTTTTAATAATCGAAATGCTTTTAAGCAGACCGCGTGCTTGAAAGATAACACACTAATAAATGCTTCCCGACATTGCGTCTGTAAAATTGATCAGGAACGTGATGCCACCCACGACCCAAATAAACCTAAACCAATATTTTTTTATATTTTTTTTTATAAATTACCGATCCAGCATCTTATAATTATTTTTATTTTCTAGCAAGCATATAAGAATTTCTAATGTAACATATTTTTACCTAACAATCACATGTGTCAAAAAACTCGACAAAATAACGAACAACTGAATTTATTTAAATTAAAGAATTTTACCGAAACACCCATTTGAACAATTAAACAATTAATGATAGCTATTGTATGAAAGTAGCTATTTTTAAATACATAGGCGACAAAAGATGAAATATTTAAATGAAAATAACGGCACAATTAAACTTTTAATATTTTCGTTAATTTTTTTTAAACGGTTTTAATTTAAAAAAAAAAATATATTTAAGAAGCTTCAGCAAAATAAAAACACTGCTATAACACGTGCAAATTGCAATTAAAATATGGAAACAAAAGTCAAGTGCGAAAAGAGAAAACAATAATACAAGAAATAAAATGAAAGAAATATAAGGTAAACAAAACAATAAAAGGAAAAACATATCCACCGATCGTCCGTAGGAAATCACCGAACAGCTCAGTTCACAGGGATGTAGTCCAAAGATAAGCAGAACATCCCTTTGTTACATTCCAAAAAATATACACATTTTAAAAATATGATTGCATAATACACACCTTAGCCTAAAAAATTAAACTAAATAAAAATCACTGGTGAAAACAAAAATTAAATAACACACACACACATCCAGGAAAAATTAAATAAATATGTATTGTGTGGAAAAAAAACGATCGTTCTTCTCCATGTTATCTCTGCAATCCAGTCTGGTTTGAAATTGTTTTTCTACATACCACACCCCTGGTCTGATTGTTCACCCCTTCCGGCGGACGATCCCCGCGATGTTCGCGCATTTTTCGCGATTTGTTTACTTTTTTTTCTTTTTCTTTTTGCTACACACTCTTAAGGAGTATCTTGGTAAGTTTTGTTGTAAAAATAAATATATTTTTTGTTTTTCTTAAATTTATTTTGGCAAGTTAGAGTTTTGTTTACCTCTCAGGTGGCTTGATCGATAAGCATCTGTAATTAAAAAAAAGAAAAAAATCGGCCGTTCGGTTGAATGAATTATTTAGGTTATAAGCTAAAAACAAAAACAAGATAAAAATAGAAAAAATAGAGAAGCAAATACTTTATTCAATACAATTCAAGGAAGAGATGAAAAGAAGGAAGAAAAGCAATAAAGCATGTTATCTGAATAAAAGTAAACCGCATGAAGATATTATATTCGTACTGGCAAAACGGAAAATTATACAGAAAACAAAAACAAAACAAGAAACAAATAAGTACCTAAGGACGCGTAACTATAGGCTTACCGTCCGAATAATAAGGGTCGTTTGATGGGAGACTTCAATTGCACTGAACGAATACAATATTTCAGAAAAATGAACAAAGAAGAAAATCAAAAAAGACGAGGACAAGGAATGGTATGTAGGTCCAAATAGGAATGCCCAAAGGACGTGTAAAAGACGAAACGACGAATGAAGGGATAAGGGCAATAACATACTCGAATGTGTTATTACGAATGCTGTCGGCTGTGAGAGAATTGGAGAACTTGAGTGAATATTACGCATTTGCTATATCTAGTTAATGGTTATAAAAGCAGAGGAGGAGTGGAGCATTGTCGGGCGTTAGAGGAATTTGTTTATCCAAGTGAGTGTAAACAATCCGACGAAGGTTACTGCTGGCAACTGTGCTTAAAAACGAGGAAAGCCACAAAAGCTGAAATAAAATCATTACAAATAGGTTGATCTCACCCATATTTTTTCATTTACCTTATTTAGCTGTCGTGTCATCTCATTAATAACATGACAATTGCTTGGCATTTAATTGACTATATTTATTTCCATACTCCATTACTGATTTTACCAATTTATCAATCAAACAATTTTAATAAGATTTCACATCGAAAACGAGCGGAAACTTCAGTATTGGCTCCCGGGCATGTTCCCATAAACCTCGTATTTTTAGAACGCTCTTCACGCAATTCAAATATGCCAAAAGCAATATTTAAGCATCAACTGGAACGAAAAGACGACAGGTATAAAGCTTTTCGACTCGCATTCAGCGTAAAACTTGCATTGCATTTAAATTTCTCATTTTCTACTTCCGTTTCAGTCCAAAGCGTATCCTAAGCCCACCGGAAGTACGCAATGCAATCAAATATATGGTATTATACAACATACTCGTAACATGACGGTGCTCGTAGGATTCTACGCGAAAATATTTTGTTTATCGAACTTTAAGTGGCAAGTCAGAAGTGTTTCCTGCGAGGGATATTAGAAAAAGGAGTTTTCTTTCAGGCCTCGTAGACATCCCGACATTGTACGTAACGGCATAGACGTGTTGCGAATCCAATCGATTGTAATTGTGTTTCGACCTCTAAGGTAAAACGTGGATGGCAGCAATATTTACTTAACAACTGCATGATATAGTTTAATCGTTTGCGGAATGTGTTTACTCTGTGTCGTCTTGCTCCATTCAAATATTGAAATTTATTAATTTGGATATTTGTACGAGTATCTACTTGAATGTATACAATTTTTTTGTTATGCAGATAATTAATGGTTTTAATTAGAAAAAAATTAAATTTACTGGTGTGTTTGGTTTTGACAAATAGAGCCAAGAAGGGTAGGAGGCATAATCAGCATTGAGTTGAAAGCACTAGGTATTCGCTAGTGTTTTGGTCACGTTAAAAGGTGCGTCTTGAATGAAAAAGATTTGTTTGCTGATTATGTCTCATTTGGATTATATGTATTTAGGGTGTAGGGTAAGCTCTGCTCCTTCTCTATTTACAAGGCCAAGGTAAATATCAACATTCATAGCCCAGTATGGGATGATAGGAATAACTAAAAGAGTTATCGAGTTAACTCAAGAAATTCGAAGCGCCTTTTATCGTATATAACGAAAGGAAGATAAGGCTTAATACAGAGTGGTCCAATTGAACCACAACTCTTCAAAAAGTTGTTATTATAAAAAAAAATCGAAATTACAATATAATACTTTCTTTGTTTATTTCATATTTTCGATGTGGCCTCCTTTAAGGCAAATTATAGCCTTGAGTCGGTTGACAAACAAGTTGGGCGATGCACAAACGAGAGCCTGCCGAATATTCTTCCATCCTCGAAAAAGGACTTTTTTGTCGAGTGGATTTTTATCTGGACACTATGTACACCATTGTGTTGAAAAAATTAAGCACAGGGGGGTCGTGATGCAATGGTAATCATCACCAGCTGTTGAGTTGAAGGTCTGTAGTTCAAGTCCGTCCATAGTCAAGAACAATTCCTATACGGAAAAACTGTGCAACAACATCAGTTGTGAATGACAGATGATCAAAAAATGCTGACGAAGGCATTACACTCGCAGCATAAGATCACTTCAAAATTCATACTCTTTGTGTGCATTTCCAATACAACACCTTAATGACATGGAAACGAAAGAGTTACTGTGAACTACAACCAACGCAAATTTAGTCGAATTTCTCAACGCCTATCTAGGACAAACACAACCGAAGAGTAGTGAACGAAATTTTCAACATCTTCGACGCAAACCATCTGCACCACGTCCAGATTGTGTGACAAACACCATAAGAGCGTACACTCTTGAACCTGCACGAATTATAAAAAAAAGGGACGTTATTTTTAAACTGGCTGTCACATTCGTTGGCTTCCAATCGACGCGACGGTTCAAATGTTTATATGACTTTGGCTTTAATATGTATAAACACTATTATTTTCTTTATAGGACTTAGTTTGAGTTCATTCTTCAAAATCCGTTACGTGGTTGACGTTTACATCTTCAGCTCAGCGGACATCTTCCTGCCCTTTGCTTCCCAATCTTTTCAGTCGCTGATGCAGTTTTTAAGACCACCATTAGGTATAGTGTTTTGCAACCCTTCCAGTATTGTTGTAACGGTTATTTTTTGTAATCATTAGTTTATTATATCTTGAATTTAGTTAATTAACTACATCTATAATTGTATTTAAGCTCAGCTTACTATCTAAAATTTCAGTATAAAATTTTGAAACGCAATGTTCTGCAGAAAAGCCTTTACAAGGCTTCGCGGAAACATATAACCATTGTACAATAATTTCTGAAATAAAATAAAATAAAAAAAAATAAAAAAAAAAACGTACTGCTGATCGAAACTGGAAAGATTTTTTTTCACATTCAGGTGTTGCCGGGCTCTAACTGCAGTAATTGTTACGTTTCAATTCCAGAAATTGTTACTACGGGACTGAGACGCAAGTACTACTTCCGCTAATAAAAAAAGGTTACAACTGTTATACAAATAGAACAACATTAACGGAATTTTACCAATTTCTTAGGAAGTTACAGATTTTTGAAATTGATTTAAGTTTAATTTGGGCACACGTCTACTCATAGATTAATTTTAAGAATAGGTACGACGTATTGACGATAATTGCAGAGTTTTCAAAAAACATTTTTAAAAATCATTGGTTTTTCCGGGGGAAAATCACCTAAAAGGTGATAAATTTAAGCTGTTTTCTACACTAATTTCTAAAATTTGAGCTATTTTTTACGTGGCGGTATTTAACAAAAGGTGTCATTTTAAGTCAACCGAAAACTGCCCAAGTTTTCAGAAAACCCTTAATTTCATTATTATTTCAGTCTAGAGTACAATTAGGTCTCAACATTTGCGTTGAAATTAGGTCACAAAATTGTCAAATATCTATCTTGACAGTATTTACACAAGTCGCAAAAGAGATTGACGACTCAAAATTGTTTTATGGAAAAAATCACGATCTTGATCATTAATTTCCAGCACCCAAATGGCAAGGTTATGCTATAATATATAGATCTAGATCGTTAACCAAAGTGGATCGGATATGCCCAAATCTTGTGAAGGTCTCGAACTTAGCGCGCCTGGGTTTTCAATCACACTCTTACCTACGGTGGCAATATTTTCACCTTGTCAAATAAACAATTAGAGTGTCGTCCAAGTCTCAGAAAAATTTATACACCAAACAGGTGGCGTTTGTGCGTTATTTGCAGTGATGCCACCTGATTCTCAAATGAGTTTATTGACCCTTTGTGGCTAAGCTAGTTTTTGCAGATATTTCAAGGATTTGGCTTGAAATTTGTGACCCCTCTTCCATGTTGTAGATAGGCTACCGACACCGTGTTGACACTTTTTTCTTTCATTCAGATAACACATCTTGATAAATGGCATTTGAACACCTCCAGATTACCCTCAAATCGAGCGGGATTGACCGTTCTCCTTTCTCTCCTTTCTTTCAACATCAAAAGCTTTATAAATTGCATATCACTCGACGCAATGATAGACGATAGCTGTACTGCGTTCGTCAGGTTTAAGGTTTTAGAGTGACCCAAGAGTGTAGAAGATACTAGTGCCTATTAGACGCCAATAAATTTTCTTACCAAACATTTTAACACTACATGACATGACTACATGAATGAAAATGGACATTAACAAAGTGAGGTACACTGAAATAGATAGAAGCTAATAGAGACTAATAGGTTTTTAAACATATGGAATTAAGGCAAAATAAATATACTTTAATTGAACATATGTATATCACTCGTAAATGATAGCTGACTTTTGCCCTCAACGGCTTAGTTGGCCGAAAAGCGTTCACGATAGAGCTACACGTAAGTTACTATGTTCACGGTTTTTCTTCTACCATATACATATGTCTAATATAACCTTTTCGAACTTGACCTTCAGGAATTGGCAATATATGGAATGTCCCCCTCACCTATAGGAAAAATAAGTCACAAAGTGTTTAATCGAGTACATCGGCTCGTTGGATCGTCTTTTTTTTTTTTTGCTTATAATTCGTGCAGGTTCAAGAGTGTACGGTGTATGTCGCACAAACTGGGGGTGCAGGTGGTTTGTGTCGAAGATTTTCGTTCACTTCTCTCCGGGGGTGGTTGTCCTAGATATGATTTGAGAGATTCGAATGAATTTGCGTTGGTTGTAGTTCACAGTAACTCTTTCATTTCCATGTCATTAAGGTGTTGTATTGGAAAGCACACACAGAGTATGAATTTTGAAGTGATCTTATGCTGCGAGTGTTATGCCTTCGTCAGCATTTTTTGATCATCTGTCATTCACAATTGATGTTTTTGCGTGTAGGAATTGTTCTTGACTATAGACGCACTTGATCTACAGACCTTCACCTCAACAATCGGTGATGATTACCATTGCACCCCGTCCTATGTATGTTTGGTTAAGGATAGTTCGTAGCTGTGACCAGGGCGCTAAGCAGTTTTATTAAAGATTTTTTTTTCTAGAAAAAGAAAAGGAAATAATGCTTATTTGAGGAAAGATGGGCTGCCTCTTATTAGCTACGCCAAAAACTGAGTGACCAAGTGGATTTGGGCAACTTTGAACGTTGTCTGAACAATGGGCAAAAGAAAATGTAAAAGCAACAGGAATACAAAAGTTACACGTTGGCATACGTTGTCCGTTGGCATTCTATTCCTGCCCGTCCGAGTATAGTCGTTTTTGTCTCCGTTTTTACGGCCACTTTCGATTTTTTATTCTAGACCTTTATGCTTCAATTATACGCGCTCACAACAAGATGGATCACAGGATTACTTATGCCTTATTAATCAACATTCGTCCTTTGGATGTGGGTTTTTTTAGGGTTTAATGGCAGCATTCACCGGCGTATAAAGTCATTTATTTAGCTTAGATTGGTTTGCCCTTGCCGCAGGTAACGTTCAGCCCCATAGACTTTTTCTTTAGTTCGCTCATACAATATTTTACAATATTTTAGCATGTTTCGTTGTGGGAACGACACTACTCTTTATGGACAACCAATTGACAAGAATTTTTTTTTGCAAATAATATTTTTGAGATGAGCCGCAGCCCTTATGAATCGCGTTTAGGACCACGCCTTCGTTCGTTTAGATGCTAATAATTTCGTCCTCATATGGAAAGCAGTGCTATGGATAGAAAATGGATAGAAAATGAAAAAGTAGGGATAAAGAGGGCTAGGTTTTCTGTGAGCGTGTTGCACGTTAGACAATCTACCAAAATGTACATGCCGGAAGCCATTGTTATGCATTGGTATTCTCTATTCGCTTTTTTCTGTTTTATAATTCCCACTAACAGGCTAAATCAAAGGAAATTGAACTCAATTGTTCACCTTGGCAAATTCGTCGGGTTTTAGCATTTGCCTTTTCCACTCCTCGAAGACTACTTGGCAGGTGGATTCTGGTAAGCCCTTAAGGGTACGCGTGCAAGCTTCGTCCCATGGTTGTGTCCTTTGATTTCACTTCTGGGAATAGAAAAAAAGTTTGGCAGGGGAAAGTCGAGACATGAGGAGTGGGATATCATCGCGAAATCGTTTCCCGCCAGGTATTTAATCACCCTTGGCGAAGTTGTTGCTTGGTGCATTGCCGTGTTACCATTTCCATTTCCCTACGATGGCTTGCTTCACTCAGTTGAAACTTCTCTTCAGTCTTCTGGGCACTTAGGTAAACAGAAAAGGTATAAATTCGAGGTAGACGATGGTAACGAAGTAAACGGCTCGGCCTTTACACTCTTTTGCAGTCTTTCAAAGCTTGTGACAGTTAAAAACTGAAGTTTGTGACATGCTTTCATCCTTGAACACTCCTTGAACCTCTTTATATATGAAAATGAGTTTGTGATTATAGAGCATCTGTGTATCTACTATATTTAATGGTGATTTCCATCCCATATGAAATTTACCAAACAAGACTGCCCGTAACTATTTTCAGTGTTGAACCCCCAAGCGTTTTTTACTCCATCCATGGCGGACCTCTACTCTCTACATTTAAAATTTATATTTAACAACTCATATTAAAACTTAATAATAAAAAGAGAGTCGAAACTAGCAATGAATGTTATGATCATTAACAGTGATCAGTAACTAAATGATGGCTAGTACTAATATGTAGCAGCGAATGCCGGGGCAAGGTAATTAATACCCTGACAACTCTATTCCGATTTTAGGGAATGAGGAATGGCTTATAACTCCAATTATAGCTGGACTTAAAATTGTTTGTTAATAAACATGTATTTAACGGCCTGTTTACATATCAAACAGGGATCGATTAATGGTATACTCTTAACGAGAGCGTAACAAATGAACATACATATGTAATGTTACACGCAACTAACACAGCAAGATGTTTAACTTATTCCACTATTTCAAATAAATTAATCAATTCAAATAAAGGATCGAATAAACTCCAAGAAAATTGGAGCATCTATTTTTATTCATCAAGTTTAGTGATTTTCCCGCAAAAAGTCTTAGTACGAAAAAGGAACTACCAGTGAACCGGATGCAGTCGATGGATGCAATTTTTGATTTATTTCGTTTTAATTACTCTAAATAATCCCTGACAACGACTTACTCAGCTTCAGCTTCGGTGTTTAAACAAAAGTTGTTCAACATAAGTTTTGCTAGTTTTTATATGACATGTAAAATTTACCCGGAATTTACCTTTTGAGACAGAGGCATTAAAGATATCGCTACATTTTTTTTCCAATTTCAAACTGCCTTGAATTTTGCGTTTCGGTAAAAGGTTGTGGCTCAAAATGCTGTTTAAAATGCATGCTGTAATATGCATATGAGCGCCATAAAGCAGATTTGCTTCATTTTCCTCGAACTTATCGTTCTTAAAATCGGGAAAGGCAATAAGCTATTTTTCAAAATCCTCATATAAGTTTTAAAGAGTTGTCTCAAGAGTAAACCGAGTACCTTAGGTCTGCTTAGAATATTATAATTGATATTTGGGGCATCAAAACGTGCCGTCGCTCAGCCGTTCTCGAAAAAGCTGAAAAGAGTATCAAAAGCAGATCACAAAAAAAATTATTTCCGACCGATATGGGCGTAGCCTTCGTGAGGAGACAGGGATTGAGCAGTGCCGCATACGAGCAAGCCAAATAATGTTGAAATGACGCATCTAAGAAAAGCCGAACGTATTTTTTGAAAAACGGCAAAATAGTTGTCCAACTACCAAATAGTAGTCCAACTACCAGATAAACAACAGGTCGAAAACTACTAGATTGGTAGGAGAACAATTCATGAATTGCAACAGGATACAGCAACATCGTATCAAACCATTGGCCCACATAATGTACACCTGCGGTAAAAAAATGTAATGAAAAAGGAACATTGATTACGAGGCATAAATCTAACTACTGTTGCAAAAACCTATTATATAACCCTATAGTAAATCCAATTAACTTTTATTTTGAGAAAATTTAATCATGTTGTATATCAACAAATATAATTTTTGAAAAAAATATTTTCTTCACATAGATCAGTTTTTTGCCGGTAAAAATAATAACACCATCAACACCAATTGTTTGTAATTAATTCATGTCATGTAGGACATGATTAATATTTTGTTGCATGACCTTTGTTGGAAATTACTGCCATGCACCACAGTGTCATTGAATCAACGAATGATTGACATTTTCTCTTGCATAGCAGAGGCGCGTTGGATTGTGCCCATAATTCGTTGATGTTTCTTGGCTAGTTCTCGAAAACACTTTTTTTTTACTCAGGCCATAAAGGACAGAATAGGGTTAAAGTCTGGACATTGAGGTGGCCATTATGCCATATTGACATTGTTTTCTCGAAATCATTGCTTTACCTTCTTGCTGGATTGTTTGGGGTCGTTGTCTTGTTGGAAGACCGAAGCAAATGGCAGCAGAACGCATTCATTATTTGAACATAAGGGTGTTGCTCCAGTACAGATTTTATTCAATAAATTGGACCAACACCATGGTATGAAAAACATCTCAATACCATTATGCTGCAACCACCATGTTTCATCGTTTTTATGGTGTAAGGCTGTTTAAATACCATTTTGGAGGTCTTCGAACAAAACAACGAGATCCAACATCCAAGTACGATTTCGCTTTCATCTGACCATAGAATGTCCCACCACTTTTGAATCGGCCAAGTAGTTCCGAGCAAACTTCAACCTCTTAGTCGTAGAACATAGTCTGAGTAGCCGAACTTCTCTCAGGCCTTCAAATTTCTATAGTTCCAAAGCTTGCCGAAACATTCAACTCCATTTTTATTTCGATGGGTGACTTGAATGGATCCTTTTTCGACAGTCTTACAATACGCTTGACCAAATGCGGTGATTTTGCTGCTTTTCTTCTGCGACTGTCTGCTTTTCTGGTATTTTACTAGGGTTCGAATAGTTTTATTACAACATCCAAGAAACTCCCTGACTTCTGAATAAGATTTGCCATCAGAAATTAATTTTTTGAAAGAATTTCTCTTTTCTGGAGTACAGTGCTTACCACGACCCATGACTACAAAAAAAAAAAAACATTGCTATTTTCTTCAAGTAGAAAGTAAGTATAACCCAATAAATTTACCTCAAAACTTTTCGCTCAATAATTTCTAAATAAAATATATTTTTTTTGCGACTGCCTCTGCTGGTGCTATTATTTTGACTGCAGAACAAGGAACTTATGACTGAAAACTTGTAAACAACAAAATCGACCGTTATAATTGAAAGCGGATTTCTTCATAATTTCAGAGAGTTCACTTTAGGTAACCGTTTAGAACAGTAAAGTGTGGAAAATAAAAATGTATAGAAGCAAATTCTTGGAGTTTGTGGTAGTACGATCGTGGTGCTATATTTTTTACCGCTAATGTATTAATTTAACTATTAAAATCCAAATCAAATATTATCAAAAATGTGTTTTTTGGGTAAAACATCTTTAGCTGCACAAGTCTATCCCTCTACTCCTTAAAACTCCGTAATCGACAAGCCTTAAGTTCGCGAAAAGTTAATCACCCAAAGGTACCAAATTTAATATTATTTGAAAATCGTTTTTAGTTACGGTTTTATTAAGAAATAAAGTTAAACTAGCATCCTAAGGACATCAGCTAACGTAGGTAATATGAGTGTTATCTTCTCAAAAAAGATGCTATGAGCAAAATAATTGGAATAAATAGCTAATTTTTCTCAAAAGTATCAGTTAGCAAAAAGTGTTTTTTTTTCTCCATTAATTAGTTGCAATTATTGGGCTTAACATTATTTACATTAATATTACTGAATTGTTGGATATTGGTGTGTTTCAACTTACGGATGAAGGCGTAATAAACGCGATAAAGAAACTAGAATTAAATTGCAGTCAGGTCCTAATGGAATCCCTGATATAATGTTAAAAAAGTGTTTATCTCAAAGTTTTTGCAAAATTTGCTTTAAAATGCTTGACAATAACAAAACAAATTTGGAAAGTCATAGTGCACCAAGATTTCATTTGGAGAAGTTCAAAAATACAAACCTTATTCCAGATTTGTTTCTTGAGGTTTCCTCAAGAGACAATAATAATTCAAAACTTAAAGCAGAGATTACTTGTACTGTGTTAGTCTTAACTTTGTTTTCCTTAATGCATAGTGTTCCTAATTTTTTGCAAGCAGTTTGTCCGGATTCTTCCATCGCGAAAGATATAAATGGTATGGTATGGGCATACCAAAGCTAGTTCCGTGGTTTATGTTGTTATGGGGCCCTTTGTCCGAGAACAAACAAGTAGTGTTTTAAGAACTGGGCAATTTTCTATTACCTATATAATAGACAAAACAACAGATGTTTCAACAAGAAAATGTTTAGTTATAGTTACGCGTAGTTTCTATGAACAGGACAAAAAGATTCGATATAATTTTTTGGTCTTATGGAACTTTCGTCGTCAGATTCGAATGAATTTTTTTCAAATCTAATTTTTTTTTTTTGAAAAAAGATATATTCCAATGACAAACATAATTGGTATGGCAATAGATAATGCTACAGATACATTGAGCGGCAATATAAATAAAAAGGGTTAAAGCAAAAATACAATTGCCTAGCAATGCAACTCATTATAAGATTATTTCACTCTTTTAAGTTGTGAAAATTTAGATTCTGTAAACGAAGTCACAACTTTTTTAACTTATCCTTTAAATAAACTTTATATGTATTCTCTTTCTTTCTTATGTTTTAAATTTAAAAAATAAAATATTCCAATCAGAGTTGACTCGAATACATTCTTGAACAACACATTTTCTATCTTTACATGGATCTTCTTAAGAATTTTATAAATCTTGGTGCAGATAATGTGTACATTGTTTTAAACGATTTTTCCCTCCACCAGTCTCTTTCATATACAGTCTGTCACATAACTGTTTGCAAAAGGAAAGATTGTTTGCAATTTCAGCTAAAATGTTAAAATTCATGGAAACGCATTGCTTTTGTATTTTTTTTTTATAATCTTATTAATAAGGTTATTTTTAATAAATACAACAAAACAAAATTAACAAAAGTCAAATTGGAATGCAGAAAAATAATAAAAATAGAAACATCATATTTTAAGCTGTCAATTAATTGTTTGCAAAATGCAAACAGAACATAAAAGGAAATGAGAAAAGAAAACACAAATAAAAATTGCCTTAATATTTAGGGTGCCTACCACTGGTATCAATAACGGCTTGTAGCCGTCTTGATCCAATTAGGTGCTGCATAACGTAGTAGTCCAGTATCTTTTTCCACTCTTTCTAAATTACTCTAACAAGTGCTCTTTGTGAGGTGACAGCCCGTTTTGACACCTTCTTTTTTAAAAATGGCGACTTTTAAATGGGCCTTATATCAGGACTTTGCGTAGGTGCATTGAACTACAGTTGTAAAGTTACCATGTCCTGTACAAGAGCAACTTGTGCTTCAGGTCACTGCCCTGGTATAACTTGGGTTGCAGCTTTTACGGATTTTTGAGATTAACAAGCCCGAAACTTGCAGAATATGTACAAGTAATACTCCTTGGCCATTGGATTGGTGAAAATCTTCACTTTATTATGGGAATAATATTTTTGTTTTTCAAAGCTGTATATGGCTTCCGCCATACAGTTTGAGGTCCTTCATTGTAATGCAAAAAATGTAATCACAAAAAAATACATCATTCCAGAACTCTTGTGGCTCTGCAATGTGATGCAGTGCAAAAGTCAGCCTTTTATGCACATTTGTCTAGGAGAGTAACGGCTTTTTTCAGGCTATTTTCGATGAGTATTTATTTTTGTTCAATACACGCCGACTAGTCTCAGAGGAAATCTCCATGCAATCGGTTTTTACCTCCGCCACTAAGTGCTTTAAACTGATTTGGGGCTTTTCCATCACAGCTCTAAGGATTTTAGATTCATCTCTTTGGGACAGCTTCGTTGAAGAATTTCTCAACTCCAATCGATTATCTTTTCTACTGATGTTATAATGTCTTCAATTTAACTGATAACGTTTCGACTATGTCCTTAGGAGATTTTCCCTTATAATAATTGAAATAAACTAACTCTCTCACTTTGCTACGTATCAGGTTCAACTTCCAGGTATTTTTCAAATTGCTTATTAATCGGCAAACACATTTCAAATAGCTACTAATTTGCAAACAATTAATTGACAGCCTAAAATATGATGTTTTTATTTTTGTTCTTTTCCTGTATTCTTGTTTGAATTTTGTTAATTTTTTTTGTTGTAGTTATTAAAAATAACCTTATTAATAAAATTATAAGAAAAAAATTACAAATCAATGAGTTTCCATAAATTTTAACATTTTAGCTGAAATTGCAAACAATCTTTTCTTTTGCAAACAATTATGTGACAGAATGTATATTATATAATATATTTTGGAATAGAGTTTCAAGAATATATAAATGAAAACAATTTCGATGAATTAGAAACTGACATATATTATACATAGATGCTAAATTATTGGTCGATGGTGCTATGCCATCAATATTGCTATTTTAGATTCCTTCTCCTTTATCGATTGCAATAAAGAACATTTAAATAGTCAGTGGAGGTCTTTACTAGGGAGCCAAGATCTTTTATGTAAATACATGCTATGATGCTTAAGATAGTTTAATATTTTGGTTTAATTTACTCGATACAAAAAACGGTCTGGAGGGAAAAATATACACTTCCCCATAGTAATGCTGCTGCAGAGCGAAAATTTTCGATTGTAAGCTAAGTAAAAAATAAAATACAAAACAAATTTAACGTAAATACTCCTGAAAATGTTGTTTTTTGTAAGGAACTGAATAATGTCAGCAACAGTTGCTGGACACCCCAGACTCTCCTGGATTTTTAGAGTATTTTCAAAATTTTACTTTTATTGATGGAAAGTCTATGAAAATCCATTAAAGTGATTAATAAAAAATCTACTGCGGAAAGATCCAATCTACTGCATTTTTTTTAATGATCTACTGCGCTCCTCTTTTTTTGAAGTGGCAACGCTGATCACGGCGACAAGAGATAGGGAAAATATTAACAAGATTGAGAATTAGTTTGTCCTACGTGCACTTGTGTTAAAGAAAAGCTATATATGTGGGACACTGAACACAAACAAAATTTTAGAGTTGGTTTGTTCCAATAATAATTCCAGTGATATTATGAAGATATGAAATCAGTTACTGGCTCATTGAATACAAGAGAAAAAGCTTTTGAAAGCCGACCGAGATTTAGATAGGAGCAATTTGGATCCAACAAAATGTGTATTCAACTTGGAAGCTGAATACATATGTTCAATCTTACTGCAACAGTTTCTATCCCTGGCATGAAAAGATTTATTTATTGCGCTGTTTGGACAGAAGTTCAGAGCGGTCGCTCGGGAAACGACATTGCAAATGCATTACTAAACAATTTGGACAGGCTTATCCAAGTATTCTCCACTTTAAAATCGATCATATTACGGATCATGTGTTCCACAGAATGCCTCTTTAAGGCAAAGCCTGCCACATGCCAATGGCAGTCCTACATAGACTAGGGTAGGTTAGAAGAGGTTAGAGTAGGTAAGGAAATGCAACGGCAGGCCAGGGTGGCACGTAGGTTTAGTTTAGTTTTAGCTTTAACTAAAAAAAATAAAAATTAAAAAGAAAAAAATTACAAAACAATAATGAAAACAAAAAAAGATGTATATATATGTACAATATATATATTAGTTAAGGTAGGATTAAGTTATTCTTAGTTATAGGTTTCTTTATAAAAAAAAAGAGGATCTGATGTTAAGTTTTTTTAAAATATCACTTTTCTTGGCCTAAATTGTTTATTTATTTTAATTGTTTTTCTTATTACAAGTTAATCATACGGCCGTTCTATTTTCAGTTCTATTTGCTTTAGAGTGTCCGTATTAGGCCAGTAAGGTATTTTATGTCAGTTGTTGTTTAAGCTAGTTTTAAACATTTTTGTCTAGGGTTAGTGTGTTCTACAAAATTTTAAAACAAAAGTGAATAAAAAAAAATAAAAAAATTCAATCAAAATGTTCTTAAAACGTAACGATGGTTGCCCAAAAATATTCCGAGCCGGGACATTCCTTAATCCAGGAAGTGGATTGCATTCATGCGACAAAATTTGAAGGCATTTTTAGCCGTAAATTTATTGATGTGTATCAAAAAGTCGCCGAGCTATAAGGACTATTGGTCGAGTGATTCTATGATACGAGATGGATATATTTCATCTGTAATAAGTTTGAAAAGATTTGAATTTATCCTCTCAAATCTTCATCTAAATGATAATGCCGTCATGCCAGAGAAATCAAGCACATCGTACGACAAATTCTATAAAGTGAGAACTTTACTGGATGCGTTGTCACTGAATTTTTTCCAAATGTTTATATCCTTCGAAGGAGGTAGCTATAGACGAATTCATGATCAAATTCAAAAGAAGAAGTTCTCTGAAGCAATATATGCCCAAGAAACCGATCAAAAGGGGCAAATGGAATAGTTGAATGCAACCTTGGGGCAAGAGTGGTGAAAAGCCTCACATCAGAGCTGGTAAACAAACACTATGTATGCTTTTTTGATAATTTTTTTACCAGCGTACCATTGATGGAATATTTAAAAGCATACACGCACACGCTACTGTTAATATGACCCGAAAATATTAAAGGGGTTCACCAGTTGTAAGTGGGAGTCCGCGAAAATTTATCTGGTTTTGATAGTAAAGAACAATTTTTTCGATTAGGCTGGTATATGGATCAGATAGCCTGTTTATTTAACATGAATTCCCTTTTTTAAGAAGATCAGCGACTGTTACTTGTAGAAACTTGTATATTTGATAATCACGGCAATGCGTGTCGAGACTTGCAAAGTGCCGCCATCCCGCCCGCAACGCTTGTCCATACGTGCAAGGAGACGAAATACGACTTGTGCTGCGCTTGTAATCTTGCATGAACTTGTCTGATTCCTAACCAATATTAATGCGATTGCTGCCAAGGACAAACGCTCATTTGTTTTCTGAATTTGTAAAAGAAAAGAAAGTGAATCGATGTCAGTGTTTGCCAGTGCCAGAAAAGGTAAGTACCTCCCTATTTGTACATTTGTTATGCATACTTCTATTTTATATTGTAATAATATTATATTTGTTATGTTTGCGTGTAGTGTGTACGTAATAAAAATTAAATACTGAACAGGGCCATTTTCGATACTTCTTTAAAAGAAGTGTAAGCCGAGAAAAAATTAACTTTTAGTATTATACTTTTTATTATAAAATTATTTATTTGCCCGACTGTGGCGATTCACTAAAGGAGAGATATATAGCCCCGTAGTTGCTAATATTAGATGACTAAAAATATTTTCATAAATTGTACATGTAGATACATACATATGTAGGTACCACTCGTAACGTACATCAAAATAATAAATAAATCATTGAAATCGTGGAGTTATGATGTCGAAATATTCTTTAAAAGTAGGTACATACATAGGTATTTGCTCTCGAATCAACAGAAATGTATCAAAATATAAAAAATGTTTTATATTACATTAAAATAGTTCCAGCCGTTTTGTGAGAACCTCTTTATGGGTCGGTTTATTGCTCCTATTCCTATACTGTTTAAAAAGCCATATCCTGTTAAAATCGCCTTATGATTACTAAAACAAACTTTTTTTTTCTTTACGGGTAGGTAACTGATATGAACCATGGCTGAATCTAAAAAAAAAATATCGACAGTACAGTGTTGATTACTTGAAATTTGGTTTTCTTCCATCAAAGGCAGACAAACGGTTGCCCATATGCCATTTATGTAACAAAATTTTGAGCTATGTATGACTCTATGAAACCATCGAAGCTCGAAGATGTTATTCTGATAAAATAGGCAAAGATTTAAAATATTTTCAAACATTGAAGGAAAAATATGAACAGAAGCCTAGTTTGCACAGTATGTAGGCTTGAACGTCTCAAAGTAATGATGATGGCTTGCGGGCATCTTACAATATCTCATTGCTTATAGCGAAATCTGGAAAACCGCATACCATCGGAGACAGTTAATTTTAGCCGCCGTTGGAGAGGTTTTAAAAACTGTTCTGCACAAAACTCCATTTAACGTACTCAAAAGAATTCTTTTGAATAACAACAATGTACACGCATTGACGATGTGAGTTCTGATATTGAAAGCTTCTTGTGTAATTATCTGCAAACAACTCATTTTCCTATTCAACTTTACCTGGTAATGAAGCATCAATATTGGCATATGTTCGATTTGTTATGGACGAAGAAATCCATGAAGAGCTGCTATTCGCGAAAACTTTAGAGGCGGATACTAAAGGCGAATCAATATTTAATGACCTGAGTAATTTCTTTAAACGAAAAATCGATTCCATTTACAAACATCATTTCGGTGGCAGCAGATGGAGCTCCTGCCATGTTCCGGCGATATCGTGGGATTATAAACCATCTTAAAATAATTATACCAGAAGTAACTACAATACACTGTGTCATCCATCGACGACACCTAGTAGCGAAAAATTTGAGTGATAGATTGCACCAATCACTTCAATTTGTTTGCACAATTGTGCGACGAAAATGATGAAGACTTCCAACGATTACTCTTACATACTGAAGTACGCTGGTTGTCGAAAGGTTTTACTCACTTTTTGAATCAGTCTTAGAGTTTCTGGAAAGTAAAGATCCAGATTTAGAAGAAATCCTAATCAAATTGAAGGCAGACATCGCGTATTTGACAGGTTTGTTAAAAAAATTAAAATTGAATAAAAACAAAGTGTGTAATTTATAAAGCAAAATATTAGTCGGCGCAAATTCTCCCAGTTTCCAAACTTATCACAGGCAGAATGTCTTGATGTGGATATTCAGACATACGCTCATTTAAATGCCCTACATGATGACTTCAAAAACAGATTTGAAGATATTCTCACGATCATAAATCCATTTGATAAAACGCAAGTGTCGAATGTCGTATTACATGAGGAGCTACTCGAGCCTAGTACCAATGAGGAGCTGAAGGTGAAATTTAAAAAAGGCTATCAAACATTTTGGCTTACAAATCTGAAGCCAAATATTGATCATTTGCTGTCAATCCATCAAGTACATCTCACTCATTAAAATTATAATTTTTTTTTTTTGGTTTTTTGATTTGTATTGTTGAAGTTACGATGCGTTATTAATGTTTAATTTTAGCTCTATGAAGTCTGTAATCATATTAGTTATTTTAATAAATAGAACATAAGGAAATATATGTATGTACTAGTTTTCCTCTTATTTTTACCACTCCGAATTTAGTGTTAGAACTCAGCCGACATGCAAATTTCCATCGTTAGATCTAATTTTCACATTGTTTGATGAGTTTTGGGAATATGGTAAAAATATAGGAGCAGAGGGTCCACCGGAGTCAGGTTAATTTTGAAAGTGGTCTATGAGAAAAAAAAGTTTGGGAACCTCTGATCTAAAACGACAGGAAAAAATGGGGCTCTAGAAAGAATTTCGTCTACTCAGGCCATACAAGACTATACCAATAATATGAATTTTGTGGATCATTTTGATCAGTCGTCATCTTTGTACAAGATTAATAGATAGAGCAATAAGTGGTGGCATAGAATTTTTTTCTATTTTTTAGATGCTTGCGTTGTTAGCTCCTTTATTTTGCACAAGTTAATAGGAAAACCAACAATGACAGCGAAGGAATTTCGGCTAGAAGTAATTAGAGGCTTACTAGCTTAAACTATTGTAAGCAAGAATCAAAGAACAAAAGTCACAAACTCACCAACATCATTGCCGGTACAAGTTGTTGGATTAAAAAAATCGGAACCGTTCCATATGAAATAAAAATTACAAATTCTTCACATCAGCCGGTACCCAGTACTCGTAGAAGGTGCGCTCTATGCAGCTCGGGAAAAAGCCAGAGACGAACTAATTATATTTGTGGGGTTTGCAATGTACCACTTTGTTGGGAAAGACGAAATCATGTTTTCAAGAGTACCACCTTGCCGGACCCAGCAGCGCCGGTGGTTCATAATATGTACCTACCACCGACTTTTTCTGTTTTTTACAATTAAAATTATTTAAAATTCTATTTGTTTACTTTTTGCTAATTTTTAATAAAGAGCCAGTTAATAAATAAATGTTCACACATAAAAAACAAAATGTTTTTCTAGCCACAATAGGGGCTAAGTAATTTCTCAGTTTCTAGATGAAACTATAAGAGTTAAAAAACGTAGAAATTCATAGTCCACTTAGCCTAGTCAAACTTTTAGCAAGCATGAATACCGAAAAAGTTGAACTCAAAATCATTCAAATGCTTTCAAAAGAATTTAAGACGTATTCCATGTCGGCTAGCAAAGTGGAATTCAGTAAAGTACTTTTTACCAAAGTAAAAATATTAGGTACTTTATGAAAAAAGTTTCGAGTTTGAAATTAAATATAAAAACTCGGCAAAGAAAAAAATGGTCAAAACCGTCAGTTTAATTAAGGAAGCCACCAAGGGTACACCACAAACAGCCAAAAAATTTGATTTGTGCAAAATTTAGCAAATACCTTCAAGACACCAAGATCAAAAGAGAAGAAAAATTATTTACAAGACTTGCTTTCGTTTATTCGTGATATTGATAAGCAATACACCAAAACCTTGGTTTTCGTCGTTTCGAAGTTGCGTCGATATTATTCCGGTTTGCGTTTTTGTTATTCGTTTTTTGTAAAAAGGGGATGTACATATGTATGTATGTACGTAAAGGTAGTCAGTTTGGAGGAATACATGCAACAGTGAAGTTTAACTTTTTTGCAGTCAACACCAAAATAAGGCAAAAGCGAAAACAAATTAATTTAGAATTAAAAGTCGAAATTTTAAAACATTTCAAATCTGGAGAAAAAGCTGTTGACATTGGAAGAAGTCTTGATTTAATTCCCACCACAGTAAGAACAATTTGTAACCGCGATGCTAATAAAATAAAAGAGTTTACTAAAACTGCTACACCATTACAGTCTAAACAAATTACAAAAAAAGAAGTCCTCTTATGGAGTTGTGTCTTAGCGTTTGGATAGAAAACTAAAATCGGCTAAGTCAGAAAAAAGGCTTGACCTTGCTTAATGATCTTAGATATAGTTTTCCTTTATCAAGTGGAAGAATATGAAACAAGCCATGGTTGGTTCGAACGTTTCAAAACTCGAACAAATTTACATAATGTCGCGTTGAAAGGAGCAGCTAGTAGATATTTCAGCTGCAAATAAATTTAAACTCCAATTAAAAGCCATTGTTTAAGAAGGTGGATATTCTCCTAAGCAAGTTCTGAATTTCGACGAAACAAGTCTATTTTGGAAACGCATACCAGGAAGAATGTACATTCCCAAAACTGAAAAATCTTATCCTGGATATGAAGTCAGCAAAGATCGGCTTACACTTCTTCTAGGAGGAAATGCAGAAGGCGATTTTAAATTTAAGCCTTTCTGGTTCATCATTCTGATAATCCGAGAGCTTTTAAAAATGTAAAAAGTGTGATCTTCCGATTTGTTGGCGTACGAATAAGAAGGCCTGGATGACTGCAGGTCTATTTAACGATTGGGTAGAAAATTGCGCAGTTCCTGACTTAAAAGCCTATTGTTCTGCTCAAAATATTGATTTTAAAATATTGTTGATATTAGACAATGCTCCTACATTTTAAACATTTTCTGAAAGTATAAAAGTTGGTTTTATACCTCCAAATACCACCTCCATCATACAACCAATGGACCAAGGTGTAATAATGTTACTATCTACTACGTACTTTTTGTCAGCTTATCGCAGAAACTGATGGAGAAGGTAAACTATCCATGAGAGAGTTCTGGAAAAATTATAATATCATGATGGCTATCGAAAATATCAACTTGTCATGGATAGAAGTAAAAAAATCAGTATGAGTGGAAGCTGGCGTCAAATATGGCCAGAATGCATTAGTAAAGTTATAGCAGAAGTTGATGATGTACCAATCGTCCATAGTGAACTTACCGGATTGGCAGCAGCAGCCAACTTTGGGGTATGGAGGAGCGTGATATTGATGAGTTATTGATATCGCATGAAGAGTTTAATAACGAACATTTGATTGGTATGAATTTTGAACACGCTTTGGAAGATGATATTGTTGCACCTGAAGTGGTTGTTGAAGAAAAGGAACTAACAACTGTTCTTATTTCGAAAGCGATGCAACTTATCTGTGACAGACGCCATCAATTGTCACAAAGAAATTTATTTAGATAAAAAGGTAGTGACAATTCAACCAACTATGGAGTATGGACCAGTTTTTAATAAAATCAACACGACGACCAAATCAGTCAACAGAAATTCCATTGAAACTTTAAAAAGAATTAAATGTCATTACTATTGAAGCTACAGAGTGCGCCATCTCATATGGGTCGATGTAAACTTCGAATAACTTAAACAATTGTCAACCGATTTTCATATGTCATAGCATTTTGGAAACGCCAATTCAGTACAATTGAAACCATGAATCGCTTCACACCAAAAGAACGCGGAAAAAGTTTCAATGTTCATTATAAATGAACGCTCGATTGTGCTAGCTCAACGTGTGTATCGTGCAAAATATCGTGATCGTGTTGCGCCCAAAAAAGATACAATTCGTCGTTGGGCCTCGAATTTTTTTCAATTTGGTTCTGTGTCAAGCCCTCATGAGCAACCTAGGCAACGTCCACGGCGTTCAAGCTCATCTATTCAGTCTGTGAAGGCCAGTGTTCAAGAAGACCAAAATTTGTCATATCGGCGCCATTCGTAGCAGTTAGGCATCAGTGGGACCATTTTGCGGAGAATTTTAAAGATGAGTTTCACTTATTTCCATACAAAATGCAGATAACTCAAAGAATTTTGCCACAAGATGACCCACGGCGCTTGGCATACACACAAAATGTCATTGCAATGATTAATGCTGAGCCGGAGTTCTGGCAGCAAATTTTGATGACCGATGAGGCAGATTTTAAGCTCTCTGGCTCAGTTAATAAACAAAATTGTCACTTCTGGGGAAACGAAAATTCTCACATTCTTCACGAAGAACCGCTATATGATCAAAAAGTTACTGTTTGGGCCGGAGTATGCGCTAAAACCATCATTGGACCGTATTTCTTCAAAATTGGCGATACAGTGGATGGCGATCGATATCGGTGGATTTTGGCCCGTTATGTGTTCCCAGAAATGCGTAAAAAAGGCTAATTTCACTTTTGATTTCAACAAGAAGACGCGACATGCCATACTGCGGACAAAACTATGAACCTTTTGCGTAAGAAGTTCCCTGGAAAATTGGTGTCAAAAAGGGCGATATTGACTGACCTCCGAGATCGCCGGATTTGACTCCTCCAAACTTTTTTTCTTTGGGGATACTTGAAAAGCAAGGTGTATGCTAACGGCCCGAAGACAATAGAACAGCTCAAAAGAAACATTCGTGCGGAAATCGCAGACATTTCGACCGAAATGCTCGAAAATGTCATGGAGAATGCACGAAAACGAGCCCATTTTTGCATCAGCAATAAAGGTAGTCATTTAATTGATATTGTTTTCAAAAATGAATCAAAATAAATTGTAAAGGTCTAAATTGAATAAAAGTTTTTGAATTTTCCAAAAACGGTTAAGAATTGTTGAAGTTATTCGAAATTTACATCGACCCATATGAGATGGCGCACGCTGTATATTTTCTGTAAAATTTATTGATTTTTTAACTGATTTAGTTATATAGTTTTATGAAATTTTTATGTTCCCATTATTTAAAGTAACATTTTGGTTGCAATGAAATTAAATGTAATATATTACAATTAATAAACATTTGGATTTCTAATGATATATTTTATTCTGCTACCAATTAAAGCAAATGTTGTGAAAATGGGACATGGGAACATGGGAATCGTTAATTCGATTTGCGTTGTGTTTTCCTGGTCCCAATTAACGACGCAAAGCGAGATTTTGGCGTATTTTAAAAAGTTGCTAAATCTTTAGAAACTAAAAATATGTTTATAAATTAGAAAATGTCAATTAAACTTGTTGTGACAGCAGTAGAACTGCTTTAAGTTTTTTTGTTGTTTTGCGTTTTCATGAAGAATGTTTAATACAAAACACTTTGAATATTTTTTTTATTTTATTCTATTTTTTTAATAAAAACTTTGTTAATAAAAAAGATGAAATCAATTTTTATTTTCAAATTTTAGCATCCAATTTCATGCATTCTTGCCACATCTGAGCCATATCCATTTTTTTCTGTTCCACGTGTATGGAAAAGAAATCAGTTTCAAAATATACTTGTGTCCCACAAGTCAAAAAAGTAGACTTTTACGTTAATTACTGTAGCTTGTTAACGGTTTGGCAAAATACTTTGAAAATTGGTAGGTGAACTCTTTATATCACTATCTTCAAGTTAAAAAAATAAATCCTATCACACAGTTTCGGAGTATCAAGTACGCGACGAGTAATATTTTGATAGAATTTTAAAACATTTATTTCTCGAAAAATACAAATTTTAATTGTAAAATTGCCTCACAGTTGAAAAATCATATATCTACCTAATCGAATTTGGACGAAATTGTCTTCCCAGCGGTAAAAACATCAAAAAACGTGTTTTCAATTAACCCAAAAAAGGACTTTGGTGTCCTTCTCCGAAATATTTTATTCGATTTTAATCGAAACCTATTTCAGCAAATTTTAACATCAAATTAACGAGATCGAACAATTCAATTTGAAAGAAGAACGATACGATCCACATAAGAATTAATCACGATAGAAAAAGCAGATCCAGGCTCGAGAGCAATACAAAGGACAAAAAAAGAAAAATGTAACAAAAAGAAGAACAAGAACAAAACATAAGAAAGGCAGAAAAAATATAATAATTGTAACATAAATGAATAAAATATTACGCACACGTACCTCGCCGTCGTGCAGTCGCGGTAGAGAATGTCGAAATCCTTGCAGGACAACAATTTGCATCGATTCACGCCCGGCTGTATCGCGCCCAGACCGCGCAATATCCTCACCTGCTCGACATTACACACGAGCGGTACAATGTCCAGACGCTTCAGTTTCGTATAGACCGTGTGTAGGCCACCGACCAGATGCTTGAGGAATAGTTCGAATGCTTGCGGAAGGCACATCATCGTTTCGCCGGATATGATGAATGCCGCTACCTTTTGACCGCGATATTCGACCAATTTACATTCGTTCGCGCTCGGATCCGATGTGGATATCGGTGGCGGACTGTTATAGGATCGCGGCGGTACGTGATGATGTGCGGCAGCCATTAATTCCAACGGCGAGGCATGATGCATCATTTGTAGGGAGTTCAATAGCCCCAGGCTATGGGGCGGTAAGCCGTGAGGCATTCGTGGTGGCATGCCCGTCGGTAAACCGCCACCGTTTGGTGGTGGACTATGTTGATGGTGTTGCTGTTGCATTTGTTGCATCATGGAATGATTGAGAGCGACAGCCGCCGCGGACGCAGGACTCGGTGGTTGTGGATGACGTGACGGAGACATTGTTGGCGGGGAACAACTCGATGGGCGATTACGATTAGAAACGGATCCACCATTTGATGTATTGCCACTATTCGGTGGCGTTTGTTGTTGTGATTGTTGTTGTTGCATAAGCATTTGATTCATAGCCGCAGCGCTATTGTTGTTAAGTGTATAGTGCGGACTGGAGCGTTTGTCGTTTGGATTGTTCATGATCGAACTGCTGGTGGTCGTGGAGAGGGAGAGTGGCTCGAGATCGCCGCGCGGGGACGATGCACAGTTAATAGCTTGAACCGAGTCTATGGAGGACGCGACACTGTGTTCACTCTTGGTCGATAGTGCGTCAATTGCAGAATCCATTCTATTTAAACCGGTTCACCAGGGGATTGGGGGCTTGTTTTTGTTTTTTTTTTTTAATTTAATTTTTTTTATTTTGTTTCTAAACTTCCAACGAAGACTTTGTGAATTTTTCTGTTCATCACTGAATCACTTGTTCCATTCGTATCGATTGCAAAAATAAATAAAACAAATCGCAATAATAAAAGTAACACATCCGCCTTGCACCGCTAGCGCAATGCAAATAACCACAAATGCGTCAGTGAAAACGAATCCGAATTTTTCAAACGTCGGCGAAACACAATCAAACACTACACAATCAAAAAACCAAAACAAAAAAAAAACAAAAAAGAATAAAATTTCTACAATAGGTCGGTTGGTAGGTGGGTAGTACGTTCAAGAATTGTCGCTATCAGTGACAAACATTTCACAAACACACCGGACTCCAACTGTCGCACGAATCGCAATCGCAACAATTAAATTCACTACTGCCTTTGCCTTGCCTACCACTCAGAATTGACACGGAGCCCCCGAGCGAGATGGCTGGTGAGATGGGTTGATATACGTGTGCGAGAAAGAGTGAGATGGAGAGAACGAAATAAAATAGATAAACACCGATCCGAGCACAATTGGAACAGACAATCGTCGTCAGTGTCGCAATCGGAACTGCTACTGCTCGCCGATACCAAATTGAAAATTCGTCCTCGCAGTCGTATCCGAAACCGAATTCAAATTCAAATGCCAATTCATTTACTACTACACTGCCACAAATACTACGACTCCACTCACAGTACACATTCGAAATGCAAAGGTACAGAGAGAAAAGGTACTTTAACGACAACCCCTGGCTGTTATACACGCATACACACACATCTATACATATATATAGGATTGCAGAGAGACATCGTGACGTATACGCCTTGCGCCACCACCCAGGGAGGCACAACAGCAACGACGAATTAAATGTACACTGTGCAGCGCGTCAACGACATCACCGGACGAAATGAAACAAATGAAACGATGAAAACGACTATACCAGTACACGGCGAATATTGCCCTAGCCAGA
The DNA here is from genome assembly GCA_958301585.1 of Merodon equestris. Classification (NCBI taxonomy): domain Eukaryota; kingdom Metazoa; phylum Arthropoda; class Insecta; order Diptera; family Syrphidae; genus Merodon; species Merodon equestris. The sequence continues at coordinate 52,337,232 of OY284416.1, forward strand.
AGCAGCAGGAGGAATGACGCGCGCGCTTGCCGCTCTCGCAATCGGAATGATATCTGATTACTGTTTCAAATATACTCTGTGCACTACTATGCTCTGTGTATTCTTGCTCTGGCTCTGACTCTAGCCCTCGCACTGGCTCCGACTCCAGTTCGATGTTATTCTGTTTCTGTACGATGAGAAATGATTTCTCCGATTGTTCCTTCTCACTCTGCTACTTCCAGTTTTAGCACCAGTGCCATCTACTTGCATCTCCCTTCGACGTATACCGCGGATCCCTACGATACTGTTTCGTTTTCATTTGATGTCCAAATGACTTGTTTTTTTTTTGTTTTTATATTTTCGTTTCTTTCTCCTTTTGTTTTGTATTTCTCTTTCTCAATAGCTATTTGTGCATGAGTGGAAGAACTGTAAAATGCCATTTGGGTTTCATTGCTGCCTCGCCAATCCAAATCGGAATGTGGAACGCATCTCTGTCGCTCGCCATACATCATATCGCGCCATCTCACTCGCTATCGTAAAACTCTTTCACATATATATGCACAAATAAAAATTACTCAAAACGAAAATCATAAAGAGAGAAGAAAATGATTGAAAAAGAAGAAAAAGATATAAGGACCGCGACCGAGTGTAGATGGAAGCAGAGTCTCCAGTTGTGAATGATAATTTTTCTGGAGATTTTCTTCAAGAAAAAAAAAACGACTAATCAAAGGAAGAGGACAAACACAGGAGAAAAAAAAACAAAAAAAGGAATCAACTTGCACCTCGTCCTCCCACTCGGCGGTACATACAGTTCCATTTGCTATGTCGTTGTCCTCTAACATAAAACGGGAGGGGGACACACTGGGCTGGAATGTAGATGTTGGATGGTTGGACGGATGGAATGAAATGGGAATATATGCGCCGGGGATGGATTTTCGGTCTGTAATTCAGAAAGAGACAGTAGATGACTGTGTGTGTGGGGGGATTCCTTTTTATTTTCTTCTTCTATTTATATCCAGATACTTATTCGTTTTCCTCTTCTCCTTTTCCTTGTTCATGTTTTTTATTTTGTTCCTTGTGCTTAAGATTTCTCTTATTTTTGCCATACTATTGCAGAAAATGTCGTTTTTTCCTTACCGGGAATTGCTGATTATGGTTAAGAGAAGGGTGTTCAACGGCGATTTAATGCACACACATGCTCCTTATTTTTTTTTTAGATTCGTTTTGGGTTTTTTTTATTTATCCTTTAACTTGGTTTTTTGAGAGAGAGTTTTTTTTAGTTTTCTTAGGGTGGAGTAAAGAGACAAACCAATCGCAGTTAGCGAAACATATAGCGCGGGTATAGTATTTAGTAAATTATAGATAAAGATAAATGAGAAATGCCTGGAGCACTCACACACACACACACACACACACCTTTAGATTGAGATCGAGAATTATCGGTAAAAAGTAGATAATATAACGACGAAAGGGGCGTGCAGATGTTGTATTCGTAATTTGTTGTTAATTGTAAAAACAACTTTTAATTGCTCAAGCAAATTTGAGAAGAGACTTTCGATTTTCGAATTCTTTTTTTTTAAAGAGAGGAAAAATCTACAGATTAACCGCACATCTTTGATCGACACTCCCACTCGGTTGCTTGGTCGCTGTTCCTTTTTCTATTTGTTTTTGTTTTCGTGTGCTCTATTCTACGTTTTCGATGGAGACTATGAGCAAAAACATTTAATCAAATACGCAAATATGCAAATGGGTATTGCCAGGTGGAAAGGCTGCCAAAGGATATGTATGTACATGACTCGTAAAAAGCAAATTGTGCGCAGCATTAATGAAAATAGATATTTGTTTATAGAATGTAGACAGGTATAGATGAGATTATTCTGAATATCGACGACCATTTTGTTTGGTCGGTGTTTTGAAATGCGCCAGAAACCATAATCTTATTTTTGTAGGCCGTCCAAACGGGAAATATTTTAAAATCGATTCCTAAATATTATTAGGTTAGGTAAGGGAAGAGTCTGTGCTGCCTAGACATCATTTCTTAAGGCCATAAGTCCTATTCTTTCAAGGAAAGGTCACGAGTCGTCAAATTTGTGTTTGTCTGCAAGTGGTACCTACTACGGAAGAAAGTAAAATTGTTCCGAAAAAAAAATTGGGCGCAAATTAGTATCATACTGGGACGAAGGAAGCCTTTTCTCACCCAATACGAATGTTATCGGCTTGCCAAATAATTTTGCGGACTCATTTTCATAGCAAGCAGCATCAGTAATCCGTGTATGTAGCAAAATAACATGCAGCCACCAGGACACATTTTTACGGGACACAAGAAACAAATCTTATAGCTCATAGGCAAAGATGGTATTAGGGGAATAAATATAAAATCAAATGCGGATGCTTATCAATATGAGTTTTAATACGTCCAAGGTGCCAAAAAAGCTCAAAGAGGTACTTGTTAGACCTATCCACAAGGGAGGAATTAAACACAATCTCCCGATTGCAATATTGTCGGTGATAGAAAAGATCTTGGAGAATCCCATTGCAGATCAAATATGGAAATTTATTAATAAGCATAAGCTAATAAGCAAGAATTAATACGGCACCAATCGACTCCTCGGCGATTTCACAAACTTAATTAACTCAAGCCTTAACAAAAGTCACCAGGTCTTATACTGCTTTTCTTAGACCTTAGCAAAGCATTCGAAACCCTCGAACACCATAATCTTATCGATGCAATGGCAAAAATAGGAATTCGAGGAAAACATTTCGCGGGGAAGTTAAAGTTTACGGCAGCAAAGCCAATACAGTGCAGTATGGAGTCCCACAAGGCTCTAAGCTTCGCCCCTTATTGTATTGTATTAGGTGGTACCACATGAAATGTCAGATTTTTTTATAAAAAAAAATAATTTTAGCCATTGACACCTATTCAAGAGTGTACGCTCTTATGGTGTTTGTCACACAACCTGAACGGGGTGCAGATGGTTTGTGTCGAAGATGTTCGTTCACTTCTCTCCGGGGGTGTTTGTTCTAGAAAGGATTTGAGAGATTCGACTGAATTTGTCGCAGTGGTTGTAGTTCACAGTACCTTACTTTTTTGTTTCTATGTAATTAAGATGTTATATTGGAAATGCCCACACAGAGTAGATATGAATTTTGAAGTGATCATATACTGCGAGTGTTATGCCTTCGTCAGCACTTTTTGATCATCTCTCATTCACAATTGATGTTTGTGCACAGTTTTTTGGTATAGGAATTGTTCTTGACTATGGACGGACTTGAACTACAGATCTTCGGCTCAACAGTCGGTCATGATTACCATTGCACCACCACCACCCCTATCCTAGAAATCAGGGCCATGACCTTTTGGGGCCTATTTTGCAGAGTTAACATATGTATAATAATTTTTGGATGGCTTGAAAAAGTTAGAATATGGCTGGGCTAAATGTATCGAGCCAAAAGGGGAATATTTTGGGAAATAAATGAAAAAAAAACAGAAAAAATGTGTTTTCTCGTCTAACGCAGGTCAACATTTATCATAAAGCCCTCGTACAACTATGGCTTTCGACAATAACGTTAATTTAGGTCTTGATTTTTTCAATGACATTGATGTAGAGACCGCAAGACTTGAATTGAATTGAATTGAAGAGCTAGGGTTGTGTCACCTGAAGACACTAGTACTGCGACCATAAAGATCTTTGTTCTATGAATTCAAGAACTTGACAACTTCTCTAGATATGATTTCTTGGCAATCTTTCCCTGTTATGGTTGTGATACTTGTCAGTTTGAATCTTTCTCGGGCAAGGTTTTAACAGGTGCTCAGTATGTGTTCCATGGTTTCCTTGGCCTGCCCACATCGCCTGAGTTATGTGTTGGGAGCTAGCAAAAAACTTTCTTTTATTTTTTTTCGGACTTTTATTTTTTAAACTTTTTTCTATCTATACACTGTTTAATGATGACTTCTTCTGCTTCTGGCTACCTCCGAGACAGTCCGAACTAGAATGCCCAAAAAATCCTGATATGTTCGCGTTGAACCTTCGTAAAAACTTGCTTACAAGCCATCGTTAGCTGGTTTTTCGCAATCTGGACCGCTCTTACTGTCCGCCGACTTGGTTACAAGCCATCGCTTGTTTTGCACAATCCAACCCGCTGTTGCTGTGTAACATTTCGGTTGGCTTGATCTACTGTTGCTAGGTTGATCGGCTGGGTTGTGTGGTTATGCTGGGTGGCGGTTGGCTTGGCCCACTGCTGCTAGGTCGATCGGCTGGCTTGTGTGGGTTGTGCTGGGTGGTTGTTGGCTTGGTCCACTGTTGGTAGGTAGCTCGGTAGATCGACTGGGTTGTGGAGTGGGTGGAGTGGTAAGGCACGTAACTCCTGCAGATTTGTGTGCTAATAAGACCCATTTTATAAAGGTGGTAGCTGCATGCTCCGTCTCCTGTTAGTGCTTCACATAGCACTCTTAGGTTGGCTTTGATTAGTTCTAGAGCTTCTTTGGCACGTTTGAGATTGTGATTCTGTTCCACGCACGTTCTTCAGTGTTTAATACCCTCCTGCCCTCCTGTCTGTTCCAGAATTGTTTTTTTTTTTGTTTTATGACCCATTTGTGTAAGTGTAGGTTTATGTCTGAACTGTCAAAACCAATAAGAGGAGATGGCCTCGTTAAAGGTACCTGAACACCCTTCTTGGCTTGTATGTCAGACTTTTCACTACCTTCATGGTTTTCGTGACCTGGCACCAAGATCAATTTTAATTTGTTGCTTACAGCCAGTTTGTTTAGTATATTATGACATTCCCAGACAGCCTAAGAGTTAAAGGTGTACCACTTTAGTGGTTTAAGAACCGACTGGCTGCCTGAGAATATAGTTATCCTTATGTTTGTGGGTTTCCTGTCGCTGATGCTATGTGCTGCTTCATCGATTGCAAAAAGGTCGGCTTGAAATATAGACTTATTGCAGAAGGGAATGTGTAGGCTACATTTTGGTCCTATTACACCAGCCCCTCCCTTGTTTCCAGATTTCGACCCATCTGTGTAACATTTCTGGGCTCCATCATTCATCAAAGGGGGTTGTTGTTCCATTTCTCTCTGCTTGATATGGGTACTTCGTAGAATTTTTTAAAGCTTAACTCAGGGAATTTTTAGATGTCCAACAAGGTCTCATTTTTTGTATTTATAGGTTCTCTGTAAGGTTAAGGCTTTGGCAACTTCAGCCTGTATGGCAGTGTGTGATTGTGGGATGTTTAGAATTGCTTCCATCCTTGCACTCGGAATCGTTCTCATTGCTCCAGTAAAGGCAACTCTTGATTGGTGTACACTACAATTTATTACAATAATTTATTTCTGTTTTTTTACATCTGCTGATATGGTTCGCATCCCGACGGATTTTGTGTGAGGTCTCGTAGTGCTCGATTTTCTTGACAAGATTCACATCCCAGCCTATAGACCGTTTATTCAATGGATCCCGTGCGAAGAATAATTGTAATTTAAAAGAAAAAAACTTTCCTGTACCACCATCTAAAAAGGATTATTTCAGCTCAAAACTAGTGGTGGTATGGTGGTAGTGGTGCAATGGTAATCATCACCGACTGTTAAGCGGAAGGTCTGTAGGCCAAGTCTGACCATAGCCAAGAACAATTCCTATACCAAAAAACTGTGCAACAACATCAGTTGTGAATGAGAGATGATCAAAAAGTGCTGACGAAGGCATAACACTCGCAGTATATGATCACTTCAAAATTCATATCTACTCTGTGTGGGCATTTCCAATATAACATCTTAATTACATAGAAACAAAAAAGTAAGGTACTGTGAACTACAACCACTGCGACCAATTCAGTCCAATCTCTCAAATCCTATCTAGGACAACCACCCTCGGAGAATAGTGATTAGTGAACGAACATCTTTGACACTAACCATCTGCACCCCGTCCAGGTTGTGTGACAAACATCATAAGAGCGTACACTCTTGAACCTGCACGAAAAAAAAAAAAAAAGACACAAGACTTCCATCTAAGGCTTTCTGGCGTAATATTCGTCATTTACATACATAGGTGCAACGAGCATCAATAACAGTTCTGATTGCACTGCTGACGTATGTAGATATCTTAAATGATCACTTTCGTGGTAGCGAGCCACGTACATAATTTAAACTTACCCACCATCTCTACACTTAACACGGCACCTGAGCTGGAATTTCATGCTTTTACCCATTGCCTTGCTTCAGTTAAGTCCAATGCTATTGGGGAGGGTGGTATAATAATAGGATTTTTGAAATTGATACTACCATTCATCATTAAGCCACTAACCTACTTTTTAAATGTCTGTTTTATGTGTTCAACCTTTCCCTCTAGCTGGAAGATTGGTAAGGTCACACCAGTTCCTAAAAAGCCAAAACAATATACATCAGTGACTTTAGACCCATCAGTATCTTGTCCTGCCTTTCCAAGGTCTTCGAGAAGTTAATAGCTCATCAAATTCATCGCCACTTAGAGCGTTACTCCTTCTTATATCCTCTACATACTGATTTCCAACCAGGTCCCAGTTGCTCTACAGCCATGGTTAACTTGATGGAGGCGATGAGACTAAGTTTTGACGAAGACAATCTCGTCATACTCTGCTTGCTTGACTTCCCGAAGGCATTTGATATGGTAAATCATGAGCTACTCCGCTGGAAACTAAGTCGTTTTTTCAATTTCAGTTCCAGTGCCATAAGACTAAATCGCAGTTTTCTTTCAGACCGTTTTCAGAAGGTTGTCATTGGAAACAATATGCCCTCTCTCAAGTGTGTAAAGCAGGGTCTCGACCTCTTACCAACATGCCTGAACTTATCTGGTGCATCAATGACGAATTGTCCATTTACAATTGCTCGGTCGATAATAGGCTTGTTATTAACCCGACAAAGTCTCACGTCATATCCATTTTTAAGAGACCCCTGGATTCTAATTCCTTGCCCGCTATCTTTCTCATGGATATCTGGCTTAACTTTGTGACAAGCCTAGAATATGTAATTAACCGGGGTTTATCCCGGTTATCCCTTGTTGATAGCCGAATCTACAACTGCCTTGGTAAGTTGTGGTCCACTGCGAGTTTTACTCCTCTTGATACCCGTAAGAGGCTAGTTCTCGTTCTGATAGTACCCCTCATAAGCTATTCTGTAGTAGTTTCAGCTCGTGCTTTCTGGGCAAAAGAAAAGCTCCGATGCTAAGTTTTTTTTGAAATATAATTTTTCTTAGCTTTATGTGATCATTTGTTTTAATTATTTTGTGTTAATAATAAGGCCGGCAGGCTTAATCTTAAATGGTTCTGTTTACTTTAGAGTGTCCGTATGGGCAGTGGGGTATTTTAAGTTAGTTAAGTTATTTAAGCTGGTTTTAAGCTCGAAATCATTGAACGATAGTGGACGATAGTGGCAGTAACGTTGTTAATATAATAAGGGCCAATGATGGCGCAAAACCATAAGCCATCTGAGGTTATCCAATGAGTAAATGAAGCAGATCTGTTTAATAATATATCCATTCAACCGGAAATGAGCTTGGTCAGTGAAAACAATTTTTTTATAAAAAACCGGATCTTCAGCTTTTCCGCTCGCTCACCGAAAATTCAACGCTATGATAGGCCATTCGTCTTCAGTGCTTACACGAGCTTTATTTTGTAAGGTTACAAACAGAGATCCTTACGTAAAATTATCCAGGTAGTCAAGCAACACCATATAAATTGCTGCGAACGGCAACGAATAGAAACTAACACTGGCTGGCTACAGCAGCAATATTTTCCTCTCTTCGTATACGGATAGGTGGCTTAATGTTCAATATCGATTACAACGGTCGTGAAATGGTCAAAGCGCGTGAAAAACATTTTTCACATAGCACGAATGTTGATAATAAAATTCAATATATTTATGTTAAAATGGCAATGCTAGCTAAGTAGTCTTGACTTAGTCTCATGTCACAAATTATGCATGAGCTGTCGAAAATAGAACTTTAAAAAGCTAAGCAACAGGAAGATCAAACTTTAATAATTTTTTTTAATTTTCCTTTTCGTAATGAAGCTCTGAAGCTGCTTTGAGGTTTTCTGACGTTATCGACATACTTACATCTGCGAACAGCATTAAGGCCTTCAAAGAACAATAGACTACCTAGCCAAAGCATTTTGGTCATTGATTTGCCTGACAATCTCCTTTTTTTACATTTAAATTGTACCACATGAAATGTCCGATTTTTGACTTAACCCTCAATTAGAAGCTGTCGAGTGAACATCTGTGATTGGTTTTTTATAAGATAAAGTGGTATATGTGTTTAATGTGTGCGACTTTTAAGGTCCGTTCCTTTTTTCTAGGAATTTTCATGCTGTCGACGGCTCAAATTCGTACTCTTTCCTTTACGAGCTCAAACTCGGACATAATGCCATTCTGGCAGCGCAGCCAGTAATATAAATGAGAATGAAATTTGAGGTGCGGGACATTGCACAAAACATGGGAGTATCACCCATGATAATAAGTCGACACCTATCTCAAATAGGAAAAGTGAAAGAACTCGTGGGTACCTCATGAATTGAACGAGGCCTAAAAACTGCGCCGTTTAGAAAGCTGTGCATCGCTGAGTCCAAGGCACCGTGATAAAAAGTGAATCTTGTATGACAACCGTAAAAGATCTGGGCAGTGGTTGAATGCAGACGAAAGCCAAAAGCAGACCCCCAAACTCAGCCTTCACTCAGAAAAGGTGGACATCGAAAGGCCCAATCCACTTTTCATTTTTTCAACCAGGGGAAAAGATAAATGCAGTCAAATATTGTGATAAAATTGACATAATGCATACAAAATTGTCTGAAAAGCTGGCTGATCAATAGCCATGGTCCGATCCTGTTGCATGACAATGCTAGACCTCATACCTCACACGTAACGTTACAAAAGCGGCTACAGTTGGGATTCGAAATTCTGTCGAATCCACCGTATTCTCCTGATATTTCACTAACGGATTATCACCTTTTCTGCAGTCTGGCGTCATTTTGTCGGCAAAAGGTTTTCCGAAACTGAGCAGATGTCACAGAAGCCTTTGAAAACTTTTTAGCGTAAAAAAAATCAAGCCCTCTATAAAAAAAGAATAATGGACCTTGAATCACTAAAAAAAATCGAACATTTCATGTGGTACAACCTAATACAATACAATTAGGGGCCAAGCTTAGACCCTTGTGGGACTCCATACTGTATTGGCTTTGCAACCGTAGCCTTTAATTTCCTCGCGAAATGTTTTCCTCGAATTCCTATTCTTGGCATTGCATCGATGAGTTTCGGTGTTTGAGTGTGTCGAATGCTTTGCTAAAATCTAAGAAAAACACTAAGACGTGGTGACTTTTGTTGAGGCTTGAGTTGATTAAGTTTATAAAATCGCCGAAAAGTCGATTGGGGCCATACTAATTCTTGCTTATTAGCGTAGGTATGCTTAAAGGAAGGGGTGGCAATTTGGAACCCTATTTTGTTTTTTGAGTGTTTTAACAAAACTATTTGACTAATCATCTCGACAAGTGACTTCATATACTTTGAAACGTATTAACTTTTACATTAGGCACGAATTAACCAAATAAAACCACCCATTAAAGGAAATAATTTGCTTTATTGAAAAAATGAAAAAAAAAATGTGTTTGGAGCTTTGGTGCTGTTATTATGGATCCCCGATCCCAACTTACAAAAATTGCAAAAATTACCTATAAGTACTTACTTTGCGTCGCATCTTGAACATTCAATATGAACCCACAACTCACATCACCCGAGTAATTTTCAGAGCAAATGCAACAAGCATCATCTTGGTTTGCGCGGTAAAATCCGAAGAGGTAGATTCCTAGCTGTTCGGTGGAGTTCGACAAGAGTTTGCTATTCTCTGCCTACCACTACGTCCACGAGCTCTTCCCCGGCATCTTCCTCTCTGCGTTATAGAATTGATTGACTCCTCAAGTTGCTGTTTGTAAGGAGATCCGGTCAATAAAGTAGCGGCAGATGACTTGCGGCCTCTGTTAGACTTTTTATCGTTTGTCCTCGGCACCGGTAAGATATGGTCAGGAAGAACAACAGGATTGCTATCAACCACTTTCGGGGAAGATCTACTTGCCGGCCCACTAAGGATTGGTTGAGGTTCTGGCTGTGGCATTTGAACAGCAACATGCGTACTGGCAGACGGTAGATGAGGGTCATCATCAGTAGCTTGAAGTTCAGAGTGCTCCCACCTGAGCCTGCTATGTAGTCGGCACCTTCCAGTTTGGCACCTGAGATAAACACGTCCCAACAATTCAGCTATTCCATAAGGAGTCCACATCCGGTTGGAATCGTTACTGTAGTGGGTTTTCAAGGGACCCATGAAAGACCTGTCAAGAGGTTGCATCTTGTGTGTTGAATGTGGATTTAAACTAATAATTGTGAGATTATTAGCTCTAGCTGGAAATATCAGCAGCGGTGGAATAAATATGCCACTTGGGCTCATCGCTGATACTACTGTCACCAATGATCCACGTTCAGCCTACTTGTCTTTCCCCTCGCAGACCAATTACTTTAACAATTTTACTCTCTACGATAGATAGCCCGGTTTCGTCGACATTAAAAATTCTCTCTGGAGGATAATTATGTTTTCCGCATTCCTTTTCAAGGATATCAAAGAACTTATCCACTGATTGAAACTTTCATTCCGAGCGCTTACAAAATAACACCTTAATGACATGGAGAAACAAAAGAGTTGCTACACCCAATGCAAGAAATTCAGTCGAATTTCTCGAATCCTATCTAAGACAACCACCCCCGGAGAGAAGTGAACGAACATCTTCGACACAAACCATCTGCACCCCTCTTTTGACTAGACTAGACACAGTGTATATACAAGATTCCCTTTATTGATTGCCCTTAATTGATTTTCATCCTGATTTGCTTGTTTTCGTTGTCATACCTACTTCATAAATAACATACATACATACATTGATCAATTCAAAAGTCATGTCATTAATTATCTCTAATCAATAATTTTAGTAGTCCCCTGTCCCGTCGCCAAAAAAAGGATGATTAGTCGAAAAACCTTCGGTGTCCACCCATGTTGTAATCTTGAATTCGCTTAGTCCCATACGGGCTGTTTCTGGCTCTCTCTACACTCTCTCGGAAAGGAATATCATGGAAAAGCCAATATCTGAATAGATCTTAGCTACTAGTCCTTTCGACACTTGCATTTCGTATACTTTGCCATCAACAATTGAACCAATTCTCCTTTCATCTGATATGCAAACTTCCCATCTGGCAACGTCACTGATCACAACTTATGTTTATAATCCATTTACACCTCAGCTCCAGAAGTAAATACTCATCCTTCTATCATAGTGCCATCGACAGCCGTCCTGCATATGTACATAAAGCCCAAAACACAAAAAAAAACAAAAGTTAAAAGAAAAAAGGCAAAAGGAATGAAGAAAAAAAAACTTCAATACTTTTTGTCTTTCGATTTGCTTTTATTTACTTTTCTTTTCATATCTCATTATTTTTTTCTGGATTTCAATCTCCTCCTCCTTTGCCCGCCATTCCTTTTCAACGTTCGTCCTTTTTGACGCCGGCCAAACACACAAACCGTAACTGCACGAACTGAGAAAGAAAAAACAAAAAAAAAATTCTCTTCAGAGAAACATTTTTCAATTTCTTTACATTATATACCCACAGTCGCAGACACAAGTGTCACCAGCATTTGGAAATTCGCATAAGAAATAACAGTAATATACCTGAGCGCAGCCTCTGACTCTCTCTCACACTCAAACACGAAATCAAAAAAAAAAAACAAGACTTAAATGCTCAATCCAATCCACACAATCATGCCAAAAAAAGGGACTAAGCAAAAAAAATAAAAGAAAAAGGAAAACGAAAGGAAATAACAAAATTCAGTACCGAGAATGAAATGAGAGAACGAGAGCGAAAATAAAATTGCAAATAAATAAACAAAAGGTGGATTCTTAGGTTACCGCCTTTGGGCGAGCGTGTACGCGAATGGGATGGTGCGATGCATAAGCCACCCGAGTGCAACAAGGAACACTACAATGTGATCAAACGTACAACGACATAAGAAATTGAAATGCTAACTGCCTATCCACCTACTACTCATCCGGTACGGATTCACTCCTACCCCATAACTGTATTTTCATTTCCATTCCCGCCTAAGTGACAAACTCATTTCCAGGTCCGGGCTAGGATAGCTGCTGACCGCTCTCTCTCTGCAGCTATTTCGGCATATGTGCGAGCTGGATGTGGAATGAATGTTTATACAAATGAAAACGAGACAGCCCGAGAGCGAGAGGTATGATGACTATTGCTACCGCTACTGCTCCTGATGCTCCTACAAATGCTACCCATTTGGTACTTAACACCGATGACATGTATGAGTGCGGCGGGGAATGGAAATTAAATTTCTTTGGCAAATAGGAAATGTCCAATTGTGAATGGTGTGAGAGGATTGTTCGATTCCTTGGATTTCTAGTATTCCATGTGACTTGTAAATTATTGTTAACTGGAACGAGTGTCTGGAAATGCAGTGAAATTTCGAAGGCAGGTCCTCATTTCTGGTAGCACCTGGAGGGATATTGCAAATTTAATTAACGAATCAGATTCGGTTCCAATTCGGATCCCATCTCTGTCGCACATTCATCTCTGTTGATATTTTTCATTCTGAAGATTATTTGCGTTTAGTTTTGGCCACATAAACGGGTGTTTCTTAAGGATTCCTTTGTGAGGATGGGGAAAATTAAATAAATAGATGTTTATTGTCTAGGGGCTAGGCCACACCTATGAGAGATGGTGGGATATCATCGCAATTCTGATTGGTTGGGAAATGAACGGAATGGAACACATTCAGGGGTAATTGAGAAACTGAACGAAACTCGCTCTATTTCTTGCCCCTCAAACACCGCTGGTTTCTTGCGGGGATATTCAATGCTCTTAAAGAGCAATCCACAATCGTCGTGGATGGAAAGAGCGAAAGTAGTGATGGAGGTCAAAAGTGTGTAGATAGAATAGAGATTGTTATTTGTAGTTTAGCGGCCTGTGGCAATACACGGTACATCTGCCCGTCTGGATCTGCTAGGAAGGAGTTAACATGAGATTGTGGTTGTTTCGAGAATCAGTCATTTCATTCCATTACAGCATTACTTAGTGTTTTAGTGCCCAGATTAGCCTTTACCTGTGTGTGGAAACAGCGTACAGGACTAAAACATCAAAAAAGTGGAAAGTTGCAGAAGTAATAGTTGTACCAACGTGCAATAATATTGGTACATATTAGGTACATAAAGGCACATTCGTCTTATCACAAGGATATTTGATAACTTGTCACAGAAGCGACTCTAACCGATTAATCCACTATTTTGCGTTCAAAAGACGATACAAATAACAAAAAATTATAATTTTGCACAGCAGGAAGGGCATTTGACTCAGATTGACAGAGAGGACTTTCACAGAAGAAAAAGAGTAATTTTCAATCAGCAGAAAAAAGTACATTTAAATCAGGCCTAAAGAAGGCACGATCTCGGTGGCCAATTAAAATCTCCAATCAAGAAATCACATGACCTGCAAATGTGTCACACAATAGAGTAAATTTTTCTCCAATAGTGTCGCTGTTTCTCTCCTGGGTTGTTGGCCTAGCATACACCGGGTAATGAACCAATGTGTGCAGCGAACCTGGCCATTTAGGTTGGGGGCTCTGCTTAGGGTTGACATCCCTATCGCGGAACACAAATCCTGTTACTAAGCAACAGCCTCGGATACGGACGGATACAATGTTGACGACCTATTCAAACTGGAATGTGCAGTTCCTTAACAGACCAGGGCAGACAATCAACTGGAAAAAAACCCTCGACTGCTACAAAGCAGCTGTAACCGCCCTCCAAGAAGTGCGATGGGATGGACCAGGCAAAAAAAGGACGAAAAACTGCATCAAAAGGATACTCGGCAATATAAGCCTAATATGCGTTCATGCCCCTACGGAAGAAAAAATGGATCGACTCAAGGATGACTTTTTTGATCTCCTGGACCGAACGTACCCCCAGTGCACCAGTTATGATTTTGCGCAAAACTTGGCAAAGAGAGCATATTTGAGTCAATCATAGCAAAACATAGCCTACACGACACCACTTCCGACAACGGATTCAGCCTAATTGACTTCCTAGCGAGGCGTAACCTTCTTGTAGCAATCCACACCTCAACATCCATAAATTAACCTGGCAGTCACCAGATCAGTCGACCATCAACCAGATTGATCACGTTGCGATTGACTCCAGACACTCCTCCAGCATCCTAGACGCACGAACCTTCCAAGGAGCCAATATCGACTCGGATCACTACCTTGTTGTAGCCAAGGTACGAATAAGGATATCAAGGATGCTACGGAATCGAGCAAGACAACAAGAGTTTAACATCGGAAAGCTACAATCGCAGGAGACCGCTAGGATGTTCGCCGATCGAGTTTTCCTCAGTCCCGTGACACCGGCACAATCCACAGAACAACAGTAGAAGCATTAACAGCGCGGCATCAGAGACGCTGCCTCTGAAGTGCTGGATTTCAAACCGCCACCAGCTAGAAACCCCTGGTTTCATGAGCACTGCAAACAAACTCATGTAGCAAAGCAAACTGTCGACAAAGCCATGCTGCATAGACGGACGAGAGCCGCTCGTGAGCTCCACGAGCTAGTAAGTCAAGGTAGACGAAGTCCTTGACCCCTTCGAATGTGTAGCCGTCAATTGTGACGTTCTGGCCAAGGCAGCATAAGATCACTTCAAAATTCATAGTCTGTGCGTGCATTTCCAATATGACACCTTACTGACATAGAAACAAAGGAGTTACTGTGAACTACAACCAACGCAAATTCAGTCGAATCTCTCAAACCCTATCTAAGACAACCACCCCCGGAGAGTAGTGAACGAACATCTTCGACACAAACCATCTGCACCCCGTACAGGTTGTGTGACAAATACCATAAGAGCGTACACTCTTGAACCTGCACGAATTATATGTATGTATATATATATAAAAAAAAAAAAAAAAAAAACCTCGGTATTGTGCGTCTTTTTGGATGACAACATATTTTCGGTGAACGAACCACCGAAAGACCCATTCTTCTGCTACAATGCTTTTGAATGCTTCATTGACGTCTCGCTGTGTTCGCCTAATTACGTCAATGTCATCCACGTACGCAAGCAATTGCGCAGACGTGAAATAGATCGTATCCCTTGTGTTGGCCAGTGAGTCTCGTATGATCTTTTCAAGCACGATGTTAAAGAAGTTACATGACAGTGCGTCACCTTGCCTAGATCCTTTTTTAACATCGAAGGTCTCGGTTAATTCGCTACCGACCTTAATGGAGCAGCGAGAATTCTCCATTCTCATCCTGCACAATCGGACGAGTTCGGCAAGGATGTTAAAACCACACAGCCCGTCCCTATGCACACTGTCATTTGCGGCTTTAAAATCGACAAAAAGATGCCATGTGTTGATTTGGAATTCTTAGGTCTTTTCCAAGATCTGCCGCAGTGTGAAAATTTGGTGTATTGTGGATCTACCTGGCCTGAAGCCACACTGATAGGAACCTATCAGATTATCCACAAAGGCTTTCAGGCGTTCACATAGTGCGGCAGGCAAGATCTTGTCTCAAAGAGTTCGAGAGCGACGACCTCAAATTCGTGAGGGTCAAGGTGCTTACTACGGTGCGAGCCAAACGGGAGAACCGGGTATTGCTCTTCTTCCTGGTCCAGCTCACACCCAATAGCAAGCTGGAGATGCTAAGGTCTATTACTTCTTTAGCTTCCTAGCGTGTAACATGTGAAACATTAAAAAGGCAAGGAAACATTTTATAATGTATCCGCTGCCAAAGGTTCGCGCACGCCAAGTCGAACTGCGAAATACAGCCTCGATACGTTAAGAGCGCAAAGAACCACATTAACGAGGAATGCGACCTTGGGAAAGACAAGGTGGCTGACAGAGAGCAGCTCGAGTGTGTCTTGTGCAGGAACCGAGGACACCCTGCAAACTATCGGGGATGTCCTAAGTTTCAGGACGTCAAGAAAGAAAACCTGGCCCGTAAGCAGAAGGTCGAGGATAAGCGTCCCTCGGGTCGCTTACAAACACCAGCCGTCACATCCCAGTTGATCTACGTCCAAATGGCGGCAGGTTTGGGAAAGACGGTACAAAAGCCTATGGCTGTTCCTAAAGCCCCAATGCCTGTCTCTAAGGCACCGAAGACCGAGGTGGATGTCTGTTCGATCTTGCTCGTAATCCAAGGGCACATTTTGCAGCTCCAACAACAGATCCTTGAGTAGGTGATCCGAGTAGATAGTATCTGCTCGCTTCAAAGTTCTAGCGCACCTAAGGTCGTGATGGGTACGCTGGTAGAGAGGCCCTTGAAGATCCTGTCGGTGAATGTAAATTCACGATCGAGGATCGAGCGACGAGCCGTACTTTTTAACCTGTTGCAGGAAGAAAACCTCGATGTACTCTTGGTTAGCGAAACAAAGCCAAACCAGAAGCACAAAATCCGGCACAATTCTTACAGAATAATTAGAAGAGACCGACCCAACGCTACTTAAGGCGGGGGAGTAGCCATCTTTATTAAAAATAATTTTAAACATAAGGTCATATATAGCGGTGAAGTGCGGAGGTTCCAGGTGCTAGAGGCCTGTATTGTGTGCATTCCTCTCCGAAATGGAAAGAGAATGTAGATTGTATCAGCTTATGCGCCTGAAGCACCTCAACCCAATGTTTTCATTACAGAGCTCGCGACACTTTTTCGATCTCTGCGCTTAAACTCGGTGGAAAACTTCTACATTCTGGCCGGCGATTTAAATGCAAAACATAGTGATTGGGGAAATAACATTCCCAACACTAGAGGATGCCTACTAAGCCATTGGTGGGTTCTTCGCAACATTGAATATAGAGTCAAGTTGCTCGCAACGGATAGTCCGTCGTATCCTAGGAGCGGCTCCTATCTGGATTACATGCTGATAGACTCTCGACTGAGACTGGCAGACACGAACGAATGGTCTATTAACTGTCTACGGACCATTGTATACGACAGTGATCATTGCGGACTATGTGCCGTGATCACAGTACCTGACGAGTTCGCGGAGATGGTAGAGTGTGTCCAAACGCACCCCTACGATTACAGTGGGGCGCGCTGTCCACGCTTTGCCAATTCCCTGACGAGAGTGCTCACTTCGAGCGCCTCCTTCCCACCGACTAATAGGAATCTGTCAAAATACGAAATTAACAGGTACCGAAAAACAAATGGACGATATCATTAAACAGACAATGAACAGTACGATACCACGTCAACGACAGCACGATACCACAGACGTATGTATACCGAAACGCGACAATCGACGCACTGCACAGACAAAAAAGTATACTCCTGACAAGACTCTAACTCTTGTACATGCGCTTTATCGACAGACAAAACTCGGAGGTCAGGACACTGAAGTCACTGCTTAAAAATCTCCAACAATTGATCAGAGAAAATTACAGAATATTTGTAAGTTTGTATTGGAATAACAGAATTCGTGCTGTAAAATCCAACAGCGCGAGTATGTTCCCGCAAATAAATAAAATATTTCGGAGAAACAATCAGAATGACATTTCGGATATAAAGCTTCCAAGAACGTCGAGCAATGAACGCTTGCTACGAACAGTTAGCATCGATCCAGACAGCGCCATCCTGGATGACGACTTCAGGAGAAGGTGCCGACAGTGGGAGCTGTCGTCCAGGAAGTGTACAAGGTGAATGATAGTATGTATTCGCCCGAACCACGACCTGGAGAACAGAGCCTTGCTTCATCACTTTTACCTTAGAAATGATTTTGGTCATCCGAGAATCTTGGTTTTACCAGGATCAATGAAGATTTCGTGGCAACAATGCCATCGCCAATGAGGGGACTAATACCCTGTCCAATCCGCGGGTATCGACGGTATATCCAATGTTGTGCTTACGCACCTTCCGTCAGTAGCTGTAGAGAGGAACACCATCCTGTTCAACAATGCACTAAATAATGCATATTATCCAGTGCACTGGAAGACAGCGGTGGTGCAACTATGTAATCCCCAAGAGGGGGAAAGAAACCTCTAAGGCTAAGGCCACGCACTGAGCGGCAAGCGGCAAAAAGCTGAGCGGCAAGAAGCTGAGCGGCAAAAAAAATTTAAAACACATGAAATCGTATGGCTGTGGCCACACAGTCTCTGAGCGGCAAGCGACGTTTTTGAGCGGCAGAGCGGCGTCGCTCAGCTTTCAATTCTGTTCTATTATTTTAGGGTAGTGCTGAGCGGCAAGAAGGAATAATGGCAAATTTAAGAAATATTAACAGCAAATCAAATGATTGTATTGACATACGTAGGTATTGTCTGAATCGGTCTTCGTGTTGTCGAAGATTATTATACAAATGGTGAAATTCGCCATAACCTGATCTTTTTCGGTTTATTGGATGAACTCCAAATCTTCTTTTTTTAAGCTTGAGATAACTCTGTAAATGTTAAAACGACTTTCTTGTAAAATATTGCGGCGAACAGCACTCATTAACGACATTTTCAGAACTAATCGCTAAGAATTGCCCCTCAGTGAGTTGCCGCTCAGTAAATAGCCACTTGCCGCTTAAGTTTGTCGCTCAGCTTTTTGCCGCTTTGCCGCTCTGCCGCTTGCCGCTCAGTGCGTGGCCTTAGCCTAAGCCGGCAAATCTACTTCCGAGTACCTACATATCAGCAAGGTTTTCGAGCAAGGTTTTTTCCATAGGGTCCTGTCTAATTGGGCTTAGGACAATACAATCATGCCGGATAACCAATTCGGTATCAGAGCGGGGCTTGACACCATTCATGCCGCATCGAAATTCGTATCGGATATCCAATGGAATAAATGCAAGATCCACCAGGGGATCCACCAATGAAGTAGCTTCTCTTTAGTCGCTTATAGATGGAGCCACGGCACTCCTACTTGGCAGACCTCCAAATTTCCGCCTTGGCCTTGCTCTGGCAAGGGCCCAGGGCGCTTTCGCTCTGACAAGATGGCTGTTTCATAGCTGCCAACTTGATTCCAGGGTGAAGATAGTTTGCTACATGGTCTTAATCAGGTCCATGGTTGCCTATGGATGTCCCGTCTGGGTCAATGTGAGAACCAGTTTAATGGAAAGGATTCGGGTGATTGAGAGACAATGTCTCAGGACTTGCCTCGGGTTACATAGGACTCCCGAATCTGAGTACACGAAATTTTACCCGAACGAGATCCTATACAATGGGGCCAGGATTGTACGGATGGATAACTTCCTGATCAAACTGACTCAAGGCCACGTTGCGAAAGCGATGACTTCGGTCAATAGCCTGATCTCTGGGGCTTACTACCCCACCACGCGCCTTAACGGCTTTGTCCCATAAACCTGCCAAACTATTTTAATGATCGTAATCGTCGTGAAATGATAAGTCTGATCCTAAAAGCACGTTGTGAAGTGTTGGATTTGAATGCAAGAGCTTTCCGAAATTAGATTCTCGCATATAGTTAACATATTGAATGCCAACTGTTACTTAAACCTTTACAATTTTTAAAAAAACGCTAATATTTAAATTGTAAAACTTTGAACCTGGCAGACAATTTTAATAAGTTATTGTCCTAACTAATTTTGTAAGCCAGCCAGCCAGAAAACCAACCATGTGGTAAACATAACGACAATGACGTGGAATTGATTGTAGGATAAAGTGAGTTGGCACCAACGATCCCAAAAACTCTACAACCTGCCGTCAAGGCATTCAGAAAGCAAAAATAAAATGATAATGTCACACTGAACTTCATTATCGACCAGTGTTGAAATCCGTTTGACTCTTTCTTTTTCTGGCAGCCGCGACGAAGGTCGGACGTGTATAGTTTTCCCTAAATAAAAACTCGAAATTCTTAATTTATTTTTCTATTTGAGCGCCGAAAATAATCAGCGCTCCAAGCAACACCACGCCATCTACTGGATAGTTACCTAGCATAACCCAATATAGGCCTATCTCTCTGCTTCCAACCTTTTGTAAATTACTTGAAAACCTGATGAAAGTTCGTATTGTGTGAACAGTTCGGTTTTCGAGAAGGTAAATCAACTGAAGATGCTATTCTAAAGCATCATAAAACATAAATAATATGACACCGTTCACAGATATGACCAAAGATATGACCATGGTCAATCATGACACTCTACTAAGTAAGTTATACAAGGCTGGGATAAGAGGCACCGTTCACACATGGCTCTCGTCATACTTATCTTGTATAACTCAGAGAGTAAAAATGGGTGAAATCTTCAGTAACCAATTACAGATGAAAAGTGGTATACCGCAAGGTTCAGTTTTGGGACCACTACTGTTTTTTTTATATATGTTAATTCACTGTTCCATCAAAATCTTTGTAGCAATATTACTGCTTTTGCTGACGATATGGCGTTAACAATAAAAGTATCCTTAAATATCTTACGACAATGGTTTCCCAAACATGACTTACTAATCAGTAGCAAAACTAGGTGATTTTTAGTTTAAAAGGATCTTTTCCACTTGCCTGTGACGCCATTTTCCTTGAAAGCTCTTGTTCATACGTGTGGTAACTATAACTTCCACGAAAACTTACCGTGCAATTCAAACTGCTTTAAGATTCAAGGGGTTAAGAGCTACAAATATCTAGGCTTGTTAATAGAAATAAATATGACCTGGAAAGCTCACGTTGAAGATCTAAAACAGTATATGTTATCTGTTACACGTAAAATGTACCTTCTAAGAGAACACTGCTCCAAAAAAATAATGCTCATGTTCCACTATGGCATTGTACGCTCTAAGCTACTCTATGGTATTGCTAGTTGGGGGTACTGCCTACAGTAGCACGACTGAAGCCATTGCAGTAACTCAAAAAAAACTAGTTAGGTTAATTTGCAGGCAAAACCAATTTTCCCATAGCTGGCCACTTTTTCTAGCTTTACGTATACTTTTTAACAATATGACTATCTCGACGGTGGCGATTTCTAAAAAGTTCCGCTGTTTGAAATTCTACACTACGGCAGCTCCTAGGCTTTTTAACAAGCTACCAATTGGAACTAGGCAAATAGATCAACTCAACCTATTTCTTAAAGAATTAAGGAAATTCCTTTTCAATAGCTCGGCAGTCAAAACTTTCCTCAGTTAAACAAATAAAATAATCTGCACATTGATATCATCCTTGCTACTTCTCATTTTTGCTAATGTTTGTATTTAATTTCCTATTAAATAAAAAATATTTAAACAAAATAAGTTGCTCATACGCATGGTAAGCCAAGTTCCGGAGTTTATTATGGACCAACACCATGTTACGTACCCGCTCCGCGGCTCAAGACAACAAGGGCCGACTGACCCAATGGAAAAAAAAGGTCGTGGGCAATTTGATGTAAAAAAAATAAAATTAAAATGAAATTAATGGGCGCCACGCGATTGACCTTGGTGTCTCGAGGTGCCCTCCTGGAAGAATCGCGACTGCCAGGAAAGGTTCGCGTATCGTATTTAGATATAAAACAAACAAAGACCAATTTAACACAAGACAAGGAATTCAATATAGGGTTTATTAAAAAAAAAAGGAGAGAAAATATATACACAAGAATGCCCGTCCCCTCGGGTTTTATTAAACCCACCTCAAAAGCGCCGCAACGTTGCCACCCTTTTGCTTACACTTAGGCCCGTGCGGCCAATGGGTAACTTGTACAAATAGTGGGGAACTTACGTACTAATAAAACAATGACGAGAAATTAAAAAAAAGGAAAATTCAATAAAAAAAATAAAAAAAAGGAAAAGTAATAATGCTTAAAGGAAATGATTTTAACACTAATCCCAAACTAAACCCCGTAACCAACAGAAAGACAATTGTACAAATAAAAGCGTAAGAAAAAAAAAAATGAGAAGGAAAGAAAAAAACGTAGAGACTCAGCCTCGGACTCGAACTCGAGTCTCCCGCACGTCGAGCTGATGATTCAGGCTACCGTTCACCCTTGATGGCTCTTGCCCAAAATGGTATTAAGTGTGGTGTACAGACGATCCTGTTCTCGTCCGTTTAAGTGGTTCCTCCCTTCTGAATCAGAGACAAAATCCACCGGAAAACCTCAGATTCTCGATCGCTCGTTCCCTGCATAAAAAAGAAGTAACTTTTTACCTATAAGGTATTCACGAGCATCGGGATGACTCACGGATTTCTTATATTAGTTTTTCTTATTCTTCGTGGTTATCCCGTCCTTCTTGCATAAGGCGGCTTCCGAACGATAGATCAAGATTAAATGCACTTGCACTCGGAAATAAATCGCCACTATTAGCTTACTTCTTTTTTTCTTTTTTTTTTCCGAACACAACACTTTATTCTTTTCCCCAATACACATCCGCTCTCGGTGAAAACTTCTTGCTCAATGCCTTCCCAACTGATCGTACGACCACTTCGCCTCCACGCCACAGCGGTTACTTTCCAGTGTTCTTTTTGACCTCGAACCTCTGAAAGCTCCTTCGGAACCGAGCACTCCGAAAAATAGGCCAAAAAGGAAAAAAACAGAACCGCCGTAGGATCCGATCCCACGACCTCAGACCCCTGGGGCATGGTATCGATCACCCAGGCCATCCAGCCGATAACGAAAAGTTGGCAAAACGCCATGGCAAGGAGAGTTTTCGACTTTGGTGGTTTGTGAAAACTGTGGTTGTGACAGTGAAAACTTCTCCACTCGTAACAACCATGACACGAGATTTTAAAATATGTACAGTGGCGTTCGAATAATGTTGGTAAAATTTTTTTTTGGAACTTTATCAAATTTACTGGATTTGGAGGATTTTTTATGCGGGTTCAATAGATTCATGATTCATTTAGAGTGTTGAAATGTTTCACACGAGGTCATGGGGGCAAAGTAAAATGCTTTATTAGTGCAGTGTACTTGTTTTATATTGCTTCTCAGAAACATTCTCTATCTAATTATTAATCCTTTTGCTTTTATTACAGCTGCACATCGGCGAGACATTGACTCAGATAGGTTTTTCCATGTGAAAGCAGGTCCGGATAAGTACATTTTTTAGGTTAACAATTGACTCTGGACGCTTCTTCGCAACCTTAAGTTGCATTATTGACCAGATAGTCTGAATTGGATTGCGATCTGGACTGTAGGGAAGTCAACTTAATAGATCGACATTATTTTCTTCGAAGTTTTTTTTAATCTAAGAAATAAAAAAAATGTAAATTCTATTTTTAGTCATTTTTATAAGTTTTTTTATTTTTAGTAAGTTTTATCTTGATTTTTTTTATAATTCGTGCGGGTTCAAGAGTGTTTGTCACACAACCTGCAGATGCAGATGTGCAGGAGTGCAGATGGTTTGTGCTGAAGATATTCGTTCACTGCTCTTCGGTGGTGGTTGTCCTAGATAGGGTTTGAGAGATTCGACTAAATTTGCGTTGGTTGTAGTTCACAGTAACTCTACTGTTTCCATGTCATTAAGGCGTTATATTGGAAATGCATACACAGAGTATGGATTTTGAAGTGATCTTATACTGCGAGTGTTATGCCTTCATTAGCACTTTTTGATCATCTCTCATCCACAACTGACGTTGTTGCACAGTTTGTTCCTACGTTCTTGACCATCGGCTCAACAGAGACCACCTCTTGATATTAGTCTTTCATTTTAAGAAAAAACAAGTTCATACTTATAATTTTGGCTGCATAGGAAGAAACATTGTCCTTCTGAAAAATGAATCTGCAATTGTTAGCAAAAAGCTCCAGCGCAGAGGGCTCTAATACATTTTCCAGATTCCGTAGATAAGCTTCTGCAGTGACTTTCGAATCTAGGGAGACCATTCTACCTTTTTCATCTACAGACGAAAATCCCCAGATAATCACACCTTCAGTTTTGGGAGGCATCCGTAAGATGCATTCAGAGCTCAGTCTTTCCTTTAGTTCTCTTCGCGCAAGAATCTTCCCATCTCCAATATGCAGTTTAGACTTTGATTCGTCGGAAAAGATAACGTTGTTCCACATCTCTTGAGTCCAATTAAGATGCTCTTGAGCCCAGAGCAATCGTTTTTCTCTGACTCTTTTTGGAAAATCCGTACTGGCTTGAGTGGCTCTAAGTCCATCTTTCACGAGCCTTTTCCTCACTGAGCTTGACGAAATTATTTTTCCTGTAGCTCGACACAGATCGTTTTAAAGATCCATCGAAGTCTTGAACCGTCTTCCACTGGGGTCATCTTTTTTGGCCTCCCTGAGCCTTTCTTTCTGCTGGTAGTCCCGGTCTCATGATATTTTTTTTAAATTCCATGTCCCAGTTTGTTGAGCAACATTTAATATTCTAAAAATTTCACGTTTTGTCAAATTGAGACGTGACAGACACAAAATATTTACTTTGCACTCCGAACTGATTTTTTCCATTTCTCTCACTAAATTACTTCGGTTCGTTTCGGGCTGCTCTCACGAGCTAAATGCATCTCTTATTCATAATATCATCGAATTTTAGGCACTATTTGAATGACATTTTGCTACCCAGAGCAGAAAAAACCCGTAGCTCTCATAGATTACAAGAATTGCCCCCGAAAAAGTAATAAAATGTTTGACCAACATTTTTCGAACGGCACTGTAAATAGATGAGAAAAGGCACGGCAATGTGAGTTAGGCGGAAAGGCACATTTCTTGAATATATTAGTATACACTTAAAATACTAAACTTGCCTCTCTGACTCGTTGTTCGTGTGGAGTCCCCAGCTTGGGATACAGGATGATTCCTAACTACTTATAGCTAAAAGTACAGAGTGATTTAATTTGGGAGGAGTAAAGGTTTGCTTTTTCGTCTTCATGGATTCATTTTCAGATCGCAGCTCTGAGCCGTGGTAATGTACCTTACCTAGGGAGCTCTTCATGAATTGGTTAGAAGACTGACCTCCAGGATGTTATGAATGTTGGTTTTCAGGCGGCATTCCATCAACTTCAGAAAGGAGAACTTGAACTAATTGTCCCCGAAGTCATTACTCGTTGCAAGCTCCATAACATTTGCCCATCATGTTCGAAACTTGAGGTTTTCTAAAAGAATAAGCTATTTATGTCCCAAGAGATCTGCTCAACAGTAATGATAAATTAACTCTATATGAACCTGTTATGAAATTTTACTGTAGACACGGAAGTGGCTAAGGCCTATCTATGAAACCGACTTGTGTATGACTGTGGGATATACATATATTCAGAGCTGGTCGAGGGATGCAATAACAAGCCGCACTTTAGCCTCGCAATATCTGCGTATACGAAAGTTATGATGCAAGGTACGAGCGTGTTGAACCCTTAAATATTACTTAGACCTAGCACTTTGGGCTATTAGAGGTAAGTAAGGGCTATATTAAATATGTATTGTATATAACTTTATTTTATTATTTCATGCTTACCATATTTCATTTGAAAAGACGTCGTAAAATATCTTTTAAATTAAAATAAAAGAATTCATTAAACTTTGTGCTAATTTCATTTTATTGACACTCAGTGCTGGCAGTACTGTCCACTTCCCTGTAAGCTGGTTGTACTAAACTGGATGGTGTCTTTACTGAAATATCATGCAAATCAATTTTACTATGTACACACATCATTTGCTTCCCATCGAATGCACCAACCAGTTTGTACTAATGCCATAACAAATTATGGACTTCAACCAAAAATTTGCCTGCACTAAAAGGGAATTTGCTGCTTGTTCTAAACTAAATTCATTTTATTACACTCGTCACAAAAATATTATTTACAGTAGTTTTTATAGTTACAGGACGCATGATAAATAATAAAAATATATATATATAACAATAGATAAATGTATCTCTTACTATTCTTATTAGAAACTATTGAAAGTAGAGGCTGTCGCTCAGCGGGCCGTGTCCAAAATGTAGAGCATCCGGCGACGAAGCTCCCGTACGAGTTCGAGCATCCACGACGTCCTGCAAACGTTGCAAATTACTGATGTACCCGAGTGATCCGGAACCAAGATACACATTTCCATTGGGCAGTTTAACGAAACCTAGTCCGCCGGAACCGATGGCAATGGAGTTGGAAACATCCTGAGCCTGTTGTCGAGTCTTCTGTACCTGTTGGGCGGCCGGGAAGCGTTGTCGCGAGATACGACTTTGAACTTGAGTATCGGATGTTAATGGATGGGTGGCGCTGATTCGGGCGTGATAATTATTGGCGAAGAAATTCGATGGAATGAAGTTTTGAACGTCTTGATCGATGTCGCTGTCGATTTGCTCGTAGACTTCGTACTGTTTGAGTGGTCGACCGTTGACGACGTAAGCACCGGGAGCGGAAGCTATTCCTAAACCTGCCTGGGTGGAATTAGAAATAGAATCTGTTGATTTGGGTAAAGAGGTGACAATAGTGTTTGTCGATTGGGTTGAAGTGGATCGGGTTGGGTTTGAGATGGATGGTGTAGTTACAACGGTCGTTTTCAAGGGGTTTAGTGATGACTTGGGGGCTTGGATTTGATTTGGAACTTCTGCTAATTGTTTAGGGGGAATAGGTGTTCTAGTCGAAGGATAAGATTTGAACTGTTGTTTTAACTGAAAAGGTTGCTGCGCATGCTGGGACACCTGCGGGTTGTATGTTTGGCGCTGCATGGCGCTGATTAGTTGTGATGGAAGGCTGTATTCCGTGCGCTTAGTTTCGGGGGTTGGTGTTGTTAGTGATTTTAGTGGGAAGACCGTGGGGAGAGGTGGAACAAGCAACCGTGGCCGGGAGCTGGTAGATACCTTTTGTCCGATTTGTATATCCGTGTATGGGCCTGTGGAACGCAATGCGGAATATGGCGGCGAATTAAATGACCTTATTGGTTGATTATAGAAATAACCTGTCGCTGCCGAGGTGATGACATCTGTGCAGCATATCAAGGCCATCAAGAGGACCATGGTCATCTCCATCCGTTTAGCCATTATCTAGAAACAATAAAACAAGAGAAAACAAAGATTAATGACTCAATTAATGGCGTGACACATATGTGATACGTGTGACATGCGATGTCTGTTTACGTGACGAATCTATCCGTGCAGCTAAAAATCTGACCTCAAGTCCACGGTCTATAGCAAATTATAGAAGCTTAGTGAAGCGGAAAATTGATTATTAGCACCGGAGCAAACTATTGTTTAGATGCAAATGCCGAAGTGGGTGTTTCCAGTAGGATTCAGCGAGGAAGTAGAATGGCCACCGACCGATTATAGGAAGGAGAAACAATTATTGGAAGACAGATTGACGCTAAGCTGGGAATGAACCACTAATCTGCTGCTACTGCTACTGAATTACAATCGAGATCAGCACGACTGTGGAGTAGCAAAGTTGTCTTGTCGCGGCCGTGACGTGGGCTGAGGGGCTCGTGCGGCTTAAGTTGGAGTTTTATTAGTTTTGCGAATGCCTCTAGTGGCGTGTTAATTGGATTCATTGTTGTAATGCTAGACTTTAATGAGGGCTTGGATTGCTGCTTACCAGGAAGACAATCGGCTTGTGTAGTAGGTGTTAATAGCGGGTAGAGAGATCGGTGTTTGAGGGGTAGTGTGCTATTGGATACGGCCTGTGGTTGCATTTAATTGAGTATCGATTGGAGAAGTAATTGATTGGACAAGTAGGTTTAACTGTACCTGACCGACTTAGCAGAGAAAGAAAATAAGAAATTCTGCCTTTGCACTTATGATATACAACTTGAATGACAGCTTGGCGCTTGCACGTTAATGGAAAGTGTTATTGCGATAAACTATAGAAACTCCGACTGTTAGAAGACTATAGCAGCCACCTAACTTCTTTCATATGCCATTCCTTAGGGCCCTGGTGTACATCAACGCGCTTCATCTGGCACTAATAATACCTCACGCAACAAGAAACAAATATTATATTTAGCAAGCCCAGTTAAGTCCGGTATAATTCGCCTGACTTACAGTTTCACTTGCACGATGGCTACTGTGGTTGTTTTGCTTGTCCTAGATACATACGTGCAAAAGCTTTTGCTTTCGTTTTGTCTCCGGCCTCCGTTCAGAACTCTTTTTTCAATGCTATTAGCATAGTGGTGAGCCTATAGCGCGCACCTGCTGGCTTGAAATCAGTGTCGGTGTGGTACTAATGACAAGAGCGCTTGGTCTTCAGAGCATTTCAGAGTTCACGCTCTGCATGTGACACAATCGAGTCGGATTTTGGGAGTTTTTTGGGGTTTGGCTCAGGTGTCATTGGCAACAACACAATGTGGTGGGCTTGGTGCTGCATCTTGCACATGGTTTGGTTGTTATGCTGGGTAAAGGTACTGAGAACAGCTTATTGTGAAGCTGATGAGGTGAAGTGGATATAAAATAGTCTGTGCGGGAATGAATCATGCTTCAATTTATTGTAGACTGTAGGCAGTGACAAAGATTAAATTATGCGCTTTTCGTGAAGTATGTCTGTATAAACGTACTTGAGTGGAAATTCGAATCAAGAAATGCGTAAGGCTTAAAAAATATATTTAAAGGTCACGCAATGTCTGAAGTAAATATCGCTGACTGCTACATACATCAGGAACATACATACCTATATCATCAAGTATTATCCTGGACATGATATATGCTGAAATTCTAGAAGTATAGGAAATCCAAAGATTGCAGATAGAAGAACTGCGCACCAAAAACAAAGAGTGCGATCATGAAATGAACCTGCTTGAAGATAGAGTAAATCGACTAGAAAAACAATTGATTGCCAACCCCGTTGAAATTTACAATGTTCCTCCCAACAACTGCAATGCCTCTCCCATCGATGTGGCACTAAGAGTTTTCCGTGATGGTATGCATGTTGATGTCACAGAAAAAAACATTGACCTCTGCTACACAAAAAAAATTACAAATCATCATGGTAAACAAAACAATCACGTCACTGCAAAAAAAAAAATTACGTATGTCAGCTAAAATAGAGAAGAAGGAACCGCTAGCAACTACTCTGCTCAACTCGGAAGCAAGCGAACAGAAGAAAGACATCAATGATTGCCTTACTAATCGGACACGTCAGCTCTTTAAAAAGGCCTAATTGCTGAAGAAATCTAAACTATATATGTAAATATGTATGGACTAGAAAGGGCGTGGTAGAGTGAGAAGTGGTAATTTGGAACCCCTTAATATCTCAGAAACTGACTGTGACGTCTGTTAAAAAACCATGTACTCGTACTATAGTGAAAGCTCCCTTAGGCGGACAGCGACGGTTGCAGCACTTTTGTCCATGGGAAAAAATTAAAAAAGACAACATTTAATTGCTAAATAAAGAAATATTTTCTTTATATACGAAGGCGATCCGATAAGTACTTAGCCTCCCCGCCAGATGGCGCCAATATCGCAAAAGCAACTTACTATCGCGTAGTACATTCTAGTAGACGGCTAATGTCGAAATTTCAGCCGGATCGGACTCGTAGTTATTTTGACCGCGTGTGGAAGCGGGAATGTCCGCGGATTTTAGAAAAATGGAAAAAGAGCAATATCGGTCGGTGATTCGATTCTTGTTTTTGGAAGGGAAATCGCCCAGCGAAATCAAAGAGCGTTTGAATGCAGTGTACGGTGACTCTTCTCCTTCGATGGCGATCATCAAAAATTGGTTTAACGGGTTTCAACGTGGTCGCACGTCGGTTTTTGATGAGCCACGTCCAGGTGCCCCGAAAACGGCTACCACGGAGGATAACGTGAGAAAAATTCACGCATGAAGGTGAGTAAACGCATGAAATTTTGGGCAATCTTCGTCATCTTCGGAGCTGCTGCCGATGTCGACGATGTTTTGAACTTGTGCTGCTGCCATTATATCATCATCTACATATATGCACATGCCCATAAATGTGTAAGAAGCTTCCTGCTTCAACATCAGATTGGCACTCATGAAGAAGTCTTGAAATTGTTCTCAGATGTGCCAATGGTAGATCATCTTCTGGGTCAAATTGATGAAGTTCTATTGTGAATGGCGCTCCAAAACCACATTTTTTAAAGCAGTTTAAAATTGTTATAGCTTGTACTTGCTCCCATGCAGTGTTAATAAAATATATGACATCCACAATAGTTACAGCGCTTGCATTCTCAGCATCATCAATGTTGTTGACAATGTGCTTTAACATAAGTGAACGGTAATGAAACTCAAAATTGCTTATTACACCTTGGTAAAGAGGCTGGCAGACTGATGTGGTGTTAGGCGGTTGAAACAAAATTTTGGTCTTTTTTTTATTTTTTAATTTGGTCTACCGAATTTATTTATTAAAGCAATTTCAAACGCAACAACCAACACTCAAAATTATTTCAACAGCAGTCTATGAAATTCATAAACAAACTAAAATGAACATGAAGACAGAGGAAACAAAATACAAGGACCGAATACAGCTGCAGAAATAAAAGCCGTTATCCATTTGAGAAGAGACAAAGATTTGATGGTACGTGCAACACAAACACACTGTGATGTTACTATTTGGTTGTTTTCCTTGTAAAGTCAGTTTTCAAAAAAACAATTCTGAAAATTTTAGCTGAAAAAAAATTTGTCCGCCTAAGAGAATTAAAGTTACCAAATTGCGGCTGATGGCCCTGTCCGCGTCCGGGTTAGGGAGTGTCCACTAAAGGGAATATAAAATGTATGGAACTTGAGTTCAAGATCCACGGTCGTGAGAAATTGTCCGCTCAAGGGGTTTGTCCGCCTAAGAAAGGTGTCCGTAATAGGAGCTTTCACTGATGATGAACTGATATCATAGAACGTATTCACAGCCACTAGTGGCAATTTTGCATCGAGTTTGATCCTGTCATTCAAAGTTGAGATTTTATGTCATCCGCAAACTTTCTTTTCTTTTATTCGCTAATATTGACAAAAAAAAATATTTTGTCTAAAACTAATGCAGTGGTGGGTCTTAAAGGAAGTCTGCACGCATAAGTTCAGATTGTCACAGGTAAGTTTTAAAGTTTATTTTAAATGGCTTTAATTTATTTAGCATAGTAAGGCTTTGAATTTGGAACTCCAAGGTGTTGGTAATATGGCACAAAATTACCCGCAATGCATTTAACATCCTTTTTTTTATTGCCATCAAAGCCGAAGTCGAAAAGAAAAAATTGGACTTCAATAGCTTCAAGGCAGTAAGAGAAAAAAATGGGTTTGAAAAAAGCGGTTAAACTTTATAGTGTCCCAAAAACGACTCTGCCAAGGTTTGTGCACAGTGATCAGCCTCCCGATGAGGTTTTAAATACTGCTGTAGGAAGAAGACCTGTCCTGCCATCTCACCTTGAAGAAAGCCTTGTGTCACACCTTCTCGTTATGGAAAGCAAATTCTATGGACTAACCGGTCAGGATGTTCATAAAATGGCTTATCAGTTAGCTGTGAAAAATAATATTGAACATCCATTTAGAAATAACATAGGCGGTTAAGCTTGGCTTGATCATTTCTTTACACCATAAAGATAAACTTTCCATTCGATCACCAACAGGAACTTCCAATGCTCGGGCTCAAGGTTTTAATAAAGAAGCAGTGGATAAGTTCTTGGTCATCCTTAAAGAAGAATTCCAAAAACATAATTATCCTCCAGAGAGAATTTTTAATGTCGACTAAACCAGGCTATTTATAGTACAGAGTAAAATGGTTAAAGTAATTGGTCTGCGAGGGAAAAGACAAGTAAGTAGCATAACAGCGGCTGAAAGTGGATCATTGATGACAGTAGTATTAGCGATGAGCGCAAGTGGCATATTGCCACGCAAAAACATGACGCAAACGTTGACGAAAGGAGCTCCGTCAAGTTCTACGAGTATTTACCAAGTCCCTCGTACTAATTCTTTTGACATTTTCTGCTTGCATCAGAATATACGTCTCTACATATGTATGTGACCGCGTCCGAGAAAAGGGACCTAGTGTGCGAAAACGCGTTTAAAGTTTCGCAACGCATTCTTAGTGTGAATGTTGAGAGAAGCGATGCAGTATAAATAATTTTGTGTCATGAATCTAACCCATTTCATGTTATTCTACACACTTTTAGGTACTAGAATCCACTTTTAACTCAAAACACCTTTTTTGACACACTAGGTCCCTTTTCTCGGACGCGGTCACATATATATATTATTTTGACTTCAGTTTTATAATTTTTTTTCTTATTTTATGCAAAAATTAATTCTACGCGGCCTAAGCTAGGTCCCTAAACTTGGCGCAGGTTCTCTATTTGTAGACCGGACGGGCGTCCACTGGCGAGATAAAGGGTAGTCAGATACCTTGGAATCTTGCTAGATCCCCTCCAATTTCGATAGCTTTGCAATAAATGAGCACAAGACCTTTGATGAAGAATGGAGAAAAGTAGTGTGGAGTGAGGAAAAAAAGTTCAATTTAGATGTTTAAAAAAGAAGAAATTTCGTTCTCCGAACGTCAGCATGGAGGAGGTAGTGTAGTGATATGGAACATCCCGTTTAACAATTGTTCCTTACAGAATAAATGCGGATAAGTACCAAGACATATTGGAAGAAACCCTTATACCATTTCTGGAAGAACTGGACCAAAATTTCATGGAATTTCAACAGGACAATGTTCCAATTCACGTGGCGGCTTCTTCTAAAAAGTGGTTTTCTGACAGAAATATTCCAATTATGTCATGGCCAGTACGTCTACCAGACTCGAACCTATTCGAAAACTCATTGTGCATATTAGCGGGATTGGTTTTTTACAGCGTTCTTGAGAGCGGAATTATAATTATGGATAGTTGGCAAAAAATTAAAAAAGAAACAATTAAAAAATTAATAAGCTCAATGTCTTACATGGTCTATGACACAAAAAGGCGAATTCATCGACAGTAACTGTGTGTAAAATACAGATACAACCATTTGTCGGGTTAAAAAGGCAAGGCAGACTTGGTGAAGGCGTATATTTCGCCATTCTATTGGTTGTTCAGGCGAAGCTCCATGTCACATGAAAAGTTTACCACCTACTGGGCAACATACCCGCGTAGACTCCCAATATTGCTAGTTATACCGCCAATCTAGCGGGACTTAAAGCCATCAAGTTTGCTATTATCATATAATGAAACAATGCTAGTCAGCTCTAAGGCAGTCTGAATCCTCGGTTACGTTGATTTTAGCAGTTGCTCTCTGAAAGGTCAATGTTCACCAATATTTTAAATAATATATAATAAATAAAATAATAAATATTCAGTGAATTCGGATGGCAAAGAGCAGTTTTTTTTTTTTTTTTTTTTTTTTGGAGGCTTCTGCTATCTGTTGGAGCACTCAGACACAAATACTGGTCCATTGTACTGCCAGACAGACACCTTAGATGGCGTTGGAGCTCATGTGGAGCCAGAGCCAAGTTTCTTTTTTACTCACTTATGTTGTGTGCGATTTGTTTTTTCACATAAGTGAACGGAACCTAAAGCTTAATGCCGATTCCGAACGGCGGGAGCCGAGAAGCTTTTTCATGGCAAGTATACAACGGGGGGTTTTGCCAGTACCCCGCCGAGGAGGGACGTCGTGAAATAATCATTCGATGGCGTTGGTGTTATCGGGATCCGAACTCGCTCATCTTGCGTCAGCGGCCGACACACTACCCACTGCGCCACGGCGCTCAGTTAACTGCGATGCATTGAGAGACATTTGGCTGTTACATCATACTGCAAACCAAAGCAGCTCGAAAAGTATAGCAGTTTTGATTATTTTGACAGTGTACGCTCGACTTAAACTAAGTTCGACGCTGGTGCGATTTAAAATCATGTTTTCTTCATTGACAAATGACAAGATCCTTGTCGTATTCGATATCCAGGTCGTAAAGTTCCACTGCTTCCGACAGCGTCCATGTTAGTTATGCAAATTTGCTTACTGAGTTGCAGATCTGCAACATACCTCATTTCCCATAAAATTCTTTATTTTTTTCAATTCAAATCAATCTTTCAATTTTGTTTCATGCAATCGAAGTTTGTGCTTATTCTGAGTGCATCATAAAACCTTTTTTGAGCTTTTTTCTTTCAAAGTGAGTGTATATGCCCGCAGGTTCTGCGTTTTTGTTTTATTTTCCTTCATAGAAATATAGTAGTGAGCAAGATTGCGTACCATATTGTTGCATATCTGCAAGATTGCGCGTAGAATAACCCAAAACCCATATAGTCATTCAGCGTAGTAAAGTAAAGGGTCCGCCATCTAACGTTTTTTTTTTCAAGTAGTGCTTATTTCGTGAATGGTAACACTTAGCTCATGTCTGATTTGACAGATAATTAGTTTTATCCTTCCGCTGAACGAATATGGTTATGTATACGCTTGAACAACGCTGGGAAATATTGCGACATTACTTTGAAAATCATGGTAATGTTGCAGAATGTGTGCGAAAATTGCGTACGGATTTTGGAAGAAGAGAAGCACCGTCAGCTCCGTATGTTCGTTATCTTGTGAAAAAAGTGAAAGAAACTGGCATCCTCATCGATAAACCAAAGCGTGAAAAGCCAAAAACAGTGCGTACACCCGAGAATATTGCTGCTGCGGCAGAAAGTGTGCGTGAAGCGCCATCAACATCAATTCACCGTCGTTCTCAACAATTGAACATTTCGGAGACATCATTGAGACGAATTTTGCATAAAGACCTTGGTATGACGCCATACAAAGTCCAATTGGTTCAGGAGTTGAAGCCAACTGACCATCCAATGCGTTTTCGCTTCGCTAAGTGGGCCTGCGATCGACTTACAGAAGATGCCGATTTTGCCAAAAAAATCATCTTTTCAGATGAAGCTCATTTTGATCTTGGCGGGTATGTAAACAAGCAAAATTGTCGCATTTGGGGCACAGAAAACCCGCACGCATACATTGAAAAGCCGGTGCACCCAAAACGAGCCACTGTTTGGTGCGGATTTTGGTCCAGAGGCATAATTGGGCCATTTTTCTTCGAAAATGAGCAAGGAGTGGCCGTTACAGTCAATGGCGATCGTTATCGGGCCATG
Organism: Merodon equestris; assembly: GCA_958301585.1. Lineage (NCBI taxonomy): Eukaryota > Metazoa > Arthropoda > Insecta > Diptera > Syrphidae > Merodon > Merodon equestris. The sequence continues at coordinate 52,372,118 of OY284416.1, forward strand.
TTGAACGAATTTTTGTTCACAAAAATTGAAGAGGAGGATATTGGCAACATTTGGTTTCAACAGGACGGCGCTACGTGCCACACAGCCGAAGCTACACTCGATGTTTTGCGCCCTGTTTTTGAAGATCGCATTATCAGCCGCAGAGCTGATGTCGTTTGGCCACCTCGGAGCTGCGATTAGACACCGTTGGACTATTATTTGTGGGGTGCCGTCAAAGATAAGTGTTACGCCGACAAGCCAGAGACAATTGACGCTTTAAAGGACAATATTCGTGAAGCCATTGGTGAAATACAGCTGCACACAATCGATAATGTGCTTAAAAATTGGACCGATCGTGTAGGCTACTGCATGGCCAGCCGAGGCAGCCATTTGAATGAAATTATTTTCCATTATTAACCGGAAGGATTGTACTTTCAAATAAAAAAAGAAATTTGAGAAAATATTCAGTAGTTTTTTTTTATAGCATTTTCAAAAAAAAAAAATAATTATTTGGCGGACCCTTTAGTAGACAATATTAAACTAGGATTTTTTTACGATCTACTGTTAAATCTCTTTCACTTCGACCATCAACCTCTCGCGGGATTTCAAGAGCTATCATTGGAACTCGGAAGTTCCAAGCCCCGTTGACAACCCTTCATCAAGTCTTCCTGTCATGAATGAATGTTATAATGAAAAAAAGAACTTAAGCTTAAGGGACTGTCAATAAAAGATGCTGTTTTTAACTTGGCAGCAACATGGGACAAATTAGGAGTTTCAGTCATTGCGAAATGCTGGAAAAACGCCCTTTCGATTGAAGAAGACCCGGAAGACGATTTTGATGATGAAGATGAAATACCTCTCAGTATTCTTCGCAACAATTTAGCGTCTGATGCTAGCACAGTGGCAACGGAAGTAGTGATTAATCTACTGAACCATATAACAGGACTAGCACATACGGCTGCCGACTTGAATAATTGGAACGAAGATTAGGTATCTTCAGATATTGAAGAAGACGAAAACGAAGCCGAAAAAGAAAAAGAACCAGGTGTAGATCAACCAATTTGTTCAGTGCGTTCCAGAGATGCTGTTCAATTATTTGAGAAAACATTTCAATGGGCAACTAGCAATAAAGTGGTAAATTCAAAGAAAAAGCAAACGAAGATGACTAAATATTTTAGTACAGCTTAAGTTTGTTGTATCTTTGTTTTTTAAGTACATGGAATGGATTATTTTTGTTAAATTTTACGTTTTTTTTTGTTAAAAATAAAATATGTATTCTTTTATATATACATATATTGACTTATTTTTTAGTAATTGAAAAGAAAAATTATAATTATATTCTATTTTTTATAAATTGTACGTAAAAACACACATTTGGACGATATTTGCTTCAAATAGTCCACGCTCGTTACAATGAACAATCTCGCTCCAGTGAACAGGCCTGGTTTTTATTAGTTCACTATACCGAGCGTCCACTGTATACACACACAGAGTATGAATTTTGAAGTGGTCTTATGCCGAGAGTGTTATGCCTTCGTCAGCACTTTTTTGATCATCTCTCATTTACAACTGATGTTGTTGCACAGTTTTTCCGTATAGGAATTGTTCTTGACGGACTTGAATTAACGACCTTCGGCTCAATAGCCGCTGATGATTACTCTGCTTAGGAGTTGAAATTGGAACAAAATTCTACGAAGCGAGCAGCAAATATTGGCAGGGCACGTAGAACGAACGGACAATGGACAGACAGCTAAACGAATAATGAAAATAAATCCTGTAAGACCCATACACCGCCAGAAAGGCCGCGGCGTAGATGAGAGGACAATATAAAAATGAACCAAGAAGAGATGGGACTGAACAGCGAAACACACTCGTGACTACTCGTAAAAGGCTTGCCGAAGGGTGGTCAAATAGGCTCTGAACTGGCCCAGTTCCAACTGGCCAGTAATAATAATAAGCAATCATCATCGGATATGTTTTGCTCGGCCTTTGTTTCATGCCTACCTCACAAAAAGCATTAAAAAAATCGTCAGAGCGTCAAGCTTGCTTGTTGATACGACGATAGAGTAGAAAATTATGATAATGATTAATAGCTTTACAAATGTCTGAAAAAAAAAACGTAATTTTCTCTAACATTCAGGAAAATCTTTTAATATTTGTGATAAGCACCTACCCTTTTCAGAAGCAGCAAATTTTTTCTGTAAAAAAAGTTTGGTTAGCCGGATAGGATTTTGATCCATAGGCTGAATCAGTGGTGTTACATTGGGAGGCATGTACATTACTGAAGTTTGAAGCTCACTTTCTGGAAGAAGACTGAGGGCATTGTCCAAAATTAACAAGGCCTTAACTGGTAACCCGTTTTGGCGAAGAAAATGTTTTACTTCTGGAACAAATAGATTATGGAACCAGTCCTTAAAAACTGCTGAGGTCATCCAGGCCGATTTGGAGTTCCCGAAATACACAGGCAAGGACACATTTTTAAAGGAACGTGGTTTTTGAGCTTTTCCTATGACAAGTGGTTTCAATGTATAGTTCCCTGTGGCATTAGCACACGCAAAAAAATGTCATCCTTTGTTTTTCCGTTTTTTGCCCTGGAGCAGTTTTTTCGCTGGATGCTACATATGTATGTATTTTCCGGGAGAAGCGTTGTTAGCTGCAGCTCCAACATTTTTTCGCTGAGTTTCTTCTTAAAAGGGCAAACCAGTTCTGATTGTGATGACAATTTTTCGCCTCATATCTTAAGGTATCGAACACCATACCTCTTCTTAAACTTCTGCAGCCATCCATCACTTGCGATGAAACCAGATTCATTTTTATTAATTTCTGTGATAATAGCAATGACTTTTTGCGTTAGCGTTAGTCCACACACCGGTACATGTTTTTTGCGTTGCTCCGAAAACCACTTAGATGACTTCTTCTCCATATTAGGAAGTTCGGATGACCTTAACGTCTTTCTTTTGCTAATTCCATAGCAGGTGTCGCTCAGTTTTGCAGTAATTTCTTTTCATTCTATAGTTTTTTTAGCAATTAATATCGAATGGTCATCTCTACACATAGCGAGAGTGAAATCGAATGACCTTGTGCACATACATATGTATATGCTCTATAGCGGAAGAATGTTTATCAGGCAATGATTCTCCTAATTTGGATGCGAAACCAGTGGGAAATAGTGTAAACTCACTTCCACTGAAACTCGGATCTTGAAAGTGATCCAGCTCTTTGATCACGTGTTGTTATTGTAATACAGTGGAGAGCCGATTAACCGGGATGGTCGGGACCGAGCTCATCACGGAAAATCGAAAAACCCGGATAAACGAATTTCTTTCTATGAAATAAAAAATTAATTAAAGTCAACAAACATTTATTTAATATATATAAAAATTTATAATGACACTTTAAACTCCTTATGACACCCTGATCCATTGGCTGGATCAAATGTGTGCAGTTTTGTGGCAGATATCTCACAATGGCATTATGTCTCTTAAACTCGACTACATCCGGGTGAGCTGGGCAGTTATCCAATAGTAAAAGAACTTTACAATCTTTTCCAAGGTTGATATTTTTGAAATGCTCTTCGACTTCGAGTATAAAGTTTTGGTTGAACCACTCCAGAAAAATTGTTCGCGTTACCCAAGCCCTCTTGTTGGCCTTCTATATGACAGGGAGCTCTCTCACATTTTTGAGTGCTCTTGGGCGAAGGCTTTTACCAATTACCATTATTAACATTTGTGATTCCCTGCAGCATTGAAGCAAACTAGCACAGTAAGCCGTTTCTTTGAATCGTTATAAACCCTTACAACATGTTCTTCATTACAAACCAAAGTTTTTCGTGGTAAGCACCTCCAAAAAAGGCTTGTCTCGTCCGCATTGTATATTTGCACACTAGTCAAATTTTTGTTTTTTATTAGTTCAGCTAGTTCTTCAACAAAAAACGTAGCAGATTCATAATCAGCTGATTCTTTTTCACCTGAACTTTTAAGACAATTCCGTGACGGTTCTTGAAATTGCTCAGCCAGCCAGATGAATACAAACATTCAGAGTTTTGACCCAACTCCACGTGAAAATATTTTGCCTTTTCCACAATCATTTCGCCAGAAAGTGGAATTCCTCTGAATCTTTGTTGACGTACCTATTCATATGTTGCATTATCCACAGTTGAGTTCTCAGCTTTCTTTAATGTCTTACGTTTCTGCAAACCTTTGATGGAATCACTTTCGACAAAAAATTTGAGAATCCTATCTTTATTCTTAAGCAAGTCATATACAGTTTGTACACCGATTTCATATTTTTGAGCCAAATTTTTTACAGAAATATATTTTTTAAAATGATCGTTAATTAAGTCTACTTTTCTCTAATAGACAACACTTTTCTTTGCCTTTTTACTAAACTTGATGAGGATGCCATCACACTAAAATACACTTCACCGCCTTCACAATTCAATTTAAATTATGTGTCCTGCAAAACTATCGCGAAGAAAATAATGAAAAACCTACAAATTCATCAATAAACACAGAACAAGAACATATACAGTGTAAAGACTCAAAAGATTCAGCAACGTAAAAGCGATATTTTTTTTTTGAAATATCAGTTACAGTTACATCAATAACGCACGTAAACCAATCTATGTACATATGTATGTATGTATGTGAATGCGAAGAATCTGCACGAATGAACATGTAATACGATTATGTTTTGTTTTTGTTTTGACTTGATTTTAGCTTGCATCCCGGATAACAGAGTCTTTTCCGGTTAATCGAATTTCAATGGGAAAGAATTTTTTTTTAAATATCCCGGTTGATTGGGTCTCCCGGTTAATTGGACCCCGGTTAATCGGCTCTCCACTGTACATGTAAACCATGATCCGGATAGGATCTGGATGACATAATAAAAAACACCTAATGTATAGTGTCACATTGACTGTTACGCTGTTCAGTTTCATGAAATTTTGGTGCACACTTTTATTGTACATAATGGCTAGTAAAAAAACGCGAAAATCGCTTACTTTAAAACAAAAAGTGGAAGTGATTACTTTCCACAAAAACAATCATAACACTTGCTGAAATGTTCAAAATTGGTAAAACGCAAGTGTCAGATATTTTGAAGAAAAAGGATGAGCTTTTGTGTTTGTTTCATGACAGTTCAACAAATGAGAAAATGTATTGGTTTCAAAAAGGAGGATCAGGTGAAATGATTGATAAATCGGTGCTGGAATGGTTTAATCGTGTCAGATCTAAAAAAGTGCCAGTGTCGGGAGTTATGATTAAGGAAAAAGCTCAGGAAGTTGCGCAGGAATTGAAAATGCAAAATTTCAAAGCATCTAATGGCTGGCTAGATCGTTTTAGGACTCGGCACAAAATAGTTTTTAAATCAGTTTGTGGAGAGTCAGCTTCTGCTGATGTTGAAACAGTAAGTGAGTGGCAATCAGAACTTATTCAACTAATTGTAGGCTACGAAGAGAAAAACATTTTTAACGCCGACGAAACTGGCCTATTTTATCGGGAAGACTTGTTCAGGGGGTAAAATTGCCAAAGAGCGCTTGACAGTGCTGTTATGTGCAAGTATGTGTGGCGAAAAAATAAAGCCTCTCGTCATCGGGAAAGCTAGAAAGCCTAGATGCTTTAAAGGTATTGCCTCTGAATCTTTGAAAATCGATTGGAGAGCAAATCAAAAGGCGTGGATGACAACACCTATTATGACAGAATATTTGGAGCACCTAAACCAAAATATGAAACTTAAAGGAAGAACAATTTTATTGTTTCTCGACAATGCCACTTCATTCATGCTCACATTGAATTGGAAAACGTTAGGTTGATTTTTTTACCTCCCAACATAACGTCAACTTCTCAGCCGATGGATCAAGGAATAATCCAACATTTCAAGATCTTTTATCGCCAGTTCGCCTTATGACATCTTGTTGCGAATTTAGGAGAAGATAGTGTTAAATGTGCCCAAGATTTAGCAAAACAAATTGACGTACTAAAAGCTGTAACATGGATTAATAAATCGTGGGAAACAGTCACTTCAACAACAATACAAAATTGTTTTAAAAAAGCTGGATTTCCATCAAGTGAACTTCTTGCCACAGAAAATGAAATTGGTGAAACAGAGCTGAATGAGCTCATAACAGTTTCACCAATAGACACAAACAAAGACTATTTCTGCATCGACGAAAATTTGGCAGCAGAACGGTTCCACAGAAGATGTTGTGGAAATTTTTAAAACAATTTGTCCTTCAACAAGCTCTACATCCCATGAAGACTATGAAGACAGCGATGACAACGAACAGGATAGTGACTTAAAAATTACAACGATACAAAACTATTCAGATGCACTAAAAGAACTCACACGTGTCCGCGAGTTTTACCTAGCAAAAGGGGATGAAACGGGATTTGAGATAATAAATGGGTTGATAATTAACCACGAGCTTGAGATCGTCAAGCAAAATTAAAAAGACAAAAATTAATAACTTCGTTTTTTTTCAAAAGAAGTGAATACGTAGAATATGGACATAATTCGTTTATTGAACTAAACATTTAATTTTTTTATAAACATATACATACATATGTACATATGTAGGTACGCAAGTATGTAAATATCATATATGTACAAACTAATTCTTACTCAAGTAAATAATAAATTAAGATTAAATAAAAATAAAATTTGAACTTTCTTAATTTCCATGAATAAAATTCTTTACGCCCCTAGAACGGACACCTCTACATAACGGACAATCTTGATGGTCCCGCTGGTGTCCGCTATAGAGAAGTTTCACTCCAGATCCGGATAAGATCTGGATGGCATAATAAAAACACCTAATTGTACACGATATTTATTTTGTTTTTGGTTGTCTACTAAGTAGTATAAGACATGTTCGATTGCATTTTTCCTTTTTTTCGTTTTGTCAGTGATTACGTTGTTCTACAACATAGTCGTACGACCGCGTCGTTCGGGCGTTCGGCTGGGTTGTAGAATATGAACGCCGCTATTGATTAATTTCTAGGTTGAATGGAACTATGTACATATTATGTTATGGTTCAGTTTGAGAAACGATCGGAAATGTTTCCGACTGAGGACATAGTTCCTGGAACTATACATGTCCGGAAATACCCAACTCTATAGTGAGCGAACATCTTTGGCACAAACCATCTGCACCCTGTATTTGTTGTGTGACCAACACCATTGAACCTGCACGAACCCTATACAAAAAAAAGAGGCATATGAGCTGACCCATAACCCGTTTCCTTGAGTCTGATGGCACTACAATCTACTATAAGTTGGATTTAAATGTGTAAGGGGAGGTCGGTGCTTAACGATTCTTGGATCGCGTTGAGTTTGTTATGCGATAACTTTGCATTGTAGATTACCAGACAAGAGAGCCATAGGGGAGGTTAGGAAGATAATAATTGTACATTTACCGAGTCAAGTTTGAAATTTCCAACTATATACATATAAAATAGGTCAATCCATCAAAAGTACATGATTGTAGCTTTTCGACGATATTCCTTTGAATCTATCTTGTCTCTAGCTGTATCTAGACTGCCCGAGTCATAGTTGGTTTATCCGAAGTATGAACATCTTCAAGACGGAAAAAACATTTGACTAATCTGGTTTTTTTTATTGAGAGTCGTAAACCTACTTTAGTGAGTTAATTTGTTGCAAAATCAGGTTGACCGACAGTAAGGCAATAAAAACTGTGTCCCATTTTGCCGATTTAAGCTTCACCAACTAGTCTTGTTTGTTTGAACTGACGCTATCGTCACAACGTTGACTATGACTAAATAACAAAAATCAAATGGCCCCTTGAAAACAGGCTCTCAAAACCATTAAGTAATCGAATACAGTTTAAGGTATGAAAACAATCAAAACAGTAAATGTCAACTATCCCCGTCTGATTGTTTATACATTTTGAATTTACATAAATGCAAACCACAGTTCTTAAAATATTGTTCCTTTATTTTAAACCTCAGCAATGTCACTCAATTAGGACGACGCGACTCTTTAATCATTCACAACAACTAAAAAACAACGAAATAAAGTGCACCTTCAAAACCGGCTCGTAATAAATTCAAAATAAAGAAATGATTGTATGCAAATCGAAAAATACCTGTTCCTCAACTCATGTCCATGCATTGTGTCATTTTGGTTTCGTTTTTTCGGCAGCTGGAGCACCAGGAACAATCGGTTTGACTTTACAACAGTTTCTGTGCGTAATTCGTTCCAGAGCAAGTTTCAAAACTCGATCGTCAGCATGTAAATCCTGAACAAGTTTTCTACAACTAATTAAAATCACTTGCAGCGTTATTGCGTGACACGGCTCAAGAAAATCGTATGTAGCTCACAGGCACGGGACATAGCCTGTTATTTGAAATCGTAAACGTTAACTGTGCATCAATACTTCGCACACAGAATTCTCACTCTCAGTGATGGTTTCCCATCCTGAACTGGATCAGTGCATGCGAGCATGTAATTTAAATCCACCCTACAGACCGATGTAGGTTACCAGTGACTGTGAGCAATTCAGGCATGCGAAACAGGCTCTCGAGCTGTCACTTAACGCACATAGTCCTATAAATCTGCTTTATGCCTTATGGTTGCATAAATGCAAACGACAAACTACAAACTACAAACAGCAAACGACTTTCTTTTATTGGATGAACGCCACAAAGCAATTACAAAATCATAGCCCATTTGTGGCGGCACTTATAGAGCAGTGTACACGTACACCTCACAAAGTCCTTGCATGCGTGCTCGACGAATCTACGCAGGTCACAGTCTGTCGGACTATTGCCTAATGGCTGCTATAGAGGTGCGGCGGCATATGGAAATGATTAAATTCTACAAAGTGTCCGCCAACGCTGCCGCTCCACATGACAGCGGAGAAACCAGTCCAAAATCTGACTCTGCCACAACATACCGCCTCTTGATACCACAGTGGGCCACACCGTCGTATCGGAATCAAATAGCGATAATTGAGCGATGCTGGTGAGTAATCTTGGTGGGATATCAACATGAAATTGTAGCATAACATAACGCAGGATTGACTTCTTCTGGCGGTGTGCTTGGAGGTACACAGTCACTTTGGCTATACCATTTTAGATTCGGTTCGGAGTTGACGGATGGTAACAGTCTCAGGCTGGTGTCTAATGTACGCACTTTCTGGTAAATCTTGCTGCCGCCTGGAACTACCCGTAGTGGCTTTAATTATTTCATGAGACAGATACTGTGTTCGAGTTTCCGAGCAGACAGCCTGTTTCTCCTTCGATATGCGGTCGAGAATGTGTGGCATATATGTACGTGCGATCTGCTCGATCGGTTTTTACGTAATTCAATTACGGACCGGATAGTCAGTTGATGTGTGGACTGTGTTGCTGCGACATCAGAAAGCCGCAGGACGACTGAATAACTTGAGAGTGCTTGATTATTTGTATACTCCAGGTGGCAGCCGCTATAAAAAAAATCTGCCCGCGATCTCTTTGATCTGAATTCTGGAGGCCCCAACATTCATTTCAAATTCTCTGCAGTTCAGAACGACACCGACTTCTGCGGCTCACTGCTGGACTTAGCCTGGTTGGATTGAGCATGAGTAGTACAATCAACAGAGGCAACACCGACAATGACGTGGCATGGAAAACCGCTAAGGTTGAACGCGCCCCAGAATTAATACGTACTATTGATTGTATGTACTGTTAAGTGTCAAAAAGAAGGGGAAAGAGGCGTGCTCGAAAATTGTGCAAAGAGGCTAAGAAGTTTAGGTCGGCGGAGGTATTCCCTACCGAAGCCCATCCGACCCTCTCATATGCGGTCTCCTTCTCGGCGGTGCGCAGGGCAGGAAGCGTCGGTGGTTAGTCAGGAAGGAACCAAGCCAACAAGTGTCAGTCCGAAACCAGCATCTCAGACTAGTGAAATTTGTACGGCAAGACATCATGGTTGCACATCATAGATAAAAATACTTTTCAGAATTTCCATTTCTTATTTTGGCTATCAGTTGCCCACAATTCGACGTGGTCTTTTTGTGGGACCTGGGGAACCAGTGCAAACGAAAGAAAGGAAGGCCACCAAAAACTCCATAAACATCTAAGCCTGGGCATCAACCACCAATTTATCTAGTAACAAAATCGGGCTTTTCGCTACGGGCGATTTTGTAACCTGCCAGAGCTGGACATCAAAGTACCATTACTATCCATGTATAACTATCTCTGAGGCCACATATGCTAAAATGCATGCAACGGCGACTCGAATTGAAGTGCCAAGCATGCAAACACATAATTTTAATGAAATTATAAGCCACGAAAAGGTGTCAGTGGAACCTTCACCGGTCGCTGCAGATACCAGTGCGGTGGTTGCACCTAGTGCCGTATCCGCGGCATCATACCAGTGGCGGCCCAAAAACTACCACAATACCACAGGTGGTTGTCCAACCAAAATAACAAAACGTCCCTCCACCAAACTCGGAGAATCTTCGATAGGAAGCAGATCAGTGGATCGCTTTCATCGGACCGGAAACCTCCGGTGTGAAAATAACAAGCGACACCGGTCTACCATCGAAAGTAGATGAGTAGGCTGTGTGTATTGTAGGGTAACCTGCACCATGCCAAAGGTGCCTCGGACACCTTTAGCCTGACGAAATATCTCTCGGACTCATACAAGAACCCTGGGTTCAAAGAGGTAAGATTATGGGCCTACAAATTAGGTCGCGTAAATTCATTTACGTCACTGGAGAATCTCCTCCTACCGCCGCATGTATGATCGATTCTAATATAAATTTTTTACCCATTCCAGAATTTATAAAAATAGACTTGCACCGTCATCGTGGAAGTTCCCATAGAAGGTAGAGTAAAGGAGATCGTGTGCGCCTCCGCTTACATCACAGGAGACGACGATCAAATCCTACCTACTGAGGTACAAGACTCGTAGATTACCGGCGCAAATGACATCTGATAATCCAATGCACACCATGTGGAATGGAGCAGCAACAATACAAACAAAAGTTGTCTCAAATGTAATTTGCGGCTGGCACGTCTCCAATGAAGTCTCACTATCTGATCACCAACATATCAGATTTAACATTACTGGTGAGGCTGGAGAAGTTGACCACAGATATCAGCCCAAAAAAAAACCAACGTGGTTCTCTTCCAGGCTCAACTTGCCGCCAAGAAAGACACGCTTCTTAAAACCGTAAATTCGACGGATGACATTGAAGAAGCGGCTTACCAACTAAATGCACTCAAATCATCTCATCCTTCAAAAACAGCTGTGCACGCAAGATAGATACACACAAGCGGTGTGTACCTTGGTGGAATGCACAGCTCGAAATTTTGAGGATAGAGATGAGATCTCTGTTCAACAGAGCTAAAAGAATGAAGAGTTCTACTGATTGTAGACCTGTCCAACAAAATACAACTTCGAATTGAGGAAATCCAAGAGAAGGTCTTGGAGGAAAAATTGCGAAAGTGTAGATTCCCTACCAACCGCGGACCGACTCTATAAAGTCCTATCCCAGGGGCACACTATTGGACTCGGGTTGCTTCGCAAATCAGACGGCCATTTCACTGTCAATCGAAGGGAAACCCTGGAAACTTTGCTTAATGTACATTTCCCTGGTTCTACTACCCAGCTAACACCTCTCGATGCTCTAATGCGCGTCACAAATTACATCGGTAGAAGAACAAATAGCCTTTCTGGTCGACTCTTCAGCCCTGATAGAGTTAAATGGGCAATTGGCTCATTGTAATCCTACAAAGTTTCAGGTAAAGACGGTGTCTTTCCTGCTATCCTCCAGAGAGGCCTAGACATCATCCACTGATAACTCTCTTTAAGTCAAGTTTCAACTTGGGATATATTCCCCAAATCTGGAGGAAAGTTAACCATGTCTATATTCTTAAGATTGAAAAACCAAGTGAACAACTTAAGTCCTGTCGCCCTATCAGCCTAACATCTGTCCTACTAAAAACACTAGAAAAACTGATAGAGCTTCATATTAGAGGTATATTAGAAAATCAAATACCTCTGCATCCAAATCAATATGCAACGATCCAACGATCTACTGAGAAGCGCTGCGTCACTTGGTAGCGCATGTAGAAAATAGTTTCACACGCAACGAGATCGCAATTTATGCCTTTGAGGGGGTACCGAAGAGATGTGGACCACCCCACTAACCATTGGTTTAGGGCGATGCTTGAGAGCCGTATTATATCAGCTATATCCGGAGAGGTCTCTGTGACAGTGAAGCTAAAGGGTCTCCACAAGAAGAGTCCTTTCACCTCTTCTCTGGTCGATAGTCACCAACGACCTTCTTTACGAATTAACCAACCTCAGTTATGAAGTCATCGGATACGCTGACCTTGTAGTTATTATTACAGGTAACTTAATGTATGTAACTTGCCTTTCAATTTATCTCTGGCTGTTGCAGCAGGGAGGGTTTATCGATAAACCCAAATAAGACAACCTTAGTTCCGTTAACAAAAAAAGGAACTCCGTCTCCCTAAACCCTGTACCGTTTATTGGATTTTTATTGGATTTTCAGAAGAAGTCAAATATCTACATAGGTATTGACCTTGATCTAAAACTTATCTGGAATTCTAACATCAAAAGCAATCTCGCAAAGGCGACTAAGGCACTGTGTGCTACGAACATTCTTTCTGTTGAACAGTTCGGTTTCAGGAAAAATCACAGCACTTCGCATCAAATACTTAGGATTTGTAGGACTGTTAAGCGTCAGCTTAGCCTTAAAAGGTCAACTGGCTTAGTCCTCCTGGACATTGAAAAGGCTTTCGATCCAGTGTGGAACAATGGCCTAATATATAAATTGATTAAATTTAACTTCCCTAGGTATCTTATAAAAATTATAAATGGAACAAAAAATCAACACTCTCTAGCAATAAGACAGGCGAATCCCAGCGATGGAACGAGAAATAAACACAACAACAAGCAATTGAGGAAAATATTGAAATTATTTATTTATTATTCTCCCAAGAAGAAGAATGAAAATATCAAATGCATCATCAAAACTATTGTATATATGTACATAAGTATATCTAAAGAAATAAATATTGACGTCACTAATAACGATATCATGAATGCATTAAAATAAAAAACAAAACATCGTGGTAAAACTGCTTAAAAAAGTAGCTATTAAAAAATACGTGGTAATCACATCAACGCTGAAACATTAGCAATTGAAAACGAATGTTAAAATAAAACTAAAAGATATGGTACAACGATCAACTGACAGCCAAATTGACGTTTGCTATGGTTGACTAAAACAGAGCAAAATGTGCAAACTGGAAATTTATGTGGGTCCACGAGAGACGAATTTATGCAAAAAAATTCGAAATGACATTCGACTTAATATAATTCTGAATCAAGGGAAAACAAAAAACGAACAACATAACAACCATCACGTTTATACATTTTCAGGATATATATGTATCTAACACAATTTAAAATATTTCTCTTTAAATATATGTTCACTTGGAAAACATTTTACATAATTTCGAGCAGCAATAAATAACACAATCAGACTCGTAGATACAATGACATCTACTCCTTGAAACAAATACAACATTACTGATGATGACAACGACATGTTTAGTGCACGCGGGTTCAACACAGAGTACATATTTCAATAGAGATCAAACAGGTGAAGGAGGGATAGCAATTTAAATAAAACAACACTCGTTGCCGAAAGCTCTTTCATTTGAATCAATGTACATAAAAATTTACACAAAAGATAGCCCAATCTCGCTATTTGCTATCTACCGCCCACCATGCCTTGAACCAAAAATGTTTATTGAAGAATTGGAGCCAGTGCTCAGTATCAGTGAGCAATGCTTGTGCACAGGACATTGATCGCTGATACAGGCCTCGAACAATGTGTCAAGTCAAGTCAAGGGGCTGCACGCAAGGTGGCGACCTGTCTCCGCTGTTATGGTGCATGGTGGTCGACCATGCTCGATGCTTTCAATGCCTCTGGAATATATGCCCAAACATATGCGGATGATGTTGCTGTTCTCTCTTTGGGCTCATGTTTAGCGATTGTCTGTCTCAAAGCACAGGCGGCACTAAATGTGATCGATGACTGGTGCACGACTAATGGGCTGCTGGTTAATCCTCTCAAAACTGATGTCGTTCTCCTTACGAAAAGGAGGAAAAATACTGGCATTATTCAGCTGGTGCTAAAAGGTATTCCCATTCCGATATCCAAGGAAGTTAAGTACGAGTACCTGGGAGTCATCTTATATATTAAGCTTCTTTGGTCAAAGCATGTTGAGTCAAAAGCCACCAAAGCGCTGTCAGCTTACAAAGATGATTTGGCAAAACATGGGGCTTATCGCCGAAAAAGGTCCTCTGGATGTACGCGGCAATGATAAAACTGATAATCTCATATGCATCAGTTATCTGGTGGAACAAGCTAACACGCAAACACATCGTGGCCTCGTTCACCAAACTCCAAAGAGCGGTTTGTCTCCGCTGTACGGAGGCTCCTCCCAGCACACTGGGCCCTGCTCTATATTCTATGATGAATCCTCTACACCTTGACATATATATCAGGGGGTACGCACTGAAAGCCATGTCTCGCCTCAAGAAAAATGGTTTTTGGTACAACTCGCATGGATATGTCTTCCGACGCAATGCCATCTCCCATCCTATTGCGCTATATTTTCACAGTCAAATTTCCATGACGTCAGAACTGCCTATGGCCAGATACTGCGTCTGGAATGGGCTATCTTTGGAATTTTACAGATGGCTTCAGGTCTGAGCGAAGGTCCGGCTCTGAAGTTTTCTTTGCACGCGAAAACATTAATTTGCACAGTTTTGGGGGTTACAATTATGTTGTAACTTTTGTTTTTTGTATTGAATGAAAAGTTGTAATGTTGCTTGTAAAAAATAATTATTTATCACATTTTGTTTACAGAGAAGTAAATTAAGTTTTTTGTTCTTAGATTTTGACTATTGAATTGATATTTTTCAATGAGCGGGCTTGGAGCTACTGTAGGAAGTTTCGCTTTTATTTTAAGTTCATTCTTCTGCGAACTGAATTTCTAAATAATTTCATAATTTTAATTGTTTCCAATATTATCATCAATTTGAGAGATAGAAATAGTTTGCATCTTTTTAGGTTTCAATTCATTTTTATTGTACTTATTCTTATTTGATAGACAAAAATGTTTAAATCTGGCTAAAAATTATTTTAATATTTAATCTGCCTTACTGGCCCTGGGCGGGTACTCTGAATCTAACTCTATTTCTTCATTACTAATGCCTTTCGACTTAAGCTTATCTTTCCATTTTCATATATGAAATGTAAGTATATTCAGTAATTTGGTTTTCTAGGAAAATTAATTTTTTCTTCTTCTTATTCTAAAGCTCAACCTACCCTTAGTTGCTTAATTCTCATCTTAAACATAATCAGGTAGACTAGCACTCGTGTCTTTGGGTCTGACTCGTCATCCTCCTGATTGCATCTTTCAGCGACTGGGCTTGACCATCTCGCTACTCTGCATGCCCGCGACCTCTCTCAGGTTCATATAAAGATGATGACGCGCTAGCCTCCAAACGATCCCCTAGCATCGCATTGCGGTAGTATAACGTATGAGCTCATCAGCACTGCCAACGTACCCCTGTGGATGAGCCGTCTGTCCCTGGCGTCCCGGTGTCTGTGGTAAATTAACGTGATATCATCTTGGATATGGTTTCGTACTAACCTTTCGGAAAGGGGATGTTCGTGGTGCAATGATAATCATCATCGTCTGTTAAGTGGAAAGTCTGCAGTTCAAGTCTGTCCATATCCAAGAATAATTCTTATACGGAAAAATTGTGCAACAACATCAATTGTGAATGACAGATGATCAAAAAATACTGACGAAGACATAACACTGGCAGCATAAGATCACTTTAAAATGCATACTTTGTGTGTGCATTTCCAATTTAAACCTTAATGAAACAAAAAAAGTTACTGTGAACTATAACCAACCTGACAAATTCAGTCAAATCTCTCGAATCCTATCTAGGACAACCACCCCCGGAGAATAGTGAACGAACATATTCGACACAAACCATCTGCACCCCGTCCAGATTGTATGACAAACATCATAAGAACGTACACTCTTGAACCTGCACGAACATTATGAAAAAAAAATCTATATGGAAAAATGCTTCTGGAGGAATAAAGTGTGCTCGATACCAATCAAGTTATAGTTGTGCCTTCGACTCACGTTAACAAGAAAATTGTCAATTCTGTTTAGCCCTGCTCCGTCATACAGGACTTTATTAGGGTAATAAACTGGGACTCTGGCGTTCTGTACATTCTAAAACTGACCCCAATTCACTGCCTCTCAAATACACGAGAATTTTCCATATAAGATGGCGCCGCATTCAACCCTACCGGGCAACCATACATGATGATGGGCTAATTAATGTAACGTAGTGTATGATTTTTAAGCTTCAAGTTGCTATAAAACAGCTTCCATCATATCGAATGCTTTCTTAGTTCTAATAAGACAAGAGTTTACATGTCAATTGAAGTGTGCAATAGATATTGATTAAGCTAGATACCAAGATATCTAACTGCATTTCTTACCGCCCATGGTGCCCAATAATCGTAAATTTCCTCATTCTTTCTGGTGACATTTAAGACCTTATCGTTTCCGACTTTTGGAAAGTTATTTTTTAACCAAAATCGCTTTATAGACAGTAATTTGGCATGCCTAGCCTAGCCTGGAATTTCTAACCGCACGGTGTCGATGGCCTTTCAAATATTCATTATTGAATGCCAGTGAGCCAGTAGACAAGTAGGGTTACCGATAATATCGCAGCCGTAATGGCTTCAGTTGAAAATAAGCCAAGTCCACACCGTTCACAGTAATTCGGAATCTTTCAGTCTACATTGTAGGGGATTTAGCCTAAAGATCTTGGCTTAAACCCAAACAAATTATCTAATGAACAAAAAACTTGGGCGCTAGGCTCTGCAAAAGTTTGAAGAAAATCATGAATTCAATTGAAAAATCGTCTTTATCTTCATCTTCAGTGATATTTTTGTCAAAAATCAAAATAAGCTTTATTGAACGGAAACTTACGATAGGTCGTTGGCTTATGTCAACCGGCCAACAACGTTAGATTACCTTAGATTAGATTAGAAATTGCTTACGTTTTGCCGCTGTATCAGTGGTGGAAAATTGGATCCAAAAGATCTATCTAGCACCGCGAAGGTGCTTTCAGTGGTCATATGAAAAAGATCAAACTCTATGCTTAAGGGGTAACACCACTCTAGGATTTTCAAAAATTCGATTTTTTTTTTTTGCTTAAAGTATACTTAAGGACTTTAAAAAACATATCCAATTGGTTTTATATTGAAATTCAATGTGGAAGGGGTCTACTTCTTAAATCTGCCGCAACGCCTCGGAGCGCGCGGCGAATTCTATTGCTTATGGGCATAGTGGTTTATGAGAAGTCCACCAGGGTGTACTAACACCCTATAGAAGTGCGTCTGTGTGTACGTGCGCGTCTGAGAGCCAGTACAGCTGCCAGAGAGGCCCGGATGTCCATAAAATCTGCAAGGAAGGAGGAGGAAGAGTCCGACATCAACAGAGACGGCCAGATGTACGGCGCAGGCATCGCAGACTAGAGGTAAACAAAAATTTCAACGGTTTCAATGTTTTTCTCGTTGTTCTCGAAACTGTTTTTTTTTCAAATCGGGCGTACTCGTAGCTTCAAAACTATTGCATGGATCGACTTCAAACTTTTACAGTAGCTTCATATATATTTTCTCCTCCGAAGTATGTACGTAGCCGTTTTTTGATATTTTGATTTTTTTACTTTGTTTTATTAACAATTTACTGCTCTTTTTTTAGTCGAAAATTCATACTTTTTGTTCAGATATGCACAGTTTCTACAAAAATTTGAAAAAAAAGAAAAATCCTACGTACTTCGATAGCTATTAGTATGTAGTTTCAAAAAAATTTTGGATTTTTGTTCCAGCTCTCACGGTTGCCGAGGAATGGGTACGCCCGCGGAGCGTCTTCAAAAAAACCTTGCATCGGAGATCCGCTGTGGCGCCGCCATTTTGCACGAAATCGATAATAAAAAATACTTTTTTATACTTCAATATATGTTGAATAAACCCTGTAAATTTCAATACAATCCCTTTTCCCATAATCCCATGAAAAATCCGATATTCGGCCTCTAGAGTGGTGTTACCCCTTAAATGTAACATGTGTACTATACGGGGTATACATATATTTAAACCTGATATATTAATTATTGTGTGTTTTATTTAAACGCAAAATTGTTATGTATTTATAGAGGGGCTCTATATATGTACATAGGTATAGGAATTGCTAAATAGAATTACTCATTTAGATTCTAAATTTAAATACTCATTACGAGAGGATGATGGCTAAGAATTTAATTGTTTATTTGTATTAATCAGGACTCAGGAAAAACAATTAACATTTCACCTAGATTATTCATTAACCAGCAGTTTTTGCATAAATGTTAAACTGTATTCAAAAATGTACTTTTTTGTCCCCTTAACAAGAACAACAGCGCTATTGTTGTGTGCCTATATTACATATATCTAGATCAAATCTTATTGTGGGAATCTTCTTAAATCCATACAAAACTATGCCAGCTTAATGGGCTCCAATGAGCAATGAACAATAAAAAGGCAAACAAGACGAAAGACAAAACAAATAACAAAACGAAAAACGAAAAACCAAAAACAAAAACACACAAAACGATCAAATTAGATCGCTATCGCGGTAGCAACTGCAGTAGACTATCTTATCTTGCTCTGATCGGCTGATTGTGAACGATCTCAATGCTTCCCGGCCTGCACGTTAAGTATGTAGTTAGATGATCAGATAATTCTATATCCAACAGTATGTGTATTAAGCCGCTGATTGCTTTTGTTTCGCGAATGGGAATCGCGATCGGAATGTGACATATCACGTTTGCAGTTATTCCTTTTTTCTTTCTTCTATTTCGCATATAAAAAGTACCATTCCAATGTTATGTCAACCTTATTGAGATTCAAATTAATACCCATTATACAAACGCTACAATTAACAGTGATCTTTAGATGTTACGAAAGCGTACGTTACTCGTTGGCTAGCGGCTTTTAAAAGTGAAACCTATCTGCCCGAATGGGCTCGGAATTAGTGAATCAAATCTGGATATAAACTGTGCATCTATTTGAGGTTTTGGTTAATTATTAAGGCGTTAATAAAGGCACTTAACGTGTTAGGAGCATGGAAGTTGGTTTTTATAAATAGGTAATGCATATAGATAGGATTGTGGACTCATCAACGCATTTTGGAATAACTTATCAATAATCGCATAATTTGACTATGATTTTTTTTCCTTGTCGAAAATATGTTTAATTATTTGTATTCATGTATCATGTAGGTAGGTACTCATATGTATGTAACAGAGGAATGGCAAAGTAGCTTATCCGATAAAATAAGGGAAGAAAGATTCAAGATCAATTGCTTGAAAATGTAGTAAAAGGAACTCTTCTCTAATGAATTTACTCGCTTCTTCGATCTTCAGAAACTAGTTAATAGTTTTAATAAAATACCTAAAAATACCAGGCTTTTGGCCAACATTTATTAAGGAGCGTAAATATTTTATTTGATGGTCAAATGAATGACAATCATCAAGGTTGAAAGCCCACACTTTTACTAGTCTAGCTGTGAAGGAGTTTTTTTTTAATTACTTACCGATTTTAACTAAACTTATTTGCATAATGCTTTCGACTTTATGTATATTTCGTTTTTTAAAAACAATCCACGGCAATAAGATTTAATTTTGAGGTTTCATGCCATTATCTAAAATACGTTAACTCCCTGGAAGCTAATTCACTAACCTCTAAATTCACATTCCTAATAAAAAACTCAGTCGTAAATAACCTCAAGCTATTTTAATCCTTCGCGAGTAGCAAGACTTCAAAGTTAAAAATTATATTTGTTATTACAGTTTCGATAACTTTGCTATGAGCGGCATTTGAAAACCGGATCATCATAGTCAGAGGTGAGCGATTACCGAACCTTGGCTACCCTTTGTTTAACTTCGAAAACAATTTAATTTTAATTTTCGTGAGGGCAAACACCCCTATTTATTGACCTTAATTCAAGTTAACTTAATTTTACTTAATAACTAAGAAGAACGGGTGAGGGGGGCGCGATTCTTAGAAACTAAGATTGGCTATTGAGAAGACGGAGTTTTAGACATGGAGTGCTGAGGTTGAAATAGAAGTTAATAGTCGAATTAGCACTTGCCAGCATACGGGAAATGGGCTCATTGCAGCCGTATGAGGTGCGGGGGGTGAATAGATAGAAGAGACGACGATTGCGTGTGTTACGAGAATTAGTGTTAAGAGATATGGAGTTGTAAAGGGTGGCGCACTCAATGCTACAATTAAGATTATTTATGAATGAAGAGGATGTCAGATACTCTTCTTCTTTCCTCCAACATACTCAAGTTGATTATTTTAAGACGGTCTTAATAGCGCGGTAAGAACAAAATATTGGTCCAGGGTAGACCTCGAAGATCGAAACGTGGTGATATGTGGGTTTGTTTATACTTGAGATGCGTATACGAAGAGGGATCGAGTCATGTAGGGATTGGAGAATTCTTTAGACCAACGCTTCACGAAACCGAGTACAGAATTGGCTTTAAGAATTATATCATCGATATGTGCGCGAAAATTGAGCTCTTGGTCACATAGTATGCCAAGATCGCGGACGACCTGAACGGTCGAGATAGGCTGATTATTGAGGAAGTAGAGACGAGGAGGTGGTTTGATTAGTTTACGTGAAAAGGTGATTGATTGGCATTTAGAAATGTTAAGCTTTAAGCAATTTTTGGAGCACCAGACAGAAAAGCTGTTGAGATCCGAATGAATAAGATAAGAATCTTGTTGCGAGGAAATGGTTTTGAGGAGCTTGTAGTCGGCGTACAGTCAGAGGTGGGAATGTTTGATGACAAACTCAATGTCGTTAATCGTAAGAATAAAAAGAAAAGGACGTGGGTGGCTGCCTTGGGGAAGCCCCAGAAAGAGCTAAGAAAGGGTTGGAAAAGGCAGATCTAAAACGAACACCGTAGTAATGGTTTTTTAAATAAGAAAATAGTGGGTTCATAAGGAAGACAGTTTGAATAGTATTAGTTTGTGGGAGATTTTGTCGAAGGCTTTACTGAAATCAGTTGAAATGACGTACCTCATTTCCATTCTCTAATGGAGAGAGTGTGAAGAACACAAATTCGACATGGTTTGAGGTTGTAGACCTGGATTTGAGGAAGCCATGTTGTTTAGAGGAGATTAGAGATTTGCAGTGGAAACTAAGAGTGTCATACAAGATACTTTCGAAAAGTTTGGGAATGTGTGACAGTTTAGCGATGGGGCGGTAGTTGTTAACATCTTTCTTCGAACCTTTTTTATGAACTAAAAAGAGATGAACGGCTCATATGGCTTTTTATCCCTTGGTGTTACTATTTTGCTGGGTAATTTTGAGTGAGGGGGCAGGAGGGGATCAACGGAAGATTATGTGAAGATAAGAGGTGACGTTGTTGAAGAAGGCGCTCAAACTGCTCCAAATTTGAGATCGAAATTGTTAAAAGAATTCATTTAATTTGTTTATCAGAAGGAACCCCGTTGATGTGGTGGTTTTGGTGGAGCAGAGGAAGAGATCTGTACTATCAGAATGTCAGAGGATTACGCACCAAAACCTCCGCAGTACTCTTTAATTCCTAAAACCCACCCTAGGGTATATTCGCCCTAACTGAAACGAATGTATGCTCCAGCATTGAAGACAGCGAGTTATTTACCTCAGGTTTCATTCTGTTACGGGCCGATGGACACGACAACTATGCCATTCCGGAATGTCGCGGAGTTCTCTTAGCAATCCACAGCCGCTATGATTCCTTGCCCTTCAAATCATCGAATTCCGCTGACTTCAACTTCACTAGTGCCTCAACAAGTCTCCCTAAACGGCAACTTTATTTTGCCTGCTGTTACCCACACATTGCTACCAACTCGCCGTTAATTTCGTCGACTCCATATTCATCTTCTCCATCATCGGTGGGGATTTCAATCCGATGATGAGACCTATTATATCGCCGCTAGCTCCTCCTCAGGCAAAGAAATAATTTTCACAGATCATCTTTCTGACTCCGGCCTTCTGCAACTCAGTAACATCACCAATAACATAGACAGACAACTCGGCCTGATTTTCTCATCTGATGATCTTCTCTCTTCTGTAGACCCCCTTCATCTACCTTAATCGGTAACTCTTTCACTCGAGACTCAATTCACTATTCTTCCCTCCGAAAATACGTACTGTTTCAATTTCCGGAAAGCTGACTTCGCGGAACTAAAAAATCTGCTCAACAAGGTTAATTTTAACTTCCTTCTGAACCCTAACTCACACATATCCTTAAATAAAACTCTTGCGCTATTTTACTCCAAAATCCTCAGCTGCTTCATTCTTTCCGTCCTGGTGCACCAAGGAACAACAAGAAACAAAAATTGACAAGCCTATAATAGATCCTCCTCTGACTTTTCTAATTACATACAGTCCTTCACTAAATTTGCACTACTAAGTGAATCACTCTACCTCCGATACCTGAACCGAATGAAATCCTCCCTTATCTTCGACCCCAAGTCGGATCCACTTCATCAATACAAAAAGAAAAACCGATAACCCCGCCACATTTAATTTTCTTAGTAACCCTTTCAATCCAAAATACCAACCAACCCAAAATATTCGCCAACTTCTTTGCTCATTTCTTCAGCCAATCATTCACCGAGCAGGATCTTCAACTTGAACACGACTATTTTCGAAAATTAAAGACTGCCCCCCAGAGGTCTCTTGTCTCACTAAACATAACTCACGACCTAATCGCCGAAAAAATACGTAACCTAAAGGACGACTACTTTCCCGGTCCCGACTGTCTGCCTACCATAGTTTTAAAAAAGTGCACGAACCATTTTGTTTTACCCCTTACCTTTATTTCAAAGCTCTTATTTTCTCTTAACCAGCATGACTTCCTAAAAGGTCGATCGACAACCACTAATCTAGTCGAGTTTGTTTCACAATCTTTGTGTGCACTCCTTTGCACCTGCCTGTTAACAAAGTGTCTCACAAAATTATTCTCCACAAGCTCACTGTCCTCGGTTTCTCTCCCAATTTTATCTCATGGATCAAATCTTAAACAGAAAATCGTCAATATAACGTTATTTTCAGATCTTCTATCTCTGATCGAATAATGCTACCTCCGGCGTCCCACAAGGTAGTAATTTCGGCTCATTGATATTTATTCTAACCAATAATGATGTTGACAGCGTTATTCTGAATTCGCAGCTCTCCATATATGCCGATGATATGAAAATATTTGAACACATATCTTCCCTTGTTGACTCGTGCTATCTTCAATCTGACCTTAACCGGTTTACGTATTAGTGTAACAAAAACCATCTCGAGCTCAATGTCAGTAAATACCAAGCCATCACTTACTCTCGCAAGCGCTCTTCCTCACCACCCAGTACCTACATTTTTGTAATGCAACCGTTTCCCTTGTCAACTTCTTGGTTGATCTAGGGGTCATATGTGATCGTGAACTTAACTTTCGCCTCCATATCGACAATATTATCAAACGTGCCGACTCTGCCCTCGGTTACGTGAAACGTTGGTCCAAAGAATTTTCGAATCCTTACGTTGCGAAATCATTATACATTACTTTCTTTAGGCCCCTTCTCGAATATGTTAGTCAAGTTTGGTTCTCCTCTTACGAATCCCACACTTTAAACGGTTTATCCGTGTTGCCCCTCAATTTAAAACCTCATACGGATAGCCTAAAATTAATCAACCTGCAATCTCGTAAAGAGCGACGTGATGTTGCTGATATTCTTTTTATTCACGACCTTCTCAGCAGTAACATTGACAGCCCCACATTATTGCACATGATTTCCCTTAACACCTACCCATGTAACCTTCTCTGCCGTATAAACTCATCGCATAAATTTTGGCCACGAACCAATGTCCAGAATGCTGCGCAAAACTAACACAAAACTTTTCGACCTTCACATAAAAAAGTCTAGTTTTATACCACAGACCTTCACCCTCTCCTTAATCGTTTCCACCCTGTCACCTAGTTAATAACTTAATTAAGTTATTTTTTTTTATACAACATTTCTTGAGCATAACAGCTTCACCCTCATTTGCCATAAAAGCATTTTATTTTAATTCTCCTAAATGTTTACAAGTGATTCCTTTATATCTGCATATTGTATAAAGGTTCATCTAACAAGGGGTGTTAATTCAATTTTCATGGTCTAATCGACAGATACAATATGCTAAAATAGTGAATATTGCGAAAACGTTCCGCAAAGTTTATTTTGGCTGTTGTGAAGCGTCTTCTTGCACAGTTATAGTGAATTTAATAGTTAAACGAACGTAAGGGATGTGCGGACTCCAAAGTTTGAGTAGACCAGTCACTTACAAAAACTATTATTTTTGCCTGAAATTTTTAAACTCGTTCACGCTTTTCAAAAATTATTGTGTTTTGCTTGTAATTTAAAATGACACAGCTTGTTGGTCGATAACCTAAAGCCAAAAAGCTGAAAGTATCGACATCGATTATGGAACTAAAATATCACTGATGGAAATCGAAACACTTCCTGTAGTGGTTTGGTAGTATGAAAGTCATGCGTGAGAAATTAAGTTCCGCTCGCCAGATCAGATTGTTTTCCTGCAGAAATGTTATGACCCCGGTAACTCCCCATCGCACACAAGCTTGGATCAGAACTAAAGTAGGTTACAAACTCTATTCATCATATAATAATAAGAGATGTGTTTTAGCGATAAACCTATTCAAAGACGTATTTAATCTCCTTTGGGGCCATGAAACAATTAACCAGCACACGACAAACCGCGATATGTTGTTTCGGTTCATTAACTAATGGCGAAACTGCACGACCTTGCCAAGTGCATACGAGTATACGCACCGATGAATTAGCGTTTGACTTTGACATAGCAATTCGAATTTCGACAACAGTAACGGTAGCTATCCCACAAATCTCTATAAATGGTTAATTAGGTATAAAAAGATAAACGATCTAGTTTGTTACGATTGATCGTACTGTGCTTGCTGTACATCAAGGCCACTTTACTGCAACAATCGGGTTGTCAGTTCACTGCTCGAACAATAGAAGCGCTCGCATGCGGTTCACGCTGACATTTCAACTGAACACCTATTGATTGTTCTCTTGAACTCTTAGTCACCTTAAGCAGCTTTCACTGCAGAGTGACTTATTGCCTACAGGTATTGTAATATGAGTTTTCTAATTAAATTTATAACGTCAACCTTGTTTAGTTGGCGGTATTTATACAACGTTTGTCATCAAAATATTCAACTCAAGTCACGACTGTGAAGTACTCGAATTCGCTACAATGAAATGTCTTCAGGGATCACTGTAGAGCATGCTCTGTACATGACATGATCAATCAGAAAATCAATAATTGGACCTATCTTCACACAATCTGCATGTGTTTCCTCAAGCGAACTCTGACACCACGCCGCGGTTGGACGTCACTCGTCACAGCGGGGTCTACTAGTCTAATAATAAAATTCGGATCAAAGTGTTGTGACTGTAGCGTCGTGCTAGCATATGTCTGATCAATCAAAGTTTGACTGAGTCACAGGTGGTCGTGAGGATTGGATTTTCGTATTTGAATTTAAAATGAAGAACAGATAAGAGATAGTGGGTATTTTAACAAGCTGATTGAACAAGTTGCGTCATAGCTGTGACAGAGTTTAATACAGAAGTTAGATAAACAACTTAGTGCAAGAGAAATCAACACGAATCTACATTTTAAATTTGTGAGAAAACATATAGCGTACGAAATCACTTCTGACGTAATGCGAAAACCGGGAGCCCCATGCTTGGGAATCGAAATGGAAAAGTTTGGGTGAAAAGCTGGTATAATGAGTGTTAGCACTGAAAAGTCTACACTGACTTTATGTAGTCATAGAGGCTACCTCTTAATATTGATCGATGGTATATACGCTTTGGCCCTGTTTTTTGCCTTTGTTTCTTGGGTTTTAGGGCATTTGATACCATCGATTTTGAGCATCCCATTAGTCTTGCAATTTCCCGAATAGACTTATTATCATGTCTCAACTTAAGTATAATTGAGCGCTGCTCATCAGAACAATTTTGTATTCCCCTTCCCATTTTAAAAATCAAAAAAAATGAACACTTCCAAAATTCTAAATGTGATCTAAACACTTTAAATCGATCTTCGCAAGTGATTTGGAATAGCATTTCGCTTTTCCTTTTATACCTTCAATTATAAATTTAAATTTATTGGGGTGTCCTTAAAAATATGGCCAAGCGATCATGGGAGACAGTTAAAATTATTTTTTTTTTCTTGTTTTCTAAAATAATTTAAACTTATTTTTTGTTGCTAAAAAGATCATTATGATATTTTTATTGTAAAAAAAAATTTAATAAATATTTTTCCTCATAAATATTTGCCGATATGCAAAGTATAATGAGGAAGTGGGCACTGTCCCTATAAATATGACCACCACTGTATGTATGTGGAATATATGTATGTACATTTCGTTGCAGAGGGATTGCTTCTTGTAGGCTCCTAAAATGCTGGCATCTCTTACCACATTCTGCGATATTGCTTCTTACTAATTCTAAGCCGTTGCGTTGAATTAAAGTATTGTTATTAATGTTTGAAGTATGGAAACAATGAATACATAAGGCAACGATAGCAACAATTTTAAGGCCACTGTATAGCTACTTGTCTACTTGTCATACTACTGATACTACTGATCAGTCGAACTTATTACCATAAATGCTTAACTGTGACAAGGAATTTCAATAACATATACTCTGGTGTATCGACTTATTGTCTCTGTACTTCGATGCCTTTAAGAATCTTCGCACCACTTAATTATGGATTATTTTTTAGGTAGACTCGTCCAGAGCCCAAGTGGTGGAGTCCATTTGGGATTTTACATTGAGTTTAAAGGATCAAATTTGATCACCAATACTTCCCTTTTGAAGCAGACAATAAGCTTTGGTACTCTCTTGAAGAGAAGTCCTTTGCTTCTGAACTTTAACTGGGATGCGTTCCAAATATACAGGTAATATGTGCTTCAAAGGATTCAAGATCACTCTTTTGAATGAATGACAAATCTCAGCATTGTCAACTAGGCGATCACATCAATAGTAATGGGTGGGCCATTGGCTGGTTACGTTTGAAAAATGCTATGAAAAAATGCTCAATGTTGCATAAAAGAGAGTACACATTTCGATAAGTTGTGACATATGATTTCATTCAAATGGAACCGTCATCCTACATATCTAATTCTGCGATACGTTTCGGATGGGGTGCGGCAATTTTTTCATAAATAGTTCGGTCAATATCATGTCTCGCATCGATCTTTAAGTAGACTAGACAAAACAAAATCCAACGGCGTATAATCACAACTTTACGCAAACCAAGCGACATTATCAAAACGGGTTATTGCACCATTATTGGAATTAGTGGGCAAAAGACCGGATGTTACGCATAGTGCAATCTTTTTCGAACAATAGCTTTCAACATGCAATTCGTAAATTGTCCCACAAAAAAAATTGTTTATCATATTTCTATGTCGTATTTCGTTGTACGCAACAGTGCTGCCATCTTCATAAAAAAACAGACCAAACAGTCGCATAAATGATGGATTTTCAAGAGCCAAAAGACCCTTCCCGTTGTTAGCATTGATAATAATGGTGATCATCTGAGAAGAGGTTTCTTTTGGTAAATTCGATATCAAATGCCAGCTGAACTTTAGCAGATACTCGGGAACGAAGATTCCTGTGCAGAACTCGCTTCCTATAAAAAGTGCCCAATATTCAGTTATAGTGATCCTTGGCAATTTGTGGTTACAAAGTATAACTTGTGTTAACAGGTAGTACACCAATCTCACGAACTAACTCTACAAGATTGAGTACAGTACTCGTAGATGTGATCGATGCTTTATTTCGATCGAAATTTCTTTTTTTCGAAATGTTTCTTTTCTGCTTTTAATATTTCACAATTTTAATCAAATGTTAACTGATTCATGTTGTACAGTGGAGTTTGATATTATTGTGAAACTGTGCTAGCAAAGTTTTTTTCCTGGACGAATTGTTATGCTTCCAGACAAATGACAAACATCGGGCCATACAAACTTTGAAAACGAATATTTATCAAGCTATGGCCAAGTCATCGAAAATTATCTTGTCAGAATCGATTCTTGCAAGACCTTTGGGGTGGTTGTCCTGGATAGGATTCGAGAGATTTGACTGAATTTGTCGCATTGGTTATAGTTCACAGTAACTTTTATTTTCCATGTTAATAAAGTTTAAATTGGAAATGCACACATAGAGTATGAAGTGATCTTATACTGCTAGTGTTATGCCTTTGTCAGCATTTTTTTGATCATCTTTCATTCAGAACTGATATTGTTGCACAGTTTTTCCGTATAGGAATTGCTGTTGGCTATGGACAGACTTGAATTACAGACTTTCCGCTCTAAAGTCGGTGATGATTACCAATACACCACGACCACCCCCGTGAAGGCCTTTGAATAGTAAGATCCTAATAATATTAGTATTATTGTTACGGGCAATTTGGATTCCGGAAGTTCAGGGCCTCGCTGACAAGGCTCGCTGTCATGAGTGTGGTTCGATCTAGGATGCCTTACGTGTCCTCTCGTTCCATTTCTCATATCCATCTTGGTCTGCGCAATAATATTAATCGTACGATACTTGGGGCTGAATAAAATTTCTGTCCTGTTTTCCTATGCAATGTACAATAATACAAAAGATATGAACGTGCCATTGCGAAGATGTGGACTGTCACGCCCAGAGGGCACTGTGGATCTCAGCGGAAGCGAGCCGGCCATGTTGAAAAGAGTTTCTGGGTATTCAGATTAATTTTGATAGTCGATCGAGACACAAGTACAATAAAGTTTAATCCAAAAATATCACCCCCATCGTTTGCACTACCATAAATTCTCCCTAAGATCTTGTTTTCAAGTACCCGAAATCTGTTTTCCTCCTTCTTTTGGTTTTATAAGTATGGATTTTGATATTGGGGGACAAGAGAATTGTTTTGAATAGTTCCTTCATGGGGAGGAAGCACTCCATTGCGCATATACAGCATTTTATGTACTTCGATCTTTACGTCGTTTTTGGCTTTCAATACGGTTTCCAGATATTTAAATTCATCCACTTCCTCAATTCAATAATGTGTGAGCTTCGGATCGATTCGTCGGTCAGCGACCAGTCAGATCCCAACAATATATTGAAATAGTAATTTCATCGAAATTAAATCATAAATGCGTTTTCTTTTAAATATGCTTTTGGAGTCATAAATTGATAATACAAAGTAAACAACTGGATAATGAGAACCGAAACCAGTTCCATAATATCCACATCGGATGCCATTTCAAGAATGGAGCATGGGAGTTTTCAGTAATTTTTTTTGTTGTATGCTGTAATATGTTGAAAGGTCAATAATGTGGAGAAAAAATTGATGAAAGATTGTTGGTTATGCACGTCTTCAGCAATCTTCATTCGCATTTGGACATAAAATAATTTAATAAAGCCTGACTGAGACTGATTGCTTTATCTATCTACCAGGCTTAGAGGCTCTTCCACAGATAGGTATCCATGGGAACCTGGGAGCTGGGCAGATATTAAGTATTGCCCTTCGATGACAACCTTAAGATCTATATAATGAAACATTTAGCTTCTAAGAATTCTATCTTTGGAAGGTGGATGGAAGGTGATTTACATCTATGCCAGTAAATAAAATTTGGCTTAATTTGAGGAAGGATAAAATAAGAACCGTAGTCTATTCAAATGAGTTTTCTATTTTATGGTGCGTCTTGTTGTTGTCACAGCTATAGATTACTAAATCCATTACGGGCGATAGGCATAGGCTACAAGTGATTCGTTTGAGCCGTGTATTATACTGGACAATGGAACGTTTGTACTTTGTATTAGGCTCGTAAATTTTCCCAATTTGCTGTAGAAAGTGAGCGATTAAGAATTGATGTAATGGGGCTCAGTGAAGTCCATTAGAAAGTGTTGGGGAAGTGGAGAGCAATGCAATAACAAAATGGTAGTGCTAATCTGCCTACTGGAAACGATCCACACCACACAGGTGTTGGTGTATACCTCAGAAAAACAATTGTATAATTGCTCTTAACGTGAAATGCTAGCTCAGAAAGAATTATAACTGCCCGTCTAAACACGAAATATCATAAAATGATTGTCGTGCAATGCTATGCTATGTACCTACAAAAGATCGTGAGCTTGCGGTCAAAGAAAACTTTTATAGACAGCTAGACCACACATTGGTTATGGTCCCTAATAACGATATCGCAGTGCTCATAGGCGATTTCAACGCTCAAGTAGGCCCAGGCAATGAGAACTTCGAGAGAGTTCTAGGAAAGCACGCAATAGGCACACGAGCAGAAAATGGAGAATTGCTTTCGGAGTTATGCAATAACCACGACATGAAAATTGGCCGCTCAGTGTTCCCACATAAATCAAATTATAAAGGTTCGTGGGTGTCATCAGCAACTATTGTAGAAACTCAAATCGATCACGCACAAGACAAATTATTAGGTTCCACCCAGCCAAATTGAAAGCCGACGCTATCAAGTCAAATGCTACTGACAAAATCAACAATATTCACATAGACGAAACGAAGTATGGGCAAACCTGGCAGAAGAATTTCAAAAAGATCTCTTACGACACGATCAAGAGCGTAAAGAATGGTTCCCACAGGCATTTTGGAACCTGATTGAAGAAAGAAGAAAAGAAGCTTAATTAAGTTTGCTATTGTAGCAGACGGAAAGAGGTAGAACTCTCAAAATATAATAAGCTAACTAAACTGATGAAGAAACAAGTTAAACGAGATAAGCAACCGTTTTATGACGAACTAGGAAAGAATACACAAATCACAGCTGTCAAGGGTGATTTGAGCGGCCCTAAAGGAACTTGCGTACGACCATTGTTGGATGAACACGGAGCACTATAGAAAGAGAAACAGCTTCCGATATGGAAAATATACTTACAGAAAGCTCTGAGCTGTACACGATCTTTCTAGGTTTTCTAGAAAGATTCGAAATAACGTTGCGACGTCCTCCAAATAGATTTTTTAAAGTGGATCCATCTCATATATCAGAGATTGCGGCAATCAAAGCAATAGAAGCCGGCAAGGCTAATGGCAAGGTGGCATACCTGTTATGACGTCGTGCTGGATCCTTCGTTCCAGAAAATATGGATATCAATTATTGTAAAGTTACCCAAAAAGGGTGACAGTAAAAAATGTGAAAACTGGCGTGGAATATCCATCTTATCAGCAATTACAAAAATCTTTATCCAAATCACTCTGGAACGAATAGCTGCACCACCAGATAAACTTATACGAGTAAGAGCCAAACAAGTCGGTCTTAGACCTGGACACTCCTGTCCAGCTGAGCAATCAGCTGAATATAATTCACACCTTTACCTGGCGTTCATCGACTTTGCAAAAGCGTTTAAAGTGATATTATTTGGTCAAAACTTTTTGCTAGACCATATTTTTGTTCCCGACCATATCGTTAATATCATCAAAAGCATGTAGAGGTCTAATGATGCCGAGAGCTGTGCGAAGGATAACTAAATGAGTCTTTTCCGGTTGTTTCAGGAGTAAAGCAAATATAAATTGTTCAAGAAAAAAATTTCAAAACGCTCTTCAGCACTACAAAATACAGAAACTTTTGTTATAAGTTCAAGAAAATTCAGGCCAAGAAAGACAACCGAAAGAAAGGACTCCTTAATAGTTCGCCATGCTCTTAAGGACCCTTTTGCCACTTCCGCGGAAATAAAATCACGTATAGAATAAGAGTATAGCGTAAGCATCGCGGGCAGGACAACGGCTCTTGGAAAAAAACCTTGGGGCATGCCAAAGCCTGAAAAAGCTGAAGGTTATAGACACCAACAGGAGGAAGCGAATAAATGTTGCAAAGAGCCATGTTTTTGGAATACCGTCATATGGAGTGATGAATGCAAATTTAATCTTTATGGGCCTGATCGAAAATGTTATGTCCGACGACCTCCGAACACCTGGAAGACTGTGATGTTCGGTGGAAGCTGCGTTATGAAGTGAGGCTGTTTAAGTGCTCATGGTGTTGGACTATAGTCCAAATAAAAGTAAAATTAGACGCGCTGGCATACTAAAATATATTTTTGCTATTTTTCAATATGACAATGCGTTTTGTCACAAGGCCAGGTCTGTAAATTAGTGGTTGGAGAAACAGGACATATCGGTCATGGATTGGCCCGCTCAGACCCCTTACTTGAACCCGATCGAAAACTTGTAAAAAAAATAGCAACGCAATGCAAGAAAGATTCAGAAATATTACAAACGACTCCTTAAAGCTTAGCCTAAAAGTAAATACAAAGAAGACCAAATCTATGCGTGCTAACGTAAGCAACAACGCGCAGTTTGAAATAGTTTGAAGAATTGTCGATGATGTTCAAGAATTCGAGTACATGGGAAGCATTCTGATCTTCTTTTCCTTTTTGGCGTTGTTATGATCAGAAGTGTAGGACCATAACTTTCCCACTTAACTGCATTCCTACTGGTCCGCTTGTGGGGTTGCCGGTTTGACCTCAGAAAGTAGCGGCAGGCTTCCCGGTTTGGGATTACTTCATCGCTGAGGCCAATCAAATGCTGGTGTTTTTGCATTTGTTTGCACCAATTGTTTTTCGGCCTGCCTTTTTTTTTTTTTGTTTTGTGACGGGCATGCTCCAGATTTTTTTTTGTTTGATCTTACTCTTACAACACCGGTGATCTCCAGTCGTGTCAACCCACTGATTTGCATGTACACTTGTGGGGCAGTTTAATGGTGGTATATGTGTCCCTAGGCTCACCTTGGTGTTTTCTAAATTGCCTAGATGTGATTTGTTTACATTTGTTTTAGTCGGCTTTTACGACAAGCGAGAGGTATCGCTGCAGAGATATTCTTAACCCGTCCCTGCACGGGTCAGAATGGGAAGCATTCTGATATTCAACGTAAATTATCCAAAGCACCAGACACGTTTGCTGGGCTGTCGCAAGATCAAATAAAGTGCTCAAATGGGAATGAAAAAGCTATTTAAGGTTTGTGTGAAGCCAGTTTTAATTTACGGCAATGAAACGAGGCACTTGGAAAAAGGATATGCTAAAAAACTACAGGCTTTTGTAAATAGGTGTTTACGCCGGTTAGTCAGCATATGGTGGCTACACACCATTTCTAATCAACACTTGTGGCAACTGACAAATCAAAAACTAATCGAAAAAGAAATTCTGTGCAGAAAATACAAATGGTTCGGACTCACTCTTCGAAAAATCTTTAACGAAATGCTGCACTCAGTTCTACAATAGAATCCTCAAGGCTCTAGAAACAGAGGGCGGAGAAGCATCAAAACGAAAACCACAATTTTTTTAATGAACTGAAATACGTTGCTAGAGATCGTGATCGTTGGAAATCTTACTACTTGATGTCCTTTACAAAATCGGTCTAAGAGGATCACTTTGGAAATGGATTTAGATAGGAAGGACTTTTAAAGTCAAAGTTGGAAGTTCATGGAGTCAAGAAAAAAGCTGCACTCGTGAAACTTGGTCCAATTGGGTTCATACTCTTTATGAATGCGCTTCTCCGAGGATTCCAGAACAGCACCGTTTTCGTATACGCAGACGACATAGCATTTGTTGTAAGGCAGAGGTGGCTTGAAACCGCAATTTATATTATGCAACAAGAGTTTGATGAAATCTCTCGATGGTGTCACGATTTTGGGTTGGTCATCATTGCTATTGAAGCTGATGCATATTTGTGCACCCAACAAACAAAAGGAGCCAATAAGTTTTTTCGAGTCACAATAGATGAGCACAATCTGGAGCATGCCCGTGTCACAAAAAAAAAAAAAAAAAAAAAAAGCAGGCCGAAAAACAATTGGTGCAAACAAATGCAAAAACACCAGCATTTGATTGGCCTCAGTGATGAAGTAATCCCAAACCGGGAAGCCTGCCGCTACTTTCTGAGGTCAAACCGGCGGACCCCACAAGCGGACCAATAGGAATGCAGTTAAGTGGGAAGGTTATGGTCCTACACTTCTGACCACAACAACGCCGGAAAAAGGAAAAGAAGAAGAATAGATGAGCACTTCCTGTGGCACGAACAAATTAACAATGTAAGGCTTAGTGGTATGTTTGCTCTTTTTTACCTTGAAAAATATTCAACAAAAGATGTTCAAAACAATTACATTATTCGCTAGTTGAATCTCGGTTAAGCTATGGAATATTGGCATGGGGAAATGCATCAAAAATGTATTCAGGTAGACTTGTTGCAGCATAGAATTATAAAAATAATTGGTAAAAACCATCTACACTTAAAATTTCTGAGTGTGGACAATATATTTAAGATGACAGCAGTTCTGGAATACTACGATGATTTAAGATTCCAGCAACCTATTTCACATAGTTTAAACACCAGAAGACGAGCGCAAGGTCTACTTAAAATTCGAATTTAAAATTTTGTTGATGTACAACAAGTATGGAAGACGACAACTGAGCTATACTATACCATCAATTATGTTATGAACCAACCTTCAACAAAGCTTAAAAATATTCGAAACTTTAAAAAACGTAGAAAATTATTAAACTGTTCTTTCTGAATTAAATTCCAAACTTCATGCTTGATGTACTAAATATTTTATTATCGTTAAGTTAACTTTTTATTCTTTTTATTGAAACAACACAACATTGCAATTATTCGTAGACTAAACACCCAATCAATTCAAAAACCATTTAAAAATTCAACCACCCACAGATAAGCAATAAACTTCGTGGGTAATATAAATACTGTACAACTTTTGAAATGAATAAAACTTTTGAAACTTGAAACTTATTTTTATATTGAAGCAGCGTTTATTGAGTACCACACTTATTTACTCATGGTACTTGAAGCACCTAGAATCAGTGAAAAATTTGCTGAA
Organism: Merodon equestris; assembly: GCA_958301585.1. Lineage (NCBI taxonomy): Eukaryota > Metazoa > Arthropoda > Insecta > Diptera > Syrphidae > Merodon > Merodon equestris. The sequence goes on from OY284416.1 coordinate 52,407,174, forward strand.
GACTCATGAAGAGGAAAGGGTAAAATGATGATTAGAATAGTTAAAAAAATCAAATTAAAATAATTTTTTATTAGTAATCAAATGGTTATAAATTTAAATTTTTAAGTTCATTTTCGAGTGAAAAAAAAAACCTTTGGCCTGACCAAGTATATGTATATATGTATGTATACATATTTGTCAAGGCGAATTATTTGCGGTCGCTGTCCATGGGTCGAAGTGTATTTTCATCCTTTGAAAAACTTAAATGAAAAGTGCGGAATACATCGGAATTCGACAGCGATTCAACACCGCTTAATAACAATTTATAAATTTCCTTAGTTTTTACTTATAAAACATTTTTCTTTCTGACTGTATATGTAATATGCATGGTACATACAGTGTTGGAAAAAATAATAGAAACAAAGGATTATGATATTTCGCATTAATGATTCCTTGGAGAAAGACGTTTCATTTTTATTGGAAATAGTCGAAATACGTTTCATATTTGGTTAAAGTGTTATTAGAAAAAAAAAATAAGTTGTCAAATCGAAAGTCAGTGAAAATGGGTCAGGAAGTCCACTGCGTTGATTCTGAATGAAAATATTAAACATTTAAAAAATGACGGTTGTTCAATGGAGAGAATAGCACATATAATAAAGTGTTTTAAAAAAAGCTATTCACTGCCCTGCATTTTGAAACGAGAGGCAGGAAACGAAAAACAACATCTCGGTTCGATCGTCTTCTTGTGGGTCATTGAAAGTCTAAGCGGTTTTCTTCTTCGGAGGAACATAAAAATGTGTTGAAGGTCCCTGTATCAAGTCGAACAATTAGGAACAAGTTAAGTGAAGCAGGTTTAATGGCAAGGAGCCCAAGAAGAGTCTCTTTTCTAAGTAAGAAAAATATACAACAGATGTTAACTTTTGCCAGCAGACACATCTACCGTGAAAACTGGAACAATGTCTTGTAGTCGGTTGAAACAAAGATTAATTTATTTGGATCTGATGGAAAAATGCACGTGAGACGACCAAGAAATTCCGAATTCGACCCAAAGTATAATACATAATAATAAGCACGGTGGAGGTAACTTTGGGGCTGCTTCTCATCATTTCGTGCTGGACCACTTTTCTGAATATGGTAATGCTACCATTTGTTGAAGAGGATATGCCGCTAAAATAGGAGTTTATGCAGGATAATGATTCCAATCATTCCTCAAAACTAGCAACGCAATGGTTACAAACAAATAAAATTGCTGTTATGGAAGGGCCTTCACAATCCCCTGATCTAAATCCGAAAAAACACTTGTGAGGCGTTCTAAAACGCAAGATCGGGAATGTTAGGCCAAAAACAAAGAAGAATTGTGGTCCAAAATACAGGAAGCATGGTGCTCTATACCTGTGCCCACGTAGTTCACTCCATGGGACGAAGATACGAGACAGTGATTAAAAACAAAATAGCTATGACCAAGCACTAAAAGAAGAATGATAATTTTCAATGTACTCGTAAAGTAATTTATTACCTACATAAAAAAAAAAAAAAATAATTTCGTTTCTATTAATTTTTCCAGACTAAAATCGTCAAAAAACTGAAATTGATTTTATTATTTTGTATTTTCTTTATTTTTTATTTTTTTTATTTTTATCTAAGGAACGAGCTAATATATATGTTTGCCTTCATATTTTCATTATTTTTATATTGAAAAGTGCAAAACTAGTTTGTTTCTATTATTTTTTCCAACACTGTACATTTGTAGGACAGAAATTCCTACTATAATATTCCCATATATAAATAAAATAAAATTCCCATATAATATATGTAAAAGTAGCTCAGTAGCTCATGCCAGTTTATTCTAAAATTCTTTTTTTTTTAATATCTATCTATTTGAATGTTTTTTTTTTTTTTAATTTATAATTTTGTTTATAACATATGACGAATAAAATGTGCATGTAACATTCACATATAAAAATGCGTTCCATGAAAAAGGATTTAACAGTGGCTTACATCCCATTTTTATTAATATTCAAAGAATGTTGTGGCAAAGTCTCTACATATTAAGAAGCATTTTCTTAAATTTGTGTCGAAAAATCAGATTTTATAAATCCTTACAGAGCTTTAAAATAATCCATAGGTATTAACAAATCACCCAATCCAGTGGTACTTATCGCCAATTAAATTTGTCATTGAAAATAACGAGTAAATAAGCGTGAAAAAAATGCCCGTCGCTTCCTTATAATCGAAATAAATGAGCTGGCTCCATCGATACACATTATTACGATTACCACCCGTAATCGTTTCCAAAAAAAAAAAAAACTAACATCTGTAACTAATCCACCTACCTTCGGATGATCGTTTCAAAATCTATGGCACAAGCGTTATAATTAACGATATTCCTTCTACGACTCCTTTAACGAATTAATTTTTACACTAAAAAAATAACTGAAACGAGACAATATTTCAAAAGCGGATGCGGAGAAAAATTAATTATCTAAACCGTAACCTTACACGACCGATACTTTTACTACTGATGATAGTTTTGATGAAATTGAATTAAAACAATAAAATGTCTATAATTCTAAAGCGCACATTACTCTTTTTCTGTCCGTTCGGGAAGCCCGTATCAAACGAATACCGTCAAGCACGATCGAGTTACGAATTTTGACTGAATCCGAACCCACTTCGAGCCGGGGCATTTATAAAAAAATCCAAAAACTGTAAAAATAACAACGAATTCTGCAAATTTTCGTGAGGCTGCTAACACTCCAAACGTATACGACTGTTGGATAGATGGATAGATACACGGTATGAGCAGAGCAGAGTATCGACCAATGTCTAAGCTCTAAACCTAACTCGTGTCCGTTTCAATTCAACGTTTTGCTACATGCATCTGGTGGATTCAGTTTGCACTACTAACCTGATCTGTGGTGGAAAGAATAAAACCCAAACGACTAGATGTATTCATACGTCGAGATCATGGGGAGAAAACAAAAAAAAAGAAGAAATAAAAAGATAAATCTCAGTGCGGTGATGGAACTGCGAGTCGAGTTGGTGACTTTTTCTTCTTACCTCGCACTGGAATTAATCACGGATCACCAATCGCACAGACACATGGATACGAATAAGTGCAAATACTCGTAGCTACGCCGAAAAGGGAAAGGAAGCCGCGTGCATAAGATACTACTTAATGATGTACGAGTATCTTCTGAGTGAGGTGATCAATTTAGTCACATTCTAAAAATGCTTGGATGTGTGTTGTTAATGATTAAAGAAAACTTTAATCAATCGCTGATGACTATTAATTTGAAAACCTATGGTTTCTTTATCATTCATATATTCAGTGGAGTGATGCAAAGCTTCGCTGTCCCCTAGCATTGATGGGACCGTCTTTTGATGTTTCATCAAATAATTGTGTTTACATGCAAATGTGATATAAATCGCCCACAGCTGCTGTTCTTCGGCGGATTAACGCTTTCCACGATATCTGCTCGACATCAATCAATCACGTTCAACATTCATAGTATTTTATGATTTTCAATTCGACGCCAATTAAGTAACGTGTAGATTCGGATTTATTTCTTAATAAATCGCCTATTAGGCATGGATGAAATTTACGTATAATATACTCGTACAATAAACTTGATGAGGAAGTCGTTCAATCAGAGAAGTACGGGTATGAGCTCTAATTTGAGCGCGTATCTAACGCCTTGTTTTGACATTGATAACAAAATTATTCTTTGTATAATATGTATATATAGTATCATAGCCTTGACTTGAGTGCAGTTTGCAATCGTGTTTGTTGTTTATATGCGTGCCTTTCACCCTCTGAGTGTGGGCTTTTGCACTGAAACTTGGACGATATGTGTGCAATTAACGAGATTTTTTTATTCTTTTCGACATAAAGTTGTGCAACTACAGGTAATGTGCGTTTGAATATAAATTGCGTGAAAAGTATCTAGGACAACATGACTCGGTGCTGGTCTATGAAAAAAGGAATAAAACAAAAATTTAAACGTTTATTCCAGGGTGATTTGCGAGCACGTTATATGCAGCAAACATTTTGTTTGGATTACCGAGAAACTGACGTTTTATTTCCAGTTTATTCGGTTTAACGAGGCAGGAGGAAATCGCTTAGAGATACGAGTACATACATAGATATTATTTTATAAGAGCATTTTTGACACTGTGGTGTTCAGGAACGCTTAGAAAAATTAATGATTTTTCAAGATGACCTTAACTTAAAAATGTATGAGCTTAAAAAGCTTTGCCTTTTTCTTGTCTCACGAATCTGGTTTAACAAGTGTTAGGCGGATAATCACCTTTCACAATTCACTTTTGCCTATTCCTATTGTGGACGTGGAAGTACTCCGCCTCGTCGGGCGCTATCAGGGTGTTAACTGCCTTATTCAGAGTGTCGGAGACAGAAATTCATTTTAGATTTATGCCATCGGCTTTTTCACGAAGGTCCTTGAATGCAAGCTTCTTTGACGGCACTAAGTGGTATCCTTTGATAGAGGGTTTGACCTCTGAGAATAGAAAATAGGGGTGGAGGACTGATCGTGATATCATTTTGCACCAGGTAGTCAGTCACTTTGGAGTACGTGTGGTTAGGTGAATTAACGTCATGCAATGTTCAATATTAGTCGAGGGCTGTCCTGATCTGGGATCTAGCCAATTCGATCTGTGAGCATATGCCTACTTAACTGAGGGTTTGGATTTCGCACTTCACGCACACCTCGCATGTTGTCATTGGTTCTTGAAGTCGACCATCGTCCAACGTCCTGATATTGCAGATTATTAGGCTAACATCTTGAACTTTTTCCTCATCCCGCATCCAGACAAATATTCTATTAAAGTACATATTATCATCTCTTGGCTCGTCAAACCACTGTGTTGCAACGGCTGATTTCCTGTGTTCACCGCACTCAGTTAGAGAACAAATTTCTAAATGAACGGTTTGGCTGTAGGAGAAAGCCAATAAGAGCAGGTTACTGTACTTTCCCGTTAGTGATTTGGATGCCGCTGCTGGTAAGAATGCAGGATGGGCCAAATACAAGTTTCTTTTTAAAAAGGCAATAAAATGAACAAAATTAATTTTTTTCCATGTATTATGGCTTTATTAGTAAGAACAAACATTCCCATTAATTATGAAATACAACGTCGTTTAATTGGCTCCCTCGGCTGGCTTCGAAGTAGCGCATTCTCTCACCCCAATTTTCCAAGACCTTGTTGATGGTTTCGGGCTGTAGCTCACGAATTGCTTGGATGATATTGGCCTTTAGTGCTTGAATGTTTTCCGGATTGTTGGCATAACACCGGTTCTTCACGGTTCCCCACAAAAAAAAAATTCAAAAGAGGTCAAATCGTAGCTCCGAGGCGGCCAATTGACATCGCCAAGACGGCTGATAATACGATTTGGGAATTTGGTGCGCAAAAGACCCATTACGGCATGGGCTAAATGGCATGGGCTGTATGGCATGGGCTGTATGGCATGGGCTGTATGGCATGGGCTGTATGGCATGGGCTGTATGGCATGGGCTGTATGGCATGGGCTGTATGGCATGGCGCGCCATCCTGCATGAACCAAAGGTCGTTCCAATCCATGTCTTCTTTAATTTTAGTAAAAAAAAATTGGTTAACATGGCTCTGCAACGCCCACCGTTGACCGAAACGTCGTTCCCAGCCTCATTTTCGAAGAAAAATGGTCCAATGATGCCACCACTCAAAGATCCGCACTGTCACTCCCTGTGGATGCATTGGCCGCTTGACAATAACTGCCGTGATGAAGATGCGCCTCGTCAGAAAAGAGGATTTTTCGCCCAAAATTGTTGTCTAATTCAACCTTCTCTAAGGCCCAAACTGCGAAGGATAACGAAGCGGATGGTCGCGCGCCTTCAATTGCTAAGCCAATTAGACCCTGTAAGCGAATAATTCGAGATCTATATGCAGAGCTCTCTTCAGGCTAGTGAAATGTTGAGTTGTTGAGGTCGATGACGGGCTGATATTCGGGAACTGAGTCTCACACTCTCGGCCACAGCAGCCACATTCTCATTTGTGCGCACCGTACGACGACGGGGACCATGAGTGTTTTCCACTAGCATACGAGTCTCACGAATTTTTTGCACAAACTTGCGTACAGCAATCGCGGTGGATGCTTCATTTCGGCCAAAACTTATTTTTAAAAAATGCTATACAGCACTCACATTTGAAATAGGTCTTCAATATTTTCCAACGTTTTTCAGGGGCAAAGCGAATCACTTTGTTCTGCGGAGGTATGATGACTTCCTGTCAAGATTTCGAGCAGGAAACAGCTGTCAGTGTCAAAGTAAAATATGAACCACTTGATGGCCCACCCTTTTTCCTACGGATCAGCATATACTCGTACTAGAGTGGAGAGTATCAAACCCAAAGTAAATGCGTACGATTTGAGCTGTAAAGACGCAAGTTTTAATGAGTAAGAGATAACTGAACTGCATTGAATCGGTGTATAAATTTCTCCTATCATCGAAAGTTAAGGAAAATCGTTCTACAATGCCCTAAGAGTAAAAAGACATTCTGGTCGTTCATAAAGAACATAAAGAATTCCGCCTTGTCTTCAACCCCCCGTCATTTGCAATGCCATTGCAGCCGTCAGCTCTTTAGTCAAAGCCAATCTGCTTGTTACACACTTTGCGGCCAGATTGTCTCCGCTTGTACTAGACCGCGTCGAATTGCCTATGGGACGAATATATTTTCGCGCTCAACATGGTATTCTTCCCATAATTCTGAAAAAAAACTTCTGCGTAAACTTTTTCATCTGTACTACTCCCTTTCCGAGCAGATTTCTATGTTCATTGGAACGCTGATAAACCGTCAGCTTAGGAAATATCTTGAATTGCGGTAACTTCTTAATGACCGGCAGCATGATTTTCTAAAGCAAAAGGTGAACTGTGATTTGACGGCATATCTCACCGAGTTTTAGTAAAAGCAAGTTCGGTATCTGCTTTTTTTGTCGAAATGCATGAATATGGTATCGATAAAATTCTTCTTCTATGGATTAGAAATAACCTTTTGAGCCGTTCAATTCAAGTCCTTTTGAAACCAATCAAGTCTGATATTCACTAAATATGTAAGTGCTGGAGTTCCGCACGGCTCTGCTCTGTCACCGACACTCTTTCTCATTTTTATAAATAATCTCTGTCTGTTACTTTTGATCCAATCCACTCCTTCGCTGATGATAGCTCTCTCAGTATTTAATATTCATTCTAGAGACTCATGTCCCTGCTCTTCGGCCGTAGAATTGGAACAGCAACGTATGTTAAGGACATGAAATTTCCATAAGACACAATGCTGTCTACTGTTACTTAAGTGAACCATTAATAATCAGACGTTATTGATGAATACGGTTTGTGTCGATTAAACTGCAGAACTTTCCATGTTTGGTATTTACATTAATAAAAAAATTAGTTGGAATAACCACAGATTCGAGATCACAAATATTTCTCAGTCGTTACAGTCCTCAATCCTCTATACCTTCGGCCCGTACAGTGCTATCACAAAGATCACTTAAAGATGGTGATCCTCGGGCTCGGAGGTCATATTTGAAGAGATTGTGTCATTTAAAACTGCAGTTTGTCATATTCTTCTATTCTGGAGCATTTGGCGAACCATGCTCATATTTTCCGTACTCGGTTCTCCAGTTCAACCAAAAATTTGATGGAATATCGCTGTTCAATCGTTCGCTGCATTTTAAGCTTGCAAGTCACTCAGCAGAAGCACAGCAAAAAGTTGTACTAGCCCGACCGAACGCTCGCATGCGACTGATGTTTTGAAAGTCAGATTTCCACTACCGTCAATAAAGTGTCCCCGGCACTTTTTATGCTCAAAGACACTCGTTAGTTGTTTCCCTCATTAAAAATGTGTGGGCTGATGTTGTCATAATGGAAGAAAATGCTATTGATATTAATCAATTCTAGATCTTTTTTTTTTTTAATTGCCTGCTGCAATTTGTTTAATAACTGATAGTAGAGATTAGAATCAATAGTTTGACTCGCCTCTAGCACTTCATAATGTACGATTTATTTTCAATTCCACCATACATACAGACAACATAAAAAGATGGGGCGCCAATCCTAGCTTCAAAATTGTTTATGTTGCTTCATACATATTGTTCACTAATGCCCCTAAACATTGAACGTCTTTGTGTATCCAGACTTTCTATCTGTCGGAGTCTATCGGAGCATGGTCACATAGTAGTAAAATAACAAAATTTAGAATTCTTTTTTTCGAAAATTTCATTCATAATCGTACTAATATATCCTTCGCACGGTTGACGAAACATCAAACTATCTATAATATGTATATGAAAACCGTAGGTTGAAGATAGTCACCTTTCAAACACGAGTCAGTATGATACAATCTGTCTAGTGTTGGCCGATATATAGCATCAAACATCATCTGGTGACGGATTTTTATAAACGTTTCTCTAAACTACATACCTATATTAACGGGGAAGTTCTGCCCCAAACCTCTACTCTAACAACAGCACAAGTATTTACATGATTCTGCTAATCGCTTATTATAAGTTATCATAAACCTCCTTCCATGTAGACGGTACTCTCTGTGTGGTATTAAACACTTGTTCACGAATCTGGGCAAGTTGAGTTGATTCTAAATAATAGTGTGTTATTAAGTGTCAGTCATTGACATATCGCACCAGAAAAATGTTTCCAAAGGCGAGGTTCTTGTATTAATTTTTTTTCTTCGAATTAAGCATTTTGACAAATTTCTTAGTTTGAGGCTACTGCGTATAAATTAATGATGGAAGATTTTTTTATAAACATATATTTAATAAATAAAACGAAACCAGGTTATTTTTTACAAGAATATATTTTTTTAATTCAACTTTCGTTCATTTCGCAACGAGAGCTTAACAACAACAGACTTTACTTAACTTATCCCTACTTCGGTTCTCCACTCATGTCTTCTTAGAAACGAGAGTCAGAGAGCTGCTATTACATAGAGCGATCAACACCTGCTGCCTGGAGAACAAACAGCAAATGGGACCCGCATTCATGACTCACCTATATGTCATAACATATTTTTATAACTTATTATTATATAACAATATACAACAATTTCAAGGGGCAATTTTCTAAAAAATTGACTTAATTTGGAAAAAAAATTATTAAAAATCAATAGTTACATTCACAATGCCGTGATATACTTTCTTGTAAAGCCAGAAACCTCTTCTTTCATCTTGTTTTTAAACGAAGCTGTTTTAAGGAATACTTTTTTAGAAATTAATTTTCAAACTCAAAATTTTGAAAAAAAATGAAAAAAAACATTTCGAACTATTTTTTTCAAAATTGTATGTAATTAAGTACTATTTTTTTTTTTTTCAAAAATTCAATTCTCTTATTAGTTTTTAGTTGAAAACAGAAAACCGGATGCAAAAATGTCTTGTAATTTTTAAGAAATTAAAAAAAATAACCCGAACCACTTTTTTCTAATAAAAACCTTTTTTTTTTGGTTTTAACGCGGCTGGAAATTCGGAGTTGTTTGAGGATACAATAAAGTGACACAGTATTGGAATAACCCTGGATTAATCCTTTTTTTTCATTGATAACGCCTGAAAACTGACCTGACAATTTCGTCTGGGTCCGCCCGCCGCCGATGGGTTCTACCCGCTAGGACCTTAAGACAATAAAACCGCAATTTTTCTTTATTGAAAAACAAAATATTTGCAACCAAAATGTAATAAAAAACCATTTCCAAATTGGATGTTAACTCATCAACACATTACGATGTCAAACTGATACTCTCGAGAAGAATTAACGGCCACGCACTTCTGCTACGGTTTTGCTAGTGGTCGAGATCGTGAAGCCGAAAGACTCTACGTTGAAAGATATCCCAATCGGAGGTGTCCCAGTCGTAGCATGTTTTCAAGAATCCACCGACGTCTGCGAGAGCACGGAGTGCTAGAGCATAGAAGAAGCGAAAGATCAGTTACAGATGGATCAGGAATCTTAGATGAAAGAATTTTGGATTTGGTTCGACGTAATACCTCCCTTAGTACAAGGAGGATAGCTATTATGCTTGGAGTGCCCAAATCTAGAGTATGGAGAGTGCTTCATACCGAAAACTTACACCCGTACCATTTTAGGCCAGTTCAGGAACTCACCTCAAACTGTAATCGGGCCCTGGTTTTTGAATGCCGTTATTAATGGAGAATCATACCTGCAGTTCCTACGAGACCTTTTGCCCGATTTGATGGACAACGTTCCTTTGGCCATAGCAGATAATTTAATCTACCAGCAAGATGGAGCACCAGCACACTACAGCTTACGGGTTAGTAACTGGCTGGATGATCATTTTAGTGACCGTTGGATCGGAAGAAGGGGCCCCACGGCCACCTAGATTACCAGATTTAACTCCTCTAGATTTTTATGTGTGGGGATTCATGAAGAATTATGTTTACGAAGTGGAAATAGTATCTTTGGAACAACTGAAAGAACGGATTGAAGTCGCTGGAGTCAAATTGCAGGAAAATTAGTCAAGCATAGACTTATGTGCAGCCATTAGAAGGAGATATAATCTTGGCCTTCTAAAAAATGGGGGTCATATTGAAAATTTATTATAATATAATTATGAATTTTTTAAAAAGAATAAAAAAGAGGTCAATGTTTCATACATTAATTTGCCTACAGGTCCAGCCGCGTTAAAACCAAAAAAAAGGTTTTTATTAGAAAAAAGTGGTTCGGGTTTTTTTTTTAATTTTTCAAAAATTACAAGACATTTTTGCATCCGGTTTTCTGTTTTCAACTAAAAACTAATAAGAGAATTGAATTTTTGAAAAAAAAATTAGTACTTAATTACATACAATTTTGGAAAAAAAATAGTTCGAAATGTTTTTTTTTCATTTTTTTCAAAATTTTGAGTTAGAAAATTAATTTCTCAAAAAGTATTCCTTAAAGCAGCTTCGTTTAAAAACAAGATGAAAGAAGAGGTTTCTGGCCTTACAAAAAAGTATATCAGGGCATTGTGAATGTAACTGTTGATTTTTAATAATTGTTTTTCCAAATTAAGTAATTTTTTTAGAAAATTGCCCCCCCCCCCCCCCCCCGGCTAAACGGGATAGAACAGACCCCTCCCATACGATTTTTTTCTTGTCTTGACCAGACCTACACGCTCTAGCTTTTTGGCACACTCCTCGTGGGACACCCTGTATATGTATTTATAAACATGTACACAAATTTAAATTTTAATTTTGATTAATATTAATAATATTCAAAAGACCTAATTTTTTTTGTTGGAATTGAGTCTTATATTATTTTTCCGTATTTCCTATTTTTAGTAAAAATAAAATTTGAAGAGTAAATAGTTAATTTGAAGAATGTCTAATCACAATATTTTAAAAAATCCACGTTACTCCTGTTTTTATACGAAATAAAGATCTACATATCTACTGATCGATCTTACTTCGTTTTTAAAGCTTCTGATGCTTCGAATGCTTTTTGGAAGTATATAAAAATATTTTCAAGATAGGATTGCATAGAAATTTCTCAGACGAGCTTCGTAAGGCATATGAAAAAAAAATTTGCTTTAGAAATAGTACAAATATCGTGCAGGTTAGCACCAACCTAGAGGCTTATACCGTATTGCAATAGAAGTACACTTTTGAATTCTTTTAAACATTCATTTCTAAACAGGAAAAACAATTGTGAAGTGAATATCATATATTTTTCAAAACAGAAATGTGATTGCAGCAACTTATATTTATTTTCAAAACTATTTCACTTAAAGCAATCGTATCAAAGACAATATTATAATTTTTGTTTTTTTTTTTTTTGGAGGCTTTTACTATCTGTTGGAGCACTCAGACACAAATACTGTGTCCATTGTCCTGCCAAATAGACACCTTAGATGGCGTTACAGCTCATGAAGAGCCAGAGCCAAGCTTGTTTTATTCACTTATGTTGTGTGCGATTTGCTTTTCACACAAGTGACCGTAACCTTAAGTTTAGTGCCGACTCCGAACGGTGAGAGCTGAGAAACTCGGCCAGTACCCCGCCGAGGAGAGAAGCCGCGGAATAATCATTCGATGGCATTTGTGTTATCGGGATCCGAACTCGCTCATCACGTGTCAGTGGCTGGCACACTACCCATTGCGCCACGGCGCTCTCAGTATTATAATTATATAAGATATTATAATCTTATAATCACACGTAAGCCTGTTCGATTTGCGACAACTAGATGCATGGAATAAAATAGTATTTTATTGTATATGAGCTTGGTTTGAATGCTTACCAGTTATCGGTGTAACACAAGCCAGGCACTTAACGAACTCACATCAAACTCAGTTTCAGCAACTAGGTTTATTAGATTAGATTGGGCATAATGGCCCAAGGACGACTTCTTGAGAAATGCTGTGGTCGATGACCTTAAATTCATCAAGAAGGTTTCGAATTGTTAATGGTTGAAATCTGTTCTCGACGTAAGATATAAAACAATATACAATATAGTCATTAAATACTACATAGTCCAATCAACCCAAAATCCTGCGAGACTGCGCTTTAAACATAGTTGGGATAATTGATTGCGCACTCGAAGGGAAAGAGTATGTACTGGGAATTTTCGTCAACATTGAGGGAGCTTTTGATAACGCTACTTTCGACAGTGGGTAACGCTGCTAGATGAAGAACTAGTTTTGTGAATCAAAGCATTGCTTATGCACAGGACATTGATCGCTGATGCAGGCCTCGAACAATGTGTCAAGTCTGGCGTAAACGGGGGCTTCCCCCAAGGTGGCGTCCTGTCTCCGCTGTTGTGGTGCATGGTGGTCGACTCTCTGCTCGATGCTATCAATGCCTCTGGAATCGATGCCCAGGCCAGTGCGGATGATGTTGCCGTTCTCTCGTCGCCTCATGTTTAGCGATTGTCTGTCTCAAAGCACAGGCAATTTCAATGACAATTTCCATGGCGTCAGGACCGGCTCAGGCCAGATACTGAACCTGGAATGGAGTGTTTTCGCATTTTTACAGATGGCTCCAGGACTGGGCGGGGGTCCGGTGCTGGGGCTGGAAAAAGCATATGCGTCAGCAGTGACAGCCAAGATGCACTTAAAGCTGTGTCTAACCCTCTATCCAGCTCCAAATTAGTGCTTTAACTCCAGACCCTTTTGAACAAAGTCGGAAGAAAAAATTCACTAAGGCTTGTATGGATTCCAGGTCACTTTGGGATCCTAGGAAATGAGATCTCCGATAGATTCGCTAGAAGGGGCTCAGAGGAGAGTATTTCAGGACCTGAACCCGCCTTAGGTCTACCTGCTTCCACGGTCAATTCTGACAACAACGACTGAGTCTTTAATGCACACAGTCGTAGATGGAGGGAATATCCAGGATGCAGAAGGACTAAGCTCATTGGCCTGATGTCTGCAAGAAATCCGCAACATTCTTCTTATCCTTAAGGAAAAATGATTGCAGAAAGCTTGCGGGCGTCATTACGGGCCCTTACATTTTTGTCAACCATCTCTACGTGCTTTGTGGTATATGTGTGTATGTCTCACTGTCTAAAACTCCACTTCACATACGAGTACATGAATCAAACACCAATCCATTCTCTAACACCAAATTGATTTTTGTTGAAAAACTTAATGATATTAAGAAATTTAATTTGTAAGCTGCTGTAAATTTCAAAAAACCTAGTGAGAAAATGAAAAATATTTTAAAAATTTATGGAGCGAAAATGTGTAATAGTAAAATGGCACAAATACTAACTGCAGCCTAAATGCAGTGAGTGAAGTTACAGAAGCACTTACTGCAAGCTAGTTAGACACCTTGATTTATAAAGCCGCCATTCAAGTTCAATTCATTTTGCAGAAGAAGGTACAAATTTTCATTGGTTTTATTCCAGTATATTTAGTTTTGTTTTATTTGCAGTTTTCAAGTCAAAAACAATTTATAATGAGCAAAATAACTCTTACACAAGCTGAAGTAGAGAATATAATGGCCATGCCATGGATTTTGACTCCAAAGATTCTGCGATAGAATCCCCTAAAAACTCATCTTCTGAAGAAGAAAACATTTCAGGTGTGATTGAGGATTTGCAAGTCGAAGAATAAAATTAAGATATTTATAATGCGTCGGATGATGACGGCATCAACGATACTTCTGATTAGAAGGAATACGTTTGGAGACATACAATTTTCGATTTTATTTTTAAGATGGAATTAAACCTTTATTGCCTATTTTAGAAGTTTATTGTTTTTCCTATTTTAATTTCTGAAAAAGGCTTGAAACCGAATAAGGGATTTCCTGATTTCCTTTCTCATCATCTCATCCCTATGCTTGGCGCTCCCTGTTTCCAGGGGATGATTATGCCCTATTCAATTGTCCCATATGCTCTGTTTTTTGGCAGGCCTTTTTAACATGGTTTTCACATTTTTAGCATGGTCTTCTACTTATTTCTTAGCTTCTGAATTTTTGATATAATTTATACAAAGCAACATTTGTTTATTTACTTTTCTGCGGCACTTCCAATTAGGGTATTTAATCACGGAGGCAGGCTTAATATTTTGCAACATTTTTTAAGGTACTAAAATTAATTGGTTCTTTTTGTCAAATTTTGCATTCCATTAATGCATATTCCATATTCTGGGACTTTCCACCTCAATACGTAAAGTTATCAAATGTGCTCTCCTAGCTACTTAAGATGTACGTTTTCGATTTGATGGATAGCCTTAGTTATTAGACTTTAACTCTCTTAAGACTGGTTATAAGGATGACTTCGGTTTTGTTGACAACTCGTTTTGAAGCTACGTTTTTTGTCATAGGATGTGTTTTGTGTTTGGAAAACTCAGACACAAATACTGGTTCTTAGTACTGCCAGATAGGTGCATTACTTTATTGTATTTACTCCGATTTGAAGAAAAATAAGGAGAAACTTCAATAATGTAGAGCTGTCATGAAAAATGACCAGAAATTATAGTCTTAACTTAAAAATGATAGTCGTTTCTCTACTCGTTTCTCTACTCGTTTCGTTGAAACCAAGCTAGTTGGGGGGTCTATTAAATGTGTGCTGGCTTGAATGATACCTGTATAAGTCATTTTAATAATAAGAGAAGAGCTGGAGATTTCTTGCCACATCGTGGCGTTGACCTAGGATAATTTCGCCATATGCGTGTGCGTACCCAAGGAAGGACCTATTTGTTTTCCTTCTCTTCCATCTATGCTACATTATATGCCTAGCCATTAAGATATCTCAAAGTGAAAATCTCTGCTTAAAACACAGATGCCTACTAATAAATGTGAAGAGAAACGTTGATGTGCTCCGCAAATTTCTCAGCACCTGTTCGCATTTTAAACTGTCCGTCTTCTTGGACGACACGTAAACATCTCTTCCGATACCGTTCCAAAGCCATCTCTCGTGAGACGAAGGCCTTAGTGTACACCCCATGATAAAAATATCGAAGGAACCTGGTGTGTTAAGAATAGCCTTGTATGCTGAGACAGGAGTTTTCCTAAATAGCTGTTTTATAGTGAATGTGTACATGCTATTAAAGGTCTTTCTCAGAAATGTGGATTTTTTTGGAAATCTGGATGGCAGCTGAAACCATATCATCAATATCCCTTTTTTAAATTCATCACACTCCTCTTGATTGTGAAAAATCACCACAGGCCAAAGCATGCTTTTTTCAGAACGCGGCGCAGCTTCTTCAACCCCAAATTGTTTTTGACAAATAACACGTCCTTACACCTGTCCAGATCATAAGCGAAGATAATCCCTTTTCCCATTAATTTCTATTCAAAATATTTTCCGAATTGGGTTGTCTAGTGTGTGGATATCCCAACTTTGCCGCTTACGCAGTAGTACCCTTCTATACAAATTTGTATCGCTTTTGGGCAAGGTTCGGTATTTTTAAAGTTACTCGTAACTGTTAACGAAGGCGATTGCCTTCTCATTTGATTAAAATCTCTGGCCTCCGAGCGCAATTTTCAGATTTGGGAACGAAAAGAACTCGTTTGGGGCTAGATCTGGTGCGTAAGGCCTGTGCGCGCCACTTTAGATGCGGTCGTCCTCTGTCGTCCCTCGAATTGGGCGTCGAAGACTCTTCGGGCCGGAGCGGTGTCCATTCGCTTTACATGGCCTAGCCATCTTAGACGTTGGATCCGTAGACGTCTAACTAGGCCGATGTCGCTGTAGAGCCCGTACAGTTCTTGGTTGAATCTTCTCCTCCACTCTCCGTTTACATAAACCGGACCATAGAGTGCACGCAGAATTTTCCTCTAGAAACGCCCAAGAGCCTCTTCATCCACTTTTGATAACGTCCAAGCCTCAGCGCCATAGAGGAGGACCGGGATGATTAAGGTTTTGTAGAGGGATATCTTAGGTTTTTGAGAGAGGGCTCTACTACTCAATTGCCTCTTGAGTCCAAAGAAGCAGCGGTTGGCAAGAGTTATTCTGCGTTTTATCTCAGCGCTGGTGCCGTTGCTGCTTGTCACTATCGAGCCAAGGTAGACGAAGTCCTTGATTACTTTAAAAATATAGCTGCCGAAGGTGACGTTCTGACCAAGACGTTGGTGTTGCGCGTCTTTCTTTGATTACAGCATATTCTGTGATGCCGCTTCTGCTTCAATGCTTGCAAACGACCTCTCGCTTTATTCGTCCAATAACGTCGATGTCATCTGTGTAGGCAAGCCATTGTGTAGACTTGAAGTAGGTCGTACCTCTTGTACGAGTATTGGCCGCAGAGTCCCGTACAAGTTTTCAAGTATGATGTTAAAGAAATCACATGACAATGCGTCACCCTGTCTAAATATAACGAGTTTGGCAGGGGTGTTAAAATATGATATTGCTCTGTATAGCTCGTCTCCATAAACACTGTCATATGCGGCTTTAAAGTCGACAAAGAGGTGGTGCGGGTCGACCTGAAATTCATGGGTCCTCTCCAATATCTGCCGTATTGTAAATATTTGGTCTTTCGTGGATTTTTCTGGCCTGAAACCACACTGATAGGAACTTACCAGATTGACCACGAACGGTTTCAGGCGCTTACACAGTATGGCAGAGAGGATCTTGTACGCCATGTTCAGGAGACTTAACCCTTACCTTAGCAACCGTTACCTTAGTAAGGTTAGCTTCCATACCCAGCTTCGCATTGAAATCTCCTAGAACGGTTTTGGTGTCATAGCTGGGACATTATGCATATGTTCATCATATGATGATCACAGAAGTCATCTTTATGTCGGTCGTCTTTCTCCTCTGTGGGGGTGTGGACACATATTAAGCTTATATTGCCGAAATCGGCCTTAATCGGCGTTCGCTTGTTGCCTGAGTCTGCCTCGAATAACAAATCCGCATCCGAATAAGCGTTGTTTATTTCCTCTGTTGCAGTTTCCGTAGTAGATATCACAATTTTTCATCCGCTTCCTTTTAGATGTTTGCGGGGGTCGTCAACATGTAATCCGTCCGTATCTGAGGCTGTTGCTTATCTCTGAACAAGTGTTTGTCTTACGCGATAGAGATGTTAACCCTAAGCGCAACCCCCAACCTGGAGGAGCAGGTTCTTACTCACAATAAGAACAAAGGGCCGACTGTGCCGTTCCTTATCAGCCTGAGCTCCAAATATGTTGTAGTAGCCCGAAATAAAGGTTTACCAGGCAGTTCTTCTCGCTCGAACCGTGGGCTCCGCCGTTGAGTCCATCTTGGGAATTCCTCCGCCGCCGTCCAGAGGAAGGAGATGTGCGCTGGTGGTTGCTCAGACTCCCCACGTCTCTCGTTTGCTGCCCCCAACAACTTGATAAAGGGGTCTACCCGATCTACAGTTGAGGTACTAGGCACCCACGAACCAACGCGTGGAGGTGAGGGTAGGAGTTGGTCGACAGAGGCCGGAGTGTCGGCGGTTGTGCCTTCATATGTTCGCGTAGTCTACCCCTTTAGCACCAAGTCTCTGCTATCTCTCTCATTTAATTCGGCGGTCGCCTAGCACCCTTTGGTGAAATTGTTATCGCCAGCCGTTGCAGTTGTCGTCGTTGTAACGACGTCCCAAACGTTAATCGTCTCCCAAGCTTTTACGGCCACGTTTAAATTCAGCTGCCCAAAATTTCATTTTGGTAAATGACGGTGCAAAGAGTCGATGGACGCAGAGTCCAACTCATCTTTGATTTTTTTTTTGAGCGAATCGAAGCGGAGCTCCCATCGGGTGACTTCAATTGCGATCTCAGATAAATTGTTTCTCAGCCATTTCTTAACCGATCCTTATGTTTTTTGGACCCTCAGAAAGTATTTTAAAATATCTAGGTTATTGTCCAAACAGAATTTTGATTTTGGTCCTAGTTTAAAAAATTTAATTGATGAAAAAAATTTAAATTGGAAGTACAACATTTTCGCACGCGCTATTTTGTGTCTTTTTGAAGATTCTTTCTTTTCGAACGTTTTTAGCCGAAGAACCTCAGGTGCAAGTACCTAGACGGCGCGGCCGACCGGCGAGACAGCCTGAATGGTCACAGAGGCCAGTTGCCAGAATTGGACGTCAGACAGCAGCATAAAATGCAAACATTTGAAGACGCGCACTTCACCCGGAGTCAGACAGAGATGATACATTTGAAGCGCACAATGACAACGAATTCACTGCGAAGTTAGAAGACCTGACATACAACACATGTTCAAATTGTAGAAGAAAATATATGGGCAAATTGAATGAACATGAAATTCGTAAGACTTGCATGAAGCATCCAACAAAGTTTAGGGCTGCAAACAACATGAAACCAGGCACGCAACCTGAAGAACCTAAAGACCTCACTCCCATTGAACAGATGTTGATTGCTCGAGTACATCCAATTTTACGAATATATCAAGTAAAGTCAATGGACAGTCAAAACATCAATATGACTCATGACATATCAACACGTAGAATCAAAAGTTTTTGAAATGTTTTAGCGCCAAAATGGGTTCATTTCATTTTATTTGTTTTCGGTAACTTAGATCAACTCTACCTTTAAGTTTTACCTCGCTTCGCTCAATCACATGCTGCAGCGAAGCGGTACGACAAGCGACTGCGGCCTCCTAGTTTTAATTCATTTTTATTCAATTGTTATTTAGAGGTACCTTACGCTAGACAAAATGCTTAAAACTAGCTTAAATAACTTAAAAAACTTAAAATACCTTTCTAGCCCTATACGGACACTCTAAAGTACAAAGAACAACTTAAACTATGTCTTTCGACCTAATGATTGACTAAGAACCATTTAAAAAAAGAAAATAGTTCAGCTAAGAAAATGCTTTTTTTTAGAAAAACTTAGCATCCAGTTAATCTTTGATTTGCGCAGGCGTATTTCAAAATCAAAAGTTTAATGACAGCTCGATACTCAACATTTTCATAAACACACTGTGAAATAAAAACAACACGTCCAAAATGGCTAAAATTTTGGCGAGGAACTGTCAAAAGATGCATTCACAAGCTTTTATTGATGAGTACTGCTATATTCATGTAGAGGTCGGAAACAAAGAAATATCGCTTTGTGCAGGAAACAAAATGTTGCTAGCACATTGACATTTGTCTTGAGGTGCCATTTTAAAAACAGCTTGTACCCACCAACCGTGATTGATGTTCATCATCAAAAACTCGAATTTGCATACGAACACGCCTTGCAACCAGTTCTAAATTTATCTAATCGCCGATTACGAATCAAGTCTAAGTCTTTGGCCAGTATTGGTCATATGATCGAATTTAAGTGATTTACTTTTAATTTCCCGTAGACGATTCCATCCTACAACCTTCAATTGGCACGGTAGAAGTAATAAAAATATTTTACGATATTTCCTTTAATGCTCATAGCGCGCTTAATCGAGGTCTCACTTGAATGCTTTTTGTTCATATTTACCTATGACCTAATGAGGCAAAGACAAAACGCTATACTCCTATACTGTCGAGCTGATCCAAATAATGTTACGAAGCGGAGTACAGCAATAAGTAATCCGTTCAAGGCATCCGGTGAGTATGGGAAGCATATTGCACATTAGCTGGCAGTCGATCAATGAAATATGTTCGTTTACACGTTTTAGTGGGTTTGCCTGACGATAGTATTGACCCTTTTCTGCCGGCGAAATGATGCTGAATCAGTTTTGAATTGGCTTCGGAGTCACTTGGATGCTGGTATAAAGATTAATCGTTTTTGATAAACAATTACAACCTGTTTCCAAGATCGAAAACAAATGATAAATGTTGGAATGCGGGAATCAGGTTTAGAAAAATGTAACCTGACATATACGAATGGTATAAAATTGAAGAGGCTTCAAGGTTTTCTTATTTGTCTTCAAAACCAAAAGCTTTTTGAAGTCAAGTTCGGGACGTGTGCAGTAGATGATATGAGTTAATGACAAAATTCTGCATTGTTTATACCTGAAGAAGGTTGATTGAATCAAGCTTTTATGTACATGGGAAACATTTTTTTGTGCTCTGCAAATAAGTACCTTTAAAATCTAAAACTTTTCACGACGAAGCATAACATGTACTTCGTGCTTTAAATGCATAAATAGTTCCGATATGATATGCAAACTTTACCTATTAATCGAATCAAATAAAAACCTTATGCATGCTTCAAGGGGAATATTAGCTTAAAGTAATGATGAATCGCCCAAACTGTCACAGATCATTCGATATGGAGGCGAAAGTTAAGTTCATGGTCACAAATGACCCCTAGATCAACCAAGAAGTTCACAAGGGAAACGGTTTCATTACGAATAATGTAGGTTCTGGGTGGTGAGGAAGAGCGTTTGCGGGAGTAAGATTGTTTTTGTGACACTAAGTAGTAAACCTGTTAAGGTCAGATTTGAGAGAGCACGCGTCAACAAGGGAAGATATGTGTTTAAATATTTTCATATCATCGGTATACATATATGGAGAGCTGAGAGTTCAGAACAACGTTGCAAATATCATTAATGGTTAGAATAAATATCATTGGGCCGAGATGACTACCTTGTGGGACACCGGAGGTAGCATTCATTGAATCAGAGATAGAAGATCTGAAAATAACATTATATTGATGATTTTCTAGATAAGATTTGATGCATGACATAAAACCGGAAGAGAAACCAAGGGCAGTGAGCTTGAGGAGAATAATTTAGTGAGACATTTTGTTGAAGTCAGTGGCGACAACGTCTACTTCTTTGTCGGCTTTGAGTGCACACAATGATTGTGAAACAAACTAGATTAGTGGTTATTGATCGACCTTTAGGAACCCATGTTGGTTAGGAGAAAATATGGGTTTGCAGTGGAAGAATAGTGCAGTGCATCATAAACGATGCTCTCGAAAAGTTTGGGTATGCATAAGAGCTTGACAAAGGGACGATAGTTGAACAGATCATTTTTCAGTCCCTTTTTGTGTACTGGAATGATATTTCCAAAGCTGAGGAAAGAGCTTTGAAATAAAGCGGTAAGGGGTAAAATCAAATGGTTCATGCACTTTTTTAAAACTAGTCGTCCTTTAGTTTGCGTATTTTTTCGGTGATTAGGTCGGGAGCTATGTTCAGTGAGACAAGAGACCTCTGGGGGCAGTCTTTCAAATATCGGAAATAGTCGTTACCGGGTTGAAGATTCTGCTCGGTGAATGATTGGCTGAAGAAATGGGCAAAGAAGTTGGCTATTATTTTGGGTTCGTTGGAAGGGCTATTAAGAAAATTAAATGTAGCGGGGTTATCGGTTTTTCTTTGTATTGCTGAAGTGGATCCGACTTGGGGTCGAAGATAAGGGAGGATTGCATTCGGTGCAGGTATCGGAGGTAGAGTGATTCACATAACTGTGCACATTTAGTGTAGAGCTGTATGTAATTAAAAAGTCAGATGCAGAAGCGGATCTAAGATAGGCCTGCCAATTGTTGTTTCTTGTTGTTCAGGACGGAGATGAAGTGTAATTGTTTTTTGGTTAGTATGGGATTGAAAGAAGGAAGCAGGTGTAGCTTTTTTTTAGTAAAACAGCGCAAGAGTTTCATTTAAGGATATGTGTGAGTTAGGGTTAAGAAGGAAGCCAAAATTGACATTGTTGAGCGGATTATTTAGTTTCGCGAAGTCAACTTTCCGGAAATTGAAAAAATGACATTGTTTTGATTTTTAACAGCATAATACCCCAATTGTTATTTTTTAAATGAACACCTACTTCCGAAACTAACCACTCCCTATGGAAGGCCGAAACTAACCACTCCCTAAGGTACACACAATAAAAAGCGATTTCTCAGAACTCTCGCAGGAACATGAAATCCAATTAAAGATAATAGAAAAGGGCAGTCGATATGACCATCTATCAAATCATGAATAAACATAATTGAATAATATTGCCTCCGTTTGAAAAGAGGTAAGATCCCAAATAATTTGCAGCTCGTCTCGTAAAAAGGCATTTCAATATTCCATCGCAGTCTACGAAAAGCTACTCTAGTTAGACACGTTTGGATCTTTTCAATGCTTAAAGAATGGACACCATACTATACTGCAGTACTCGAGATGAGATCTGACAAATGCGAAAAATAGACATTTCGAATTACGCAGTACGAAACCTAACATCTGATTACCTTTGGCAACCAAAAACTCAGTGCTTGCAAAAACTTAGTTTTGCCTCAAAAATAACTCCTAGATATTTAGAGGCATTGAGATGAAGGTCATTATTATGACACAATAGTTGTTCAAAATCCTCTTGCAAAAGGATACAGTCCTGCATTGAGCATATAGGTCGGAACACCTTCAAATCATCGGCGAACATAAGACACTGGGAATTTGAAAAGAGATCTGGAATGTCATTAATAAATAAAAGGAAGAGCACAGGGCCCAGGTGACTACCTTGGGGAACTCCAGAGGTAACATAAACTGGTGAGGACAGGGTGTTAATTCGAACATACTGGATACGATCAGTTAAGTAGCAATGAATCCACTTTAGCAAATTGAAGTGAAATCCTAGGCTAGTCAATTTTGTAATAAATATGTTGTGGTTAACGTGATCTAACGTTTTAGAAAAGTCTGTATAAACTACGTCACATTGTAAGCCATTCTCAAGGTAATTCAGGACAGTATTACAAAAAATTTAAAGGTTGGTAGTAATCGATCTACCTGCAACGAAACCATGCTGAGACGGGGAGATATATCTCTTTAAGAGAGGTGTAAGTTTGTCACAAACTAGTTTTTTCAAACAACTTCATATACTATTCAATTCATTACTATCTAAATAGTTTGAAATGTTGCTGACATTGGCTTTAGCCAATCATCGGAACCCGGTTTAAAAAATTCATAAAATTCGAACTGCATGGATAATGCTACATGAAATAGAATTACGAAAGAGTGGGATCATCGAGTTGTTGATACTAATGTTGAGTTCGGAATCAAGGAATACCGAATCAAGAATATTATTGAATTCATTAGGATAATTATTTTTCTGGCGAGGGTCTAGCTGGGCGACCAAATTAAGTTAGACAAATGTCAAGTCATAAGTACTGGTACACAACTGAACGCATCCATTACGATTGCAACACTGGGCGCATCCATTTCGTATTGCTTGCGATTTGACAGTTGACATTTATGCTTCATTGCAACGTAAAAAGTTTTTGACATCAATTGTTTACAATCATGGAATCGGGCGACATCGAAAATCGTATTGTTGTAGTTGGCCTACTAAAATGCAACGCTGAAAAAGGCGATGTCTTTAGGACGTTGCGACCGCTTGGAATCACTCGCCATATTGTGTATCGTGCTGTGAAGTTATTTGAGGATAATGGTGGAGTACGACACCGTACAAGCGACACACTGGACACCTGCTTACGCCCGCATTGAAGGAAAAACGCCAGAAACGAAGAACGCTCACAGACAAATTAGTAGAAGAATCGTTCAATAAACAGAAGGATCGTGTGTATGCTCGGTCATCCAGAGAAGCATCCCAACTCATGCCGAGGGTTCAAAGAGGCCACCATCCCGCGTCTGTAAAGTATTGGAACCCATTGTCAAGCCTCCCAACAAATCAATATTCGTCAACAAGCCGCGGACTTTCCAGCAAGACTCTGCTCCAGCCCACAAAACAAAAGCGACTCAACTGTGGCTCATAAACAACGTTCCGGACTTCATATCAACGGATGATTGGCCAGCTGGTAGTCCAGACCTCAACCCGTTGGATTACAGGTTGTGGTCCGTATTAGAGGGCACGGTTTGCTCTACTCCACACACAAATATTGTGTCGTTGAAGCGAGCCCTTATTCGTGCAGTGGACAATTTTCCCATGTATGAAGTGCGTCTCGCGATCGATGAGAGGCCAGATCGTCTCAAGTCGTGCTGGATGGCAAAGATTTGTAGCCATTGAATAACCCACTAAAAACAAAAAAAAAAATTTTTCATTTGGCGTCGATTTTTCTGTGTATCAGTAATTATGACTTGACTAGATAAAGTCCCTAAAAAAGATAACGTGCTGATGATCTTCTAAATTGTTTGAGATAAAGAAACAATTATCTATATGTGCTTTATAATAGGTACGGACTCCTTGGTTGTATATAACTTACGATAACAATAGCTTCAGTTCCAGAAACGCATTGCTATTTGATCGACATCTAAATCGGTTGCTGTTGGGGGTAGACCGATTTCATCGTTGCGAAAGGAGGCCAGAGCCGCGATTAACACTCCACCACCTCCCTCACGATCAGTTATGGCGGAGCAACGGTTCTTGCGGAAAATTTCGTACTGCTCCTTGTTGAATATTTCTCGTGTGTATAGTCTCAGTGAATGCAAAGACATCGTATTGACCAGATGAAGAGAAGGTTGTAAGATTATCTGCTGTTAAGCTATGGCATTTTATATTGCTAGTATCGGTGCTTTTCGTAGCGATGTAGTTCATAATGTCACTACTTTTGGTACTAACTGTGACAAAAACACTGCAAAATGTAGTGGTACTACTTTCAGGGTATAGTCCGTACTAGGAACATCGGTTAATCGCTGCTGTATATTTGAAGGCACCTCACTAGTGGATGGTTTGTCAATCAGAATTGGGGCACTACTATCGGTGGTACTACATTATCGTAGACTCCATTAAGTGCGATACTTCCTGATGGCAATTTTTCTTGCGAATTGGATCGAAGAGCTCTCTTCACCGGGGTAAGCTGGAGTTGTTCTATTTGTATAGTATCATGTTGAACTTCCTGAACCTGGCGTTTCGATCCTTCCTGTAGGTTTAAATTGGTACCACTCTGAAGAATCTGACTACGGGGATCAAGTTACTGGACTGGTTCATTCAAAGTTGGTGTTATGAGTACATTTGGTGGTTTCTGCGAAGGATGATTTATTTGGTTTTCAATCATCGAGCATTTACCAGACGAAAGCAGGAGTACCTCAGGGAAGTGTTCTAAGACCAACCTTATTATACACTGCTGACATTCGAGTTCTAAGAGAGGAAGAATTCATAATAGCAACGTTTGCAGATAACATTTGAAAACACATCAAAACAAAGGCAAATTAACTTGTCTACTGTTTGTCTACTCCTTAAGACATTGTTCTTATTACGGGACCGGCATTTCTCTATGCAATCCCAACAATACGTTTCACGACTCAAAAGATAATTGATTCATATTCCTTTTCTTCTCTCATAAAAAGTGAATGTGCAAATGGCTCTAGTAATCTGACTCATAATTATTAACATATAATTAATCCTCTTAAGCATCTCAGACTTGTACCCATTCGATTTTGGCCATGTTAGTCTGGTCGCCTTTTCAAAGAAATTTGCCGAATGCTTCACCATGACTATCTTTCTGACTTTTGAAAGGGGTCATTGAAACGCGACTCATCAAAAAGCAATTAATTAATCCGAAAATATTTATAATGATTAGAATTGAGAGTGTATTGCTCAGCTGGTGGTGGCGGTAACATCAGCAAAGTAAGCGAAATTGAATTTCGCGATTTTTCCTCAGTAAGCTTTTTTTTTTGCTGGCAATAAATGGTAGGTCTACATACTCGTACCTTATTCGCCTCTGGTGAAAATATGTTAATATGATAGAACCATATACAAATGAGAGAAGTTTGACCGCTGTATTATCATGTTCTTGATCGTATATCCTCCTGTTACCTATAGTCCGAAATAGATGAAAGATGATGCAATAAATAAGGCAGACGAACCATATTTAACGCAGCTCATATGTCAAGTGACATACAACATAAATCTCTGCGTGAGGTACGAAATTAAGTGGTTAAGGCGCTCCTTTCTCTCCCCGTCTTCCATAGGTCCATATTGATTGAAGATAATTGAAAGTGCATCGTGAAATGTTGCGACCTAAAAATGATTGCAATTATTCCTGCTGGCCATGTTGTCTTAAAATCTTAAGCAATCATGTGAAAAACTGACAATCAAGTTGCCCCACCAGCTCAGCCCTATCTAATTTACTACTGCGATGGACATTAGAAGTCACGTTCACTCCACAACAGCAAATTTTTGTATCACCGTAGCGATTTTCTCTCAAAACAGCTTTGGAACTCATCAATTCCGACTAACATATGATGTGATTTCAACTCTAATATAACATTCGGAAAAATGTGCAAGTTTGACCTTAAGTTGCGAAACATCCTTAATCCTGTTTTCTCAGTTTGGTATATTGCATAAATCACACGATGGAATATGATGTTTGGCAATTTGACATTATCTCCTCGTATGTATCGACTACTGGTGACTGTGAAGCCATTAATCACACTAATTGATATCTCATCACCCTGCGGCGCTTACATGCCAATTCGCCTAATAGCTCCTCAACAAGACTCTGCCAACATTTGCAAAAATATCTTCAATACATGCCTTTCACGTAAACAACACACCACGGATCGGATGGCCCGCATACATTGAAGAATACCTTATTCTGCGAGTAGACGCAAGAGTCATGATGCCTTCCAGCCGTCTCCAGTACAGTGTTTGTCGACTTATCACGTCTACTGGAAATACTTGAGTCAATCGCTACTAACATTATGCAATCTATGTACGTAGCCGGGATGAAGGAGCAGCCGAGCGAGGAGTGTTCTGTTCAATACCAAGGTCTGCGACGATTGCTATTATGGCTTAACGCACGAAAATGCAAATCGGCGAGAAATGTCAGGAATGAAACGTGCAACCTTCATCCGTGTATAAGTTAATCTGAAAAGATTCAGGATAGTATCTGATTGAATGAGATGTAATTAACTGGTTAGTCATCTTAATTGTGCATTCATTGATGAGCATTTCGCTTAAATCAGGTGTCTATCATTGTCTAACGACTGGTTGCATAGTACGGTCACGCATTGCGTACCAAGTCGTCAGTTTCTCCTGCAGACATATTGCAATTTCGATGAAGGCAATAGATGGGAAACTGCGACTCATCCAAATGCCAATGAGTTATACCTAAATATCAATCCGTGGACCCGCATTGATCGCCTTTAGGCTTCGCGCTACTTCAACATCACCTCCCCCTCAGTGAGTCCTTATCAAGATGACTGTTGGGACGTTGCAAACGACCGGCCTCAAGTACCAGCTTCAACGTATTTGCCACAAAACCGACGTACAACGTTCGTTCGATACAACGTTACGAAATTTTCATTTGTTCGGTGTGTCTTTTAGAGCACGGGATTGCATTAAGGTCATTGGCGGTGGCAGCAGCTAGACGAATGCAAATAGTAAACTAAAAACAAAAACAAAAGATAAAACAACGTTCGGTCATTGTAGACACTTTTATTAATCTTTTCTTTGACTTTTTCCTTTTGTGGGCATCGGATTGCGATTAGGTAGATAATTGATTAGTTTTTGTCTGCAAGTTTGAATTCTTTTTGGAGAACATTGATATTGATGTTCTTGCCTTGTCGATTGATCGATTGCAAAGATAGACACAATCGACGGGAGTAGTGAGCAAGCCTGTCGAAAATTAATTACATGCATGGTTGGAAGTTCTAATTTTGTCAACAAGTCGGCTAAAAAATCGGATACAAATCTACATTTTGCGCAATGAATAGTGCGGATAAGGTGATTGGTATTCATTGAATTCGGAATTGATCGAAACAGACAGTTGCATGGCGCGCATATGCATACACTACAGATGCTAATAAAAAAATTGACAAATTCTTAGATAGAACACAACACATGTTTGATTATGATCATCTAACTGTCTGCGAAGTTGTTTTGTAAAATGTTGAATCCGTAGAAGTGAAGTTATTGGGCTGTGTGTAGCAACTTCTTACAAAGCCTTGAAATTCCCATCCCATTCAGGAATGAAAATTCTAAGCATAATTGAAACTATTAAAAAAATTCCATTGAGGTTCAAAAAGCTAAATATATGCACATTATATTGGTGACGGAACTCAAAAGCATTTACCAATTTTTTGATGCCAAACTGTACGGTGATTTTGTAGTGCTTGAGCGCTTGAGTTGTTTCGACAACTCACGGAAGTTAATAAAAGATCACGCAAATACGAAAAATAAAAAAAAAGCAGAAGAGAAGAAATTACAAGAACAGTCTAAAAAAAATCAGGTGTATATCAGCAGAAAGAAGAGGCACGCAAGAGAAGAAAAATATATATATCGGATCCGTCCCCATCCCCAGCTGTAAAAACACAAGATTTGACTGACTAAGTTATCAAAAAATTTTCAACTTATTATGGATTGCATATCCAAAGATAACCAGCTTCTGTAGTCGGTATGAAGAAAGGAATATGAGCTACATTTTACCATATGATCTCCACCCATGCAAATCCACAACATGAGAATTGTTATCCAACATGAGACTGTTGGACGAGAAATGACTGAGTTGGCTATCAACATATCTTTGTCAATTTTTTAATGAGGGACGAATGACTCTTCTGAAGATGATGGAGGTTATGGGGTGTCTAATAGGTCATTGCGCCTATTATTATGCGCGCACAAAAGACGAAGAGAGAAACTCGATGCTGGAAAAGGCTACCACAGGAAGCTCGTTCGGTAAAAAAGTAAGCTCGACAGGAGGAAGAACAGGGGTTTATAGACTCGGGAATACTTCTATATGGGGCAGGAATCGTGGAATAAAGTCCTAAAACTTGATTTTTTCAAAAATATTCTAAATATCAATCGTTAAAAAAAACTTTAAACGCGTTTTCCTCGAAATAGACAAAAAAAAAATGGTTGTTTTGATGTTTTTCACCGATTGTTTTTCAAATTGAAAAAAAATTACACAACCGCCATTTTGTTTTATTTTACAATTTTTTACACAAAGATGATAAATTACGATGTAAGCTACCTTCCTCTTTAAAAAGATTTTTGAATTTTTTGTTTGAGATTTACCAGTTTCGAGATTATCTCAGCATAGTGGAAGGCTATCATTTTCGCAGACCCAACTTTGGTGCCCTCTATAAAATTATTTAAAAAAAATATAAAAAAAAATTAAACTGTTTTATTATTCATAAATAAAAAAGCAAAAAGTTGCATAGGTTAGGTTAGGCGGCTTTCCTCCGTAAAAACGGTGGGGATCACCCAGATCAGGAACGGTCCATTGTGCTACCACTTGAGTCGGCTTTGTCACCGTTACTCATGGAATCATTTTGAGTGCTGAGTAAAATATTTATAGATATTTTCTAGATCTCCATATCGGATAGATCCGTTAGTTCGTTGGTGAGTGGTGACTGGATTTCCCCTTTAACAGTCGAGAGCTCCAGTGTGGTGCCTATTTTGGCAAGTTCGTCTGCTTCACAGTTACCTGGTATGTCGCTATGTCCAGGTGCCCAGCGCAACGTTACAGCGCATCTGCTCGATATCTCATTTAGAGACGTGCGGCAGTGCCTGACCAATTTTGATTTTATTATTGGTGATTTGAGTGTTTTGATTGCAGCTTGGCTGTCTGTGTAGATGATGATGTCTCTGTTGTTCATTGATCTCACAGACAGCCAGTCGGCGGCCTCACGAATTGCCATTAATTCAGCTTGGAATATGCTGCAGTGGTTCGGTAGTCTAAAGTATTGGCTGATTTAATAGGGTTGGCGCATATACACTGGCACCCACACCATTGCCTGTCTGAGACCCGTCTGAGTATATTTCCTGTGTAGTGCCTTGGGCATTCATTCATTGGTTTGTGAATCTAAAGGCTCCGGCCCATAGAATCCGTTGATCCGTCACTCCGTTGATCTCAACTTTAAGGCCTTTAAGGCCCCGGCCCATAGAATCCGTTGATCCGTTACTCCGCTGATCTCAACTGAGTGAAAACGTGTTGGCAGATAGGGCAGGCAAGCATCGGCCCATAGAGGGGCTTTAAGATAAGGCCCATTGAGTTTTGGTTGAGTGATTTGAGGAATTTGTCGTTTTCTTGTGAATAAAACTAGCTCCGTTTTGGAGAGATTTATTCCAAGCCCGCAGTTCTCTGCCCAATTGGCCAGTTTGCCTAGGCCTGTTTCCATCAAATCCCTGATTGTTTGAAGATGTTTCCCGTTAATTGCCAGTGCAATATCGTCTGCATACGTAATGACTGTGCAAATACTCGAAGTGAGCGTTCGCGTCACATCCTGTCAAGACTGGTGTTTTTGTCCGTTCTGTCTCACTGATCATCTTTCTGATTGTTGTGGATGGTAAGGGCCCGAATTCGTCGTAGGCCAGGTATGCTGCAGAGATCCATAAGCCTTCCTCACAGGAGACTTCTACTCTGGCAGTAGTGAGGTCGCCGGTGCTGTAATTACTTAAGAGAAATAAGTATATTAATATAGGATTTTGCTAGAATGCAGGTTCTAAGAGTACCTTCGCAGTTAGCGTGTAGAAAAGTTGCATAAGGAATTATCGTATAATAAAAGAAACGAGAAAAAAAATTTAAACATGAATCATTGTTTATCTTTGTAGCCGGTACTAGTTTCTTAAAGTACATTCCTCAAGTGTCGATGGACTTTTGCCATCGAAATTACCATGATTCGAATGAAGTTAGGTGAATTCTTAACGAAATTGGCTTCCACATCGTACGTGACATCTAATACATCTTCTGGGGTCACGTCAAACATTTTTGTTTGACAATATATAAGACCTTATAGTCGTTAAGTTTTTGTTAAATAGTTGTATTGTAACTTGTGTGACTTTAGGCTGATTTTTGATAATACAAATGTGCCAATCACTTTCATTTTCCTTAACTTCAAGATCCATTAAATTACCAAATTAGATAATTATAGTAAGAAGAAGCAGAAATTCAGGTAGAACTGCCACCCATCGAAGAAGTAAAGGAATCAACCCATAGACTTAAGAGTAACAACGAAAATTCAGGGGATCATCTGCCCGCCAGACAACGTTGACTACAGCGACCAGACCTGATGCGGCTGCTTCTACAACTAATATGTCAAAAGATGAAACAGAGCTTTTCTCTCTCGAGGAGATGCAAACTCTGATCATTGAAATCACTTCTCAACTTTCTACTTGTAAAAGTAAATCTGAACAATTTAACGTAATTGCTCAATTAGCTTTAAAATATCTTTATGTTAAGTAATATGTTAACTAGTTTAAAAATTGTATGTTGGAATGCTAGAGGCATTCGCAACAAGTCCTTAGAATTTTTTTCGTTTCTTGATAGTAACAATATCGATATTGGCCTTATTTCCGAAACTGGCTTAAAACCTGATATGTCATTTTCTAATTGTATGTATAAGTGTTATCGAGCCGATAGAGTGGATAGAATGGGAGGGGGTGTTGCAATAGTAGTTAAAAAAACTCTTAAGCATTGTTTATTGCCCGCTATAAAGACTAATTTAATAGAAAATATTGGAATTCAACTTTTTTTTTCAAACGGAAGAAGGCTTTCAAATTTTTCTGTTTATTTCCCAGGAGCTTCTAAATCAACCAACAACAAAAATTTATTAAAAAGAGATCTGAGAACATTCATTAATCTTCCAGATTTATATCTAATAGGGGGAGACTTCAATTGCCGTCACCGAAATTGGGGGTGCTTAAGAGCAAACACCTGGGGGAACATTTTAGATTATCTAAAAACAACTCATCAGTTTGAAATATTGTATCCAAATACGTCAACATATATTCCATATAATGCGAGGAGTAATCCCTCAACATTAGATATTTACCTAACGAATGTACCACAAATATTCAACCAACCAACGGTTGTAAATGATCTTTCTTCCGACCATCTTCCCGTATTATGTAGTGTCCTCCTAAGACCTGATAGAAGTGATAAAAATTATATCTTTGATATTAAAAATTCTAATTGGAGAAGGTACAAAGAGGCAATTTGCACTAGGTTGACTAGTCACGATATACTAACTAATTATGCTAGCGCCTCCATTGATCAGATAGACGAAAAAATCCATGCTTTCCAGGATGCATTGGAGTACGCAATTAATAGATCCGTGCCTAAAAAACTCAAATGCATTCAGAATACAACAACTCTCCCAAGTCATATTTTGACATTGATTAAAATAAGAAATGCTTTTCGGAGAAATTGGCAGAGGTATAGGTATCCTGCCTTTCTGGAGCATGTCAAAAGTTTTAATAAAATCATTAAAGAAGAAGTTCATCGTTTCCGCAATATTCAATGGAACTCGAGGCTACAAGTTCTTGATAAGTGCAGCAAGCCCTTTTGGAATATTGCAAAAATTTTCAAAAAGAAACATAGCGTTATTCCTTCGTTTGCTAATGTCCCTTCTTCTTCAACTAGCACCGAAAAAGCCGAAATCCTTTCATCTTCTTTTCGTTCCAATCACCTAATTTCTAATGAAATGGGAAATATGGAGACAAATACACTGGTATACAATGCCGTTTCGCAACTTGCATTAACGCCGGTAAACATTCAACAGAGTATATACGCTACCTACGAAGAGTTACTGTATCATATAAAAAATTTAAAAAACAATAAGTCCCCTGGTATTGATAATATTAAAAATATTTTCATAAAGCAATTACCCAGAATCGGCATAGAATTTATACTCTTCATAATTAATTCATGTATTCAATTGCAATATTTCCCAATGGCATGGAAAAAAGCCAAAGTCATTCCAATATTAAAGCCTGGAAAACCTGCAAATAATTCTAAGAGCTATAGACCAATTAGCCTTCTAAGTTCCCTAGGGAAATTATTTGAAAAAATCATCAAAGACAAAATACAGAAAGTATTTGATGAGAAAGGCATCCTCCCTGATCAACAATTTGGATTTAGACCTCATCATACTACCGTACAACAAGTTGACCGAATCACTCAGTGTATTCATAAGGGGTTCACTGCTAAAAAATCAACAGGAGTAGTCCTCCTGGATATTGAAAAAGCTTTTGATACTGTCTGGCATGATGGATTACTCTATAAAATGATATTGTATGAATTTCCAACATACTTAACTTCTTCTTTTCCTTTTTGGCGTTGTTATGATCAGAAGTGTAGGACCATAACTTTCCCACTTAACTGCATTCCTACTGGTCCGCTTGTGGGGTTGCCGGTTTGACCTCAGAAAGTAGCGGCAGGCTTCCCGGTTTGGGATTACTTCATCGCTGAGGCCAATCAAATGCTGGTGTTTTTGCATTTGTTTGCACCAATTGTTTTTCGGCCTGCCTTTTTTTTTTTTTGTTTTGTGACGGGCATGCTCCAGATTTTTTTTGTTTGATCTTACTCTTACAACACCGGTGATCTCCAGTCGTGTCAACCCACTGATTTGCATGTACACTTGTGGGGCAGTTTAATGGTGGTATATGTGTCCCTAGGCTCACCTTGGTGTTTTCTAAATTGCCTAGATGTGATTTGTTTACCTTTGTTTTAGTCGGCTTTTACGACAAGCGAGAGGTATCGCTGCAGAGATATTCTTAACCCGTCCCTGCACGGGTCTTCCAACATACTTAACAAAATTAATTAAAAGTTTCCTCGAAGTACGGTCGTTTTGCGTATGTGTCAACAAAACTCTGTCTTCTGAAAAAACGATCCCTGCAGGTGTTCCTCAAGGATCTCTTCTTGGTCCAGTGCTGTTTAATTTGTACATGTCCGACTTTCCGTCTCTTGTTAACTGTGAATCTGCTATGTTTGCCGACGATACATGTATTTACTGCTCCGATGAACTTGCTTCTGTAATAGAAGTTAACCTTCAATCGGGGCTAAATACCATTGTCGAGTTTTGTTGTAAATGGAAAATTAAAATCAATGCTTCTAAGACGCAAGCTATCCTTTTCACCAAAAAAAGAAAACGATGTTTCTTGCCAAGCAACGATCTAATAATTAACAATGACGCCATAGTCTGGTCGGACAGTGTCAAGTATCTAGGTATCACATTAGATAAAAAATTAACATATAGTAACCACATTTTAAACACCATTGGTAAAATAAATAAAACCATCAAAATGTTATATCCACTTATTAACAGAAAATCAATGCTAAGTAAGGAAAATAAACTTATAATTTTTAAGGTAATTTTTTGTTCCTTCATGTTTTATGGGGAAAAAGTGCAATAACGCATATAAATAAATTGCAGATAGCCCAAAATAAATTACTTAAACTGATGCTTAAGCTACCTTGGTACTTTTCTACGCGTAAACTTCACAATATGGCCAATATCGATAGTGTTTCTACCAGAATAAGCCAATTAAATGAAAGATACAGATTAAGTTGTAAGATGTCTGATAACATCCTTATTAATACTTTAATTGACAATACATAATAATTTAGCATCCATTTATTTATTTATTTACTTATTTATTTTTGTTATTTATTTATTTATATATTTATTTATTTATTTATTTATTTATTTATTTACTTATTTATTTTATTTGTTTATTTATTTATTTGTTTATTTATTTACTTGTTTATTTACTTATTTATTTGTTTATTTATTTATTTATTTATTTAATTATGTATATCATTTATATTATTATTATTTTTATTTTTTATTTTTTTTTTTTTATTTTGTTTGTTACAATGAGAGGTTTTTACTTATCATTTTCCTCTCGACTTACGATTTTTGTTTTCTTTTCATCTTGATTAATGTCCAAAAAAATAAAAATAAATCAGATGCAAGACTAAGTCACAACTCTGTAAATTGAGCAATTACGATGAAAATGTATATATATATTAAAAAAAAAAAAAAAAAAAAAAAAAAAAAAAGAGTAACAAAACCACAGGAGTCGACCTAATACCATCGGAATTAATTTTAATTACTTGCGGACCGTAATTCCGATAGGTAACTACTCAAATTACATTTTTCTTAAGTATTATGCGACAACGCAATTTTGAGTTTTGATCAGAATTAATTTTATTTCTTATAGATCTTCTTGTATGTTTTTTTTGAATTACTTTTTTAGTTAATAGACAAAAAACTATTTTGAGTGATTGAATTTTTTCTATTTAGTGGAAAAGATGATATCCGCCAGTGTTGATACACATTTGTGTCCGTTTTATCGCATTTTTCATGACCTTCTGCAAGATTTCCGGTGATAGATGGTCGCATTTCTGTCGAATATTCTCCTTATGGACTGCGATTGTCTAAGGCTTGTTGGCATAAGCCCGCAGCTTCAAGTAGTCCCAAAAAAAGAAGTTTGGGATAGTTAAATCCGGCGATCTTGCTGGCCATGCCAAATCGCTAAAACGGGAAAAACGCGACCAGGAAAGGCTTCCTTCACAATATCAACTGTGGCTCGTTCTGTGTGTGCGGTTGCATCGTCTTCAATGTCTTGTTGAAACCAAATGTTCACCAAGCCCCGCTCATCCAATTCCGGCAGTAAGAAGTCGTTTATCATGGCCCTGTAGCATTCGCCAGTAAAAATGACCGCATTGCCGATGGCGACCTCAAAAAAATACGGCCCAAACACTTCTCCCGCATGAACGCCACACCATCTTTAAGTGGTTATAATGGCTCTTCGTGCCTTACACGCGGATTTTCAGTGTCTCAGAAACGAACATTTTGCTTATTGACATAACCGCTTAAGTGGAAATGCGCCTCGTCGCTCATGAGGTTTTTCGACACAAAATCGTCCTCTTAGTTGTTGATGGCTTGACAGTAATTCACACGCGACTGAGGGCCAGAAAGCTTTAACTGTTTGCACCCTGCACGGGAACATGTGTATGTCTTTCACTAAAATTCGCTGTAGGGCCCGACTGCTGATGCCCAAGTGCGTGGCCCGTCGTCTGGTTGATGTTTCTTCGTTCTCAGCAATATCGGCAGCAAAATCCGCGATATTCTCCGCCGAACGATTAGCGGCCACGCCCTGCATGGTCTCCGGTGGTTCCTGTCTGTTCGAGTCGAATCGGCGGATCGGAAAATGAATTGTAACATAGATCCGATATCACCAATAACAGGGTTAAAGGATGAAAGCGGTTTAATTTTTTGGATCAGATAAAATGGTCTTACTCAATTGATATCATATCCGAAACTAGTTTATCGTCTACTTGTCAAGTCACTTAACAGTTATAAGAACCTTATGCTGATTTTATTCCAAATTGAGAAAGAATAATGATTATCACTGCGTAATTTCCCTTCAATTACATCTTGTCATCCAGTAAATCAGGCTTTCAAGAGATAACATCCAACAAACCACTCCAAAACCCACACAGGCCCGCAAAAGTCAAGTTCCCTCTTATGTCAGATCAAAAACTACCGCATGACTAATCAATTGCCTCGACAATTGACTTTAATTTCCCATCCAGCTCCTAGCATAATCAGCTTCCAAATTGGTCAGAATTACAAGCAAGAAAGCTCGCCCCGCCAACTAATTATTTGTCCCCCACAACGATAACTGTCTATTTCTGACAGTTGAACGCCAAGCAAAGTCACGAAGTCATTCCCGCGATCGCCGATCATGCACGACCATCGCTCCAAATGAAGACTCAACCTAACTGGGTTAGACAGCCAATCGGTCACATGCCGGCGGTGCAGAAATTTATTGTCTAACGCCCAGTCAAGATGCAAACGCTTTGCATTTAGCTGTCGTACGAATTCCGAAAAGTTAATGAGCACCACCAATCATCGACGAATCACGCGGATTTGCCTTTGGATGTTTTTTATCAAGACTTCTGCTCCATTCAGCTTGTTTGGTTTATTGCTTGATCCAAGCAGGATAAATCAATTATATTCCGTAAAGTTAAACTGCTGATGAACTATGGACGCCAATAGAGCTCCTTCTGGAATTGAACAAAGTAAAATTGTTGAATCTTTTGTGTAGCATTTCTAATCTGAGCAGTGGTGGAATCTATTTAGAGAGCTTGTCGGGTTGCCAAATAGGGGAAACGAGTTCAGTGTGAGAGGAGCGACTGACTGTCGGCCTGTGATGATGACAAATTATTAACCTGCCGATCGCGGTCATGCGATCAATGCGATGTTGACGTGACCATATTTGGAGCGGGAACGCATGCTTTTTGACAGAAATGGCGTTGAGAGGAAATCGTGGCAGTAATTCATTGCTCTGGAGGCAGTGGTTACAAAGGAACTCGCGTGTGTGATGTATGACCTGTTACGGGGCGAATTTGGATTGTGATGGATTGCGTATTGATCGTGATATTGGGAACGCAATTTGGCAGAGCTAGCGCATGTTATGTAAGCCCCGCGTCAATTCGACAGTGCACAAATGACAGCTGGCCCGTTTTGGTATTTTATTGGAAATTAGTGGTGCGTTCCTTACGATGTGAAGTACGAGTAATTGAAGTAATGCTGTTGCAGTCGTTGGAATGATCGTGTAGAGCAGGTATTTTGTATGTTTGGAATTCCTTCAACTCGTTTGTATTATACAGCAAATTGACTGCATAGTTTTCTATTAAATTGTTGTCAAAATATTTAACATGATCTTGAGCTGAACTCTATTTGGATCTTTTCATATCTCTCGCCTTTGGAGTCCCGTCGATTGATTTTTGTACAAATCTTGACAAACACGTTAGACATAAGTATATTATCGATTAATGACAAATAAAATATAGGCGATTCGTGAAGCTTAGACCTTGTCCTCCTTCTTCTAGAAAATTGAAATTGGAACTAATTTGTTTATATTTTTCACATATTTCCATTAAATTTTTACAAAACCTTGAGTGACTTATCAATTATAACGTCATAGGATTCTTCAATGAATAAATGGTGTTACAAGTATGTTATTGGTCTTACTCCGAATTCGTTTCCTAACTTTGACTTCACCTCCGGAGCCAAGTATCCTAATTTCAGTAGCTCCCATATATTGTATTTAACTCCTCACAATCCTATCCCTCCAACACCTCCAACCCAAATCCCACCTTTTTACCCAACTCTTCGTCTGTCCCAATACCAACAACTTCGTCTCATTTACCCAATCTTCTGCCACTCCTCAATATTTTGTTGATCATCTTCTGCCCTCTACATTTAAACTTACTCAGCTAATTGCTAACCCTATCCAAAATCCCTACGCTCTTTCTCGACTAATTGATAAAAAGACGTATGAGAACATTCGTCTCTTTCTCGATTACCTCCACGATAAATCAGATTCGGCTTGTTATGAAGATAAAACAAACACAAGTGTCATGGTCTCCCTTCAACAGGAAGGTCTCCCCATGGATTTCGCTAGCCTCAAGAGCCTGGATCTTGATAATTTTTGCTCTCTTTCCCAGCAATCCCCTCACTCTGCCAAAATGTCCCTCTTACCTTCTATTATCAGAACGTAAGAGGTCTTCGTTCAAAAACCCAAGCTGTCTTCTAACAGTCGAGCATGTGACTGACCCTGTGAAATATTTGTTCTGACCGAAACAAATCTGATCCTCAGCATAAATAACCTCGAACTGTTCCCATCAAATTTTAATGTTTATCGCGATGACGAACTCAGCCGACCCACTGATGGTTGCCCTTGTCGTGGCGTTCTACTAGCCGTCCTTAATACAATTGACTCTTTCCTTATAGCAGTATCATCTTACCCACATCTCGACTTTGTTTCAATTAAGATTGTGCCACCCCAGAAGACATTATACATCATTTGTTTCTACATCTTGCCCTCACAACCTATTGAATCCTATCAACTCAACATTAACCCAATTGACCAAATAATTGATTTATGAGACCCTCAGGATGAAATCCTTCTTTTCGGTGACTTCAACCTTACTTATCTTAAATGGACCCAATTAGACGATTAATCATTTTATACTGCCACCAATCCCACTACTGCCAAAGAAGGGTCGCGCAGTCAATGGTACCTGAGAGGAGTCGATGAATGAAAAGGATGTCGGATATCCTTAGATTTAGATTTAGATTAAGTTGTGGGGAGGGACAATGTCACATAATAACTGCGGCCTTTGATTGTGCTTTTAAGTGAACTAGCAGCGATTTCTTCTACTTCAAGATAATGCCTGCCTAGGTGCTTGTGTCGTGTACTGATGAGGCAACTACAGTGGCACAGTATGTGCTCTGCTGTTTCCGCTTCTTTGTTACACATTGCAGGTGTCATCTTGTGTGATGCCCATGGTTTTAAGATGTTTGTTGACCGGGCAGTGTCCAGTGAGGAATTCCTGTGATTATACGAATCTGACTCCTAAAGAGTTTAAGGAGTTGTTTTGTTCTTTTAAGATAATAGATAATTCTTGCTAATAGGTCTGCTTTTTCGCTTCCTATATGGCCACTGTGTCCTGGTATCTACATGAGGTGAACTCTGCTTGTGTTGGCCAGCTGGCGTAAGCAGTTGCATACCAATTCGGATATCCTTCTTGGTTCTTCCAGCGAGTTTAAGTTAATGAGTTTTGGGCGGTTTTGATAGGGAGGTAGGATCAGAGGATTGTCCCAGGTTAAACCACGAAGGAAAAAAGGACGTTGGATACTCTCGATTCTGGAATTGTGTGTATGATGGTAAGGAGACCATACTTGAGAGGTGTATTCGAGTATAGGTTAGAGGTATAGGGTAGAGAGGCCGAAGCCGAGCGCAAAATTGGCCTTAAGAATTATATCGCTGATATGTGCAAAAAAATTGAGTTCCTATTTGCATAATACGCCAATATCGCGAATCACTTGAACGGTAGAAAGGGGTTGATTATGGAGAAAGTAGAGGCGGGGAGGAGGTTTTAAACGTTTGCGGGAGAAAGTAATAGATTGACACTTGGAAATGTTAAGGTCCAGGCAATTCATGGAGCACCAGGTGGAAAAAGTATTGAGGTCCGATTGAATAAGGGACGAGTCATGTTCGGAGGAAATGATTTTGAAGATCTTAGCGTCGTCGGCGTATAGAAAGATGTGGGAATGTTTGATAACCATTTCAATATCGTTAATGGTAAGGATAAAAAGAAGTGGACCTAAATGACTGCCTTGAGGGACACCGGAGGAAGCAAGGAAGGGGTTAGAGAGGACAGATCTAAAACGAATGCTGTAGTAACGATTTTAGAGGTAAGAGGATATCCACTTTAATAAGATGGGTTCAAACCCAAGGGAAGACAATTTGAAGAGTATTAATCTGTGTGAAATTTTATCAAAGGCCTTACTGAAGTCAGTTGGGATAGCATCGACTTCCTTGCCATTTTCTAACGCTGAAAGGGTGAAGGATACGAATTCAATAAGGTTTGTGATTGCAGACTTACCTTTGAGGAAGCCGTGTTGTCTGGGGGAGATTAAAGACTTACATTGAAAACTTAAGTTATCATACAAAATACTTTCTAAGATTTTTGGTATATGAGACAGTTTGGCAATGGGACGGTGGCTGTTAATGTTAATCTTCGAATCTTTTTTGTATATAGGTGTTATAAAAGAGGTTTTCCATATCCGGGGAAACTCACCTTGAGAAAGGGATAGGCTGAAGATTTTTGAGGTAGAGAAAGGGAGATGAAACGTCATAGTACACCACACCCGTCTGGTCCCACCATATGCAGAGCATGACCTTTGAACCGTGGATGTTTTTCTTTGGCGTCGATGTAGACGATGATGGAACGGGTTCACCAGGCTTTGCATAGTATTTTTTCTTCTTGGGGTTATCGTAGTATATCCACTTGTCATCTCCAGTCACGATCCGGTGCAAAAATCCCTTCCTTTGATGTCTTTCAAGAAGCAGTTCCGAGGTGAAAAATCGCCTTTCGACATCTCTCGGTTTCAACTCGTACGGCACCCAATTTCCTTGCTTTTGAATAAATCCAAATTTCTTTAACCGAACGGAAATTGTTTGCTGAGTCACTCCCAACGATTCTGCGAGTTCACTTTGCGTTTGGCACGGATCTTGATCCAGTAAAGCCTCCAATTCCTCATCTTCAAACTTTTTGGGCTGGCCAAGAAGCTCTTTGTCTTCGACGCTAAAATCACCACTTTCGAAGCGTCGGAACCACTCTCTGCATGATTTATCGGTCGGAGCAGATTCACCATAAACTTCTACAAGTATTCGATGGGCTTCAGCTGCACTTTTCTCCCAATTAAAAAAGAAAATCAAAACTTGCCGCAAATGCTGTTTATTTAAGACAAATCCGGACATTTTCGAAGAGGCAAAAAACAATGTTGTTGTCAGAAACAGACGCTGATGCACACTAATTATTGTTGACAGATGTCACACCTTTCCAATGAAGTAGGTAATCGTTTCCAAGATCAGCCACAACTTGCAGGTGGCGCCATCTTTTGAAAACGGACCGAATTAATTTGTACCTCCAATAGCAAGGAGGCCGTTGCTTTAATCTTTTTTCGATGATATCGGGGTCAACACTACGAGAGTATCGGGGTCAACACGGAGAAGTTTGGTAATCGGTTGCAAAGGAATCATGGATGAAAGATTAATTGCAAAAGGTGGCAAAAAGGTTGGCGATGTTGGCTTGTTATGAGGACCACGGACACGGAGGTGGAGGAGGTTTTGTGTCGAGAAAAGGGTACGTAAAGGGAGATTAAATATTTCTTTGTAGAATATAGATATCCGCGAAATAAATTGTATCCATTTAGAGCACATATCTTGTCGTTCACATGATTATGTAACCAAGTTTCAGTTACTCAAACTACATAAACTTCGAATTACAAAAGCCATCGCAACATATGTATATTAACAACAAACCTAATTATCGCTACCGTTGCCATTGAGCCTTAAACACTTATTCATTGCATTTCCCGAATAACACTCCCAATGTCCGCTATTGACAGATTCAGACCCCGCTTAAACCACCAGCCAGGCAATCTTTAACCATTCCTTCCAACAGGTAGAGAGTTACAAACAGATTTCCTAACTTCCTCGAACATAATAACCGCCAAGTGTTGAATGCAGTCACGTTCTGTAACCTCGTCGCGTCGCGTCGTTTAAATATGATTCATTTGATTAACCTGCTCTGCTACTACGATTTCCCGTCTCTTGGGTGCAAATTTCGAACGTGATTTATGCACCACTTAAGTAAAAGACCGAATATGTTATGTCGCGTGTCCGGATGAATGGTCACAAAGCAACCCATGTTACCATTGTACTGATTGTTTCAATTCGATTGGGCAATCCGTGGTTCATTAGAATTATGACTCCAAGTGGATGGGATGCATGCATTCGGATCCCATGTATACTCGAATGTCGTAATATAGGAGCGGTCTGATCAGGTTGTTTACAAGCATGGCTTGCAGTTTATCAGATCCACATAATACGAGTACACTTGACACTGACAACGGCACGACGCGTCTGTGACAATCTAAATGCCATTGGCCATCAACAGTTTAATGACCATATAGTACATACGTAAGAATATATCGGTACAAGAAACTATGAAAAACAAGGATTTAATTTTTATTTTTTTTTTTTGATTTATTCAATAACTTATTTTTTAAACATTATTTTTTAGTTACCTATATAACTGACACAACTGCTCTGTATAATGTGAAAAATATTTTCATCTTCGTTTTGATACAAACTCCTTTCAAACTATGTGCTTTTTTAGCTTTTTTGTTTTTATATGTAAAACATGCTTTTAATCCTGCCTATCTCCTAGAACTAGAACTAGAACAAAAATTAATAATAAACTTAAAAAAACAACAAAATGCGCTTTTGCTTTTCCTTTGAGATTT
This sequence comes from Merodon equestris, assembly GCA_958301585.1. Taxonomy (NCBI): domain Eukaryota; kingdom Metazoa; phylum Arthropoda; class Insecta; order Diptera; family Syrphidae; genus Merodon; species Merodon equestris. Next base: position 52,450,005 of record OY284416.1, read on the forward strand.
ATTTTAAAGCTTTGGAAAAACAGTTTTTTTTTCGATTTTATATATTTTATTTTGTTGTAAAAATCTGGATGTTTGTGTTGTAAATACACAAATTCGCACACAAAGTCGCATGAGGAGAATACATATGTACTTAGGTAGAGATAGTAACTTAGTTTTGAGGCCCTGCTTATTATACTGAACTCCAGGTGATGGGGGATTTATTTACTAGTCTATTGAGGAAAATGTTTTTTTATTTTTTTGTGTATTATACTATTAGGGTTATTGTGATGGAAGGCGAATTTATTGTACTGTATTTAAGACAACTTGGGGATGCGAGACCAACTATGTTGGTATTGGCGCTACGCGCGGATGGAGTCATGCGAAGGTTTCAAGGTGGAATTCGTGTTTTTCATCATCGTCGCTGACGTTCATGCGTGTCAAGTCAGATGCCATGGATGCGGTATCACTGCTGAAAATTGAAAAATAATAAAAAAATTAGTAAAATTTTTCAATAGTCTTTATGAATATTAACAGGCTGATCATGAATTAACGATTATATTATTTATATATTAAGTCATATTGCTGTGGCGAATCGGATATAAAACCCCAGTTAATAATGTCGGTACTGATGACCCTCGATGACGGGTGGTTAAGTGAGAGGAAGCATCAGTTACAAGTGTAAAGGCTATAATACACGTACATGAAATTATATAAATTTACTGTGAGGCTTCTATTTGTAAACGAATATGAATCGCGAATGATTTCAACGCTATAAAAGTGGTGATTTAACATAAAAGCGGTGGATAAGGAGCGTTCCGGACCGGGAACAAGTTTTAAGACACAAAATTGTAGGCATTATTGGCCCAAGATCTATGGAACTGTTTTTTTTCACGAGTGAACTGCTGCTTTAGCAGCAAGCAATTATGCCGCAAAAGCACGCTATTGAACAAAACTAATGCGTTTGGTACTAGCATTGAAGAAAAATTGCAACAATACGAGCAATGACACAACAAATGATTTTACAGCACAACAATGCTCGGTTACATGTTTATTGGGTCGTTAAAATTAACATAGAAACAAGGATATGGTACAACCTACTCCAATCACCGTATTCTCAAAACATCGCCTCTTCCGACTACCTCATGTTATGACCGATGATGCCTAGCCTGACCGAATAGAACTTTCGATCTTTCGAAGGAAAAAAATTGGATCGATTCGTAGATTGCCTCAAAAAACGTAAATTTTCCCAACACAGAACTGAGCTTTGGTACGTTTTTTTTAAACATTGGCCTTTTTAGTTCTGGGAGCCTACCTCTTTACATTTTTATGCCGGTTTTTCATGCCTTCATTTTATTATTATTATTAATATAACTTGCGTTAAAGCCCGTTGGGGATCGGAGCCTAAGTTTATCCCAATCAGCTATGTTGCGTTGTGTGTGTGTGATGCATTTCTGCCCATTGGTAAAAGGAACCGGCGAATATCTAGAAGCTTTTTCGGAACAAGTATACAACAAAGTTTTGGTCAGTTTTCCACTGAGGAGAAACTCTGCGAAATACGCGACTATAATGACCGAGTTATCGGTATCAGAAACTACAACACTAGTCTTTAAAACAAGTGCTCTTCTTTAGCCATTCTAATTATAATAATAATAATACAGAGTGCGCCACCTCAGATGGGTCGATGTAAACTTCGAATAATTTCAACAATAATTGTCAACCGATTTTCATAAGTCATAACATTTTGGAAACGTCAATTCAGTACAATTTAACCACGAATGCTTTACACCAAAATAACGCGCTGAAATAGTTTCAATGTTCATTAAAAATGAACGCTCGATCGTGCTAACTCAATGTGCATATCGTGCAAAATATCGTGATCGTGTTGCGCCCAAAAAAGATACAATTCGTCGTTGGGCCTTGATTTTTTTTCAAATTGGTTCTGTGGCAAGCCCTCGTGAGCAACCTAGGCCACATCCGCGGCGTTCAAACTCATCTATTCAGTCTGTGAAGGCCAGTGTTCAAGAAGACCCAAGTTTGTCATATCGGCGCCGTTGGCAGCAGTTAGGCATCAGTGGGATCATTTTGCGGAGAATTTTAAAGACTGATCTTCACTTATTTCCATACAAAGTGCAGATAACTCAAAGAATTTTACCACAAGATGAACTACGGCGCTTGGCATACGCTCAAAATGTCGAAATGATTAATGCTGAGTCGGAGCTCTGGCAGCAAGTTTTGATGACCGTTGAGGTATATTTTACGCTCTCTGGCTCAGTTAATAAACAAAATTGTCGCTTCTGGGGCACCGAAAATCTTCACATTATTCACGAAGAGCCGTTATATGATCAAAAAGTTACTGTTTGGGCCGTATGTGCTAAAACCATAATTGGACCGTATTTCTTCAAAGTTGGCGATACAGTGGATGGCGATCGATATCGGTGGATGTTGGCCCATTATGTGGTCCCAGAAATGTGTAAAAAAGGCTTATTTCACTTTTGGTTTCAACAAGACGGCGCGACATGCCATACTGCGGACAAAACAATAAACCTTTTGCGTGAGAAGTTCCCTGGAATATTGGTTTCAGAAAAGGGCGATATTGACTCGCCTCCGAGATCGCCGGATTTGACTCCTCCAGACTTTCTTCTTTGGGGATACTTGAAAAACAAGGCATATACTAACAGTCCGAAGACAATAGAACAGCTGAAAAGAAACATTTGTGCGGAAATCGCAGAAATTTCGACCCAAATGCTCGAAAACGTCATGGAGAATGCGCGAAAACGAGCCCATTTTTGCGTCGGCAATAAAGGCGGTCATTTAATTCAAAAATTTTCAAAAATTTAAGAGAATAAATTGTAAAGGTCTAGATTGAATAAAAGTTTCTGAATTTCCAAAATCGGTTGAGAATTGTTGAAGGTATTCGAAATTTACATCGACCCATATGAGATGGCGCACGCTGTATCACAACTAAAAAAGATGAGGTCAGGAATTGAATGGCATTGAGTTGTATTAAACCGAGTTTTATATGGGACAAGATATAAAATGAACAATATGTACTCCGTAGTGCTGTTTATGTCCGATCAATCAGAACAGTCTGATCGCGATTGGATGTGGTGAAATGCAGCCTGATTTAGGCAGTTTTTCAGCCATGGTCCATCCAACGCTTTTAAAAGTGTTCGTCAGCTTTATACCTCTGTTTAACTCCACTTGATGAAGTGATTGCTGCAAAGTCACAAAGTGTTGAATTTACTTTGCGGTTGCTACCTGGATCAACATTTAAATGAAAATTAAACTGTCATAAAGCTAATTGCTAAAAATAAACTTTAAACCAGTTAAACAGTTAAGGGAGAAGCTAGCTAAGCTGGCAAAGCTACCTACAGCTAAGATTAAAAGCCTTTGTATTATAGACTTTTATCTATCATTAACCGATTGGCGCATCTATCGATTGTATGTACATATATAAGCGCAACCGTGTCTACTAATATTTTCAGGTCACAAGGTGACATTAAACGGAAGAGTTCATACATAGAGCTATATCCTCAATTGCAATGCCCAAGAATAGTAGAAGTAATAAGTAGAAACAAGGCCAAGGTAATTAAACGGCGTAAAAGTAAAAGTTAAAAAGAGGCAAAACAATAAAAGCATGTTAAGTCAGTACTACACTTGAGCTTTGACTGGAGTAAGCAAAAAGAGAATACGTATGTCAAACTGATACTAAATCTTTCGTTCTTTTCGAGACAGAAAAGGGAAAGAATTAGGTTCATATTTGTAAAGGATAGATTTTTTAGATTTTTGGTGACAGAAAAAGTTTGCATACCTTTGCATTAATACCTGTTCCATTTTTCAACTTTATAAAGCTCAATTCAGTATACAAAATTATTGCTCTAAGTGGAGAACGACTATAAAAAAACTTATAAAATCCGTATTTAGATACCGGCTTTTGAGTTCAAAAAGAAATGTTAAGCCTCATTTTCACTGAAATCTCAATTTGGGGATAAACGTGTTTTTTTTAGAGATTGCTCAAGCTTAGGAAGCTTTTGTTGTTATCTGATAGAACATTCGGACAAAAATGATGGTCTATTGCACTGCCAAACAGATAAGTGCATGGTCCTCCTTTTATGGAGAAAAATGGAAGAGAGCTTCAGTGATCCAGCCTTAAGAATTCAGCACATATCACGTCGGTCTCAAAGTTGTACCACCTGGTGCTAGTAAAGACGGGGCAGTTGCAGAAGAAATATTCCACAGTGCCGTCTTCCTCACTATATAGTTCATGTTCGTCTCACTGATGTCAAGCACTCTAAGCCTCGTGCAGTCGATCCTCCTCTTTTGTTAAGAGAACAATGACATAGGCAAATCTAGAGAGGTTTCAGGTCCTTAGAAGTCTTCCTTTGAGACTACTTATTGGAGATATTATTGCCTGTGACTTTGTATCAGAGCAATACTCAGACCGGGTTAAGCACAGCTTTGAATGCAAGGTAACGAGCCGCATTTCAAGTCTTTGGATTTCTTTCTCCCATTTATTTCTACAATAGCCATAAAATGTGTCAAAGGCATTATAAAGAATGATAATGTGACACCAAAGGATTTACGAAGATCGTGATAACGCAATAATGATCACTTAAATTAATCAAGCAACCAAGGAGCGTGCAAAATGTTATACAAGTAGAACAGAAACGCTTATCATACTTTGATACATCTTTAAAGAAAAGTCAAACATGCCTCACACGAGCACCTTCACCGATCATATCACCGACTATTAACATATTTTATTGTCCCGCTTAATCACCTCAGTCGTTCTCCTGCTACCTCTAAATGACCATACACTACGCGCTCGTACCCGCTCTTAATCCGAATTGCATACGGGATTTATAGCATCGCGATCGACTAGATATTGCTCGCGTCGTAAAGACCCCTATCTTACTCCGGCGACCTGGTCAATTCAAGTTAATGATTCCGTTGGCTAATGAATTCGTTCTTTCCCTCCTTGTGCTAATTGTGGCGATGTGGGCAATTGAAATTACCGCTGTGCAGCAAATGAGCAATCTGCACCGGTCAATCGTATTTGTTACGCTCCGATATTGATTGACGTTTTTTGGGCTTTGGGCCTTTAACAGAGTTGATCGAGAAATAGGTAGGATGATGGTCTTGCAAGGAAATTGTCTTGGAGCATAAAATTGATTGGACTGACCTAGGGGCATCTGGATTGGTACGTTATGCACTGTATTCGAGATGCTGAGTAATTGTTTATCCCACAACAAGTGCTGGCGCGACAGAATGCAAACTGAGTTGGTCATATGATTCATGGTTGTTGTAATTTGAATTCGCCGCGGAAATTGAAATGAACTCGGCGGGTTGGTGGACTGACCATGAACGAACCGTGGCCTTATATTTGTTTTTGTTTTTTAGAAAAAATGTGACCTTTTTTATAGGTATAATGATGTGCGAAGCTTTCTTAATACCGATCTAAGGGTAGTTACAGGAAAGGTTGAGGTTTTTCAACAATGGCTATTTGACCAACAAGACCCATAGAGTCCTAAAGTTTGATCAAAATTTAGCTCGAGGATGTGGTTGTTCATTTTTATTCTAAAAATGATATTAGAGTACTTTATAGTGTAAAATGAGGCAGAAAGAGCCAACTACAACGGTACAGCTCGAATTTCTATAGCCCAAGCTTGAAAACATCGACTTGGTTCAAACAAAATAAGGCTACATGCCATAAGCCCTTCCGGTAAAATACTCGGTGTCCGAAAGTGCCTTCAGTTCACGCAGATATTCGTGTTGAATCTCGTTTTCGGATTCGAAACAGTGCCCCTATGGTCTTATAGAATTGCTTACACAACACCGGTTTTTAAAGAAATTGGGTGTTTTTGGAACCAAAAGAGATGAGATACGTTTGAGGCCCTACTGATTTTTCAAAATTGTTTCAACTGGTTCGTACCATATGTCAACAACACCAAAAGGGTCTCAAAAATGTTTGAGTATCAAAACTTTGATTTCCTTGACGTTTATCAGTCAATGCTTTTGGTCGATTGGAAACAACATTTTTTTCAACATCTTCTCTGCCTCCTTGAAATTGTTTGTACTTGTAAATATCTGATTTTCGACAAAGCCTTGTTACTAAAGGATTTCTGCAGCATCGTCAGAGTTTCTGCAGTGGACATTTCATTCCGCAAACGAAATTTAGTGCTCTTCAGCTTTTTATTTTTTGTTCTAGTTTGGCAGCATCATTCCTAATTTTCTGTTTCAATTTTCGTTTCTAATTAATTGCTTAAGGATATACTCGTATGTAATCATTTTTACTATTCGGTAGTTTCGAAAGCATAGATGGGACTAAAAGCATATCATTAAGAGAAATAATTGCTTTCCATTATCGAGAAAATTCCAGAAAATTTCGGGAATGGGTGATTTTTTTAAAAGGAATAATTTCAAAATAGTCATTTTAAAAAACAGACCTAAACCTATTGCTGAATATTGCTGAAAATAGGCAGATCTACGTGGCGTTTGAGCTTGAGGGGTAGTTTTGTGAAAACGAAAAGCAAGTTGTCAACTCAACCTGCAACGTAAGGCTCGGAAGTCCGTACATTTGGATCGATTTTCAAGCCATACCAAAATCACTCGGGTTGATTTACGATCCGCAGATGAAAAGTTATCGACGGAGACCCAACAAATGCGCAAATATCTTAACCTATATTATTCTATATCTTTATCTTAATATATGCTACTTTCGACAGCATGTGTAACGCCGTTAGACGGCATGGCGTAGATGAAGCACTGGTTTAGTGGATCAAAGCAATGCTTGTGCACAGGACATTGATCGTTGATGCAGGCCTCGCACAATGTATCAAGTCTGGAGTAAAAGGGGCTGCCCGCAATGTGGCGTCTTGTCTCCGCTGTTATGGTGCATGGTGGTCGACTCTCTGCTTGATGCTCTCAATGCCTCTGGAATCTATGCCCACGCCTATGCGAATGATGTTGCTGTTCTCTCTCTCGGCTCATGTTTAGCGACTGTCTGTCTCAAAGCGCAGGCGGCGTTAGATTTGATCGAGGACTACTGCACGAGTAATGGGCTGTCGGTTAATCCTCTTAAGACTGATGTCGTTCTCTTCACGAGAAGGATCACCCTGATATCCAAGCAAGCTAAGTACCTGGGAGTCATGTTAGATAGCAAGCTTCTTTGGTCAAAGCATGTTGAGTCCAAAACTACCAAAGCGCTGTCAGCTTTTTGGCAATGCAAAGGTGCCTTTGGCAAAACCTGGGGCTTATCGCCGAAAAAGTCCTTTGGATCTAAACGCAATGATAAGACCGGTAATCTATGCATCGGTTGTTTGGTGTCTCAGCTGCACGGGGGCTTTCCCGAGTCCACCGGAAGCTGCTCTGAATGCTATGATGAATCTTCCACAGCTTGACATATATATCGAGGTTGCGCACTGAAAGCCATGTCTCGCCTCAAGGGAAAAGGTCTTTGACACAACTCGCATTGGAGTGACAGCGTACTTGCGCGAGAAATATCCTACGACCCCTGTCTCACGGATATGCCTTCTGACGCAATGACACCTGCCATTCAACTGCGCTGTTATTTCACAATCACATTTACATGGCGTCAGGACTGGCTTTGGCCAGACACTGAGCGTGGAATGAAATGTCTTCGTTTTTTCACAGATGGCTCCAGGACTGGGCAGGGGTCCGGCGCTGGAGTTTTCTTTGAGCACGAAAACATTCGACTGCACTTCTCAGTCCTAATGGCCATGCACTATGTTGGGAAGCACAGGTATAAGGGAAAAGGCATATGCGTCTGCAATGACGGCCAAGCAGCACTCAAAGTTGTGTCCAACCCTCTATCCAACTCCAAATTAGTGCACGAATTCAAGACCTTTTTGAACAAAGTCGGAAGACTAAATTCACTTAGGCTTGTATGGGTCCCAGGTCAGTCTGCGATCCCAGGAAACGAGATCTCCGATGAACTCACAAGAAGGGGCTCAGTGGAGAGTTTCTCAGGACCTGAACCCGCCTTAGGTCTATCTGCTTCCAAGGTTAAATCTGACATCAACGACTGGGTCTTTAATGCACACAGTCGTAGATGGAGGGAATATCCAGGATGCAGGATGACTAAGTGCACACTGATGTCTGCAAGAAGTCCGCAACATTTTTCTTATCCTTAAGGAGAAATGATTGCAGAAGGCTTACGGACGTTATTACGGGCTATTACACTTTTGCCAAGCATCTCTACGTGCTTGGCATCAGTGAGACGCCTACCTATACTACATGTTGCGAGGAGGATGACACAGCAGAACACTTTCCCTGCCTTCGCTCGCGCATGGTGGCGCACCCTTGGGGCCGACGTGGTGGTGTGCCGAATCTCTTAACTCTACATCACTGAAGCGCCTCCTCACTTTTCTCCGAACAACGAGGAAAATAAAATAAAGAAAGGTGTCTGTCTGGTAGTACAATGGACCAGTATTTGTGTCTGAGTGCTCCAACAGATAGTGAAAGCCTCCAACAAAAAAACAAATAATTTTAATCCATGACAATTGCTCTGCAGATACGAATATTCTCGTACATATGTATGTCTAATAGTTGTACTCACTTGGCAATTTCGTTTTCATAAACAGACGCCACCATCGCACTATATTCACTGTCCAGATTGCCACTTCCACTGCGTTGCGTGTGGAATCCGCTTGAGGTACTGTCCTTCCGTTCGTTGCCATCGAGAGATTTCATGGCGGAGTCGTCATCGCTAAACGAGTTCCTCGCCGTACTGGGTGGCTGTTGTTGTTGTTGCTGCTGTGGTTGCTGCTGCTGTTCTGGCTGATGCTTAGAATCCTTTTTGGAAGCGGATGCTATTAAGTGTGGAGCAGTCATCAAACTGGGTTTTGTTAGATCAATGTCGAATCTGTGTGGAGAGAGAAAAGGCACACAAGAATGAATATTGGGACGGAAAATACATAATTAAAATGAGTAGGAATAGTGGGTCGAATATCTATGGGGTATGACGAGTGTGAACAAAGAGGCGTTATACAACAGTTTAATTGAACATTTATTTGTGCTGCGAGAGGGAATTTCTGCGGGTAGATAGATGACGACAAGTGTTTGCCTATGGGTCAATGAAAAGTTCAGTGGGAGTACCACCCATGACAAGTTGTAAAACTAAACGAAAGTAGAGGGCTTTAGGTGAACTATGTTTCGTTTGACAGACCCGCAAGAAAGGTGTTAGACGTAAGGAAAACTAATTGCGTCGATGGCATGATAAGGCATTTATTATGGGCGTATTGTGCTATGCTTCTATCAGTTTGCTTTCCGTAAAGTCTCTGATTTTGTAATAGATTTTAATGGACTGGTCTTAGTCTCAATATTCGGTTCCTAAGGGTAATTGAATTGGGAGGGTTTTAACAACCTCCTCATCTGAGAGTTCAATAAGTAATCAAAGGAAGACAGATTAATGCTTTCAAAAACTCATAAATATCGAATAGAAGATTAATATTGTAAGGTCCAAAGAATTCATTGGTGTTGGCAATACTCCATGCGACGTTACGTCAAACTTACTATCACGTCGAAAGCAATTTAAAGTCGATATCGTTATTTGTCGACTTAAACACTTAATTTATTCCATGTGGCCAGGCACATGATTCCGATTAACCCGCTACACGGCCGGTATACCTTCGCTTCGATAAACCAATTAATTAATAAACAAAATAACACGCAATCCCATAGCGTTCTCAACAAAACCCGCCCAAGCCCGAGGATAATATCCGCAGAGTTATGTAGTTCTACACCAGCTAGTGATTCGTGACACCAACTAGTCTTTCGAAGCAACGATTATGTGAAACCCTAAGCGAAATGAATCAAAAATCTCCAGTGAGTGTGGCACGGCATGCTATGGCGTGGCTGCTCCGAACTATACTCAGGGAAGATGTGGTGACACACAACCTTGATCGGCAGTGATTTATCACATTAATAGCTCATGCACAACACGGTCATAAACACTCGAATGATCCGCTATTTCGATGGATGGTCGATCACAGTTGAGCGTTTAGTCGTGCTTGCCAACCCCAAAAAGACAGCCAAGCACTTACATCTGTGGTTAATTTAAAGTCTTGTATCCACTGAGTATTCCATTGGTTTGGTGATTTGAGAAGTCTGAGAGGCTCGGTTTGCGACGAGTGACTGACGAGTAGAATGCAAGTTGTTTGTTGGTGTTTGATGATTGCTTGGCTTCCTCTTGCTGGCGGCTGGCAGATTTTATGACATGCTTGAATCATAAAAGTGTTTGTGTTCGACAAATGTTTGCGATTATGCTTTCGACACCTAGGTGGAGGGTTGTGCCTGTACATTGCCTTGACTTGTTCTGAAAGAACGAGTGGCTTGTTCGACACGATGATTAATGCGACATTTGAGGTGAACTCTCTGTGCTTCTGTGACGGCAGCACGATGGCTGTTGAATAGTGAATGGAGCTAAAGTTGTTTAAACATGTCGCTTAGGGTGGGTTAAGTATTGGCGGCGAGAACCAATTTGGTGTTAATATCAGACCATTGAAGCATGAACTTTGCTTAAAGTCTAGAATGTTAATGGGATCACGAAGTTCTGACACAGACGCCTGATATAAGTGTCATCTCCATATGGCGTTACCTGGGTTATTTATCATTGAGTTTAGCCTTTGAGTTCCGCAAATGAACTTATGATAACCACATATAATGGTACTGTATTTTCATAGTAATTAAAGGGGTAATCATTTTACCTATCCTAGTTGTATTATAAACGTCTTTTCCATCTACGTAAACTTAACCCATTTATCCACTTTCTGCAGTGAATGTCTATCACTTAAAGGCAAAACCAGATTTGTAGGTAAAGGCCCAAACGATGGCAGAAATGGCAAGCCAAAAACCTCCTTTCTTTGATCATATATTCTTTCATTCACAGAAATCTTAGTTAGACACTCTCATACTTAAAAATATACGGGCTGTCTTAGACTGGCTAAGTGAAATCAATAGATAAGGCCCTTGCACTTTTACAAGGAACGACTCTGAGCTTCTAAGCCAATACTAAGATTGCTTTTAGACATAATACAAGACGTTACTAAGGATTCAAAACTCAAATAGATCGGCCTAGGGAGCTAACCATCAACCCCTTTCTTCTTAGATGGCGTTACAGCTCAAGAATAGCTAAAGCCAAGCTTCTCTCTTTCACTTACGTTTTCACACAATTGAACGGGACCTACAATTTTAATGCCGATTCCGAACGGCGAGAGCCGAGAATCTTTTTCAAAACAAGTGTACTATGGGGGTTTTGCCAGTACCCCGCCGAGGAGAAAAGCCGCGAATGGCGTTGATGTTATCGAGTTTCTAACTCGCTCATTGCGCGTCGACTACCCACTGCTCCACGGCACTCTCATCTTCTCCTTTCAGCATCTTAAAATATGTCACGGGTCAGGAACAACATCCATTGAAGAATTACATGCAATTTAAATATCATATTATACATACTTTTGCTGACAAAGCCAAAGAAATGACTCAAATACCCTCCTCATTGTGAATAATAACGAGTGTTTTGTTTAGAGGTTCGGTTTTAAGATTGGCAACACTATTTCCACAGAATGTCAGGTTGACAGTTGAAAGTTGATTTGTAGTAAGTACGTTTTGCCATTTTACTATGAATAGATCAATCTCAGAACAATGCATGCAAGTTGTTCAAACTTATTTTGAAAACCATGGTTCAGTTTGCCAAATTTATCGTGCGTTACGTTAATTTTACGGTCGATGGTTCATCTGAGCGAGTTAATCGGAACACGATCAATCATTTTTGCACTACGTACGCTCTAGTGGATAATACACATTTCCAAAGATGGCAACCAGTGCGAAGAGAAGAAGATATTGATCTTGCGGTGCGCAGTGTTGGAGAGACTCCGAATTAGTCGATTCGCTATCGTGCACAGCAACTGAAACTATGTCCATATATTTGTGGAAGACTCTTAGCTTAAAAGCTTATACGATCCAGCTAGTGCAAGAGTTGAAACCGCGTGACCATTATACGCATTGTAGGTTCGGTGAATGGGCCGGAAACATGATTCAGTTTGATCCTCGTTTTCAACACAACATTATGTTCTCCGATGAGGCTCATTTTCGGTTAAATGGATATGTAAACAAGTAAAATAGCCGAATTTGAAGAGGAGAAAACCCTTTGTCGAGACGCCCAACCAAACTCACTATTTGGTGTGCTTTATGGACTGGTAGAATCATGGGCCCATGTTTCTTTAAGTACGATGCCGGCCAGAATATTACCGTTAATGGAGAGAGCTATGCTATACATGTTTCAGACTTCTTCGTTCCTCAGTTGAAAGGCATTGACGTGACAGAGGTTTGGTTTCAACAAGATGGCGCAACGCGCCACACGCCGCGCGACACCATCAATTTATTAGGGGAAGCATATACTGAGCGCATAATTTCGCATAATTTGAAAGGACCTGTCTTCAATATAACACCTTAATGACCTGGAAACCAAAGAGTTACTGTGAACTACAACCAACGCAAATTCAGTCGAATTTCTCAAATCGTATCCAGGACAACCACCCCCGGAGAGTAGTGAACGAACATCTTCGACACAAACCATCTGCACCCCGTCCAGGTTGTGTGACAAACACCATAAGAACGTACACTCTTGAACCTGGTTGAAGTAATAAAAAAAAAAAAAAAACTAGTCTATGCCGATAAGCCAGAGACGTTGGACGATTTAGAAATCAACATTTCAGTTGCTCGATAAAGTTATCGATTACGCTTCATTCGAGCTAGCATAAAATTATCTATCAAAGTGAATATCATTAACATTAAAATTAGCTTGAAGTTAGGTTCAATATCCTTTATATTCTCGTGGCCAGAAGTACTTCGTAACACGCCCAAGACAAGTACTTTCGCTGTTCGAAGAAAAAAAGAACTGAAGTGTAACCCGCTAAACGTAGGCCCTTAACAAGGAAGTCGAAGTTAAGTTCTTTTTTTCTAAGCTATGTAGTGTTGTTGCTTGACAGTACAGGATATTGTGAATAAAGAATCTCTCAGTTCCGCTCGTTTCTCGTTTCTCACTTTCGCTGAAACTGGACGTCTAAACAGATAAAATGAAGAGGGCTTCACTAGCTTAGAACTATACTTTGTCAAAAAACTAATGGACGATAGTCGACTGAGCATGTACAAGATGCCCGGGGGGAAGCGTAATCTGCCGAGCCTCTTTTTACTCCCTGTCCACATTCGGAAAACAATAGACACCACAGCTTTATTAAGGGCCTGTGAGTCTAGTTCAAAGAGATCCATTAAGCCTGGTCATCATAAATCCGTATAAATTTAATTTAAAAGCTCAACTCCAATCAGAAGTTTAGTTACTAAGCAATAAATCAGAAGCCATTACATCGCAATTACCAGTTGGCAGTCTACTTAGCACTTTGTCATGCAATCAGATGATTTAATTGATCACAATTACCGATAAGTCTCAGGTAATGACATGAATGCGCCAATTAAATAAACCCCCACGTTACCCAACATAAATGTGTCTTTTCAGAACGCAAGACTAACATGCAACACCTCCATCGCTCATACAATATCAACTCGAGCAAGCTCAAATCGGTCTGTCAGACTACTGTAAATCTGAAGTATGCAAATGTCGAATTAAATTTGTCTGTCAACACGATCGGATAAGAACCAAAGACCCTTCTAAACTATGAGACTCCACTAACCACCACAAACACGAATGGACTTATGAAAATGTATCTTATCGTTACTCACTTATCGCTCGGGGTACATTTGCTTCTCATAACTAACTGCAGCCAATTCGGTACGGAAGGTGTCGGAGCCGGATCGGGTGTGAATCTGAAACCAAAAGATCATTGGATACATTCGATTTGAATATATTTTTTTTCAAGTTATTCCTTACCTTATGATGGAATTGCTATGCTTCGCCTTTGGCACAGCGAATATCTCACTGACGACATCCTTGTCTAGTTTGATGATGCTATCGCTCTCCAGCGTTTGGGTGCCGTTATAAGTCGGTGACTCGGAGCTGCATTCATGAATGACTGATAGGGAGGATCGTCTACTCGGCTCGTCCTCCATCGGTTTTAGAAGGCTGAGGTCGAACTTAATCACCACTAAACGAAATTGACGATACAAACGATTTATGAAATACAAGGTGGCAGCAAAAGAGAGAAAAGTAAGGAAAACACTCAGAAGATCATGGAACTTCTTCAACATATACCCCACCTCTAGCAACTCACATTTATCTAATGGTCCAAGTTTTTTCGCCAATATGTACATCATTTCAGCGGTCCAGAAACTGGGAATGCGGGGAAACACGCTGCCTGCATCTGCCGGCAACTGAAAACCAAGTTTATGGAGTAATAGCACGAATGGTTGGTAGAGCATGGCATTAGCTTGCTCCGTGTTCCATGGTACAACCGGAATCGATTTCTTTTTATCTGTGAATGAATAAAACAAAATAGAAGTCTATTCTGGAGATATAAAGTGGGTGGTAACTTACAAATGCAATGGTATGCTAGTGGTTCCATGACGCTTGGAAGCTCGCGAATATCTTTTTGGTCCCTGTTGTCTTTCAGAGATAGCTTGACGTAGGAACACTCAAGCAGAACCTTTTGAAGCCATGTTAAGAGTTCTGCTTTGTTCTCCTTTATTATCAGATTACGTAGAACCTAGTGAAAAGAATTAAGGAATCCCTTAACTTGAGAGAACTAAGGAAAAAAAGTGGGAGCAAGTACCTGAAAGTCATCTGATGGCCTGGCCTTTGGGTCTGAATCTTTGATTTCGATACCCGATTCGGCAGTACTCGAAGTCGGTGTCGTGAGCAGAGACTTTTGGTATTCGGCATCTTCAAACTTCATGAGGTCATCGTATTCAACCAATGTGATTATATCCTGGAAAAAGAAAGAGAAGTTTGAGTCAAAATAGAGGCATAGATGAGAAGAAAAGGAGCTTATGTTGCAAGTCGGTTTATACATTTTTGGGGTTTGAAATATTACGTTGGAGACAGTATTCCAGGCTTTGGAATAAACACGGTATTCCTCCGAATTAAAATTTAAAAACAAGTTCTTGTGTATCCAAGTTTCTAGCTTTTCATTTGGTATTCGTAAAGAGACTAGAAACGTATGTACTTTCACGCCTCAAAATTCCAATGCAGTTCGAAGTTAATATCTTAATTTGTCTAGAAGAAATGGGAGACGACAACGATAGATTCTAATCGTTCGACTGCCCAAAAGAAGTATGGTAATTGGTGAGAGACTACAGGATCACCTTCAAATTTTGCATGATCTTTTGGGGAACTGAATGATACGGAAATACGGAAAGTTGGAACTGAGGTATCAGATTTATAGTAAAGAAGTCCTTGATATTTGGGAAGTAAATCTTAATTGCATTGGCAATCTTAAGCAATTTCAATCATCCACAAGGCCAAGTCTAGATATTTGAATTATTTCTTGGGTAACAAAGTCTCCAACACAATCAAAAACATTTATATCAATAATTACAAACCTGCTGTAATAGCTGTTGAATAATAGAAATCCTCGACTTCTGCCTATTTCCATTGTTACTAAACAGGTTGACGATCTTTCCCACAACATCCTTCGTCTTCTTACTCTGCACATAGTACCAGTATAGCGTGTCCATTTCCTCTTGAGCCCATGAACTAGACGAAGACATAAAAGAAAACAAGCAACATATTATGAGTACTTGTATTTCGAGCTGGCATTCAACAGGAAATTAATTCAAACAATATATAATACAAAAACAGATTTAACAAATGTTTTGAAGTTTTTTTTTTTGTTTATCAGAAAGATGCAGACTAGTTAGAATAAACCTTAGGAAAGCTAAATATTTCTGGAACAACAGAACCCGTCGAGAGACGACCGACAAACGCCAACATTGAACGACCTTAAACACACACCGGACACTGCTATCCCATAACTCAAGGCAAGGATTCTGAAATTAAATACCAAATGGAAGCAGTTGCTTGAAGGTTATAGCGGTTAAGGGTTTTATATGTTCATTATGTTCATCTAAACTATCATACATCTCTTCCCACGTTTAAAACAATCTGTTTATAAACAAACGGGACTAAACAACTATTTTTATAAATTATTTGTATTTCTTTTTTTTCATTTTGTTGTTGTGATTTGTGAGTGTGGTTCAAAACGAAAAGCCGGTGCTTGAACAAAAACAAATACAATAGTTTGGTAAGAAAACGAAAATTATAATATAACGGTATTTGTTATTGAAATTTTGAAATTATTTTGATTATTTATAGTTACCAATTGGTGTGCTCCATGTTGTGTTCCTTGGTGAGTTCGGTCAAGGATGTGGTCTGGAGGGTTAGCGGGCTCTTCTGTGGCGTGTTGATGAATTTGTTGATAACGTATTCGATCAAATCAGACCAATCCTGGAAAGAAGAACAAATTATTATTAACAATTATAGCTTGGACATTATTTTGTTGAGAAAACTTATTTTTCGATGCGTGTCAAATATTATTACAATTGATCTTTGGGTCACAAGTTATGTTACACTAGGTTTACTGACGGTAATTTTTTTAATTTTCACATCAATGGAATAAATCTGGATTTAGTTTGTTGTAAGGCATTTCTTTTGAATGAGGAAAACATACCGATCAAGCATAGCAGCTTGACCAGTATTATTCGGACTCTATTCCAATTCATCACTATGCTACACAGTAAAATCGGCAGTAAATCGCAGGGGGATGAAAAACGTCCAAAGTGGTCCAAGACGCAAATATAAAGTTTTACGAAGAAGAAACTGTGCTCTTTTACCAACACCGTGTCGCAAGTCGATCGTAAAAATGGCAACAGAAAGATACACAAGTGATTGCCGAAAGTAAAGGGTATTTTGAAGCCACAGATAAATTGCTTTTAGAAAAAAAGCTCGAAATATTATAGAAGCATTTGAATAGATGAACCACTCCTGAGGGAGACTACAATATATTGAAGAAACAGATCTAACTTTGCCTTAAAACGATTGTTTTATTAGTCATTCAAGAACTTATTGAATAATGTGTTAGAGACGACCGACTGCATTCCTTATGCATTACAATAAGAGGTGGACCATCTACTGGTTTTTTTTTAAATCATAGGTTATTTTGACACTGACAGCTGTTTCCCTCTCGAAATCTTAATAGAGAGCCAGTGTCATACCTCCGCGGAACGAAATGAGTCACTTTGCGCTTGAACAACATTGGGAAATATTGAAAACTTATTTCGAAAATGAGTGCCGTGTAGCCCAAACAGTGCGTTTTTAAAAAAAAAGTTTTGACCAAAATGAAGCACCCACCACGACTGCTGTATTCAAGTTTGTACAAAAGTTCGTGAGACTGGTATGCTAGTGGACAACACTCATGGTCTCCGTCGTCGTATGGTGCGCACAGATGAGAATGTGGCACAATAACCGAGAGTGTAAGACTCAAACGAACATCAACTCGCCATCCATCTCAACAGCTCATCATTTCACGCACTAGCCTGAGGAGAATTATGCACAAAGATCTCGGATTATTCGCTTACAAGGTCCAATTGACTAAGCAATTGAAGGTGCGCGACTATCCGCTTCGTTATCGCTTCGCAGTATGGGCCTAAGAGCATTTTCATCTCGGCGGCTACGTTAACAAACAAAATTGGCTCGGAAAATCCGCACGTCGAGAAGCCAATGCATACATAGAAAGTGACAGTTTGGTGCGGATTGTAGAGTGGTGGCATCATTGAACCATTTTTCTTCGAATATGAGGCTGGGAACAAGGTTTCGATCAACGATGGGCGTTACAGCCATATTAACCTACTTTTTTTAACTGAAATTGAAGACATAGATTCGGACGACCTCTGGTTCATGCAGGATGGCGCGCCATGCCACACAGCCCATGCCACAATCGATCTTTTTGCATCAAATTCCCAAATCGTGTTATCAGCCGTCTTGTCGATGTCAATTGGCATCCTCGGAGCTGCGATTTGACCTTTTTGGCCTTTTTTTTGTGGGGAACCGTGAAGGACCGATGTTATGCCATCAATCCGGAAACGATTCAAGCACTTAAGGCCAATATCATCCAAGAAATCTGAGAGCTACGGCCCGAAACCATCAACAAGGTCTTGGAAAATTGGGTGATGGAATGCGCTACTGCAAAGCCAGGTGAGGCAGCCGCCTGAACGACGTTGTATTTCATAATTAATGGGAATGTTTATTCCTACTAATAAAGCCATCAATTCGTCGTTGGGCCTCGAATTTTTTTCAATTTGGTTCTGTGGCAAGCCCTCGTGAGCAACCTAGGCCACGTCCGCGGCGTTCAAACTCATCTGTTCAGTCTGTGAAGGCCAGTGTTCAAGAAGACCCAAGTTTGTCATATCGGCGCCGTTCGCAGCAGTTAGGCATCAGTGGGACCACTTTGCGGAGAATTTTAAAGGATGATCTTCACTTATTTCCATACAAAGTGCAGATAACTCAAAGAATTTTGCCACAAGATGAGCCACGGCGCTTGGCATACGCACAAAATGTCGTTGCAATGATTAATGCTGAGTCAGAGCTCTGGCAGCAAGTTTTGATGACCGTTGTGGCACATTTTACGCTCTCTGGCTCAGATAATAAACAAAATTGTCGCTTCTGGGGCACCGCAAATCTTCACATTATTCACGAAGAGCCGTTATATGATCAAAAAGTTACTGTTTGGGCCGTATGTGCTAAAACCATAATTGGACAGTATTTCTTCAAAGTTGGCGATACAGTGGATGGCGATCGATATCGGTGGATGTTGGCCCATTATGTGGTCCCAGAAATGCGTAAATAAGTTTCAACAAGACGGTGCGACATACCATACTGCGGACAAAACAATGAACCTTTTGCGTAAGAAATTCCCTGGAAGATTGGTGTCAAAAAAGGGCGATATTGACTGGCCTCCGAGATCGCCGGATTTGACTCCTCCAGACTTTTTTCTTTGGGGATACTTGAAAAGGTGTATGCTAATGGCCCGAGACAATAGAATTGCTCAAAAGAAACATTCGTGCGGAAATCGCAGAAATTGCGACCGAAATGCTCGAAAATGTCATGGAGAATGCGCGAAAACGAGCCCATTTTTGTATCGGCAATACAGGCAGTAATTTAATTGATATTGTATTCAAAAATTAATCAAGATAAATTGTAAACGTCAAAGTTGAATAAAAGTTTTTAAATTTCTAAAATCGGTTGAGAATTGTTGAAGTCATTCGAAATTTACATCGACCCATATGAGATGGCGCACCCTGTACTTGTCCGGATTCCGTAAGTTTCCCTTCAGCGTTGTACTGACAAAACTACCCTAGAATACTTGTCTGGAAAAGCTCTTTGAAATTCGCTATTAAGAGTAGTCAATAAATAATAGGTCCCTATTACTTATAGACAGAAATCATTCAAACACAGAATAGGTGATGAGAGAACTATCGACACTGGTCCTCTCTAGGAGCCACAGCAATCAAGAAAGAATTAACAGAGGGATTCTTCTCTACCACTATCAAACTCGACGAATACTCACGTTTTGGTTTTTAAAGACTTGGACGCACTATACTTTCCTCTATTTGAAACCAGCTTTTCGGAGTACAAAAATCTTTAAGTCTAACCTATCCTTAAGTCTAACCTATCACGACAATTGCAAGCCTTCTACCCTGTTCTTGCTATCCGGGATCATAGTGAATTCAAAAAGCTGCAGATACTGACCATCAGGAGGTTTATCACAAGTTCTGTTCGATCGAATCGTTTTCCCGATGTCAAAAAGTTCTTGTAATTTAATTATTAAGCTAGGAATGCCTTGCTATGGATCTGTTACGAAGATTATCTCAACTTTTTCATATGAGAAACGACTTCCACAATGCTCTTAAAATATTAGATTTAGATTCCTATTCTCGCAGGTTTTTAACCGATTGGTAATAACGACAGCGCCTGCTGCAGCAATTAGCAGTGAACTAAGTAAATCCAGTAGGGCGTTTCAAGAAATATTCAAGACTGTATCAACTTAGAACCTACGAAACTTACCTCGCACAACTCGTAGTCCGCCTCCCAGATCCTCGAAAAAGTTTTCAAGATCACCGGCTGGAAAAGTGTCCCGATCTGTCCGAGGTCACCCCCAATATGATGCATCATTGTGAAGATGCAATCATTCACAAACTCTCCATTATTGTTGAAATCCTCGAGCAAGATGCCATAGCAGTACATGATCTCAGGAGTCGCAAATCTACACGAAAGCGAAAGTAGTTAGAAGATGACTTTATGACCAGTTCAAGATGTCTACTTACTGTGAAATGTGGTCAATCATTTTGATGTTCACATCCGTATCGGACTTGGTCACACCGTCTAGCATGAGTAGCAAAATATGATTAGTGACCACCAGGTCCTGCAGGTATTGTTTCGTATGTAGGTTAGGATTAAAGCGACGCAATAATAGTACAAACAAGCATCGAAGATCTTCACTGGAACTGATCTGGACTTGCAATCGCTGAAGGTGAGCTCGATCCTCCTGTAGATCAACAATACAAGATTACGTATATGTGGCTATATGCATAGCTAATCGGAAGCTTACCTCGTTTAAGTGTGCTACCTTCTTGTAGGTTTCAATAGCTTGCAGGAATTCCCGGATAGCTGTCACCAGTAAATGCATTCGGCGCAGATATGGTTTCAGGTCACTGCCTTCCTGGCGTGCGTTGAGTTCCAATTGCTCGCATAGCATGACACCTTCATAGGTTAGATAACTTATCACGGCGAATGTGAGAGTGGAGTTAATATGCTCCAAGTCGAGTTCAAGCTGAGCTGCGAACTTAAGGAAGTAGGTGACTAACCAAAAAAAGTGTGACGTATCGATGGGGATTTTCTGAAAACGACAATTGTCAAAACATTCCAATGCGATGTCAATGGAGGATTCTTACCAAGTTCGTCAAAAGTTGAGTATGTAATCCATCGACGAGGAAGTGGTAGCCCTTAAGAAGGAAGTCAACAGTAAACTCTTTCAACAAATTGGAGACGTCCTCATCAGTTGGCATATGTTGCACCAAGCCTTTCATATTGATCCTAGAGGAATAGTGTTAAGATTTGGTGATGTAGGAATGCTTTGAAAGGAAACTCACAAGCTACTTTTGCTGCGTTTGACCAGTTTTTTTCGACGCAGCTCCTTTTTGTCAAGCACGGTGACTATGGATCGTTGCTTGTTACGCGGCTTTGAATTGCATGGAGGTTTCTGATGGGCAGGTTTGTTATGTGGCCCATCATCGTCGTTGCTGGAGGTAGAGATGGACTCCTGGTTCTCTACTTGTGTCCCGTAGCCACAGTCGGAGAGCTCCGATTGCGATGATGGACATTCGCGTTTCTGTGGGCAACACTTGCCTTTCGTCAGTTGGATCTGACCGGAATGGGGAACCTTCTGATTTGGCTGTAATATGTCATTTCCTCCGGTGTTCGTTGTCGTTGTGGACGACGATAGTATTGTTGCTTGATGTTGTTGTGCTGGCAACGCAGGTGGCAACTTGAACGTGACCATCGCGTTATCGGCGGAATCTGTGGAATCCTTGGAAGTGCGAGGTGTTAGTTGAGCTGGTTGTTGCGTTAGATGTTGTTGTGGAGTATTGTTGTTGGTCGGTGTTACAGGACCAGTTGGTTGTTGCTGCTGCTGTTGTTGCTGTTGCTGTTGTTTCGTGGGTACGCGAAGAATGGCGTTTTGGTACTCGTGCCCTTTCCTACTAACTTCCTGGAGCGTGGCTTCGGTATCCTCTCGCAAGGCTTGCCTGCGATCCTCAGAGTTCCCGTTTTTACAACCACTACCTGCAAACAGTTGATAGTAAGAAAGACCACGTATTGGAAAAGGTGAACACCTACCATTGTCTGAGGAATCCGAGGTCGGATCCGATGTCAACATCGGACTGGAATCGCCACTACCCTGTTTCGGTGGCGAGGTATTGCTCTCATTATCCTCAGAGCTTTCCGATAGCGATGCTTCGAACCACATATTCAACAACTTTTGCAACGTGCTCACATGCTGGTCCTTGTACATCAGCGCAATTAGTTGCACCATGGTTACGCCCCAAAACGCCCGCTGCGGACATGCCATCAAGTAGAGCAACAACTTGTCAATACTCTGGATGAATAGATTCCAAAGGATGGAGTTCTGCATGGAAACCAACTGCCCGGTAGACATGTGTCCTTGCGGCACGATGAAATTCGAATTGGTCTCTGGAATATGAAGAATATTTCGCAGCAAAAACAAACAGTTGTTGATTTGGTCGCATTTTTGCGGTGACAATTTTGAGTCACTTTCCAGGATGTGCTTCATAAAATCAACTACTGATTTGGTGCTCTTGGCATCCGTGAATGCCTCCTTGCTATTGTAGAGTAGTTTGTTGAGCTCAAAAATGGTATGACGACCCACTTCGGTGCGATACATAACATCGACCGAGAAGAGACACTCAACTGGTACGGTCAAATTGACCAGGATTCGAATAACAGCGTCGAGAATTTCATCATCCTTGGCGTTGACCAGTAATGGTATAAGATCCGTGCGGACATTCTGACCAAAACCGATGGCCCGACGAAATGTCCTTAACGTTTGGTCTTCATAGGTTAGCTTACAATTGATTTCTTCTAGGGTAGCAAGGGCGTTCGGACCAACAATGTAGGTGTCCCCTTCGAGGGAACCTAACGATGAGAACGCACTATGAATTTGCGGTGATGCTAATAACCAGTCCATTACAATGTACTGGGTCGATTTAGTTTCTTAGGTTTTTCTGTTTTGTTGTTTGTCTTCGTCTTCTGAACTCATTTGGTCCAAAATTAACGGGTGGAGTCGGGGGTACAATATGTCCGGCGACCTGTTGGAGATGTGCATTTAACAAAAATTTATAAATGATTCAAGTAAGAAAAATATTTTTTTTTTAAATTTCAAATTCTAATTCAAAAGAGGAAATATTATTAGCGGGAGCAACATGGTGCCTGAAGCTTCGAAAATTTATCAAAAATACGACTGTTGGACTGAAAGTTCTGAGCTTTAAATAAAGCCTTAAGCTTATTTCCTGTTCAGTGTAGTCTCGCTGGTAATACTTTCTTGATCATCGTAAGGTGATGATGGTAGGATAAGCCCTACCCTCAGACTTTTTCCTTTGGGAAAAGGTATGCGCCGAAAGTCTATTAACGATTCGTGCAAAAAAGTTATTAGCGATGTAATACAAATTATTATTAACCTTAAAGCTTCTTCTTTATACTAAACTAAAAATATCAGCACTTTTGGTAAAAATGTTTACTTTGTCTATTGTCTCAAATGAGTGGCTTAAGCTTAGCAGCTGTTACAGGCCAAAGGGTCTCCTTCATAAAAAAAACTTGGCCAAGGAGGATGAACACATTTGGTTCGGTATCTACCTTTTCCCTAGAATAATTTAATGGATTGAAATCAAAGCTATAAATCTTTACCTAAGGGATGTCATTTGACAATTTGTTTTGTTTAGTTAAGGAAGGTATCAACCGCCGGAATTTCTTCCCTAACTCATTTTCTGTCTTCAGGGGATTTGTTACGTTTTTATTTGAATTTTTTTAGCGTCTTATGTAAAATGTGTTCTCATTGATCTAGATGTAACCATTTAAGAGTTTGTGGTGATGAGCAATGAACTGGAATAGTCAAGCCGATTATGTAACTTGGCGTGAGAAGGCATTCTGCCTGGAAGGTGATTTCATAAAGGTCGTGGTTGGAGGTTTCTCCAAGATCAAATACCTGCTAACAAACTTCAGCTTTTACTTGGAAATTATTGACGTCTTTCTTACAACAATGTCAAGCAGTGACGCAGGCTTTCGTCCTTGAATTGTTTTTTTTTATTTTATTCCACTGTACTCGAAGCGCTTTTTAGTTTTCAATACAATTTAACTGCTTTGAGGTGGTTATACAGCAAAATGGTACGTAGATTCTTACGCAACAATCGAAGGAATATATAATTATATAAAAGGAGTACATTACATCATGCCTTTCCGCAAGAATGTCACCAATGTTTATTTTTATCCCCCACATCAGTCTGCAGCCAATTCGTGCTTAATGTACGAGTATCCGAATTGAGGTATACGCAATGGTGTATACAAGAACAGTGCCTCGAAATGAGTTAGATAAGTCCCTAATACGACTGTGTCTTTACTCTCTTTTTCGTGTTGCGTAAGCTGAGAATACTTGTAGTAATCGCATTTGCACCTGCTTATGCAGAAAATCAAGACGAAAAACGAGTATTTTAAAAATTATATGTAAAATTGTACACGTCCCTCCACCTATTCATTTTCCAGGGCCATGAAACGTGCGATACGAATTTACTCAACTTAGTAGTGCCGCTGAGCATGTAATTTTATAATTACCTATTATCGATTGTTACATAGGCATCATGAAATGGAATACAATCAACCTATCTAGAAAACCATTCGAATTGAAATAAGGAGTGAAACTGAATCTGTCGTGTAGGTGACTGCAACGTGACTGATTCATTAACTTTATTCCAATTTTGCTTGATTGCAATGTAATTAAGCTGATTTTTTGATTTAAATCGAATTGTTATAAAACAAGGAATCAATTTTTCCATTATTGCGTAGGTTTGGGGTCGACGATAAACGCCGACTTTGTTTTCTGCCAAGCAGCAATACATACGCTCGTATATCTGTTAAGCATTCCGTCCTCTGCATAATATTTTTCGGATTGAATTCAAATAATTCCATGCCTAACGATTGTTAACATCCTATTTGGAAGTCATAAATATGTCGGTAAAGCGTGTGTGCGACGCACGTTTCTATATTTGGGAGCTTTTTTTCGATCCGAATGTTAAGAGATCAAATAAGGGTATCGACTATTAATTGTTGTCATTTTAAATTTAAATCAGGTTAGGAGAAAAATCGTGATATTAAGCGCCTCCAAAAAATTAAAGGAAAGGTTAAAAAAACCGCTCACAAATATTGTCCATTACAAATAAAAGTTATATTGGATATAGAGGCAATATCAGGATACAAGGTGGCATAGCTTTTAAATTAAGGGGTAGCACCACTCTAGGATATTGAAATTTTCGTTTAAAGTGTACTTTTGGGTCATAAAAGTGATAGGCAATTGTATATGTATATAGTCGAAAAAAAGTCTTAAGTGGTTCAATATTAAATTTTCCGGAAGCGCCTTAGCGATTAAAGCTAATTAACAATGCCGATGGTGACTAAAAAACATTCAAAGGTCCCTTAGATATACAGCCTTACAAGAACGTTATGGTACAAAAAAAAGAGTGTATCGATCATGTGCAGGAACGGATGGGCACTCGACGTCGCAACCTAAAAAAAACAAACCAAAGGCCTTGGAGGAAAAGGATGGCTTAGAAATAAAAAGAAATTCAAACTCTTAGAAAAAATGCGCAATGACATTTACGCTAATTTGGGCCACAAACTATCGACTAACCAAAAACCAAAAGATGACAAGTGGCTGCGCGGAAAAGGGTCCTGGTGTAAGTGGTAGAAGGCTCAGGCTACTGGAGATAAAAGTTACACACACAAAGCACCACTCTCTCAGGAAGTTTACGAAGCAATCACTCCAGTATACAAAGAAGTAAGTCCCGATGATCTTCTCTCTCGATGTTTCGGCGGATTCACGAAAAATTCGAATGAAAGTTTTAACGCAACAGTGTGGTCATGGCACCTAAATCAACCTCCTCGTACTTGATACTGCAGTGTATATTGCAGTAGGCGTATACAATGATGGATTATCAAGTATAATGCGCCTAATGCAAAATTTTGGAATAAAAATTGGGCCAAACTGGTACAACTTCTGTGTAGAAGCCGACGAATCCCGCATAAAACTTTCGGAGCGATCACTCACTGATACCGCAAAAAAGACTCGATTGTCTTTGAAATCGTCCAGAAAACAGCAAGAGGAGGAGGAGATGTACGGCGCGTTTTTCTCGAAATCACTTTTTTTTAAATCGATCAGACACGCTGCTCAAAAACCGCTCGAAGGATTGCTTTGAAAAATTGACTGTAACTTCACAACCGGATTATCTAGTGAAGTACATATCCCTTTTTGATTGATCAAAAACTTTGTTTTATTGACGATTTAGTGTCAATTTTTTTGACACACGTTTTTTTTGACAAACACGTGCCATTTTTGCAAAAATCATTTAACAATAAAATCGTATGTACTTCACTAATTTTTGATAAAAAAAAAAAATCGACTTTTTTGCTCTAGTTGCTATAGTTCCCGAGGTACGTATCCGCCCGTTGGGGTATGTCAAAAAAGGCGTTCTGAAAGAATGGCTCTACAGCCACCATTTTGTGTCCAAAATGGAAATTGAAATTTTTTACATACTTCTATGTACCCTTGATAGACTCTGGAAACTTGAAACCGATTTCTTTTTCCATCTTCTAAAATATGTAAACTATCAAAGTACTGCCTTTTTTTATGACTTTAGAGTGCTGTTACCCCTTATATACCTTTATCTAAATATACCTTTTTTGACTAATTTATTTTAAAATAATGGGGGGGGGGGGCGGTAGTGCAATGGTAATCATCACCGACTGTTGAGCCGAAGGTCTGTAGTTCAAGTCCGTTCATAGTCAACAACAAATCCTATACGGAAAAATGTGGCAAAACATCAGTTGTGAATGAGAGATAATCAAAAAGTGCTGACGAAGGCATAACACTCACAGCATAAGATCATTTCAAAATTTCAAAATTCAACACCTTAATGACATGGAAACAAAGGAAATACTGTGAACTACAACCAACGTAACGCAAATTCAATCAAATCTCTCAAATCCTATCTTGGACAACCACCCTCGGATGTGACAAACACCATAAGAGTGTAAAGGTAGACTCTTGAACCTGTGCGAATTATAAAAAAAAAGCATAGTGTACGCCACCAATTGATGCACAATTTGAGTCAATGTAATATAATGAATTGTAGATGTTATTATATTTATACTAAAGGCAAAAATCGTGGAATAAGAATGGAAAGCCAGAACTGCTATTAAGATCAGCATAGCAAAATCCCAATCAAAGACATGTTCAGAATACTGCCACTGCAAATATACTGGATCAAGGAATACAAAGTAAATAGGCCTGAAAAAATGCTTTACTTGCTGACGTGTCAAATCTAATATGATCAAGGTTCGAATAATGCTAAAGTGCAATACCCAACAATTGTTGTTCTACCAACGGAGCTGGCCGTTTCTAAATATTAATTACCTTGTTTCGTGTGAAGTTGAAAAGCTGAAATAATGTTGCGATTTTTCCAATTATCACAGTAAAAATGATTCATTTTAAAATCTCTGTAAATGGGATCATAATCACGGCAATAGTCTATTGCTAAATTTCCTAATACTTCTTTAAGACCCATGGAAAGCCACATATATCTGGTCTTAGATACTGGAACCTTCAAACTCTCCTGAAATTTTATTTATATCAGCAGAACATCTTTAAGTCAACCCACTTAGGGCTTCCCGTTCCATCTGCAAACTTTAATTGAATCTTGACGATATTTGATCCTGTACAATCAAATGTTTGCACAATCACTCGGTCAACCCACAGGGACTACGTCAAGAAGCTGGCAAAAACAAAAACAAAGAAAAAAAAAATTATTTGTTTCACACCCAGAAATAAACGCCAACCGACCCAACCCTACCGGTCGCGTGCATCCTCCCTTGCTCGGCAATATTCGAATATCAAAAAGCAATTATCCGATTCTATTGGCCTCATGCTTTCCTTAATGGTCTAAAAATAGCAGCTTCATAATACTGTTCTGTGTTGTGCAAGCCCGATGTAACTTTGAGCTCTTGATATATTCCTTATATCGGCAGCACATGTCAGGAACACCTCCCATAGGACTTAAGTGGAAAAGTACTACCAAGGGAATAGTAAATGTCTGCCGGTGTATCTAAAGCATCAGTATCGAGCAGGTGAATCCTGAGCAGGTTTTATGTATACTGTAGTTGAGCATCGTCTGGATGATTATTGGCGGTGCTATGGAATGGCGTGGTGGTGCTGGGTTATGCAGAGTCTTGCCGTCACGTTGTCGTTTGCAAATATATCGGGGATGGAAGGTGGTGGGCACCCATTCCATAGTAGTAAACTTACAGAAAGGTAGGTACAACGAAGTAGGTAGGGAATACAACAAGATGGGTTTTTCCTTGTTATCATTCTGCGCAGTAAACATCTGGTTTACACATGGGTATGTATGTACATATGAGTATGTGTACACGAATTCGGGTGTGTTCAATGCGTATACCTACTCGTACTCGTATGTACTTAACCGAAGTAGGTGTGTTCCGAAGGTGTGTTCGGGAATTATGAACTTGACGGATGTAATAGTTTGGACAGGTTAGGTAAAAACAATGATATGTGTCTACTCATGCGAGAGAGATACAAGGAATACTAGACGAGTCGCGTACAGAACTCGTGTTTAGAACAGACTTACTTATGCAAAGGGACACCGTGGCGACAAACATGTAGAGGGAAGGAGCTCGCTCTGATTGCAACTCCAAGTTATCGTGCACGTGGTCGAGGGATATGTCGGTGCTTGAAGGTTGGTACTTACTTACTCACAGTGAGTAAGCATGCAGAGCGATACTGTAGTATTGGATAGTCAACGTGGTCTGTTTGGGGTCGAGTGTTTGGCTACACGAAAAAAGGACTGCTGCGTTGCACGTTTTGCGTTTTGCACGGATTATAGGAATGCATTGCGTAAGGTTTTGTGTGAAGGGCATGCTTTGTTTGGTTATTGCCATTCTGCAGGCCACGTTGATGTATATTTGACTAGGCCGGATTTTTAGAGAGTTCAAGACAGCAGCTTGAAAATAGGTCTGTGTTCTAATAACAATGTGTTATTCATCTAAGTGTTGTGTCTATTTATACGCATCACGTTGAAGCTAAAGTTAATGACAAGCTATGCACCTGATTTCCTTGTAAATTCGTCCAATTTCGCATGGGGATAATGGGAAATTCACGTTTCTCTGCTAGCAGCACAAGGAGATAGCATTATGCAAGCCTTGGCTTTCAGAAATGAAGTTTGAGTGTCAATAGGTCTTTCAAAATCATAGAATCTGCTTATTAAAAGCAAAGTTCAGATTGCAGATCGTGCAGATGGTTTGTGTCGAAGATGTTCGTTCACTACTCTCCGGGGGTGGTTGTCCCAGATAGGATTTGAGAGATTCCACTGAATTTACGTTGGTTGTAGTTCACAGTAACTCTTTTTGTTTCGATGTCATTGAGACGTTATGATGGAAATGCACACACAGAGTATGAATTTTGAAGGGATCTTATGTTGCGGGTGTTATGCCTTCATCAGCACTTTTTGATCCCTCTCTCTCACAGCTCTCATTCACAGCTGATGTTGTTGCACAGTTTCTTCGTATAAGAATTGTTCCTGACTATGGACGGACTTGAACTACAGACCTTCGGCTCAACAGTCGGTGATGATTACCATTGCACCGCGACCACCCTCCGATTTCGATGTTGACGACCGTTCGCGTGAAGGAAGGCCAAAAGCTTGGAAGACGCTGCCTTGTAGGCATTGCAGGAATGATTCAAAAGCAAGGAACTTAGGTTCCTTATGATTTGAAGCCAAGAGACGTTGAGCGTCGCTTTTTCGCCTGAGAACAACTGCTCCAGCGGCAAAAAAGGAAGGGTTTTCTTCATCGCACCGTTACGGGTGATGAAAAATAGATTCATTACAGCAACCCAAAGAGAAAAATATCATGGGAACAGCCCGGTCATGCTTCTACGTCGTCGGCTCGGCCGAATATTCACGCTGCGGAGGTTATGCTGTGTATTTGGTGGGATCAGGGCGGCGTTATTTATTATGAGCTGTTGAAACCAAACGAAACCATCACCGGAGAACGGTATCGAACTAAATTGATGCGATTGAGCTGAGCACTGCGCGAAAAGCGGCCACGATACGAACAGAGGCACGAAAAACTGATCCTACAGCATGACAACGCTCGGCCTCACGTTGCCAAACCCGTTAAAACCACTTAGAAACGCTGAAATGGGAAGTCCTACCCCACCCTCCATATTCCCTAGATATTGCGCCGTCCGATTATCACTTGTTTCGTTCGATGACACATGGTCTGGCTGATCAGACCTCGAATCGAATCAGAAGCTCGAAGGGTTCAGAACTATAATAAGGTGTAACCTTGTTATTTCCGAAGAGATTGACGAAATTGGTCCATGAACTTAGCTAGAAACTAAGCATCATAAGTCTAATTTAGATTTATAAGACTAGCGTCAACTACTGGATTCATTTAAAATATTTTATGGCATCAAGGGAGATTTTTTTTTAGAAAATTAACATAATTCACTCAACCAAAATAGGAATTTTGTTAGGCAAAGGTGTTGAATAAAAATTCCAGTTCAATTAAAGGGTTTCTAGTACTCACTTACTTTTTTATTGATCTCTCAGAGGTTCTTATATAAGTTAAATGACCACTTGGTCTATGTGGGAGCCGTGAAGCAAAAGAAACGCTTTCTTAGCCTAAAAAATAATTAAGGAATCCGACATGGTCAATCGTGTCTTTTGGACAAGATAGATATCTTAGCTGATATTACTGAACTTATGTTCCCAGTTAAGTTTATGCTATCAAATTCAAATTCAAATTAAAAGATTAAACGGGTAACGAAGGCTATGGACATATCAAGAGATCGGAATGGTAGATCCATCTAACAGGAAAGTAACGTGCACTTAGGCTATATGAACTGTTACTTTTGTGCTAATACTGGAATAATAAATTAAGACAGACATTTTAAAACGGCAATATTCGAAGAAAAAAGATATAATGAATATAACCACATTTTAGCCATCGCAATATGCACAACTCACAAAATCTAGTGAATATTTCTAGTTACCTAAGCTAAAGGCAGTGGGCCTCATATGCAAGTATTTCTACTGATTAAACAAGTTTATGGTGATAGAAGTGTAGAACGTTGCAGAGTGCATTAACTTTAAGCATGACCGTGAAAATAATGAAAAGCAAAGTGGCTAAGTAAAATGTATAAAACCCAAAGACGCTATTTTCCACGTAATTTGGTGTTACATATTTAAAGCATTCGGCCAGTATATCGTGAAGAAAAAAGTTTGGAAGCTGCCTTCCAATGAATTGAATGCGAGCAACAATAGATTTTTCGAATCCGAAAAAAATAACGATTTAGATGTTAAACTCATATTGCATAGGGTTCTGATAATCGTTATACCGAAAGGGATGAAAAATGTCAATGCAGACGCCGCCAATGGTCGCAAGATTAGATTTTTTGACGATCTTGGCATGAGTACACCGAATATAAAATACCAACTTAAATAACAAAAATTAAGCTTAGCTTAAAATTCGGCGTATGCATCAAGATCTAGCTCGAAAATCTTGACAATTTCCGAAAAAAGCAAAGACATAATATTATCAATTGATAAACATGCTAATATGCTCAACAAACTCCACAATAAAAGAGTCTCCATTCGAGACAAATTCAAATATATCATATGCCAATAATTACAATATGTTTTATAATTAGTTTAATAATTACTATTGGTGTGTAAAAAATAAAAGACGGTTCACAGACTTCCAAGTCATTTTAGTTACCTCAGTGTAATATTATTACCTTGAAGCTTTAAAATACAATTTCTTTCCCGAAAACTGAAATCAATTTGTCAAAATTTAATTGGCATCATTAGAAAAAATGCAAAACAGAGATATGGATGGAAGTAAATAAAATAAAATTAACTGATCACAATACAATGAAAATGCAATTAATAATTAGATGGCTTGCCTAGTTTCAAGGCGATATTTGAACATATTATATTTTGCAATAAAAGAGGTCTACAGTGCCATCAGGTTCTTCGACTATGCCCCCATAAAGCTCTCTTAGCGCTTAATTAGCGATTGTATCAAATTAGTTGAAGCTTTTTCATTCTATGCTTATCAGCATCACAGCTTAAAAGTCGAAAGTGCTTATTCCACCCTAACTAAGTGGAATATATATTTACATTTATATTTAGACATATGTAAGTATATCTCAGTTGTAAAGCGTGAATGGCACTGGTCAACGTGATATCGACAACCTACAAATATAATACATCCAAAGAAAATCGTTTGAGTGAAATATGTACATATAATAGAACGTACAGTTACGGCAGAAAGCTATTAACTGAAAACGTGAATTCAAATACAATGGTCGTTAATTTTACGTAAGTTTAATCGGCTATATTTAATGTTGGTTTGGCAGTGGTATCCGACAACAGTAAATTACATTTCAGCCTTGCAATTTCAGACTTGTAATCAGGGCAAGTATAGATGATTATAGTATTAGATAGGGTGAGATAAACACCTGCCTTCAGAGCCATCAGATTAAACTATGGAAAATCTTGAGATACATATGTATGTACATATGAAAACAACAGTTACATGAGCCTTATTGGCACGGTTTAAAATAACAGCTGGGTAAGTGTAATGTGAATATCGGAAAATCATTTTTTTTCTTTTCAAATCAAAACATTTTTTTTCTTTGTTTTTTCAATCTTAAATATTATAATGTTTACGAAAAAAAAAAATAAGTCCCTGACGTTTAACGAGTAAAAAGACCTATAGACTTTAAGTAAAGATCCAGACTGTATAGTAATAAAAACCAGCTAAAATTTGAACCGAAATTCGGAGGCCAATAACACAGCATTTTAGCTAATGGTAATGTTATGTTAGGTAATTCACTCGTAAATGCATATTTTCTCCAATAAATATGTGCCAAAAACCACGCGCTTAGTACACAGTTCCGGTGAGCTTATAAGTGGTTAGCTTTCCTTATTGATGCCCCTAATTGAGTTACTTATTGGAGTAAAAATGTTATACAATAACGCCTTCTATCGGTCTTGAAATGCCTCAAGAACGTGGGTTTCAATTTTTTCCAGGAGAACTGATGGAGGTCTAGTCAGAACATGATAGAGATGTGGACATATGTATGTTCGCCCCCCAGAAACATATCTTTGGTTTTAAGCTATATGATAATGCAATCCTTTTCTCTTTTAATTTTTTCCCAAATACACTAACAAAATAAATTATAGCAGCCTGGTACAATATTTTGTTTGTATTCTCTGAAGAAATATGTGATTGAAAAACAAGATCTTCTACCTTGAATTTTGCAAAATTTTATCTAAATCTCAGAAAGCACAGTAGTTAGGGTTCCAAGCCCGCTCGCTAAGAGCTCAGAATTATGTACTCTATAACACAGCCAAGTTTCAGACTCATAGCTACTCGGCAAGTTTGGTTTAATATACGAGTATGCGTAAGGACAGACGGACAGGCAGATATATGATATACATATGACGGAGGGACAGACAGGAAAACCTTTGCATAAGTCCTAGCTACCCCATCTTTGCAAGGTAGAAAACTATAACTGAGTATAATTTAGTATTCAAGTTAGATAGGGGTCGTCGTGGTGCAATGGTCCATAGTCAAGAATAATTTCTATACGGAAAAACTGCGCAACAACGTCAGTTGTGATTGAGGGATGAACAAAAAAGTGCTGACGAAGGCATAACACTCGCAGCATAAGATCACTACAAAATTCATACTCTGTGTGTGCATTTCCATCATGACATATCAATGACATGGGAACAAAAAGAGTTACTGTGAACTACAACCAACGCAAATTCAGTGGAATCTCTCAAATCCTATCTGGGACAACAACCCCCGTAGAGTAGTGAACGAACATTTTCGACGCAAACCATCTGCACCCCGTCCAGGTTGTGTGGCAAACACCATAAGAGCGTACACTCTTGAACCTGCACGAATTATAAAAAAAAGTTAGATTTAACACCAGCCTACCAACTGCAATAAGGTTCACCACTGTACAGCATTACCAAGCAAATCTAGTTTTACTTTTGTCCAACTTGTCTGAACTGACTAAATGATCGTCAATAATTCTTTTTTTATAATAGGAACTATTATGGCACCCTACTCGTATACATAATAAATAATTTAAAGTAATAATTTATTTATTTTTATTTTATTATTTTATATATTTATTTTTTTTTTTTGCCTGCTCTTATTTGAGGTTTTTGCCCATTTATTTTCTTCAATTTATTAATTGTTTTTTCTCATCCCTGTATTTAATACTCCTTTTATAATGTTTCAGTAGAAAGATACGAATATATCACATCTCTGTAAAATGACTGTGTAAATTGTGCGATAACACTTTTTGTAAATTTGAAATGCAGTAAAATATCTATCTATCTAATCCGCTAAAGTAAAAAAATTGTTTAAGCAGATGATTAAATCGTTTTTAAATTTCACTCGCTTGTTGTTGATTCGGGTTCTATCACACTTGACTGTAGCACCTAAGACTTATGTGTATATTCAAGTAACAATCATATACTACAGCTTAAAATGAAGTTGAATTCTTTTCAATAGTAGGAGAAAATGTCATTTCTTTGGTCATGATGGAATATAACGCGCTTGGATGGAAACCAATGAAACCCTTTATGTTTATTTCACGGCGTCATTTATAAATTCACTTCAGGGGTGTACGGAAACTTATGTTCACCACTGTATTTAAAGCTTGAAGAATAGCGGACTTTGGCGAAGCCTATTTCTATTTGTAATTCAGGCCTTACAATTCAGCAAACAGGCAGTAGACTGCCCTTTATGATGACAGCTGACTACTTAAGCCTTTTCACTAAACAAGACTGTTCTATAAGAATAATTAAATTCTATAATTCTATATATATATTAAAATAGCATTGGAAAAAGTAATTTTCATTTGAATAAAATGGAGCAAAAACCATGAAAAAGCATTTCTGTTGTGCGGAATTCAATTTAATAAAATACCACCAAGTATATCAGAGAAAAATTATTAAATATAAAAACTTATGTATTTTATTATTTTTTTTAATTGTGAACTTACCTAAATTTTTTGAAGTGACGTTCGTTTAAATTATTCCAATTTGAAATTATCGTTAAACGTTATCTCTCGCTTTAGACTTGCAAATATCCAAGTAATGTTTATTTTTTTCTTATTTTATACGCTTTCCGACGTTACTTTTTGTGTAAATTTTCGAAAGATACCTGATGGATATGTGATTTTTGTTTTTACACTAAACCAATCGCCCTTATGCGAAAGCTTTGCAATGCACTCTTTGAACAATTCAAGTTTTCGTTACACGATGCGCGAAACCAAGCACAAACGCACGATATGCACTTGGTGAATAGTAACAAAAATTCTTAATAAAAATGTATGACAAACTGTATAAGTTTCTACCACACTAGCAACGAGCTAAAGGTCACGTTGCAAACTGGCTAACTCAGGCTAGTTGATTTAATTAAACGCCACCAAGTAGGTTCCGCTTTGGTCACAACTGGCTCACAAGGAATTAAATATACCTACTGTATATGCAAATGCCTTAAACTTTTGTCAAATAACCTGGAGATACAGTTTTTGGAATTTAACTTGTACACTTTTATGTAATGACTATGTTATCTAATCGGAAAAGCCTTTATATATGAATCGGCCTATCTATTCGAAAGAAGAATATATTGAATTGACGACCGAATTACCGGAACGATGTGTAACTCACGAGAATCGACGAGTAATTGAATTTGCTATTGCTATTCGATTCGTTTCGACTGTTCTACTGTATCCAATGTATCCAGTATGATATGAGATTGAAAAGCTCTTTCGGTGCTTAGAGTAACTGGGGTCTTGGTCCTTGGTGGGATTGGATGTGCGCGCATCAAGACGAACGAATTCACAAAGTAAACACAAATAAAGTCACGTGTGGATGCAACGTGCTCCGGCTATAGTGTGGCTGCCAGTGCGGTTGCATGCGAATATACCGATAGGTGTGTAGCTAGGTTGTACTATATATTCAAGCCACAAGCGCTAGCGGGCGCGCTACAAGTAATTGCCCTATAACTTACATGTGAATCTGTTTTGTGTGTTAAGACACAAGCATACATAAGATAGAGACGGGGATCGGTTATGACTGGAATTGAGCCCTTTAGACGTTTTGTATGTTTTATTGTATTCGTGACTACATACTGATACTCGTATGTAGTTTCCTTCCGTTTTTATGTTTGGGCTATCCGTTCCCGGTTCTTGCAAAGATGGGGCCGGGAACGTTTGTTATCGCCTGTTATTTGCTGTTTACATTATTCTACTCGATTGGGTTGCGTCTTGTTCGGCAACGTCTGTTTGCAATGCGTATTTGTTGGAGTGGAAATCTAAAACGTTTTCTTGCACACATTTACTATAGCCGTAAGGGGGTAGGGCAGGAGTATGTTGTTCGGATTTATCTTTTTTATGTTTGTTTATTGTGTGTTGAACTTACACTCATTTCACTTTTTGCCACATAAGCGGTAATAATGTTTACGTGAAAGATGCATTATTTTTGTTTTGGAAATCGACCTTGAAATTTTTTTTTTGGAGGATTATCCTAATGTCCTCAGCAAAGGGGTTTTGATATTAGAATCATTGAAATGTTGTCTTTGATTTTCA
Source organism: Merodon equestris (assembly GCA_958301585.1). Lineage (NCBI taxonomy): Eukaryota > Metazoa > Arthropoda > Insecta > Diptera > Syrphidae > Merodon > Merodon equestris. The sequence continues at coordinate 52,486,484 of OY284416.1, forward strand.
TTAAAAAAAAATGTTAATTATTATTTTTTTTTATAATTCGTACAAATACACTCTTATGGTGTTTGTCACACAACCTGGACGGGGTGCAGATGGTTTGTGTCGAAGACGTTCGTTCACTACTTTCCGGGGGTGGTTGTCCTGGATAAGATGAGGGAGATTCGACAGAATTTTTCGCATTGGTTGTAGTTCACAGTAACTCTTTTGTTTCCATGTCATTAAGGTGCTATGCATATTGGAAGTGCACACACAGAGTATGAATTTTGGATTGATCTCATGCTCTCGAGTGTTATGCCTTCGTCAGCACTTTTTGAACATCTCTCATCCACAATTGATATTGTTTCACAGTTTTTCGGTATAGGAATTGTTTTTGGCTTTCATGTTAATTTACCTAAGGACTTAGCGTAATTATTCGTTTTTATTCTTTTGTTGTTCTTCTTCTTTTCCTTTTTATCCCGGCGTCGTTATGGTTAGAAGTGTAGGACCATAACCTTCCCACTTAACTGCATTCCTACTGGTCCGCTTGTGGGGTCCGCCGGTTTGACCTCAGAAAGTAGCGGCAGGCTTCCCGGTTTGGGATTACTTCATCGCTGAGGCCAATCAAATGCTGGTGTTTTTGCATTTGTTTGCACCAATTGTTTTTCGGCCTGCCTTTTTTGCGTGTTGAAATTGGAATGTTGATTGATAACGCCTTTTGGACGGGGTTCAAAGGATCTCTCCTTTGAACATGGCAATACCAACTGAGTCGGTCGCGCTCTATATTTCTTGTGATGGTTTCTTTTACGTGGAGGCTTCCTCGGATCTTTGAACTTCTAATTCTGTCACGCTTTGTTACTCCCGCTGTCATGCGAAGCATCTTCATCTCAGTTGCCATTAATTTGCTCTCATACTTTTTGTGCATTGTCCAGCATTGTGAACCGTATGTGAGCGCCGGACGTACAACTGAAGTGTAGAGCCTTCCTTTCAGCTTAGGGGGCATTTTTCGATCACAGAAGATGGCGGAGTTTCCCGCCACTTCATCCACCCTACGCTTACGCGATGTTTGATGTCGTCATCACAAGTTGCTTCTCTATTAATCATAGATCCCAGATATTTAAACTTTTCACACTTGGGAAGCACTCTTCCATTCAAGTAAATGTCTGGAATAGGCTGATGAGGGTCAGAGAACGGGCAGCACAGATACTCTGTCTTCTTTGAACTAATACGATACCCGTGTCCCTCAAAAATGTCCACCCACACATCAAGTGCTCGTTGTAGGGACGCCTGATCATCACTTATCATGGCCCCATCGTCAGCAAAGAATAGCTGGTGCACATTGGGGTCCGTCACTTTTCCTTCAAGCAAGCAATCAAGGACTGCTATAAAGAGCAGTGGACTGAGGACGCTCCCTTGGTGTACACCGACTTTGATTGCGAACTCTTCGGTGACTCCTGCGGTGCATCTTACTCTTGTCGTTGCTCTCTTCCTCCTTTTTGTCTTAGCGCTACCCATGGTTGCCGGTCAAATGCCTTCTCGAAATCAACCAACACCATATGCAAGTCCTTTGAAGAATCACGATGCTTTTCCATCATGATCCTTATACTTTGGATTGCATCTGTTGTTGATTTACCCGAGACAAACCCGCACTGGCCATCAGATAGTCGTATTATTTTCCGCAGTCGGCTATCTAATACCCGTTCAACGATCTTCATAGTGTGCGACATCAGCTTGACAGAACGGTAGTTATCACAATTTCGCGTATCACCCTTTCCTTTGTGCAAAGGAAGAAGATAGCTTTCCCTCCATTGATTAGGCATAGTGTCGCCTCTCATAAGTTTGGAGATAAGAACCATGAGCCATCTAGACCCGATGTCTCCCATCTTTTTCCAGAACTCAGAGGGTATCCCGTCCGGCCCAACAGCTTTTCTTTTCTTGGAGTTTTTAACCGCGTACCGAACTTCTTCGACTGTGATGTCGGATATTTCGGCATAATTCGGGGCGGCTCTTGGAAAGTACACTCGGGGAAACTGTTCGTTCAGAAGTTCCTCGCAATACTGTCGCCATCTGTGGAGAATTTTTTCGTCTTCCACAAGGAGTTGGCCTTCAGCATTGTTAATAAACTTTGGGAAACGAATCTCCTGAGCATTTCTTCTTCTCTGGGCGGCTATCTTAAAGATATTTGCTCCTTTGTTCAAATTGTTTTGTCGAAGCTCCTGGGTAGCCTGGTTCCTGTCAGACGCGGAAGACGATATTTCGTCCAACTCCTGATAGAGGCCTTCCATGCTTTTCGCTTTGAATTCGGCGCATTTTTTCTTCGCGATACCTTTGCAACATCTATATACCTTTTCACGGCGAGCTTTTTCCTCTCTATTAGTAGAAGAGCACTTTGACCAAGCTTGGAAAGCCATTTTCTTTTCGTGTATCACTGCTTTGGCTTCGTCTGTCCACCACCAGGTTTCTTTTGCGTGTTGGCAGGGGCCTTTAGATGTTCCGAGCAGTGATTTGGCTTTCTCCAGATTGTTGTAGGGAATCCCACATGTCTTGTGCTCTGCACTCCTCATTACCGACCTCATCGATAATGGAAGAGAGGTAGTTTTCCATGATGGTAATAAAAGCTTCGCCTTTTCCTTTATCCAGCTTATACCACTTGATTCTCTCAGACACCTTCGTTTGCTGCTCTGACTTCTTTCTCGCATCCATAAAAAATTCAGTCAGGAGGAGACGGTGTTGAGGGGCGATCGCGTCTCCCAGGATCACTTTGCAATCTTTAGCTCGTGGCTTCATGAAACTGGATACCAAATGATAGTCTATTTGAGTTTCATTTCCGCCGCTGCTATAAGTGATCAGGTGCCGGCTTTGTTTGACGAACATGGTATTTAGCACTATAAGACCGTACGACTTGCACACGTTTAGGATATCTTCACCTGAAGAGTTCCTGGTGCCGTATCCCAGCCCTCCGTGGTAGCCTTCATAGTCTTCGCTTGTCTTCCCGACATGTCCGTTTAAATCTCCCCCAACAAACAAAAGCTCTTCCTTTGGGATGATTTTGACAAGGTTGTGGAAATCTAGCCAGAATGCATATTTTTCTTTTTGTTCGCATCCTACTTGAGGGGCATATGCGCTTACGATGTTCCACACCTCACCATGCATCACCAATTTGAGAGCCATCAAACGGTCACTGGACTTTGAAATGGTTAAGACTTTGCCAAGTAACTCTGCCGCAAGGATGATGGCGATTCCGTTTTTTCCTTGTTCCAATCCATAGTAAAACATCTTGTAGGCTTTTGTTTTAACGTCCAAGAAACGTGCCCGATTACCGGTGTTTCGCCATTTCGTCTAGGATGTCTACTCGCCTTCTAACCATCATTTCTTCAAGCTCATAGCTGCGCCCACTCATGCTTCCAACGTTCCAACTCGCGACTCTTAAATGTGGCTTACGCCGTTGCATTACTTTGCTATCCCCCGGAAATCCTATAGCTCTGACCCGATCATTGCTGCTCGTCCCAGGATCACGACCATTAGTAGTGCCTGGCGGGGTAGTGCTTTTCCTTTTAGCGTTCTTTTCCATAATGCTACGGTTTGACCGTTTTCTTTCTTCCCTTCCTTTTTGACACGGGCATGCTCCAGATTTTTTATTTTTTTTTTTTGATTTATCTTACTCTTACAACACCGGTGATCTCCAGTCGTGTCAACCCACTGATTTGCATGCACACTTGTGGGGCAGTTTAATGGTGGTATATGTGTCCCTAGGCTCACCTTGGTGTTTTCTAAATTGCCTAGATGTGAGTTTTGTTTACCTTTGTTTAGTCGCCTTTTACGACAAGCGATAGGTATTTTTTATTCTTTTGTTGTTAATTTTTATAAAAGGTGACTTGCTGATTTTCCGTTACCTGAATAGTTTTCTCTGCATTAGTTTGGATTCCCCATGTTAAGCATTGTATGGTGTTGTTTAAATGGATGTGGAGTTTATTGCTTGTACCTGTTACGTCTTTGCTAGCTTGCAAAGTGATTGTGTCATGCACAAACTTGGCTGGCATGGGGTGTAGCGCTGTTGGGTCAGGTATATCGGCTGTGTATATCAAGTAAAGTAGTGGCCCTAATATGGTACCATGGGGAACGCCATCTTTTATGATGTGCAGTATGAAGTATGTATTTGTTCTCGTATACATATTTTATAAAAATGTCGTTGGCCTGGGTAGCTCTTAAGTAGTCGGTAAAAATCTAGTGGTAGGCTCTTGTTGAGTTTGAAAAGCAGTCCCATGTTCCAGCTGTTGAGCAGTATCTTTTATTTTCTACGTAGCTCAAAAATGTTATTTACAATTATAAGCCTTTGTTATAGGGTCTAGTACAGTTGTCTGAATCTGAATTGGTGATTAGGTACAAGAGCTTAGGTAAAACTGGCAACAAGCAAATTGGACGGTAGTTATGTACATGCTTTTGCTATATCTTTTCATGGTTCCGGGATGGCATGTACTTCAGTGTTTTGTTTAAAGAATGACATCAAATATATTTCTAATAAAGGGTCCGCCATCTAACGTTTTTTTTTTCAAGTAGTGCTTATTTCGTGAATGGTAACACTTAGCTCATGTCTGATTTGACAGATAATTAGTTTTATCCTTCCGCTGAACGAATATGGTTGTGTATACGCTTGAACAACGCTGGGAAATATTGCGACATTACTTTGAAAATCATGGTAATGTTGCAGAATGTGTGCGAAAATTGCGTACGGATTTTGGAAGAAGAGAAGCACCGTCAGCTCCGTATGTTCTTTATCTTGTGAAAAAAGTGAAAGAAACTGGCATCCTCATCGATAAACCAAAGCGTGAAAAGCCAAAAACAGTGCGTACACCCGAGAATATTGCTGCTGCGGTGGAAAGTGTGCGTGAAGCGCCATCAACATCAATTCACCGTCGTTCTCAACAATTGAACATTTCGGAGACATCATTGAGACGAATTTTGCATAAAGACCTTGGTATGACGCCATACAAAGTCCAATTGGTTCAGGAGTTGAAGCCAACTGACCATCCAATGCGTTTTCGCTTCGCTAAGTGGGCCTGCGATCGACTTACAGAAGATGCCGATTTTGCCAAAAAAATCATCTTTTCAGATGAAGCTCATTTTGATCTTGGCGGGTATGTAAACAAGCAAAATTGTCGCATTTGGGGCACAGAAAACCCGCACGCATACATTGAAAAGCCGGTGCACCCAAAACGAGCCACTGTTTGGTGCGGATTTTGGTCCAGAGGCATAATTGGGCCATTTTTCTTCGAAAATGAGCAAGGAGTGGCCGTTACAGTCAATGGCGATCGTTATCGGGCCATGTTGAACGAATTTTTGTTCACAAAAATTGAAGAGGAGGATATTGGCAACATTTGGTTTCAACAGGACGGCGCTACGTGCCACACAGCCGAAGCTACTACACTCGATGTGTTGCGCCCTGTTTTTGAAGATCGCATTGTCAGCCGCAGAGCTGATGTCGTTTGGCCACCTCGGAGCTGCGATTTGACACCGTTGGACTATTATTTGTGGGGTGCCGTCAAAGATAAGTGTTACGCCGACAGCGAGAGACAATTGACGCTTTAAAGGACAATATTTGTGAAGCCATTGGCCAAATACAGCTGCACACAATCGATAATGTGCTTAAAAATTGGACCGATCGTGTAGGCTACTGCATGGCCAGCCGAGGCAGCCATTTGAATGAAATTATTTTCCATTATTAACCGGAAGGATTGTACTTTCAAATAAAAAAAGAAATTTGAGAAAATATTCAGTAGTTTTTTTTATAGCATTTTCAAAAAAAAAATTATTTGGCGGACCCTTTATATGTATGTATATAATTTGAAACTAGCAAATTCCAATTTGATACCCTTAAAGACCCACACTGAAAACTTAAGATGTATCGATAGCTCTAATAAATGAAAAAAAAAATTTCGAACTATTTTTTTTCAAAATTGTATGTAATTAAGTACTAATATTTTTTCAAAAATTTGATTTGATCTCTTCACAGAAGGACTTATAGGAATCATTGTTCTTAATACTTCGGTCTGGTGATTGCAGTGATGTGTTGATAACCCTTGAACAGTAGTAATGCAGCCATTCGCGAGCAACCCCACCCATGCCGAATTTTCTTCTATACCGAATGTTTGAGGACTTTGTTGCAATTTGTCATTTTGAAATATTTAAACTTGGAGTTTATCTATATTTGATTAAACAAAATGCAATTTTCCAACACCAGTCTGGGATGGACCCAAATTCCCACGGTGCTTAATTGTTGGGCGCAAATATCGTGGATTCATCTCTGCATTGGGTTTCCATCAAACGCTGAAGGTTTTATATTAGTTCTCATCGATGAAAGGAAGGTTTTTTCCAGAGAAATCTTTCCTTGCGTAATTCTGAGCGAATTCCTATCAATGCTTTATATTCTTCTGGCTAACGAATGGCTAATTTCTTGCGATTCTCCGAATTGTCCCTTCACTGTTGACTCAATTTGGTTTCGGAAGGCTATTGAGAAGACGAAGTTTTAGGCGTGGATAGATAGAGACGAGGATTGCGTGTGTTATGAGGGTTAGTGTTAAGAGATATGGAGTTATAAAGGGTGGCGCAGTCAATGGTACCTATTAGAAATCTATGAATGAAGATGATGTCAGATACTCTTCTTCTTTCCTCCAACGTACTCGAGTTGATTAGTTTAAGGCGGTCTTGATAGGGCGGTAAGAACAAAGGATTGTTCCAGAGCAGACTTCGAAGGGGGAAACGTAGAAACCGACGTTGGATGCTTTCGATTCTATGTTGATAAGGGGACCACACTTGTGATGCGTATTCAAGAAGGGGGCGAACAAAGGTAATATAGAGGGATCGAGTCACGTAGGGATTGGAGAATTCTTTAGACCAAAGCTTCACGAAACCGAGTATAGAGTTGGCTTTAAGAATTACATATATCGCCGATATGTGTGCGAAAATTGAGCTCTTGCTCAATTATCGCCGTGGAGATGGGCTGATTATTGAGAAAGAAGAGAGGAGGGGGAGGTTTGATTCGTTTACGTGAAAAGGTAATTGATTGGCATTTGGAAATGTTAAGCCCCAAACAATTTTTGGAGTACCAAACGGAAGAGCTGTTGAGACTCGATTGAATAAGGATCTCAGGATCTGTTGTGACGAAATGGTCTTGAGGAACTTGGTGTCGTCGGCATACAGTGAGAGGTGAGAATGATTGATGACAAACTTAGTATCGTTAAAGGTGAGAATAAAATGAAGTGGACCTAGGTGGCTGCCTTGGGAAACGCAGGAAGAAGAGCTTGGAACGGGCAGATCTAAAACGAACACTGTAGTAACCGTTTCTTAAATAAGAAATATCCACTTCAACGCAGTGGGTTCAAAGCCAAGACAAAGGGAAGACAGTTTGAATAGTATTCGTTTGTGGGAGATTTTGTCGAAGGCTTTACTGAAATCACATGAAATGACGTCGACCTCATTTCCATTCTCTAATGCTGAGAGTGTAAAGGACACAAATTCGACAAGGTTTGTGGTTGTAGACCTGCATTTGAAGAAGCCATGTTGTTTAGAGGAGATTAGAGATTTGCAGTGGAAACTTGGAATGCCATACAAGATACTTTCGAAATGATGGGTATGTGTGACAGTTTGGCGATGGGGCGGTAGTTGTTAACATCATTCTTCGGATGGAATATTTTTTTAGTAATATGGCCGGGAGACCATCGGGCCCAGGAGTAGGTTAGGTTAGGTTAGGTTAGGTTAAAGAAGGGGAGTGTGATGGTTAAGCATCACTTCCACTCGGAGGCCAAAAGGCCCATTGTGATTCCCTTCATTTGTGGGTATATATATATATATATCTGCATTAGCCACATCCGCAATCTCTGTAAAGAATCTTTGGCCTAGCGATGCTAGGCGTCGATTCTGGAGAGCTGGGCAGTGGCAAAGCAGATGTTGGATCGTCTCAAATTCTTCCTCATCGCCGCAGCTTCGGCAGAGATCGCTGAATCCCGAGTCCCATCGCTCCAATGGGACAGTGTCCTGTGATCACTCCGACGAACATACGGATCGAGTTACGGTCCAGCGCCAGGAGCTTCTTTGTTTTTCCGATATTGAGCTCTGGCCCCAATGATCTTGTCGTGTAGCTGTCGTTTCTTGTAAGCCAAGACGAGTTGGCTTCTTTGATGATTGTGTCGTTTATGATCCGGTATAATGCGCTGATCAGTTCAGACCCTTGCCTGGCCAATTCGTCTGCTCTTTCGTTCCCTGCGATTGAGCTGTGGCCCGGGACCCAGCAGAGTTTGACTTTGTGGTGTCTGATGGACTTCAGGGAGTCGTGACATTTCAAGACAGCCTTTGATCTCGTTATACAGGATTCTATTGACTTCAGTGCAGACTGGCTGTCTACGAAGATAGTGATATCCGATAGTGGGATATCGGTTACCTGTAGATGTTTGGCTGCTTTCTCTATTGCCAGGATTTCTGCTTGAAAAATCCTGCACAGATCAGGGAGTCTGAATGATTCCTGTTTGTGGAGGGTATCAGAGTAGAACCCGGCCCCAGTGCCTGTGTTCATTTTCGATCCGTCGGTGAAGAGAGTCATCTCGTGGTCGTTGATTACGGCGTTTGATAGCCACTCTTCTCTGTCAGGGAAAAGGATAGGTATTCTGAGAGAGAAGTCATTTTGGGGGGAAATGTAGTCGGTCGTAGCTGCGAGGTTACCAAAACCATGTTTCTTTTCCAGGTCGTCTATTATTCTAAGTATGGCCGCATGTCCATAGTTGGCTTGCTTCCACAGAGAGGATTCCCTTAGTCTGAGAGCGCTCTTTGCAGCGCAGCTTTTATGAATAGATCCAGGGGGAGGAGATGAAGTATCATTGTGCAAACAGCGGCTGATCTTTGTACTTTGTTGATCATGTTCATATACCTTTTCGTGCTGCTAGCAGTCCACCAGACTAGGGCCCCATAAGTTAAAATGGGTCTGATGATTGCTGTGTACGTCCAATGAATGATGCACGGTTGCAAGCCCCATATTTTTCCGAAGGTCTTTTTGCATGCATAAAAAGCATTCAATCCTTTTTCCATCCTTTCCCCCAGGTTCCTTTTCCAGGAGAGTTTGGAGTCAATAAAATATCGGAATTTTCCTTTTCCTGGTGAACAAGACCAGCTCGGTTTTCTGGGGGTTTATTCTCAGACCGTTCTGTCTTGCCCACGAGGAGAGAGAGTTCCCTCAACGCTGATTCCATTAGTTCACTGATAGTTGGTAGAAATTTACCTTTCATCAAGATAACCAAGTCATCCGCGTACGCTATTGTCTTCGTGTCTTTCTCCATAAAGAATTTGAGGATTTTGTTAACTGTAAGAAGCCACAGTAGGGAGGAGAGAACTCCCCCCTGAGGTGTGCCTCTAGTTGTCACTTTCCTTATAGAGCTGTGTCCAATGTCTGCATTGATAATTCTGTTCTTCAACATATTTTCAATCCAGATTACAATTGATTTGTCTACTTTTATGTCCTCTAGAGCTGTTATTATGGCCTCTGTGTTTACATTGTTAAAGGCCCCCTCTATATCGAGCAAGGCTGCCATTTTAAACTCTTTTAGGTTCAGCGAACTCTCAATTTCACGGACAACACTATGCAGAGCACTTTCCACTAATCTGCCTTTAAGGTAGGTAGGCGTTGAGTGTTGCATAAGTTGCGTGAGTTGATGAGTCCTCTGATGTATAGGTCAAGCAGTCTTTCCAAGGTTTTTAATAGAAACGACGAGAGACTAATTGGCCTATAGTCCTTTGCGGCAGTATGGGTTGGTTTACCTGCCTTAGGTATGAAAATTACCTTTATTTCTTTCCACTGTGCTGGGATGTACCCCGCGCACAGGCAATTGGAAAAAATGCTTACGAGGTGGGGTACAGTGTGAGTCTGTGTTTTTTGAAGCATCGCTGGCAAGATATCGTCCGGCCCCGAAGATTTAAAGGGTTTGAACGAATTTATTGCCCATGATACTTTATCCGTTGTGATAATCTTGTTTATTACTTCTTCGGTTGTGTGAACCGTAGGAACCGTCGTCTCGAAGGAGACTGTGGTTTCAGGGGTTTTACAGCCTGGGAAGTGGGTTTCAGTCAGCCATTCTAGGGATTCCTGACTGGATTCTGTCCAAGAACCATCTGGCTTAAGGATGAATCCCGGGACGCAGGGGTCCTTGGATCTTTCTGGGCCTTGCAGGGCCCAGGAGTAAATTAATCATGAAATTGATTCAATTTATTTTCGATTATATGGGGTCAATAGTACTTGGGAGAACTGGTCTAATGGAGAAATATGGTAAGAAGTCAAAGTAAGTAGTGACCAGTACAAAGGAGTCATCGGCGAAAGATTGTTTGAAAAAGTTGGCGATAGTTTTGGGATCATTCGATGTTTCGCCATTGAAAGAGAGTGAAGTTGGGTAGCCATCGAATTTCCTTTTGTAGTTGACAAACTGAAAGAAGGACTTAGGATCGTTAATAAGATTGACTTGCGTTTCGATCAAATGGCGTTCGTATAGAGAGCTATGCAAGGTTGGGAATGGTAGAGCATGAGACTGTTGAAAGACTGCTTGGGTTTTTGAGCGAACACCTCTCACATTTTGATAGTAAAAGGTGAGAGGAAGGTTAGCGTGAGGGGCAGGAAAAGAATGAAAAGTGGATATATTGACGAAAGGTATCTAGATCATCTGATCCTTTTTTGGGGGGGATAGTGAAGAACTCTTGATATTTAATAAAGAGGCTCTTGAGGCTGGCAAAGTCAGTAGTACACTAGTGTTAGTTTTATCTTCATAGCAGACCGAGCCAGGTTTATCATGGAGATAGGCCAAAAAGAGACAAATATTTTCATACGCCTTTTTATCCCTTAGACGAGAGAGAGCATAGCGGCATTCAGTAGGGTTACTAACTTGCTGGGTAATTGAGTTGAGGGGGGCAGAAGGGGATCAATGAAAGATTGTGTGGAGTAAGGAGGAGATGTTATTGAAGAAGGATTTGAAACTGTTGGAAGAGAAATGGAATTGGCTACAGTTTAAGAGGGCGAGTATGGTGTGGACGTAGAGGGTGCGCCATCTCATACGGGTCGATGTAAAATTCGAATAACATCAACAATCGTCAACCGATTTTCATATGTCATAGCATTTTGGAAACGTCAATTCAGCACAATTTTAACCATGAATGCCTTACACCAAAAGAACGCGCGGAAATAGTTTCAATGTTCATTAAAAATTAACGCTCGATTGTGCTAACTCGACGTGCGTATCGTTCAAAATATCGTGATCGTGTTGCGCCCAAAATAGATACAATTCGTCGTTGGGCCTCGAATTTTTTTCAAATTGTTTTTGTGGCAAGCCCTCGTGAGCAACCTAGGCCACGTCCGCGGCGTTCAAACTCATCTATTCAGTCTGTGAAGGCCAGTGTTCAAGAAGACCCAAATTTGTCATATCGGCGCCGTTGGCAGCAGTTAGGCATCAGTGGGACCACTTTGCGGAGAATTTTAAAGGATGATCTTCACTTATTTCCATACAAAGTGCAGATAACTCAAAGAATTTTGCCAGAAGATGAGCCACGGCGCTTGGCATACTCACAAAATGTCGTTGCAATGATTAATGCTGAGCCGGAGTTCTGGCAGCAAATTTGACCGATGAGGTACATTTTACGCTCTCTGGCTCAGTTAATAAACAAAATTGTCGCTTCTGGGGCACCGAAAATCCTCACATTATTCACGAAGAGCCGCTATATGATCAAAAAGTTACTGTTTGGGCCGGTGTATGCGCTAAAACCATCTTGGACCGTATTTCTTCAAAGTTGGCAATACAGTGGATGGCGATCGATATCGGTGGATGTTGGCCCATTATGTGGGACGCAGAAATACGTAAAAAAGGCTTATTTCACTTTTAGTTTCAACAAGACGGCGTGACATGCCATACTGCGGACAAAACATTGAACCTTTTGCGTAAGAAGTTCCCTGGAAGATTGGTGTCAAAGAAGGGCGATATTGACCGGCCTCCGAGATCGCCGGATTTGACACCTCCAGACTTTTTTCTTTGGGGATACTTGAAAACCAAGGCGTATGCTAACGGCCCGAAGACAATAGAACAGCTCAAAAGAAACATTCGTGCGGAAATCGCAGAAATTTCGACCGAAATGCTCGAAAATGTCATGGAGAATGCGCGAAAACGAGCCCATTTTTGTATCGGTAATAAAGGCAGTAATTAAATTGATATTGTTTCCAAAAATTAATCAAAATAAATTGCAAAGGTCTAAATTGAATAAAAGTTTTTGAATTTCCAAAATAGGTTGAGAGTTGTTGAAATTATTCGAAATTTACATCGACCCATATGAGATGGCGCACCCTGTATTAGAAAAGGCGTGGGCTGAGGGGTTAAGGACGGGCAGAAATTAGGGAACTTGGCTCCAGACTTGAGATCAAAATTAGGAAAAGAATAAGAAAGGGGTGCTTGTGTTGGTGGCGAGGGGCTAGTGGTGGTAGAACAAGCAGTTAGAATCAGATTGAAGGAAACTCGTTGACACGGCGGTTTTGGTGGAGCAGAGGAAGATGGGAGATGGAGGGGGACGGGTGAAAGATGTGGGATGGAAGAGCACCCCTGTATGTCATAATGTCATTGTCTTGCCAATGGCGCATCTGCATTGAAGGGAAATTAATGGAGCTTTAGTCGTCTTTGTCTCAACATGATTTGACCAAAATAGCTCACTATGAGGATTGTGATGATGAACCCCCTGACTCGGACTAAGTCATTCTCTTAACTTTTATTTCTTTCTGAATCGCCAATATGAACCGACAGTAAGAACGGCACCATCATCCGATTAGGCTGCGGAGAAATTTAGGGACCACAGAATCAATGAAACACAGCCTTGGTAGCAAATCCTGTTTACGACCAATATAGTAAACTGGTCAGGGCCTGTGACTAAAGTGAGATTATCAATTAAATAAACTTATAAGGATGGGATCGTAAATTAGGGAAAGAAGCTTTCATGCATCTATGCTTGGCGCCCAACTATCTATGCCGGGCCAACTCAAAACATAACTTTCAGTTGCAATAACTATTGTACATGGACGTAAGATTTCAAACAAGAGAATAGGGGAGACCGAGCGCGTGAATAACTGCGAACAATAGTTTCACAGCAAACGCCTACACCAATATTCAAATCGAATATTTCACAACACGCCATTCCACAACGCACCAACATCCCCACGTTGCCTTTTCAAAATTATGATTTTCATTTCAAAACACCTCCTCCATCCCCCCATCAGACCCTTTTCAAATCAACTCGTATAACTTTTCAAACAAAATTCTCGGAAATCGTACAATCTCCCTATCACGTGCAGCAAGCTCTCGCGCCCGGAAGTATTCGTATTGGCGCCCAACTCCCAACCAAGCAGTCAACTAGTCAACACAAGCATTTTACAAATGGCATTTACCTTGACAGTGACACTACTCTCACCCTCACCCTCACCTAGCACATGCAATTACACTAACAGTTCGAACAACACATGCTCGTAACCGACCTCCAAGGACACAAACAATTGGTTTTCGAATAAGAAAGAAAAACGAAGAAAAACTTTACTTTCAAAACGTGATTACACATTTCAAACACCGGCATGTTCACGAATCCAATCGCTTGCCGCCATCACGCTCGAGTACACCCCGGGATAGTCAGGTTTGGCACATCCGTATCCCCACGAGACTACACCAACGAGGACCCCACTCTGGCTCACCAGCGGCCCGCCTGAATCTCCTTGACATGCATCCTTGCCTCCTTCAATGTAACCCGCACATATCATACGATCTGTCACGCCGCCGTAGGTTTCATATTTCTTCGAGCACAGATCGTGGTTGACGATTGGAACCTCTGCCTGGCGTAACCACATTCGCGACTCATTCTCGTTCTGGGTATTACCCCATCCGCTTACGCGGCATAGATCCCCGTCGCCGTATGTCTCTTCCGCGCCGGGTAGTTTAACGGCCTGTATGGTATCGTCAAAGCGTAGTTCTTTGGAAAGTTGGAGTAGCGAATAGTCATAATCCACGGACGAGTAGTTGAATTTCTCATGCTGCACGATCTTAGAAACGGTCATCATCTCGCCCCCCGAATCGGCTTGTGATGTTCCCAGTCGAATCTTGAACTGTTCTGCTTCCTTGCCACTGGAATAGAAGAAAACCACTAATCCCTTGCTGACGAATCAAAATGAGGCTATAAAACTCACGCTGTACAGTGAGCCGCAGTGAGAACCCACTTGGGTGAGATTATCGATCCGCCACAGATGTGCGACGAAGTCTGCAGGGATACTTGGTATGGCGCGTCTGTAATGTTAATTTTATACCCGCCAACTATTCTTCCGTCCAACTTGGGCTTGTCCGATTTTGACTGAAGACATGCACCCTCCACAAGGACCAGTGTTGCTAGGAACACCAGGCAAATTCTTGACGTTGTCATTGTTGAAGAAAGACTTTTCCCTCCAAGCTGCCGTCGGTTGGTTTTATACAAACCCGCACGTCTAGATAAGCATATATGCCCCCCTGGCAAGAATAGGTGTTAATAGCTGCGATAATGCTTATCTCTTCGCAACAACGGGCGAAGCTGCCTGGGGTTAGCACTTGACTTAGTTATTCAAAATAAGGTCGTGCACATGTTAGACGAGGCACTTGGAGTATATCTTTCCAGATCGCAGAATTAGTCGGCACTGCGCCAAGCTAGATAAGCAGGAAGTACTTTTCTACACGAAAATCAGAAGCCACTTAGGAGGATATATATTTTATTCAACTAATTGGTAATAAATAAAACCTACAAAGAGACTAGTATCTGTATTTGGTGGAGTAATCTTTCGGCGACACCACCAGACCTCGGCCCTTTCTCGCGCCACGATATACGGTCTCGATGATGTCTATCATTTCTTGCTTGTCTTCCAGCGGCCAGTTAATCTTATTGTTGTTACCAGTTCCCAAATCAATCATGATGTGTTTGTTGCGGAAGAAGAACATCACAGTGCAGGGATCGTACAATTCGTACATTTTGTTAAAATCAGGAACTTCGGTGATATCAACGAGATAGATGACGGCAAAGTTTTTAACCTTTTCGGCTATGCTGTACATGACTTCATCCATTTTCATACAAGCGGGATCCCAATCGTGTCCAAAGCGGATTACCTACAGACAAGAAATTAGCCAAGAGCAGGTAATGGACTGAATGGACTTACCACAACGCGGTCTTCTTCAGAGAGGATGGCTTGGTCTACCTGCCATCCGTTGTGTAAATGTGGTAACATATACGACATGGTTGTTTATGGTTTTTATTACTCACAACTTAAATCAAAAAATCCAAAAAGCAGAAAACTTAATAAAAGCAATCACAGACGCATGTAAACAGATCCGAAAACAGCTGACAGTTTAATTGTTTGACAGCAACGAAATGACTAGAAAATTATTTCGATACTCGAATGCTAACAGTGAAGCCAATAAACTCAATTGGATCGAATATTTTTTTAAATATTTAAATATTGCTTCTTGATACTTACCTATATTATGTTATACATACCTAGCATTCTCATTTAGGAATAATTAGATTTCGAAGGAAAAAAATATGGGATATATGAATACGCAGGCCAAGTTCGTTTTTGATCTATTACTTCTTATTTTATTATAGCCCAGGCTACAAGCATGCACGATTCGCGGGATATTGTTCTCCCTTTTCCACACGCCAACGTACAAAACCACACCACTGCACTCTTCAACAACTCTCCCCGCGGGACGGCTGTTAGGTATGTATTACTTCACAGGGCTAGTTAGCGATTTATGCTGTATTTCGAGCGGCGAGCTCTTATGCTCTTCTCTCTGCTTCGGCTTGACGTAGCTTCGTTTGTATAAGCGCAATGTACGAGCAGAGCTCGTTCCAGTTATCCACAGAGTCCATCATGTAGGCGACCAGGTTTTCGAGGCTTGGTAAGTTAGCGCTTGTCTGTCCTGCGCGAAACGACTACAGTCAAAAACTACGTGTTCTGCGTCCTCCTCAGCATTTGGACATTGTGGACACAGTGGGGAATAATCATGTCCAAATTTGTACAGGAACTTTCTGTAGCCGCCGTGTCCAGACAGAAACTGCGAAAGGTGGTAATTACAGTTTCCTGCTGATCTTGATGTCCAAGTTTTGATAATGGGAATGAGCCTGTGCGTCCATCTTCCTTTTGTGGAGACATCCCATTTAACTTGCCACATTACTATGGATGCCGCCCGTTTTTCTTCTTTTATGCGCCTGGCCTGTTGTCGGTCAGACGTTAGCCTGCGGTGTATCCTCATGAGCTCGTCTGCCAGGATGTCGATGGGTAGCATTCCTGACGAACGATGCATCTATAAACTGACGTTATCATCTGTTTCAGTTGTCTGCCTGCGAGTGTACCAGCCCATATCGGAGCAGCGTACAGTAGAACTGAACTGACTACCTTTGAGAGTAAGAATCTGTGCGCATATCCGGGACCACCTAAATTCGGAAGGTGCTTCACTGATTTCTTAGACCTAATAGTCTGATCGCCGACTAAAAATCTCGCATGTTCCACCTTCTTGCAACTGGTTGTGCCTCCGTTTTGAGCCGCTAGTTCCAGGCCGGCACTTACCAACAAATCTTTCACCTTAGAGATGGCTGTGTTCGTGGCAACCTCCATTTCCTCTATATGTTTGGCCACTGTGACAATGGCAATGTTGTCAGCAAAGCCGGTGATTTGTATTCCAACGGGAAGCGCTAGTCGTACAACGTCATCATACATAATGTTCCACAATAGGGGTCCAAGGACTGATCCCTGCGGGACTCCCGGCGTTATGCTATATACTTGACGCCCTCATCGGTGTAGTAGCTAAGCCTCCTGTTGTTGAAGTAGTTCATTACTATTTTCAGCAATTAGGGAGGAGTACCCATGGCAATTAAGGACATTTGTATGTGTCCAGTTCGCTGAGTTAAAAGCATTTTTAACGTCCAGCGGTTCTCCAGGTGTCTTTTTACTTTTAGGCAGTGGTACCAAGTGCTGCAGTTTCCACTGTGTGGGAAAGACTTCCTCTTGTAGACATTTCCTCAAAGTGTGCTGGAAAGCGTCTGGCCTGGCCTTAATCACCGCTTTGAGGGCCTTATTTGGGATGCCATCAGATCCGGGTATTTTGCTGTTTTTCACCTTAGAGACAGCTTTGTATAGCTCCTCCCTCGCTCGCCCGTTGTGCTGATCCTTGCCGTGCTGCTACTAGTAAGCGGTTGACCCCGTGGAAAGAGGTTAGCATTTCAGGGTTTGTTATCGGCAGACCTCTATTATTCCTCATCCTTTTGGTTACCACTATGTATGCTTTACCCCAGGGATCTATATCGGCCTCCTTGCTTGGCTTTCTTTTAGAGCTTTCGCTAGCTCACCTCTCACTAGCTTAAATTGGAGAAGTCGCTCTTGGAAATCTGGCCTGTATCTGAATCGTTGGGATTTCCTTCGCGCTCTGAAACAAATTGCTCTTAGCCTTTGGATATCCTCGTTGCACCAGGAGCATGGGAAGCCTCTTTTGCTGCGTCATATGCTATAGTTAGCGCCTGCTTCAACTGCTGCCATGATCTCATCTCTTAGGATCTCTTCAAAGAAATCGTTATCAAAGGAGGAGTGCTTGCACTTGGGTCCTGTTTGGTTTGGACGCTGACTGTGTTTTCTGTCGTCAATCTCCATTATAATGATTTGGTGATCGTTGTGCGTGTAGTCCTTGCTCACTCCCCATGTTGTTTTTTTTCGTGAGAGAGAGACCCACAAAGGTTATATCGACTACTGACGACCTACCAGCTTTGCGGAAAGTGCTTGAAACACCTGTATTAACCAGGTTTACACCAAGACGCGCAAAAGTTTCCAGAAGGATTTGGCTTGCAATTTACGTTTCCTAATTACCTTGACCGATTAGGTGGTGATTCTTGAGGATTGCTCGTGTTGTTTGAAAATGCAGTATCAATAGAAGCTTTCTTATGCTTAGTCCTGGCCAGAAACCAGAACGAGACGTACGTCTTTCGTACATTTTTCCCGACGACAGCCTGAAATTTTGAATGAAGTCCAGGCTCGTAGCGACAAAATCCCTTACAAACGAACTCTATCCGTGAATACGTGTGAGCTCATTTCATTTTACCGCAGTATACTCCTGCCACATCCCACATCCCATTGAATGATTCCGATAAGTCCTTCTGCGAAGAGATCAAATCCCTGAGCGCGACCAGCAACTTAGGAAAATCGCTAAAGCTGGATGTATTCACAAAGTCCCGGGAAATCAGACTGCCAATTACTCGTTGCACACTCCCTCATTGGAAACTGCGACTGAAACGATGAAAACAACTCGGCGTAACTGGTTTATTGAGTACGCGTGGAGACTAATGAAGCTATTGAATTTGCTGTGGCATCTTTCGATGGCTTCAAGTCGCCAGGCACTGATGGGATATACCCTTTTATACTGCAAAAAGGTATAAGACAGCTGCTTCCTGCTCTGAAAAGAATTTTCACTGCTAGCCGGGCACTTGCCTGTATGCCTATTCCTTGGCGCGCGGTGAAAGTGGTCTTTATTCCCAAAGTAGGGAAAGAAGATAACTCACTCGCCAAGACTTTTAGACCAATCAGTCTAACATCCTGCTTGCCGCAAAGCATGGAGAGATTAGTAGAGTTGCATGTGCGCAAAATTGCCCTTCGAATGCATCCTCTCTCGGACATCCAACATGCTTATCAGCGCGGAAAATCCTATGAGACTGCGCTTCAAATCCTAGTTGAGAGAATTGAATGAGCTCTCGAAGGGAAAGAGTACGTACTAGAGATTTTCGTCGACATTGAGGGAGCTTTTGATAACGCTACTTTCGACGCATGTCTAACGCTGCTAGACGGCATGGCGTAGATGAAGCACTGGTTTTGTGGATCAAAGCAATGCTTGTGCACAGGACATTGATCGCTGATGCTGGCCTCGAACAATGTGTCAAGTCTGGAGTAGACAGGGGCTGCCCGCAAGGTGGCGTCTTGTCTCTGTTATGGTGCATGGTGGTCGACTCCCTGCTCGATGCTCTCAATGTTTCTGGAATCTATGCCCAGGCCTATGCGGATAATGTTGCTGTTCACTCTGTCGGCTCATGTTTAGCGACTGTCTGTCTCAAGGCGCAGGCCGCGTAAGATTTGATCGAGGACTCGTGCACGAGTAATGAGCTGTCAGTTAATCCCCTTGAGACTGATGTTCTTTTCACATGTTGAGTCAAAAACCACCAAAGCGCTGTCAGCTTTTTGACAATGCAAAGGTGCTTTTGGCAAAACCTGGGGATTATCGCCGAAAAATGGGCCTCTGGATCTATGTATATGCCAATGATAAGACCGGTAATCTCATATGCATCGGTTGTTTGGTGTCCCAGCAGTACGGGGGCTTTCATGGCCATGCACTATGTTGTGAAGCACAGGTGGAAGGGAAAAAGCAAATGCGTCTGCAGTGATAGTCAAGTTGCACTAAAACTATGTCCAACCCCCTATCCAACTCCAAATTAGTGCATAAACTCAAGGCCTTTTTGAACAAAGTCGGAAGACTAAATTCACTAAGGCTTGTATGGGTCCCAAGTCACTCTGGGATCCCAGGAAATGAGATCTCCGATGAACTCACTAGAAGGGGCTCAGAGGAAAGTTTCTCAGGGCCTGAACCTGCCTAAGGTCTACCTGCCTCCACGGTCAAATCCGACATCAACTATTGGGTCTATTGCATAAGTCGTAGACGGAGGGAATAGGATGCTGGATGACTAAGCGCGTACGCCCTGATGTCTGCAAGAAGTCCGCAACAATCTTCTTATCCTTAAGGAGAAATGTTTGCAAAAGGCTTGCGGCGTTATTATTAAATATCAGGCAAATTAGTTAAGAAATACGGAGCTAAGGCAATACGTCCGTCTGTTGACCCGTTGACATTTCAAATATTTTTTTACTTCTTTTATCTGGATAACCTATTCCCTAAGTAGAATTTAGTCTAATTTCTACTTCAGGAGGTTAAAAATTGTGAAAACAAAGAGTTGATTGCACCAACTCGATAGATGTGTGTGTTTAATTCTTATTTTAGTTTGTTGCGCTTCACTAGTCGCCTGAACGCTGTGTTCTTAGTTTTTTTTTTTTTTCTTGTGACACATGCATTGACACATTCCAAATGTCAGACGTTGGACCTTTCCGTTTAAAGGGTTTAACAACACGTTGCCAATTTCCGTACGGCTCTGTGAAATAATTTGAATTTCATTAAAGGAGTTTATTTAAATATAACTCATTTGAATTAAAAGGTCTTAACTTGGGTGCGCACGTAAATATTTCGTGAGAAATGGTAAGTATTGCGGCAAAGTCAACGAGGAATTCGCGGAACATTCTTCGGTTTCTGACGCAACATTGTAACTCCTGATCGGAATGTGGCCATTCGTCCTATTTTGGACTCCTTTTACCTCCTATTGAATCTGTCCTTATTGATCAAATATTTTCGCTTCCAGGGAACAGTTGAACGCAAGGGAACATTTAAGGTTGAATACCTGCAAGAAATCGAAAAAGAGGTTCAAGCCAAGTGGGAAGCGGAGAAGATCCATGAATCGAATGCACCTGTAACTCCTAGAAAGAGCATGGACGAAAAGTTCTTTGTGACTTTTCCGTTCCCATATATGAACGGGCGCCTTCATCTTGGTCATACATTCTCCCTGTCCAAGGCCGAGGTATGTATCGTCAGACACTGGAAAATGTTGCTGCTTGTTTCTATGACAGTCCTTCTCGGCATAGTTTGCAGTGCGTTACAACCGTCTTAAAGGCAAGCACGTCCTCTGGCCGTTTGGTTTCCATTGTACGGGAATGCCTATTAAAGCATGCGCCGATAAGCTGAAGAGGGAAATAAAGGATTTTGGCTGTCCGCCAAAATTTCCGGTATTCGAAGAACCAAAAACGCCTGAGAAGGAAGACGTAGACGTGCCAAAGAACAAATCCAAGGGAAAGAAGAGCAAAGCAACCGCAAAAGCCGGTTCTGCCAAGTACCAATGGCAAATCATGCAAAGTCTCGGACTAAGTGATGAAGAGATCAAGAAATTCGCTGATGAACAGTACTGGATCGACTATTTCCCGCCTCTTGCCATCAAGGATCTAAAGCGCACTGGTATTCATGTGAGTTGCTTACACCTCTAACTAACAGTTCCTTTGCTCATATCTGTTCCGTTTCAGGTTGATTGGAGGCGCATATTCGTGACGACTGACGTGAATCCGTATTTTGATTCATTTGTACGTTGGCAATTCCTCCATCTCAAAAGTCGCGGAAAGGTCATGTACGGCAAACGATACACAATATACTCACCGAAGGATGGCCAGCCCTGTATGGATCATGACCGCTCAACGGGAGAAGGTGTTGGCCCACAGGAATACACACTAGTTAAGATGAAGGTGCTCAATCAACCTGACGTTTTTAAGTAAAGTTTCCCTTGGTCCACAACTGTTGACGAGTGATAAATCGTTTTTTATATTTCCAGGTCCATCAAGTCTTCGGTGTATTTAGTAGCAGCTACACTGCGTCCGGAGACCATGTATGGCCAGACGAATTGTTGGGTGCACCCCGACATCAAGTACATCGCCTTCAAGAGTTCGCGTAAGGATGAAGTGTGGATCAGTACTCGTCGCGCAGCTCGCAACATGTCGTACCAAGGCCTCACTAGCGTCGAAGGTGAAATCGAAGTTCTGGCCGAAGTTACAGGCCAGCAACTACTTGGACTGCCCCTTTCTTCTCCACTGACATCTCATAAAGTGATTTACACTCTGCCGATGCTTTCGATCCGCGAGGATAAAGGCACCGGCATCGTATCATCGGTACCGTCGGACTCACCCGATGACTACGCAGCCCTCATGGACCTTAAGAACAAAGAACCTTTTCGACAGAAGTATGGCATCAAAGACGAGATGATTATGCCCTATTCCCCCATTCCAATAATCGATATTCCCACCCTGGGTAACCTGGGCGCCGTCAATCTCTACAACACCCTAAAGATCCAGAGTCAGAATGACAAAGAAAAGCTTCTCGAGGCAAAAGAAGTGATTTACCTGAAAGGCTTCTACGACGGAGTCCTGCTTGTGGGTGAATATGCTGGAAAGAAAATCCAAGACGTGAAAAAACAACTCCAAAAGCTACTGATTGACAAAAACGAGGCGGAGATTTACTACGAACCGGAAAAGACCATTATGTCTCGGTCAGGAGACGAATGCGTAGTCGCCCTATGCAACCAGTGGTATCTTAATTACGGCGAGCCCGAATGGCAGAGCCAGGCGCTAAAGAATCTGAAAAACCTGGAAACCTACCACGAAGAGGCCCGCAACAATTTCGAAGCCTGTCTGAATTGGCTGCATGAATACGCATGCTCGCGAACATACGGTCTAGGAACCAAGCTTCCTTGGGACGAACAGTGGCTTATTGAATCACTCTCGGACTCGACTATCTACATGGCTTTCTACACCGTCAGTCATTTGCTTCTGGGCGGTTCATTCAAAGGTGAACGGCCAAGTCCTTTGGGAATTGCCGCGAAAGACATGACTCCTGAAGTTTGGGATTACATTTTCTTCAAAGAAACGCCGGTTCCTAAAAGCACTACCATCAGGAAGGAATCTCTGGATATTCTGCGCCGTGAATTCGAGTACTGGTACCCGGTCGATCTGCGAGTTTCCGGCAAGGATCTGATTCAGAACCATCTGACGTTCATGCTTTATAATCATTGCGCCATTTGGCCCAATGACGAGACGAAGTGGCCGCGAGGAGTTCGTGTTAACGGTCATCTTCTTCTCAATTCCATGAAAATGTCTAAGTCGGACGGTAATTTCCTCACACTCTACGAGGCTATCGAAAAGTTTTCTGCAGATGGTATGCGCCTGTGCCTGGCCGATGCAGGGGACAGTGTCGAAGACGCCAATTTTGTTGAAACCACTGCCGACGCGGGCATCCTACGCCTGTACACATTCATCGAGTGGGTCAAGGAAATGTTGGCATCACGGCCGATACTACGCAAGGATGGCAAATACACCTTTAATGATGAGGTCTTCCTTAGCGAAATGAGCCTGAAGACCAAGCAAACCGATGAAAATTACCGCAAGATGCTGTTTAAAGAAGCCCTCCGTTCCGGTTTCTACGAATTGCAACTGGCACGTGATAAATACCGTGAGTTGTGCGCTAACGTGGGCATGCACGAGAAACTCGTGTTTGAGTTCATTCGTCGTCAGGCACTTCTGATGGCACCCATCTGCCCACATGTGGCGGAGCATGTTTGGACTATGCTGGGCAACGACTCGAGTATCATGCACGCTCAATGGCCAGATGTCGGTGAAATCAACGAACTTGACATCCAGGCTTCGGAGTACCTCATGGAGGCGGCCCATTCCTTCCGGTTGTGCGTGAAGAATCTTCTACAAGTGAAAGGCAAAGGTGGTAAGGAGAAACCCATCAGTCAAAAGAGTCAGAAACCGAAAACTGGCATCATCTGGGTGGCGAAGACCTATCCTCCATGGCAGTGCTGTGTACTGGATACCATGAAGGAGCTCTACATGGAAACGAACGCTCTGCCGGAGAACAAGGTAATCGCGTCGACTTTTCAAACGAAGGTCGAACTCAAGAAGTACATGAAACGTGTGATGCCTTTTGCCCAGACAATCCGCGAGAAAGTGGAGCTCGGGAAGGGTCTATCGGCTATGGCCACCACACTAGAATTCGATGAACGTCAAATCCTGGTCAATAACCTGGACTATTTGAGGAATACCCTTGACGTAAGTAGTAAGCCTTTGTTGTTAATATTGAAATACTAATTGGGTTGATCGGTAGCTGGAATCCATTGAGATAAAGTACACAGATGATCCGTCAGCGCCTGAGAAAACACGCGAGGAAGTTCGTCCAGGAGCTCCGTTCATCGAATTCATTGTATCGTCATCCGTCCCTATAACTCTGGCGAATCCTATTGAAGGGTCAGGGCTTTTTACTGTCAATTTTGTTGTCTCGGAAGGTGATACCGTCAAGTCATTAATAGAAAAACTTGCTCAGCGAATCGAGCTCAAGGGTGAGTAGAAACTCGATTTTCTCAAATAAAGTGGCGCTCATTGCCATGTTTTTTGCATAGAGGTTAGTGCGCTGAAGATCTGGCGATTCGAGGATCCGCTGCTCGGACCCAGGAAAATCCCTCTGTTCCGAGACTACCAGACTGGAAAGGTTCCACTAACTGAAGGCAATTTTGTTTTGGATCTCCAGAAGCAAACCATTATGATGGAAATCGATGGAAAGCTGCAGAACATTGGAACGGATTTTATTTACGTTGTAGACTAAGAAAGACTAAGGAAATGAGCATTTATGGATTTTTACTTCGCCTTTCGCGTTTTGCAAAACTATAATTTATTCTGTCTTTATCGAGTATTGAAATAAAGATGCTGAATTGTAAACATTTTCAATTTGAAGTCTTTTAGTGGTCTTAAAAATGTTGTTATATGAGTAGTCGGGCAGTACAAGTTCTAATATTCCAACTAAGCTAAATCGTTCGCTCTTCGGGCGCCTTGTCGGGACGGAGGGGCTTAAGAGGTCAATGACCTCGAACTAAGACCCGGAGAACAGAGTTTTTGATGGATGAATGGACAAACAAATGGATTATAATACTCCAGGTGGCACTCGCAATAGCGAAAATACACCCGCGATCTCCCTGATCGCGGCCGGGGCAAGGATTATGGAAGCCCCACCACTCATTCTTAACTCTCCGGCAGCCCGGAACGACACCGACTCCTGTGGCTCATTGTCCGACCACCTGGTTGGACTGAGCATGAGTGGTGCTACCAACGAAGGCGACACCGACTATGGCGCGGCACGGGAAACCGCTGAGATTGAACAAACCCCAGAATTGACACGCACTGTAGATTGCACTGCTAAGTGCCAAAAAAGAAGGAGAAAGAGGCGTGCCCGAAAATCGTGCAAAGAGGCTGGCACAGCCGAAGGCACGAAAATTGAAGTCGAACCTCTGGGAAAGGCAGTTAAGAGGATTAGATCGGCGGAGGTATCCCCTACCGAAACCCATCCGACCCTCTCATCTGCAGCCCCCGCACTTCTTGGCGGCAGAAAGCGTCGGCGGCTAGTAAAGGCTGCTGCAGGAGGCACAAGCATGCCAGCACTTTCGGCATGCTCCTCAAACACTCCTCCTCTTATTGGTGACGGTCAAATCCCCAATAAGAGCGTGCCAAGTTCCAAAACTGACGGAGCTGGAGGTGTTCAGGGTTCTGTTATGGCCGGCGCCACCGTCGAAAAAGGCGATGATGCTGACAGACAGACACTGATCACAGAAGGCGAAGCGGTCTCGGATCACAACAACCCTCAAGCTGGCAGAGCTGTTCCAAAGCGGCGTCGGAAGGGAGCAGGAGCTCGGACCGAAAAAGGTAAGAGCGCTCGCAAACGGAAGACGGCCGCCGGGGACAACCTTGTTAACTTGGATTACTTGGATTCCGGGAAAACCCGGAAACAAGCTGAAAGTGCTGACGCGACTACGTGCGCAGAACCCTTGACTCGACATGAGGGCCTGGACTGTCTATTCCTACAAAGAGAAAAAGACATCTCTGAAAAAAGAGGGCTTCACTCTGGTTGTGGGATTGGACAACGGCACTGTCGAGACCCTGAGTCCGCGTACGATTCACGCTCCTACTTCGGCCTTGGTAGGATTTTATTCCATTTTGATGTCAAGTATTCGAAGGATGGAACGTGTTCCGCAGTCTAAATCTGTGATTTTTACTCAGATTAATCTACGAGTACAGCATTGCAAGGCTGCTACTGCTCTTCTCAGCAGCATGCAGTAGTACAAATCATTATATTGTATCCATTCAGGAACCATGGGTGTGGAATAAACGCCTGTGTGGTCTTGGTGGTATATTGATGCTACGATCCTTTATGATGAGCGATCCGAAAGGCCCAGGGTCTGCCTCATCATATGGAACGCGGTATCGGCAACCAAACTTGGTCAATTTTGTGGACAAGATCTGGTGGCTGCGAGAGTTAGCTACAGAGCGCACGGAGAAATTGAACACTTCGTCGTGGGGTCTGCTTACTTCCCCTACGAATCGGTACTGCCCCCGTCACCTAAGTCGGTTTCTGATTCATAGAGTACTGTGAAGCCCGAAGGATTGGACTCATCATCTGTTGCGATGCTAATGCTCAAAACACTGTTTGGGGCAGCAGCAAATGCAACCGGAAAGGAGCCATCTCTTAAACTTCACTCTTTCGTCTGACCTTATCATCAACAATGTTGACTCTCAACCTACCTTTGTGACGGCGAGACGAGAGGAAGTGATTGACCTACTAACCCTGTCTAATAATCATGTGAAGGCCATCAAGGAGAGTCTTACCAGATGTTACGACGTCAGACCATAGATACATCGAATTCCAATTGAAGTGTGGGATCTCCCCCTCGCAGTCCAAGCGGAATCCGAGAAAGACGGACTGGGTGCTATTCAGGGAAGAGCTTGAGAAATCCACTCACGCTTAAACTCAAAACAAATCAATTGGTGGAGGATGCCGTTCATAACCTGAGCAGCACCATCACCAACTGTTTCGAACTCGCATGTCCTGTCAAAAAACCTCCCAGCAGGAAGCCGGTTCCCTGGTGGAACGCTGAGCTCCAATGTCTTCGCAGGGAAGCCAGAACTCCCGAATAGATCGCTTAAATCGAACTCGGAAGATGACTGGAATAAATATCGATCGAAGTAGAAGGAATATAAGAAGCTTATTCGTAAATCGAAGAATGATTCCTATAAGTCCTTTTGCGAAGAGATCAAATCCCTGAGCGCGACCAGCAAGTTGGTTAATGTTTTCAAACGAGGAAAATCGACAAACCTGGATGTACTCAGAGAGTCTGATGGTACCTTCACCGAGTCTAAAGCAGAAACTCTTAGTTTACTGTTGCAGACCCATTTTCCAGGAAATCAGACTGCCATCGGCTCGTTGCACACTCCCTCATTGGAAAGTTTGGTAGTACAATGGACCAGTATTTGTGTCTGAGTGCTCCAACAGATAGTAGGAGCCTCCAACAAAAAAAAAAATGAAGCTAAATCGTTGCGTAGGCTGACATGGTATTGGTTATCGGAGGCGTGCTGAGTTTGGGCCTCTGAGGAAAGGAAAGTACATCCTTGGAGGGTGATCATCAATATGATTTTCCTAGAGCAGTTTTCGTGGCGGAATTTTTCCTGGAATCCACATCAATCTCGTTGCAAGAGGTAAGTACAAACTGTGGAATCAGCAAAGTGCCGGAAGGCTGTAGTTGTAAGCGGCCGCCAGGTGCTTTAGTGATTCCCCCAAGGTTTTTTGTATAATCTGAACAAAAACACAAAAACACCGAACGGTAATTTCCAGTATTTATAAGAAATTCCTGGTTTGATGACGAGGGAGGAGCTAAATTAACAGAAATGATGAAAAGAGCTCCGGTAAGAAGTCAGCGGACACGTTTTACCTTTAGTGGTGAGCATATAAACAAATAATAGTTTAAAGGCGCGTATGGGGGAAGCAAAGTGCTAAAGTGTCTAAAGGGAAGGTGCTGGTTCATACCACGGCCCTACCACGAGCCAAACAAGAGAAACGACTATTTCCCTTCTTCCTTGTCTAACTTACATCCAACTGCTAGCTGAAGAGGCTGTGGACCCCTACTTCCCTAAACTCCTAATCCGTAAATTGAGGTATTTTAAGAAGGCATGGAAACTTTACAATCTATCCGCTACCAATGGTTCGGTGACGTTGCGACGAAAAGGGAAATGCATCCTCGTTGGGTAAAGTGTACAAAGAGCCACAAAAATGAGGAGTGCGATCTTGGAAAAGACAAGGCCGTGGGCAGAGGACAGCTCTAATGTGTCTTGTGTAGGAACCTAGGACACCCTCCAAAGTATCGGGGATATCCTAAGCTCTAGGGTATCACCATAGCTGTTCCTTAAGCCCCAGTGCATGCCTCTATGGCCGAGGCGAGGCGGATATGTGTTCAATCTAGCTCGCAATCCAAGGACAAATTGACTAGCTTCAACATCAGATCCATGACCAGGCGACCCAAGTAGATAGATAGTCTCCGCTCGCTTGGTAATAATGGGTACGCCACTAGAGAGTACCATGAAGATCCTTTCGGTGAATGTCATAGCGGCGAAGTGCGAAGGTTCCAGGTGGCATTGTGTACATTCCTCTCCGAAATGTAGAAAGAATGTACATTTTAGCGGCTCATGCACCTGAAATACTTCGATTCAATATTTTCTTCGCGGAGCTTAAGACCTGGCACTCTCTGCGCTTAAAATCGATAGATAACTTCTACATTCTGGTTGATGATGCCAACAACATGCCCAACACTAGGGGGAGCCTCCTAAGTCATTGGTAGGTTCTGCACAACACTAGATATAATTTAAAATTATTCGAAAGGGATAGTCCGTCGTATTCTAGAAGCGGTTCCTATCTGGATCTTATGCTGATGGACTCTCGACAGCGACTGATTGACACGAACGAATTGTCTTTTTTTTGCGCTAAATAGATACTAGTATCCCATACCAGTGGCATGCATGATTCACAGACCCTACCAGTTGCTTTGAGTCTGCATCTACGTACTGCACTCTTCTGCCACTCTCCTCGCGGGACTGTCGCTTACTTCGCGGGGCTGGCAAGCAATTCATGCTACTCCTGTGCTTGTATGTTTCCTCCTGCTTCTGCTGCTCTTGTTGCCTCTGCTGTTACCCTATTAAGAGAACGGCAAAGAAGTCGACGTTATTTCAACCGATTTCAGGAAAGCTTTCGATATAATCTCCCACAGACTGATACTATTCAAATTGTCCTCCCTTGGCTTCGAACCCATTTCTTTGAAGTGAATATCTTCTTACCTGGAAAATCGCTATTACAGTGTTCGTTTTAGATCTGCCTCTCTAATCCCTTTTTAGCTTCCTCAGGCGTCCCCCAAGGCAGCCACTTAGGTCCACATCTTTTCGTTTTTACCATAAACGATATTGAAATGGTGACCAAATATTCCCACATCTCACTGTATGCCGACGACACCAAGTTCTTCAAGACCATTTCCTCTAGTCATGACTCTTCCCTTATTCAATCTGATCTCAAAAGTTTTTCCATCCGGTGTTCCAAAAATTGCTTGGATCTTAACATTTCCAAATGTCAATCAATTACCTTTACTTATAGTTTCTATTCTCCTCAGCTCTGTCTGCATATTCTTGGTTATTGCGCGATATGAGCACACAATCAGCCAGTATTCCTCCGACTCAACCATTCGCTGAATTATATTTTCTGGTCCTGGTAGAGTACCCATCCAATCTGCGAAGCGTCTACATTCGAAGATCACGTGCCTCACGCCTTCCTCTTGGTTTGGACATTCTGGACAAAGAGGAGAAGTATCGTGGCCGAATCGAAATAGGTATTTATATTCTTATGTCCAAAGAGGAACTGCGTGAGGTGGTAGTTGCAGTTTCCATATATCGATTGATGTAATGAGGATATGAGTCCATCTTCCCTTTGTTGTGTTACCCAACCGAGTTTGCCATTGGGCCATCGAGTGCGACCTTTCTCCTTCCACGATTTTCCTTACCTCCCAGGCTTTGGTTGGCCTTGACGGTTTTCTCCGATCGATCCTTTTCATCTCCTCGGCGAGAATGTCAATGGGGATCGCCCCAGCAATGACAAATGCGGCTTTGTCCGAAATCGTCCGGTAGCCGCTTATTGTCCTCAGGGCACAGAGCCGGTATACCGATGACAGTTTTCGGCAAATTTCCTTTCTCGTAAGCGCTTCTGCTCAGACTGGTGCAACATACAGCATGACTCAGCTCACCACTCTATTCAGCAGAATCTTCTTTGCATGTCCTAGCCCACCAACTTTTCCTCTTCTTGGATGGCGTTACAGCTCACTGTGAGCCAGAGCCAAGCTTCTCTCATTCACTTATGTTGTTTGCGATTTATTTTTCACACTGTAGGTCTCCAGTTTAATGCCGATTCAGAACGGCGAGCGCCGAGAAGTTTTTTTTCAAGACATGTGTATTAGGGGGGGGGGGGGGGGGGGTTGGCCAATACCCCGTCGAGGAGGAGATCCACGAAGAGAACATATGATGGCGTTGGTGTCATCGGGATCCGAACCCGCACATCAAACGTCAGAGGCCGATACACTGCCCACTGCGCCACGGCGCTCTCACCAGCCCGCCCACGTTCAACAGTCTTCTGGTCACATAGTCTGCGTGTGATTCGAACTACAGTCTGTTGTCAAGCATCACTCCTAGGTATTTAACCGCTTCCTTAGATCGGATATTCTTGTTGCCGAATCGAATATTCTACGCTTGTCCTGCTTGTTATAAGAAAGGCCTCCGTCTTATGGTGTGCCAGTTGAAGGTCTGCAGATTCAAGCCGCTTCTTCGTCTAAGCATTTTTGCATAACTGCTATGAACATTTCAGGTCTCTGAATTCCGTTGGGTCCAGGCGCTTTTTTGCCTCCTACTCTGTCGATGGCTCTGTGCAGTTCGTTCAGGGTGATGGCTGGATTATTGCCAACATCTATTGTATTTATCGAACGATTATGGGTATGGTATCTGGTTGGGAAACAAATGCTCTACAATTGTTCTTAACATTGTTGGGCATGCTATTTGTGGGTACCTGCACCCTTTTAATTTGGTCATCATCATTCTATTGCCTGTGCACCATGGGTTGATATCGGCTTCGTCACAAATACGTTTAAAACATCTTGCCTTGCTCCTTTTGATTGCCCTCGCTATGTCTCGCCTCATCAGTTTAATGTATCAAGGTGTTGTTTGAAACCAACTCTTCCTCTTGACCTTTGAAATTTACGTCGAGCCTGCAAGCACTTTGCTCCGAGTGTTTTTACTTCATCATTCCACAAGTAGTATGGGGCGCCTTTCGGGTTACTGTTTTCCTTGGCATTGTCGCGTCGCAGGCTGTGGTGTTTATTTGTGTGCAACAAGTTTTCAACTGATCCATCTCCTCAAACAGTTTTCTGGCAAACAAAGTGTCCTTCCATTGTGGGCCTCTTAAATTTGGGTCTTGCCTGGTTCTTTTCTTTGTTATTTCGAAGACAATCGTCAGGTTGTCGCTATGACTATAGTCGTTGCTAGCATGCCTGTTCATATTACGCAGGATAGGGTAGTTGGCGAAGATTAGATCGATGATGGACCCCGTTC
The DNA here is from genome assembly GCA_958301585.1 of Merodon equestris. Lineage (NCBI taxonomy): Eukaryota > Metazoa > Arthropoda > Insecta > Diptera > Syrphidae > Merodon > Merodon equestris. The sequence goes on from OY284416.1 coordinate 52,517,652, forward strand.
CAGTTTTGCGATACGTATTGGCCTGCCCCCTATTAGCTATGCCTACCCTTAGAGATGCGAATATTTCAAGGAGTATTCGTCCTCTCGCATTGGTGAGCCTGCTACCCCATTCCGTCGCCCATGCATTGAAATCTTCGTCAAAGACATACATATACGAGTATTAGGTGAGACCTACCTCATGAGTAATTCCTTTGAGATGCCGGTACGAAAAAGATCCCAGTTTGCTTTACCCAGCAGTGATATACTTTTTTGTTAAGCCAGAAACATTTTCTTTTATCTTGTTTTTAAACAAATCTGTTTTAAGAAATAGTTTTTGAGAAATTAATTTTCAAACTCAAAATTTGAAACAAAAATCACATCTAGGCAATTTAGAAAACACCAAAGTGAGCCTAGGGACACTGCCGCTACTTTCTGAGGTCAAACCGGCGGACCCCATGAGCGGACCAGTAGGAATGCAGTTAAGTGGGAAGGTTATGGTCCTACACTTCTGACCATAACAACGCCGGAAAAAGGAAAAGAAGAAGAAGAATGTGTGGGGATTCATGAAGAATTATATTTACGAAGTGAAAATAGTACCTTTGGAACAAGTGAAAGAACGGATTGAAGTCGCTGGAGTCAAATTGCACGAAAATTTGTCAAGCATAAACTTATGTGCAACCATTAGAAGGAGATATAATCTTTGCCTTCTAAAAAAATAGGGATCATATTGAAAATTTATTATAATAAAACTCCGAATTTTTTAAAGATAATAAAAAGAGGTCAATGTTTCATACATTAATTTGCCTACAAGTCCAGCCGCGTTAAAACCAAAAAAAGGTTTTTTTAGAAAAAAATGTTTCGGGTTTTTTTTTAATTTCTCAGAAACTACAAGACATTTTTGCATCCGGTTTTCTATTTTTAACTAAAAACTAATAGGAGAATTGAATTTTTGAAAAAAAAATAGTACTTAATTACATACAATTTTGAAAAAAAAATAGTTCGAATTTTTTTTTTAATTTTTTTTTTCAAAATTTTGAGTTTGAAAATTAATATCTCAAAAACTGTTCCTTAAAACAGCTTCGTTTAAAAACAATATGAAAGAAGAGGTTTCTGGCTTTGCAAAAAAGTATATCGCGGCATTGTGGATGTAACTGTTGATTTTTAATAATTTTTTTTTCCAAATTAAGTCAATTTTTTAGAAAATTGCTCCTCCCAGCTAAACGGGGGAGCCAGCCCTGAGATAACGATGAAACTTTCCACAGGTGTACCGCGTTTTTTTAGTTTCTCAGAACCACAGAATGTACTTCAGGATTTCAAGTCGCCTGGCAATATAATTGGAGTGTTTATTCCGTTCATTACATCTTCGAAGCCGTATTGATAAATATTGATCGAGGGGAATTCAGAGAGAGAAATAACTGTTTTATATTGAGATTTATTTGGACTCCTATTGCTAATAAATTTGAATTTATTTTGAAGGGTGTATGGGAGAGATTTATGAATGAGGAGGTATACCCCTTGTTTGGAGGTTGAGTGTGAATTAAAATTGTGAAAGTATCAGGAATATCGTTTAGGTGGGAATGGTGTGAAGTTGACTGGGATATGGTTTTCTTGAAGTGAAATAATGTTTGGCTTTATATCTTTGTAAGTTCGTGTAAATCTTTGAAGTAACCTTTAAGGATCTATTGAAGAATACTGAGAGGCTGATGTGCGGTGAGTGTACGAGGGTAGTCCGATAAGTACTTAGCCTACAAAAGAAAAAAATTTTTTTTGGAGAAATGGCGATTTATTTTTCAATATAATCTCCCTTTAGCTCTACACTTGACCCAGCGATGCTCCAACTTCTTTAACCCGTTTTCTCGAGGTCTGCAAAATAGGCCTCCGTGGCGGCGATGACCTCCTCATTCGACTGAGATTTCTCCCCGGCGAGTGACTTTTTCAAGTTTGGAAACAAAAAGAAGTCGCACGGGGCCAAATCTGGAGAATACGGTGGATGGGGCAGCAGTTCGTAGCCCAAATCGACCAATTTGGCCGTGGCGAGGGCGGAGGTGTGAGCCGGTGCGTTATCATGGTGGAAGAGCACTTTTTTCTACGCCAAGTGGGGCCGTTTTTTCTTCAATTCTGCGTCGAATCGGCCCAATAATTAGGCATATTACAGCCCTGGGACCGTTTTGCCCTTCTTCAGGTAGTCGATGTGGATGACATCTTGTGAATCCCAGAAAACGGTGGCCATCACCTTTCCAGCCGATGGGACAGTCTTCGCCTTCTTCGGAGCATGTTCGCCGGGTGAAGTCCACTGTTTCGACTGTTCCTTGGTCTCTGGTGTGTACCAGTGGATCCATGTTTCGTCGACTGTCAGAAACTCCTTCGGATTGCGCTTAAACAGCGTCAAACACTGATCTGAAGTGGTTGCGCTTGTTGTCCGGTGTGAGCAAACGCGGCACCCATCGCGCCGACAGCTTTCTCATGCCCAAAATTTCATGCAGGATATGACCCACGTGATCTTTTGGAATGCCTACTGTCTCAGCTATCTCGCGTACCTTCAATCGGCGGTCTGCCAATACGAGATCGTGGATTTTTGTCACGTTATCCTCTGTGGCAGCCGTTTTCGGGGCACCTGGACGTGGCTCATCAAAAACCGACGTGCGACCACGTTGAAACTCGTTAAACTAATTTTTTCTCCGTCGCCATCGAAGGAGAAGAGTCACCGTACACAGCATCCAAACACTCTTTGATTTCGCTGCCCGATTTCCCTTTCAAAAACATGAATAGAATCACCGACCAATATTGCTCTTTTTCCATTTTTCAAATGGTCAAAACAAAGCTACGTGTCCGATCCGGCTGAAAGTAGCCGACAGTAGCCGTCTACTAGAATGTACTACACGATAGTAAGTTGCTCTTGCGATATTGGCGTCATCTGGCGGTGAGGCGAAGTGCTTATCGGTCCACCCTCGTTCACATTTTTTTAACGCAACACGTTCTCTGGGGATGAGGTAAATTCAAGGTGGTATAATCATTCGGATGTTTGTGATGATGACTTCAGAATGCAGGTGCTGAAGCAGGCAGGCTCTGCTCGTGTAATCATTGGTAAATTCTACTGTTGTGGAATCTGGGAAATAGTCACAGAATTATAAACTCCTTGTAATCGCTGTGTGTGGCCTTTCCGTTCAAAATGGTAGAGCGTTAGTGGATCTCGATAATTTTGAATTCAATGAAACTTGTTCGCCATATCCGCTTGTAGGTAAGAAACGGTAAGGACACAAAATGTGTAAGTAGGAATAAATTCCTTTGCATCAACCTTTATTATAAATTTTTTTCATACATTTTAGGAAATAAAACGTAACTAATTTTAAGGCCGAAATTATAAAGAGCAATCAAGCTTCATCGCAAAGTGGACATGCACCAAGTGCGGCCGTGAACGATAGCGCTGTAGCGACGGCATTAGGCGAGTCGTACCCTTCCATGACCCTTAATTAAGGAATATGGAGTCTTCGACGTCGAGTCTTCGTTGCCAGCTTTCTCATTTTAGCTAATTCTTTGCTGGAGATCGTCAATGTACTTAGGATTTCAAAGAAATGATATTACTCTGAAAGTTAATTGTTTTTGATGGCTTTATTTTCGCAGGTAGGGGGGTAACAACATTTTAATGTCGGGCAAGAAAATAAATATAGGATTGAACGTTAAAAGAGACAGCATTTTTGTTGTGGCGATGCGTGAATCGGTTTCTGAGAGATAGATATTAATGGTTTATGACCAGACTCAACAATTACTTTCTTTCCCCAGATGTACATATTGTGCGTATCTCGCTTGAATACATACATATCTGTTAAGGATTTTGAAGCGTACGCTACTGGATGACCTTCTTGTACAATACTGGCATGCATTGCAAATGAATTGTCATCAATTTGTATATTCACTCCTTTGGTTACGTAGTAAAGCTTGAGTACTGAAAAGTTGGTAATAACGCTTGTTGTCTTTTATTTTAGTGAAAGGACATTGATTTAGTAATAAAGTGTACAATGGTGCGTATTATTTTATAAATTTACAGAAATACGTAGATTTTCCCAGCTTCCTTTGAAGTTCGGTTTTGTTTCTTGACGACTTTAAACAATTTATCCCTTCAATTTTCTTTCAGTATCCAAGTGCATTCTATCGCTGCTAATGAGGTGGCCGAGGAATTTCATCGAAGTTTGCCCAAATTTGCATTTACTTTTGTTGAGCTTCAGTTCATTTTCCTCCACGATTTTAAGAACTTTCTTCTTTTATGTCTAAAGCGTCGTACACACGATCAAAGTTAATTAATGCGTATAATTGACGGATTTTTTTGTCAAGTAATATTGATGCAAAATCACCTTTCATCTAGCAATGAACATTGACAACAATTTTGCGTAAATTCTGTTTATTCGTTTTATATGTGTCTGCGAGAATGGACAACAAGACTTCCGACTGTGGCATTTTTATCAATTTATGATAGTTCTTCCCGCAATTTCTCATGCGGTATTAGCTTAAAATCTTTATTTATATATTCCGGTAATTTTACTTTCCACAAACACTCATTGTCTCGATACATTTTTATAGATCGACTTAAAAATTTCCGTGTACATTGTAGAAAATCAGACATCTCGCTTCTACAATTAATATTTCGCCAATAAACGCATTGACAAATAATATTGATGTGTATGGTGCACATCATCAATCTAGATACATACAATGAAAATTGACGAAAAGCAAAACTGATTTAAATCTATAGCTCAAAGTCTGAGGTTTGGAATTCAATATATATGCCAAATTGCCGCTCCGCCTTTGCATGGAAATAGTCATTGCTCTTACATAGAGCTATCCAACAAGAGGTGTCATTTTAATTCAATAAGAAAACGCACTGTTTTTGCCAAAAGGGTTAATACTTTTATTTTAATCTATAGCTCGGAATCTGAGGTAAGCTATGGAGTACAATATATGCCAAAGTTCCGCTGCGTCCTTGTCTAGAAAAAGTGATTGCTCCTACAAAGGGCTATCCAACAAGAGGTGTCAATTTGATTCAATAAGAAAAAGCTGTATTTTTGCGAAAAGAGCTCGATTCCTCATCGATACAGGCTTTACTAATTTGCACCTTTAGTTTTCCGGCACTTAAGTAATCTTTAATCCAAAGTGCTAGCTTTCCTCGAACGCCTACCGTATGAAGTGCTTCTAAGATTTTGTGGTGGCTCAAAGTGTCGAATTCTTAACTGAAGTCAAGGAAAAGCACTAAGACATGATGGCGATTAATGAGACGAGATCTGCAAAGTTACCCAGTAGTTACCATATTGATTTTAGCTTAGAATATTATGCTTTTCAATAAAGTCCCAAATTCTACTAACCACAATGTGTTCCATAATCTTTTCCATTGTTGGCAAAATGGCTATGGGACGACAGTTTTCTGGCTGATTTTTATACAGAGTGCGCCATCTCATATGGGTCGATGCAAACTTCGAATAACTTCAACAATTGTCAACCGATTTTCATATATCATAGCATTTTGGAAACGTCAACTCAGTACAATTTTAACCATGAATCGCTTCACATCAAAATAACGCGCGGAAATAGTTTCAATGTTCATTAAAAATGAACGCTCGATTGTGCTAACTCAACGTGTGTATCGTGCAAAATATCGTGATCTTGTTGCGTCCAAAAAGATACAATTCGTCGTTGGGCCTCGAATTTTTTTTCAATTTGGCTGTGGCAATCCCTCGTGAGCAACCTATGCCACGTCCGCGGCGTTCAAACTCATCTATTCAGTCTAATCAGTTGGACCATTTTGCGGAGAATTTTAAAGGATGATCTTCACTTATTTCCATACAAAGTGCAGATAACCTAAGAATTTTGCCAGAAGATGAGCCACGGCGCTTGGCATACGCTTAAAATGTCGTTGCAATGATTAATGCTGAGCCGGAGCTCTGGCAGCAAGTTTTGATGACCGATGAGGTACATTTTACGCTCTCTGGTTCAGTTAATAAACAAAATTGTCGCTTCTGGAGCACCGAAAATCCTCACATTATTCACGAGCCGCTATATGATCACTGTTTGGGCCGGTGTATGCGCTAAAACCATCATTGGACCGTATTTGTTCAAAGTTGTCGATACAGTGGATGGCGATCGATATCGGTGGATGTTTGCCCATTATGTGGTCCCAGAAATACTTATAGGCTTATTTAACTTTTGGTTTCAACAAGACGGCGCGACATGCCACACTACGGACAAAACAATGAACCTTTTGCGTAAGAAGTTCCCTGGGAAATTGGTGCCAAAAATAAGGGCGATATTGACCGGCCTCCGAGATCGCCCGATTTGACTCCTCCAGACTTTTTTCTTTGGGGATACTTGAAAGGCAAAGTGTATGTTAACGACCCGAAGACAATAGAACTGCTCAAAAGAAACATTCGTGCGGAAATTGGAGAAATGATCCAAAATGTCATGGAGAATGTACGAAAACGAGCCCATTTTTGCATCGGCAATAAAGGCGGTCGTTTAATTGATATCGATTTCAAAAATTAATCAAAATAAATTGTAAAGGTCTAAGTTGAATAAAAGCTTTTGAATTTCCAATTCAAATCGGTTTGAGAATGTTTGAAGTTATTCGAAATTTACATCAACCCATATGAGATGGCGCACGCTATTATATATGGGCCTAATGATTGATTTTTTAAGCTTTGAAGGAACAATTCCTTGGTCAAAGCTAAGATTTATCAATCTGGTGATGATTGGCCCGAATATATCTTTATTGTATACTAGATCCGAAGCTCTAATACCGCCAACGCCGGGTGCCTTATGTATTTTTAGACATTGCAAGACGCTTATTACTTCAGCACAACTGACTTCAGCGAGATAAATCGAATCACATGGATGGTTGACTATCTATCTGACTGGAAAAGACTCGATTGCAACTGCATATGATTGAGGGAGCTTGTCTTTATTTATTTTTTTTTGTTTATAATGACGGATAATGCGCTACTATCTTAATGGACACAATACGTTGGTGACATCAGATTCGAATACGATCGAATTAAAAACATTTTTTTAGGTGCTTTAGGTGAATAGCCACCTTATTCCTTGTATTTTCTGCGTTTTCCCGAAAAGGAGAAACTTCGGTAATGCAGAGATAAGGTATTCGGCATAAACACTAAGGCCCCCCAAAAACGAAATGATGCCAAATGGTCTGCTGGGTTGTCTTCAACACAATTTCGCTAATGCCAACCACGTTTATATTCTTAACAAAAGGTAGTAGCCTCTAATGATACTTGTAGCGTCGGATAACACAGTTGTGAAGGTGAACCACAACCTTAGGAATGCGTCTGATATGCTTTTTGGTTCGGCCTAGGTCAATTCCGGGAGGCTAGATGTATTTAGCTTAAATTATTGTAATTTATCGATGTATTTTTTTTAAACTGTCCTAAACTACAGTGCAGAATTTTTATATGGATTTCGATATTCTAACATTTTGTAATTATCAAGCCTCTGGCAGTTCCAAAAAAAATGTTAAGCGATGGTAATGCGCGGGATGATGCCAGACAGCATTGTATTCCTTCTTCTAATTGTGAGCCATGAGGTATAATTTATGCCAAAGTTCCGCTCCGCTCTTACATACAAATAGTTACAATCTTAATATAGGGCTATCCAACAAGAGGTGTCATTATAATTCAATGAGAAAACGCAAAGTTTTTGCGAAGAGGGTTGATACTTTTATTTTAGTCTATAGCTCGGAGTCTGAGGTTAGCTGAGGGGTACAATATATGCCAAAGTTCCTCTCCGTCTTTGCCTAGAAAGAGTCATAACCTTAATATAGGATATAGGATATAGGATATAGATATGGTCATACCTCTTACATAAGGGATTCAACTCCTTAGATAGAGAGATGGGCAGTGAAATAATATATTTAAGAGTGGCCGATGGTCTGAATGTGGCTACTTCCACAATGCCTCCCCAATTTCCATTCTCGAGACATGTCAGTAATATGCTATATTATGATTGGTTTGGCCGGAATTTAAGTTTCCCCCTTTTTGTAAGCAAGTTTGTTCCTTACCTTTAACGAATTGGGTATTGGCACCAGGTGTAAAGACGTATGATGTGTTTTTATTACATATAAACTTTTTTGGTGCAATACTAAAAAGTATTAAGAATGATTCAGAATTCATGACATTGAGTATCGTACAAGTTGAAGACAGAGACGTCGAACGGTGTTTGTACACTTGTGAACTTCTGATTTGTTTTTTTTTAACTGGGGGCTAGTGCTAACAGATTGCATAGAGCACTGCGACCAGAGTAGGTGCATTGTACCTGCTAGCCAATTAGATGAGGAGTTCCTCTATTTTCATAGAGGGACGTTGAGCTGATCCCCTCAGGTGTTATGATTTCTCTTAGGGGGATACGCTTCCTAAGAAGACGCTCTGTACTTTTCTCGTCCTCTAGACAGAGTCGACATTCGGTTTCAGACGAGAGGTTAATTTTGTTAAGATGATTTCTCAGACTACAGTGCCCCGAAAGTTGGCTGACCAGTCTTCTGATATCAACTCTATTATATTTAAGAATATTGATTGAGTGTTTCTTCAAGGGCCCTATGAATCTCTTCGATTTTCGGAGTACTTGAACGCTGTTCCAAAACCGCAGGTGTCGCGATTTTTCCCACTTGTCTAAAAGAAAATTAATCTTTAAACAAAATTAATTTTATTGCCTTTAGTGACCTTGGCACCCACCATAGTTTTACCTTATTTCTTTTGTCTTGGTCTGGCAGGGCATTGTGGCATTACTTGATGGCTTTTCAATTCGCACTATACGAGCCCAACGCTTTGAGCGCTAATCAACTCGTAGACAATTTGGCACATTAACAGATATTATTCAAAAAATTCGTGACTACCAAATGAAAGCAGTGAGTACCATCAGATGTTAGCCAATCCTATAGTTAGCAAGGAAACGAATAATAAATGTTTTTTATTTAATGTGTATTTTCCATTTGTTTTCCTAAACATTTAGCTCTGTCTTCTTTTTGTTTTTGTTTCTTTTGTTTGCTTAATTATTCACTTGTTTTGTGTGTATGTTGTTTTTTTACTTAGTTCTTGACAAGTACCTACACTGATATATAGTTTTTTGTTTTTTGTTTTAAACATTTCCATTGGTTACCTTATCATTTAAATATTTTAAAACATTAAGTTTCGTTTTCGTTTTCTTTAAACTTTAACAATATTTTGTTCCTATACATCTTTGACATTATTTCCTAATCGTTTCTGTTTTATTACCTTCAATTGTTTAATACGTATCTAAGTGATTTTAAATTGGTTTAAATAAATTTCGCTTACATTTACGTTTAACGGTTTTTTAATAGTTTTTTTCCCACATTTTTTTTTGTTTTGATTTTAAGTAGGTACTATTTACTTAGCATGTAACTTCAAGTGTCCTTTTCACAAAAAGAAGAAACTTTAGTAACAAGTTCTATGTTTTCTATAATTAATTTGCGTTACATGTCTATTTTTTTCTCCTTTGTTTCTGTATTGATTTTGGCTTTGTTTTTAATTTCAATGAAATTGTGATTTAATTATTAATTTTTCACTTTTTGTTATTGTATTCATTTATTTAGTACAAAAAGGCTTACACGTTATAGGTACAAACGAGGCTCAGATGTGTGTTTATTTGTTAAATGTTTATTCTTGGTTTCTTTCTTTTTAATTTAGCTAGTGGCGTTGAGTGAGTGAATTGATGACGACAATAGAAAAATAGAGAAGGTGGGTTGACCCAGGAAGATATACATTTTTTTCTACATTTTAAATATATAATCTTTACATTCACGTTGTTCTAGTAGGTCTAGTTTATATATATACCTTTTTATGTTTTCTTTTTTTAATTTTTGTTGTATTGTATTTTCTTGTAAAGAGTATGGCTTCTTATTTTGTTAAAAATATTTTCCTTTTTCTTTATTTAAAATTTTATTTTAGTTTTACCCTGATTAGTTTAAGCTACAAGTTTTAACGTTTTTTTTTTGTTTTTTCATTCTTTTTATTCAATTTTCTGGATGGTATGAGGAAAATAATGTTTTGTGTTCTAGAAATTCGATTTTGTTGTATGATAAATGCTAAGTCAGGGTGGGAAAGAGGGGACAGTTTCGTAAAAAAGAGTTTTTTTTTTTATTTTTTTATAGAAGTAGAACAATTTTAACGAATGGTCCACTATACTATACTACGGACAAATTGTTTTAACTAACATTTTTTCTTTTGTTTTCTTTGTGTAGTTCTTTATTTATTTTATTATGTAAAGCATAATGTGGTATTGAATATGAGTCTTATAACTTCATAACTCCATCATTGGCGTTTGTCAAGTTCAAACAACAAGCTTGACAGTTGAAAAAACTGATTGATAGATCTAAAGTGGTTATTCGTTGCATCAGACCATTGTGCAACTCTTTCGAAATAAGGTAATATGCTGTCTTATAGGAAGCATGTTTCACAAGAAAAACTAAAATTGGCAAGGGCGACAAAGCAACACGGAAAGCATCAGATACACTCCCTGCTCATTTCTTGTTCATCATCACTAAAGATACTATATGGTGAATATTTAGAATAGTATTGAATGTAGATTTAACAAATACATAGACATATTCCTGACAACGCAAGCTTCACTTCCCAAACCAAGATGAGGGTGAGATAGTATGCATTACCTACTGACATTTTTCAGGACTTTGGGATGAAGTAACATGTAATTAACAAACAAAAAAAAAATAACCGAACGAAAGCAATAATTGCTGTCATGGGATAAAATCACTCTTCTTCCTCAGAGTGTTTGTGAGAACTGAGGCAGAAGCGGCATACAATTTCAAATGGTCAATCGTATAAAGAGAGATGGGAGATAGTCAACTGGATTAATCTTATGGCGCCCAACATCAGCCATATATATAATATAGAAGCGGGTAATAGGGACCCACCCCGTAGCACTTTTGTAAAGCTTTTTAGTGTTTTAGGCTGGCTAGATATACGTTACATGTTCACAAGATCGTGGGAAGGAATATGGGAGGCCCTTTCATTTTATGTAAGTACCTTAAATTTCAAGACTTATTTTTAATGCAGCAGCTTGAAGCTTTACAAAAATGTACGTTGATAGATTTGGAAAGGTTGGCTGTTTGAAAATGAAATCTTAGAGACGAGGTTTCCAGAATGAACGGAGAGGAACAAACTTGCACACGTATGTATGTATAGGAAATTACCATCATTAGCCGATTCACTTTTGTGAAATAAGATTCAAATTTACATTGGACTGATACTCCTTCGATATAGTAATTTAGTTACTACTTCAACTGCCGCATTTACTTTATATCAAAGAAGAGCACTTCGAGGATTCGAATAATGAATAAACGCTTCCCCTCGGAACGCCTTCGGGATAAAGTAATAAAAGCGACTTTTGGGTTGTATGGGATAAATAAATGGGTTAGGATCTCGTGTAAGCCGCTAAACGCCCTCTCAATAAAGATATTATTTTAAGAACTAGATCTGACTTCGGATAGGTGCTCAGGGACATCCTTTCATAAACGTGTCTTTGGCCATATTAAGAAGCTCTGAACAAGATGAGAAAAACAAACCTAAGTCGCTACACTTTCCCTCCTCGTAGAAGCCTTGGTTTTATGTCAACAATTTAAATAACAACAGCACTTAAAAGATGACGCGTAGTTCTCGCATTGGCATTGTGCTAATCAGATAGGCCGACGGCGATAAAAGAAACAAAGGATTCCCTGATTCCAAGGGCATTAACAATAACAACAAAAACATTAACGAAAGGAACGCGTCTAGCTAGAACAGAGTCTCTCTTGACCATTTTCGCGATGAGCCTGGCAAACTAGGATCTCTCGAGTCATCGCTTTTGCTGCGACTCTTATCGTCGTCCTCGTTGTTGTCCATGACACTGTTGTCACTGCTCTCATCTGTGGTTGGAAGTCTTATTAAAGGCAGTTCCAAAATAACCGAGGAACAAGCTGGCGGACTGTTTTGGCGAATAAGACTCTTCAGCGATGTTGGTACTGATCTGATTGATGGGCGCGACTGGGATGAATTGTCGTCTGGTCCGCCATACATTTGTATATGCTGTTGCGGAATCTCTGTGTTGAATGTGGAACATGTTTCAGCAGTTGTCGTATTGGTTGTCGTCTCCTCGGTCGTCTGCTCGGCACTGATCTGTTGCTGGAGAAGCGGTTTCGTTTGTAATCGGCGCTGTGACGATGGTGTGGATTCGTTGGTATCCTGACGTGGAAGGATAGTAAAGTGAGTTTCGAGCGGTGGCCCGCGGTCAGTGGAGTCGAAAGAATGCTGCTGCGAGAAATCTTTCATTTGATGACCGATGAGGGAGATCTTCTCACTCGAAGTAGCAGTGGAAATGCTTCTATGCCGTTCGAATACAGGTCGTCGTGGACGTTTAAAAGAGCTAGCGGGACTCCCAACCCGCCGCAGATCTGGATATTGTGTTGGAGCTGGAACACTTTTGATCGACTGCCGGTCGTCTTGATTGTATGAGGGAATTGATTGTGTGGGACTAACTATGGCTTGTAGGGTTGGTGTCTTCGTCGCTCGATCCGATATGGCGATTTCGTCGAGGCTTATTTCGTCGCTATCTGTACTGAATTGCTCCATATCCTCGTCGGTGTCGGCTATACTATCGAGAAATACAGAATCTTCGTCGAGACTACGCATCTCGGAGTCCTGGTATTCCAACGAAGAGATCTTGAAAGAACTTAGGGAGGCTAGTGGTGCTCGCCTAGGTCCGGTGTGAGTGGTGATGTTTTTTGAGAGATCAGCTACACTACCCATGCTTCCGATGCTGTTCGTTCCACCGGTGGGTGTGGCGAATTCCATCGGATAGGCATAGCTGCTGTTGTTTTCGGTTATTTGTCCGTTTTTGGTAAAACTGTCGGGAGCAGATATTTTTCGTTTTACGATTAGTTTGAGCTCACTGGAATCACCGTATTTCTCGCGAATTTGTACGGGCTTCCCGGGGCCGGGGTAAGGCAGGAAGTCAGTGGTGTCGGCACTTATCGAATGAATGTGTTGCTGTCGACCCGATTGGGAGTTTTCGGGATCGTAATGAGCTATGCTGTGTTTGCGCAATAGTGGTGGATGCACAATGGCTGTAGCTGCAGTTGGCGTTGGAGTTGGTGGTATTCTTGCTGTTTGTGTCTGTGCTGAAGCTTGAGTAATGGCAGCTGTTGAACTACTGATTGCAGTCTTATTGATGGGGGCAGCATTACAAACAGCTGCACTAGGCTGTCGAGACGTTGATATCGCCTGATCGTAGAGATTTCGTTCACTGGGACATGGAGAAGCACTTGGGGTCGGTTGAATCACTTGGATATCTGGATAATAGTAGTCCCACATTTCAGTACTGGAATTGCGTGACGCTGTCGATAGTTTACGTCTCAATGAGGGCGGTAAGTTGCTTAAGCCTAAAGTAAGTGCTGAACAACGTCTTTCGAGGTATGAACTATCAGTGCTGCAACATGTCATCGCACTGCTACGACGCGACTCCGCCGCCTAAGAACATGATTTCATTACTTAGAAATCAGAGAATATAAACGATTTACAATTTACTTACCGCATTTGGTACTTCTAGGAAGCCATATTCTTTTACTGACTCAGTTCGATGACGACTCTCTTCGAATTCGGGATTTTCTATCTCATCATCCGTTTCTATGAAGTAGTCATCTGTGCCGAAACTGCCACCCATCGGATAGTTGCTTAGTATTCTCGATGACTCGGAACCGCTTTTTCGTCGCCCAGCACTACAGGAATAGGAATAACGTCTTGGCGGCTCTAATAAACTACTGTAACCTCCGCCACCTGAAAGACACCAATCACACATTATACTCGTTGTTCATGCGGTGTGAGCATGGGAAGCACTCACCAACTGACGAGAAACGATAACCTCGATGTAGCACTGGTGGTGCACTCACATTGCCCAAGGATTGCATTCGTTGTCTGCGATAAAGGATTGCATCATATTCGTCCGGGTAGATTGACATTCCGGTCGCCTCCATTGCTTCTTGAATTTTCCGTTCCTCTTCCTCCTGCATACATGCCACTGCTACTGCAGCAATTTTTGGGTCCTGCACAAAGAAAACAAAAACCTAGTCAAGAATCAAGCCTCATTACCTACGCTAGTTTACCTTCAACACTCTCAACGTCTCATTCGAGTGACTACGACTTTTCCAGACAATTAAGAACACCATTAAGCCAAAGAATCCACCCAAAGTTGCTGCTATCCGAACCCCTGTCATGACATCATAGGTAGCAAAGAACTCCGCCCGAATCCGTTCCCTTTCGGCCAGAATTTGCGCTTGACTGATGTTAGTGCCAAGATTCGGATGAGAGATGATAATCGATGGAGGTGGTGCTATAGCTGGTGATGATGTCGTTGTCAATGACGGTTGCAGTGTTGTACTATTACGATTATTGGTGTTAATGTTATCGGAACTGTAAATGAACAGACGAATAGATACAATAATTAAAGATGAGCCTTTGTACCTGGCATGATGAGTCGTTGACGAATGACTATAACGAGTACTGTTATGGCGACCATTAGGAATTGTGCGTGTTGTAAATTGACTTCCATTTGAACGTAATGGGTCTGGAAATGATGTGCCATTCGACACGTTTTCTCCCGATCCCGTCTCGGTGTGAATTTTTGTTCCTGATTGTAGTCGAGTGTTGTTGTTGTTAGTGAGCGAGGAATTCGTTAATGATTGTTTAGGTTTGCTGTTCGATTTGCCGTTGAT